>CM053622.1:166249783-166265136 GCA_028646595.1 Phalanger gymnotis | reverse complement strand
GTGTATGATTCATGAGACCTCGGTATTAGGGTAGCTAAAGGGAATATGCATGTACATATATATATATATATATATATATGTGTATATATATATATATATATATATGTGTGTGTGTGTGTGTGTGTGTGTGTGTTTATGTATATATGTTTATGTATATATATGTATATATGAGTATGTATGTATGTATGCACATATGTATGCACATATGTATGCATATATATATATATATATATATATAGTGAGAGAGAGAGAGAGAGAGAGAGAGAGAGAGAGAGAGCCGGCACAAGGTGAGCTGAAGATGAACAAGGGATGAGAGAGGAATATATTAAGAGAAGCAGATAGGGAGAGATAGAATGGGGTACATTATCTTGCATGAAAGTGCAAGAAAAAGCAGCTCTGTAGGAAGAGAAGAAAAGGCAGGTGAGTGGGAATGAGTGAATCGTGCCCTCGTCAAATTTGACCTGAAGAGGGAACACAATACATACTCAATTGGGTATCTTACCCCACAGGAAAGAAGGAAGAAGAAGATTTAAAAAAGGGGGATGATAGAAGGGAGGGCAGATGGGGTTGGAGGTAATCAGAAACAAACACTTTCGAAAAGGGACAGGGTCAAGGGAGAAAATTCCATAAAAGAGGTCAGGTTAGGAAGGAGCAAAATATAGTTAGTCAACATGAATGTTGTGGAAGGGTTATACATAATGATACACACGTGGCCCATATTGAATTGCTTGACTTCTTAGGGAGGGTGGGTGGGAAGTGAAGAGGGGAGAGAATTTGGAACTCAAAGTTTTAAAAAATAGATGTTCAAAAACAAAAACAAAAAAGTTTTTGCATGCAACTAGAAAATAAGATACACAGGCAATGGGGCATAGAAATTTATCTTGCCCTACAAGAAAGAAAGGGAAAAGGGGATGGGGGGGTAGTGGGGTGACAGAAGGAAGGGCTGACTGGGGAACAGGACAACCAGAATATAGGCCATCTTGGGGTGGGGGGAGGGTAGAAATGGGGAGAAAATTTGTAATTCAAACTCCTGTGAAAATCAATGCTGAAAACTAAATATATTAAATAATAAAAAAAATTAAAATAAAAAAAAAACAATAGCCAAAAACAGCCGACACAGACAACTGCACATACCAAATACATTCCCAACATTTCCTTTGAAGAGGCAGAGCACTTCAGGGAGCCAGTGCTGCAACAAATCCCAACCTTCAAGGATGTATAATCCTTGTCCTTTCTGACAACCACCGGGAGAAAGATTTAGGAAAAGATCATTAAATCTCATGTCATCAACATTTTCTCATCTACTGAATGGGCTTAATAATAAGGTACTCTCAAACCTTGCTACAAAAATGAAAGAAATAACCAACATTTCTGCAAAGGGCATTGCAAATATTCAATACTCTCAAAAGCAAATTTCACCAAATTTAATGTGGAAAATGCAAACTGCAAGGTGTGGAGTCTCCTCTTCTGAAGAGAAAATCAAACCTTGTGCAATAGCCCTCTTTGTGTCAGTTAGCATGTTGTTGGCAATCCTTTCTTTACAGGATTATAAGGCATAGAAATTTAGGGAGAAGATAATTGAATCGATCAACTTACACTCAAGTTCCCCCATTGTTACTGGTACCCCAATCATAGGAGCATTACACAGTTACAAATAGGACCAGGCTGCCAGCTTCTGAACCCTAAAGAGAACATGAATTTGGGTACCATGCTTCTACCATTATGGATGAAAGTGAATTGTTCTTACTAACTGTACTTTTTTAAAAGTCTCTTTTGCCCATCTTTGGGAAGCTGGGTTCAAGAAAAACTCTTTCCTTGGGGAAGAGACTTGGGCAATGAATTAATAACTTGAAAAAACATTGGAATGGGTAGAATAGGCATCCGGGTCAGAAAAAGAAAGGCATAAAATGCTCATTGCTTGCCTTTGTTCTGCCAATGAACTGTACGCCAGGGGAATCCCAGAAAAGAGAACTTGGTCAGAGGTAAAAGTGTTGGCATAGATTTTGAATAGAAAACTTAAATTCATTTATTGGAGCCCATCCTAGTTACAAAGGGGTATCACAGCCTTGAGAGAAAACAGGATGCCAATGCCAGTCTATGATATTAGATGGAAAATCCAAGCCATAATGAAATGGAAGAACCAATCATAATGTTTAGTTGGATATTTAGATTCAAGAAAATCAATCAGGACAGGAAAGACTAGATAAAGGAAAAGAAAAAACTTTCAGAACTTATAATTAGAAAGATTGTCCAGAGAATTGCAATTGCTGAAGGTCAGTGCTAGAAGGCTTAAAATCCAGTGAGAAATCTTTGGAGTCGAGAAGGGGAAAGACTTTTTTGATGTAGTTGCTCAGAAACTGAGGATAAGACTTCAAATGGACCCATAGGCCTTGCAAATGAGAATAATAGAAACTACCACAAAGCAGTAGCCCAAGAAAGGAACTATTATAAAGACTGAGTTAGGAGGCAATGAATGTCAAGAAGGAAGGATCAGGAAATCTTCTTGCTTAGCTATCCTGGGCAAGTCACTTAACTCTGTTTGCCTCAGTTTCCTAATCTGTAAAATGAGGTGGAGAATGAAACAGCCAGCCACTCCAGTTTCTCTGCCAAGAAAATCCCAAATAGGTCACAAAGAGTCTGAAACAACTGAACAAGAACAAAAATTATAATCTAACAACTTGCTAACTTCAGTTTGGAAATGAAAGGGAGGGAAATACTAATTCGCTCTTTCCCAAATCCAGCCTGAACAAGAAACATGGGTCATGTAACTAGAAAGCACAGGCAGTTTTCTGTTGTTAATATTCCAGGCCCCCTTGATTCAAACCAAATTGGCCTGTTGAAAAAGGGAGACATCTCCACTGATGCTCAGATCTAGCATAGAGATTAGAATCCAAAAAGGAAGTGGTAGCCTTCAATTTTAAAAAGGGAGAGTAGCAGGTAAGCCATATAGTCTGACTAAACTGGAAGTTGTGAGCAGAGATTAATGACATAATCCTACTGATGGCTCTCTGGACTTTCTCTTTTTCTGATAGGCAGGCAAAAGTTTTGTAGGGGCTAAATGACAGACAGCAGGACTACGTGGTACTCTTCCTTCAGTCTCTTTCTGGATTATCAGTGGGTCTGCCTCCTGATTCTCTCTTATCTTCCTAGAAGTTTTGGTGTCTGTGTGTCAAAACAGGACTCTAGAGAGGTAATCTAATTCCATACTATTTATGGAAACACTAGTAGTGTGTGATATCTTTAGAGTTACCGGTAGAATGTAGTCCATCTACAGAAGCCACTTGAATAAATCTGTGTATTTGTTCCTTAGAAGAAAAAGCTATGGCAAATCTGGACAGCATACTAAAAAGCAGAGATATCATCTTGCCAACAAAGGTCTGTAGAGTCAAAGCTATGCTTTTTGAAATAGAAATGCATGGCTGTGAGATTTGGACTATAAAGAAAGCTGAGCTCCACAGAATCACCACTTTCCAATTATGGTGTTGGAGAAAACTTTTAAGAGGTCCTTGGACAGCAAGAATGTCAAATCAGCCGATACTTGAAGAAATTAAGTCAAGCTATTCACTGGAAGGTGAATTACTGAAACTGAAGCTTAAACACTTTGGCCACATAATGAGAAGATGAGACTCATTGGAAAAGACCCTGATGTCGGGAAGGACTGAAGACAAAAGGAAAAGGGTGTGGAAGAGCATGAGATGGATAGATAGTATTGTGGAAATGATGAATGTGAACTTGGACAGACTTTGAAAGATAGAAGGGCCTACGGCTTCTATGACCCATGAGTTCATGAAGAGTTGGACACAACTGATCAAAAGAACATTTGTTTTTGAGTTAAAAAAAAATTTCCCTCAAAGTTCATGTGCTGGCTAGCCTGCATTAGATACTTCCTTAGTTCCCAGAAGAGTTGAAAGTTCCAATTTAGGAAACAAGATTCTAAAAATGAGTAAACAAAACAAACAAAAAAAATCCTATAAAGAGTTATTATGATAACAGAAATGTCTAAGACATGAATCCAAAAAAAAGAAAATAACTACAATGAATCTAAAAGCAAAGTTTCAAAGAAAATACAACATGGCTATGCAGTTAATAAGAATTCTTGTAAGAAATGAAGCAAGAGGGGCAGGCAGGTGGCACAGTGGATAGCACACCAACCCTGAAGTCAGGAGGATCTGAGACCAAATCCAGCCTCAGACATTTACTAGCTGTGTGACCCTGGGCGAGTCACTTACCCCCAATTGCCTCCCAACTTGTGGTTGGCCCCAAAGGATAAAACTAGGAACAATGTTTAACAAAAAGGAAAAGTTAGGCTTGAGCTAAGCAGTTGGAGCTATCCAAAAATGAAATGGGCTGTCTCACTAAGTAGTGGTTTCTTGCTCAGCTGAGGTCTTCCAGCAAAGACTAGATGACTTAAAGATTATTTCAGAGGGAATTTTTGTTAGGTTTGAGTTGGACTGCCTGGCCACTTGGGCCCCTTCCAAATCTGAAATTCCATAATTCAGGAAGATTGTAAAGTAAAGAGGAAAGAGCACAGGTTCTACAGTCAAAGGACCTGGGTTCAAATCCTATCTCTGACTCTTACTACACATGTGACCTGGGGTGGGTCACTTACTCTCTCTGAAACTCAGTTTCCTCCTTTTTTAGAATTAGGAGATTGAACAAAATGGCCTCCAAGTTCCCTTCTAGCTCTAGCTCTGAGATCCTCTGATAGTGGTCTGGTAAAGAGTTCAAGAATGAATGAACAACCACCACATTTATTAGGTACCTACTATGTGCCAATCTTTGTGCTAAGTGCTGGGGTTACAAATACAAAAGCAAAGATCGTTTCTGCCCTGAGGAAAGCATATTTTAAATAGAAGAGACATCACTGTGGGAAGGCAAGGCTAGGGAGGCTTATTTTGGTTTACAAAGCAATGGCAATAGATTGGGGTGGGGCGGGGTAGATGGACTCACCCTTTCCAGAAATGATGACAGAATTGGTTTGATTAAGGAAAGCCATGAGAAAAAAAGCAATGGAGAAACCAAAATGAATGATGGAGGAGTGGAAAGGATAGATGCAAAAGATAGAAACAGAAAGGAAAAACATAGATGGCAAAACATAGACGGCAGAAAGTGAAAAGAGACAGAAAAGAGAAATACAGAAGTGCCATAATTTCTGGCTAAAGAGAATTTGACAATAAGAAAAAAGAACAAAGGTATTGAGCAGTGGTTGGGGGTGGGGAGGAAAAAAAGTTAAAATGTTAATAAGTCAGTGTTCCTAACCAATATTCAACCTTTTAGTCCAGCTTCAGTCAAATATCATTTGCTGGTGCAATATTTGGCAGAGGACAGAGTAAGAAAATTAAATATTTGTTGCAGCTTTAATGTTATCAGTGCCTCATATCTACCTCTGACTCAGAACTGTAGATTCCATGCAGGACTTGTGTGCTTTGCATTTCTAATCTCCCTAGGGTGCTACAAGAACACATTGTCTCATGGATAATTCCCCTTACATTTCTAAAGTCTCTTGGAGGAAACTATCTGGCTTTCTGACTTGAGTGTCATAGCGTGACCCACTTAAGGTGCTATTGTAATTTGAATTCTTATTTAGGGACCCGTAATCATCCTAGAAGCCATAACCAGATCCTAGGGTAAAATATGCTAGCAAGGACATCAGGTGAGGAGTCAGAGAGCCTGGGTTCCAATCTCAAATTCTGATACTATATGTGTGACCTCTCTTGGTCTCAGTTTATTGGGGCAGCTAAGTACTACATTGGATAGAGCTCTGGCCTGAGGTCAGGAAGACCCGAGTTCAAATCCTGGCCTCAGACACTTACTAGCTGTGTGACCTTGGGCAAGTCACTTGACCTTTGCTGGCCTCAATTTCCTCATCTGTAAAATGAGGATAATAAAAGCACCTACATCCCAAAATCATTGTGAAGATCAAGCAGGATAACAATTGTAAAATGTTTAGCACAGTACCAGGCACATAAGTGCTATATAAATATTAGCTATTATTATTATTATTAATTATTCCTCATCTGTCAAATAAAGGGGCTGGTCCAAGGGTTCTTAACATTTTGTGTGTGTGTCATAGACCCTTTTGGCAGTCTGGTAAAACCTATGGACCCATTCTCAGAATAAAATGCTTAAATGCATAAAATAAAATACACAGGATTACAAAGTAACTCAATTCTAGTGAAATATATACATATACGTACATATATACATATACAAAGAGGAAAGAGCTCAAGTTCTACAGTCAAAGGATCTGGGTTCAAATCCTATCTCTGACTCTTACTACACATGTGATACATTTATTTATTTATTTATTCATTCATTCATTCATTCATTTATTTGTTTATTTATTTCCCATCCAATTTCAAGGACACCCTGAAATCTATCCATGGTCTGATAAGGGGACAGTCAACCCCAGGTTAAGAATCGCTGGATTAGAATGAAAGACCTCTAAGGTCCCAGATAGCTCTAAGTCTATTATTTTAATGAAAGGATTTGCTTTCCACTCAAAGCAACAAGTACCCAATGCCAGGGAACAACAATGCAGAGAAAAGCTAGTGTCTGTCAACGAGCATTTATTGAGCACTGACTGTTTGCTATGCACTGAGGATACAAAGACAGATAAAAATGCTGCTTCTGACCTCATGAAATTCAAATTCTAACAGGGAGGGAACATGTAAATCCTGGATATGGAAAAGAGACACAAAGTAGCCAGAAGGTAACCAATATTTCTCTAGCAAAATAGAAAAGAAAATCATAAGATTAAAAGCATTTTGCTTCATTTTTATATAACTCTTCAGCTCTGCCAAAAACTTCCCTATACACAATCATACTGCATGTGATTTTGGCAGAACTGCTTAACTTGAACTATGAATAACTTGCCACTTTGTTTAACCCACAGGTGCCATATTGGGAGACAACAGTCCCACCTCCCAGGGCTAGTTCACTTCTGATGGCTATAGCTACATCAATAGTACCAGGAGGAAGAAGAGGGCCCAAAGATTTTAAACAAATAGCCACAAAGAACCCACAAAGTTTACAGGGATGAGGGATCAATAAGCTTCAATCAGGGAAAAGAACAGTGTCAGACTCCAGTGTCCTAATTTCGATTCAGTTCAATTCAATGAGCGTTAGTAAGTCCCTACTACATTCAAGGCGCTTTGCTAGGTACTGAGGACACAAAGAGAAAAAAAGGACTTGTCTTCAATGTACTTAAATTTCAGTGCTGTGGAATCAAACTCAAACGGAAGGTGTGGCCACAAATCCTCCCCTGAGGATCCCTACTGGCCAAATATTGATTTAGTTTTAAAATGTTATCTATGTTTTTATTTTATTAAATATTTGTATTAATTTTATTAATTAATTTATCTTATTAAATATATTTATAGTTTTAAATATTTCCCAACTACATTTTGATCTGCTTCTGGTGTCCTCAGGAGAGGGCCCCATGCTTGACTCCTCTGTTTTGGTGGGGGATAGCACTTGTGTGCAGATAAGAAAACATGAGACACTTTTAGGAGGGAGACTAGAGTAACAACAGAGAGAAGAGGGATAGTATTGAGAGAGATTAAAATGTAGAACAGAGGAGAAAAAGGGATCTTGCAAAGAAAGGATGGCATCAATTTCTTCAATCCAGTAAGAAGGAAAGTCTTTTGTAAAGAGTAAAAGGAGGAAGAGTGGTGTGTAGAACAGAAGAGAGGTTTGGGATATTGGGATAACTGTCTTGAAGACTTGAATAGGCAATCAATGATTTTGAACTTTGAAGGGTAGAAGCTACACAGAAGAGTAGAAAGGGGGTCCTAACACAAGGTCCCACTACCCTTGAGATTCCAATATGGCAGTAAACATCACATTGAATATCCAAGCACAGACACGTTCTCCTTCTCTCTCATTCCCTGGTGCCTGGCAAGCTCTTCATTAGGTGTTCATCCAGTGGTATACTCACCTGGCACCCAAGAACTGACTGTTTAATTTTCAGAGTGAGCCTTAACACCTCAGGAATCAGCAGATGTTACAAATCAGCTTGATTTATTGTTTTGTTAATTGTCTAGATTTAAGAAAGTGATGGAGAAAATGTTAATAATGCAAAATAAACTTCAAAGTATATCACAAGTACATTTTTTCCCTCACAGATCAAATTGTTAAATATTTACCAGCACAATCCACATCCAGAGAAAGAGCTGATGGAGTCTGAACGCAGATCAAAGCATACTATTTTGACTTTTTTCATTTTTTTTTCATTTTGTTCTATGTCTTCTTTCACCATGTGACAAATATGAAAATATGGTTTATATCATTGCACATATATAACCTGTATCAAATTGCTTACCATCTTAGGGATGGGGGAGGGGAGGGATGGAGAAAATTTGGAATTCAAAATTTTATTTAAAAATGAATGCTAAAAATTGTCATTACATGTAATTGAAAAAAGAATAAAATACTATTTAAAAGAAAAAATTCGACACATCCTTAATTTCATCCCACCTTCCTCTGAGTCCCCAGCTCTGGCCACCCCATCACCTCCTTAAGTCCTAAAGGGAGCAGGCAGCAAGCACAGGCAGCTGCAGTGGGCACAAGTCTCTCTGACCTAATAACCATCTCAGGAAGACCTAGACCCAGAGGAAAGGGGCAACCCCCACCAGCCATCTGCCATCTATCCCTATCATGTTTATGAAAGGTATAACTTGGAGGCTTTGCCTTCCCAGTTTCAAGGTCAAATTCAAAAGAAATATTAGGAAATTTTGGGGTGGGGAGGGAGAGGGAATCATAATCTGATAATTTCAAGCCCCAGCATAGGTTCGCTATTAATATCAGGCTCACATTTAGTTATTATACTCCCTGCCTTCCCTTCCACAGAGCACTATATTACAAAGTCCTTAAAACTGAGACAGAAAGGGTTAGGATATAAGCTACAGAATCTGATTTGCATCACATCTGTTGCCATGCTGTTAAGTGTTTGGGTCATTAAAAGATTATAAAGGTAATATGGAGAACCAGGTGTCCGGTGGTCCTTCACTCAAGTCCAGCTAGCTGAGACATAAACAAGTCTCTTCTGTGAAGGAGCTGAGGCTATTGTTTTTCCAGTGTGTGTGTGTGTGTGTGTGTGTGTGTGTGTATGCACATGTACACGTGCACACACACATTCATCCTAAGCACAGTCCCCTTAGGTGGCTGAGTAGCACACAGACAAGTGGCCCTCACAATAGCAGTCACAGTGAATTACCCTATTGTTGGCATCTTGTTGCAGGGGAAAAAAATCTGTCATTCTCTTAGTGGTGTACTGCTTGGAGGGTGATCTTAATTAAACTGTAAAATGTCAAACAGTGGTAAGAAGGAGGATAGCCCTGTGGGGAGTGAGGATGAATCAAGTTTATTAGTCACTGAGCAGCAGGCTGGTAGCCCTTTCCTCCAAAAGGAAGGAATTCAAAAAGGAAGTTAATACTGGACTAAATATAAAGCCACTATAATTTCTCTACAGTTCACTCCTATCTTTTGAAAAACATAAACAAAATTTTTCAAAAACAACATAATGAGTCACCAGCCCCAGAAAATCAAAAGCAAACTAGCTTGTAGAAAAAGCAACATGGCTAAGACTTTCTTTCAATAAGCATCTGACTTACATGCTAATATTCAAATCTAGGTGGGGAGGGTATATATGTTTTAGGGTTGGTTTTTTCCCTGATTTGGGGTCAGAAGCCAATGTGTAAGAATAAATAATAAATGGTACATATACACGGTACAAAGTACATGGTACATAGTGCAGATTGCTGATGTGCTTTAAATATTACCCCTCAGAGAGTCAGCCTCTATCAATGGCATTGCTGCTTCTGCATCTGAAGGGCAGGTGCTGGTGATCCTGTGTCCAAAGCCACTACTCAGTGGTTTTGAGGATGATAAAATAAAAATGATAAAAAAGATGCAAAAAGCATCAACATGGCGTATATGCCAAGGGTGGGGCTTTAACATTTGTCATTGTTGTCAACAATTAATCTTGTTCAATTCTTCATGACCCCATTTGGGGTTTACTTGGCAAAGATAACTGGCATGGTTTGCCATTTCCTTCTCCAGCTCATTTTACAGATAAGGAAACTAAGGCAAACAAGGCATGTGACTTGCCCAGAGTCACATAGCTAGTAAGGGTCTGAGGCCAGATTTGAACTCAGGAAGATGAGTCTTCCTGACTCCAGGCCCAGTGCACTCCCAATTGCACCACCTTGCTTTATGCACACAATCCCATTTAGTCATAACTCACATTTCTAAACCTCTTCAGAGTTTACAAAGCATTTTCAATTCAATTCAGCTCAACAACTAGCCATGTGAGTGAAAGTATTATATCTGTATTTTTCCCATAAGAGAGCTAGGCCTCAGAGAGGTTCACGTAGATACCCAACTTGCATGGCTAATAATTGCTGAAGCTAGAACCTGAGCCCAGGACTGTTTCCTACTACAGGAGTTCTTTTCCAAATTGCAGTGTCTTTACTACTATGGTCACCTTGTATAAACTTTGTATATATCTTGAATATACCTATATTTGCATGTGTTGTCTTTCCACTAAGAATATAAGCTTCTTGAAGGCAAGGACTATTTTTGCTTTCTCTTCATATCTATAAATAATCACTTTGCATTTGGATAGTACTTCTATAATTTTCAAAACACATTCAAACGCAACCCCATTGATTTTCACCTATGAGTCATTTTGCACGCAAGAAGCTAACAGAGAGAATTTATCACTTGCCCAAAGTAATGATAGTTAGTTAGTTCATCACAATAGTTAGTTAATGATAGATCTCAGAATAGAGCCTAGGCTTCTAATTCCCAATGAAACAATGTCCCGGTGGTCCATGCCAATAGGATACAAAACATTTATCAGAAATTTAATAAATGCTTTAAAAAAAGAAAAAAATGCATGATAATTTTATGTACATTTGAAAGGAATAGCAAGTTGTACATAGTAGATTTGTGGTTTCATGTACAATCATTTTTTTTATTGTACTATGTTATAGAAATGTTTATTTTATTCCCTGATTTAAAAATAAAGTTTAAAAATTTTTTTTAATAATTTTAACAATGGAAATCATTACCTTCATCAACATGACTCATTTTATTAACTTAGTCTTCTGTGGTATGATTCATAGAACCTTAAAATGACAGAATTTTGGAATTCAAAAACAACTTAGACATTACTTAGTTAATTCCATCCATTTTACAGTTAAAGAAACTGAAGCCCAGAATGTTAAGTGACTTATGAAAAGTCAGAGCTAGAGAGTAATGAAGCCAAGACTAGAACTTGGGTCTCCCGATTCTTCGTCCAATGTGCCTTTCAATATGCTTCACTTCCTCCCACTTGGCAAAAAGGCAAAACATAATGATGCTTAATTTAGAAATGTAACTTTAGGTAACATTCCAGCTTTCATCTAGTATTTTTTCATGATCAAAGGAAATAAGGGGGAGGAAGTAAGAAAAATGGATAAAGTCTTTCAATGGACAGAAATGTGATTTTTAAAATAATAATAATAAAAGCTATTTATTAGTACTTTAAAGTTTGTCAAGAACTTGGCGTGTGTTATCTTATTTGAACTTCACAACAACCCTGTTAGTTAAGCATTATTATTATCCCTATTCAACTGATGAGGGAACTGAGGATAAAAGAAATTGGGCCCAAAGTTATACAGCTTTTCAGTGTCTGAGATCAAATTTAAACTTATGCCTTCCTAATTCCAAATCCAGCACTCTCTTAACTGTACCATTTAACTTCTTCTTAGAAAATAAAAATAAAAATATTTTCTGCTCATCTTTAAGTACTGGTTCTCCAGGATAAAGAAGTAGGTCATTGTTTGGTGGTACCTGGGAAAGGGCATCTCAGAAATGGAAGGGTCCTCAGAGATCATTTAATCTGACCCATGCATGATCAAGAATCCTCTTTACAACTTATATGACAAACGGTCTCCCAACCTTTGCTTCAAGACCTCCAGTAAGAGGGAAGCCAACACATTCCATTTTACTTTTGGATATCTCTAATTGTTGGGAAGGTTTTCCCTAATAACAAGCCTAAATTTTCCTCATGGCAACTTGCATGCATTATTAGGTCCCAGTTTTATCCTCTGGCCTCAAGTAAAATAAATGAAATCTATATTCCAGGGAATGACCATTCAGATCTTTGAAGGCATCTATCACGTATTTCCCCCTCAGCCCCCACAAGTTCTCCAGGCTACACATCTACATTTCTTCCAACCAATTCTCAGGAGGTATATCCTTGCAATTCTTTATTCTCCCCTATCTGGCCACTCTTCAGCTCATTAATGGCTTCCTAAAATATGGTTCCCAAGACTAACTACAGCCCTCCTAGTGGGATCCGACCAGGACAGGACAGAGAAGGACCAATACCTCCCTAGACTTGGAACTGGCGCTGCCTCCCAACACAGCTGAAGACCACACTAGCTCTTTTGTGGGGTAGGACTAAGAACAACAGTGCATAGTGATGAATCATGGCTAAGCAGAGCTGTCAATGATATCTCACTTAACATACTGTCACAGTCTCTTCCCTCAGTGTCACAGCGGTCATTACTGTAACACTCCATAAGAAATAACGCCATCTGTTTAAAAAAAAAAAAAACCACAAGGCAGGCAAACGCAGCTGCTGTCATCACACAAAGATAGAATTAGCCAACACCAAGCAATTACTTTCCTTTTAAATTTCACAATTAAAATTTTAGTCTTGCTTTGTTGGTAGCACAAAAGTCACCACAACACTGTTGCTGTTGAGATAACAACACCCATCGTTTGACGAAAACATCGAGGAAAAGTAGCTATATTGGGAGTAATGGTAATTGTTACTCTGTTGCCTTAGGGTAAATATTTTTAAACTTTGCCAGGGTGGTGTTAATTTTAAGCACTAGTAGTAATAAGAACAATGGGTTTTCATAGTGTTTCCACTATGAGAAGCTCCAGGAAGAGAAAAAAAAGGGGGGGGGCTGATAATTTACATCCTATGGAGTAGTTCTGTATTAAAATTCTAGTCCTTCGCTTCCTCCTTAGTAGTAGAAGCCTTGCAGTCAATGGGAAAGGATAGGATAGGGCTCACTGGGAAAAGAGTTTCCTCTTTGATCAGGAATGTGGAATTCTGCTTTTCTACTTTTGTTTCATTCATTGGGAGAGCAGACTGCTGGTGAAATAACAGAAGGGCAGGTCTATTCAGAGCTGGGCTAACTCTTCAAAGAGCTGTAAGAGATCAGCAACTGCCTTGGCCAAGCTCCACTAGGAAAGTGTCAGCAAGCTGGCGATTGTCTCCACAATGCATTTTTTAGAATGGAAAGTATATATTACATGGACAGAAAATTAGCCAAATTCTGTCTTATTTGATTTTCAGATGGGCCAAATTATTGATGAAAAGGACAGAACAAAAATTAGCAAAGATAATTAAAATGCCCAGACTCCTTATTTATTAAGACATCAAATTCTTCTCAGATTTATATATAAAACCAAAAGTACCTTAAATTCAGTGGCAGTTTGATTTCAGAAAAAACTCAATTGGTATATAGAATGATGTTCCAAATATATTTCTTTTAGAATTAGGACTGAAATACTAAGTCCCATATACAACAAAATATTTATAGCACCTCTTGTGGTAGCAAACAACTTGAAACAAAGTAGATGCCCACTTGGTAATGGATAAACATTGTGATACATGGATGTAATAAAAGATTATCGCTCTGTCAGAAAGAATGAATATAAAGAATTCAGAAAAGTATGGAAAGACTTACATGAACTGATGAAGAGTGAAGTATGCAGAACCAAGAAAACAACAGACACAATGACTACCATAATGCGAAAGAGAGAAAGAGAAAAGAGAAAGAAGAAATAAAAAAGAGAGGGGAGGGAAGAAGGGAGAGAGGAAGGAAAGAAGATGGAAAGAAAGAGAAAAGGAAAGAAGTAAGAAAGGGAGGAAAAGGGGAAGGAAAGGAAGGAAGGAGGAAGGAAGGAAGCAAAGGAGGGAAGGAAGTAAGGAGGAAGAAAGGAAAAGTTGAGAAAATTCAGCTCCCTACCCTCCTTGCAAAAGTTGGGGACTACAGATGTAAAACATTCCATATGATGTCAGACATAGCTGATGTGTTTACCGACCTTTTTTTTCCTCTTCTTTTTTCTATTACTTCTTATAAGGAATGGCTTTCTTGGTAGATGAGGGGGAGGGATATAGTTTATCAATAAAAAATAGGAAGAAAGGGGGATAGAAAATGTTCCCAAAGTATATTTTCAATGTACTCAAATCACCTCTCACCTTCCTAGATTCTTTCAATCTTATCAAAGTGTGAATGTTATTTGCAATGTCTAAGCCTTTAACAATTACAGGATGCTGCTTGTAGAAACATTTATTTTGATGTTTGAGACCATCTGTACTTTCAAATCGCAAAACAAAATTTAACCTAAATGCAACTTGTTAAAAGTGCCACTTATTTTACACCCATTATAGATTGCCTTATATTGTTAGTTACTTTTTACTTATTATTTCGTATCCCTTGTTAGGTTATAAACTGCCTGGACAGAGGAACCAAATCTTAGGCTCCTTTGTAGCTACAAGGGGCCAAGTACAAAATCTTGCAGGGCAAGTATAATCCTTCTCACTGAGGCTACCGTTTTCTCCTGATTTAGGAGCAATGGGACATTGGGCTAGAGAAGCAAGTGATGCAGATTGGAGTGAAGAGCGCACAGTGACAAGTGAGGGCAGACTGGCACCTTGTTGAGCCTGGCTCCTGGTTCTACACATTCTGCTTTTTAATGCCTTAGAGGCAACTAGAAAAGATCAAAGGCCGAAACTAGTAACCACATAGCAGAGACCTTCCTAAGTCCAAGTTCTCATCAACTCCCTTATTTTACTTTTCCAAGACATAAATGAGAGTAGACCTTGACTCCAGAGCTCCCATATCTGTACCTCATGACCAATTTATGAAAACTTGTTAAATTTCTTTATCTATTCAAAGGAAAGATCAAACCATGCAATGCCTACGACTCCAGACCACTTGATCCAAGATAGTAGTGGACCTGTAGCTCATTCTGTATATCTCTTTGTTATTAGGTACTGTTCATTTACTCATTGAGTCTATGCTGAGATTAAAGGCATTGTATTTAGCATGTCAACATGTGTCTGCTTGCATGGTGTGGTGGTACATCTAGACTCTTTCCTTCATTCAAATTATGCTAATTTTTCCCCTGGAAGTCAAGAGTTTTCTTAGAAACTTGACTGGTTTAAGGGAAAAGCTGAAGCTATGCCTTCATTGACAGGGTTTTCTGGTAGCCTCTGGCTATAATGAGGTGAGTTCCTGGTCATCTAAGGGCATAAAAAGAGCATAAAAGCAGAGACATCA
>CM053622.1:166169401-166249283 GCA_028646595.1 Phalanger gymnotis | reverse complement strand
AAATGCAGTCATTCATTCCTGGACATTTTCTTCTAAGAATAGGAACCCGCATTTAAATAATAGAAAAAAGAATAAAGTGAAAGCAGTTTGTGGGGAATGGTTTGGATTTTGTTTTGTTCTGGCTTTGATGTGCTCTGAGATTGTGAAGAGGAAGGCTCTCTTACTAGTAGAAGACTTTGGCTCTAGGAATCCTCACCTATTCACACAAACTAGCACATACCAGATGGTTCCATGGGAGTCAGGAGGCTTGAAATGGAGCAATCATTCAGTCTGCAGATGGAATATACTGTGCGCTCCCAGTTAAATAAGGGGCTCATTTATTCAGATGGATTCTGCAAAGATGGATTAGGTCTCTGAGGACGTGCAATTTTTCTATCTCCAGATTTCTAACAAATTTCTAAGCTAGCGTACACCCCCCTCCTCAAAAAAAAGTGTGTATGTATGTATGTATGTATATTGACATTTCAATGAGAAAATTTAGTAGAAGTCCACTTGAGTATGGATATTAAACTTTTTAACATCTTTATTATTCAGGAAATATAGATTATACTTTAAGGTCAACATTTCATTAACACCATCCCACACATAAAACCATATTTCCAGAATTATTAGCAGCCAGCTTGTAAATGTCTCCAGCAGGATTTTCAGAACTTTCATTCTTTTTAAAAAATGTTTAACATTTTTATTTTAAAGGTTTGAGTTCCAAATTCTATTCTTCCCTCCCTCCCTCATTCCTTCCCCCCTCCCTGAGATGTAAAGCAATCAGATATAAGTTATACATGTGCAATTATATAAAACATTCCCATATTAGTCTTTTCTTTAAGAAGACTTGAATAAAAGAAAAAATGAAAGTGGAAAAATAGCGTGTTTCAGTCTGTACTCAATCAATATCAGTTCTTTCTCTAGAGGAGGAAGGTATGCTTCATCATTAGCCCTTTGGGATTGTCTCAGATCATTGTATTGCTGAGAATAGCTAAGTCATTCACAGTTCTTTATCAAATAATATTGCTGTTAACGTGTACAATGTTCTCCTGGTTCTGAAGAACTTCCATTCTTAAATCAACTGATTTATTGTCTTTTCTTTTGTTTTGTCATTTCAATTGTACCACTTCTGTCTTATTTTTGAAATATTTGCAATTTCATTACACACAAATTAAATGTGTGTGGAAGCACAGTTATATTCAAGTTGTTTTATTACATATTAATTTAGCTACTGAAAACATCCACCTATTTTCAATCCCTTTATATTTTCTTTTGAGACATCCAACAAGTCGCAAAGCAAAGAAATAACTTGAACCTATTTGTTATCCTAAAGCACTTAATTTCCCATATGCATCCCTTGTATAATAGAGGAAAAGAAGAAGACAGGAGAAGGCTCTAATAATTTGGAGAAAGGATAAAGTCTTCCTCTGAAAACAGTAGTGGAAATGATGGAGGAAAGCAATTCCAAGGTCTCCTGGCCCCACCAACATGTTATTCGTTTAAGAGTATGTAAATGAATCAACAGTAATACATTCAGAGTTCCTGGGGTAAATAATTTCCATTTCTGTCACTGTCTAGAAACCATCCTTAAGTGCCTCCTAAATATTCATGCCTAGGGAAATAGGCGGTAGAGTGAATTAAGGGGCCCGTCTTTCACCCAAGTTTCTCTCCTGTATAAGAAAGAGGGAAGAAGAAAAAGAGGAAAGAGATAATGAGAAGGTAGGAAGGAAGGAAGGAAGGAAGGAAGGAAGGAAGGAAGGAAGGAAGGAAGGAAGGAAGGAAGGAAGGAAGGAAGGGAGGAAGGAAAGAAGGGAGGAAGGAAGGAAGGAAGGAAGGAAAAAGGAAGGAGAGAGGAAGGAAAAGGGAAGGAGGAAAGGGAGGGAAAAAGGAAAGAGGGAAGGAAAGAAAGGAAAAAAGGAAGAAAGGAAGGAAAGAGGAAAGAAAGAAAGGAAAAAGGAGAGAGAACAAAGGAAATAAGGAAGAAACAAAGGAAGGAAAAAGGAGGAAAGGAGGAAAAGAAGGAAGGGAAAAGGAAGGAAGAAAAAAAAGAAAGATGAAGGGAAAGAAGGAGAGAAGAAAGAAGGAAAGGGGAGGAAAGGAGGGAAAGAAGTAGGGAAGAAAGGAAGAAAGAATGAAAGGAAGGAGGAAAAGAAAGGAAGAAAAGAAGGAAGGAAGAAAGGAGGAAAGAAAGGAGGAAAAGGAGAAGGGAAGAAAGGAGAAAAAGAATGAGGGAAGGAAGGAGGAAAAAAGAGAGAAAAGGAAGGAAGAAAGGAAGGAAGAAGAAAGAAATGGAATGAAAGGAAGAGAGGAGAGGAGGGGAGGGAAAAGGAGGTGAAAACTAATTTCTGTATAATTTTCATTTCATTTAATAGTAGCTCACATTTATATGCTGCTTTAATGTTTGCAAAAAGTTTGAACTACATTATTTCACACGATCCTCGCTATGTCCCTGTGAGATTGGGGCTATTATTCTTGATTTAGATCCCATCCCAAAACACCATGGAAATAAAAGTGTTTGGATCATTTTCCACACTTGAAAGCAAAGATTTCTGGATATTTCATAGCATATCTGCCTGAAGTCGAGATGCATTTACCATTTACTGTGTGGATCAGAGACATGAGTGCATGTGGTTGATTTGGTGTTGTGCCAGCAAAAGTGAGCTTTGTTCTTGTCCCACCGTGCTTCTAAAGATTTCTCTGAGCCTCAAAGTAATTAGCATAGTGTGCTCTTGGGGTGGAGGGGTGGGACAGAGAGAAGAAGTTAATGGAAGATAAAATGGTAAATAAAAAATATATATTTTTCCCGACCCTTGAAAAGACAGTGGTACAATGGGAAAAGAATTGGTTCTGCTATCAGAGGGCTTGGTTTTGAATCCCATCTACAATGCTCACCGCCTTTGTGACCTTGGGCAAGTGGATTACCCTCCATGAGCCTTACATTCCTCATCTCGAAAGTGAAGAAATTTGACTAGATAGACTCTCAGGTCCCTTTTAGCTCTGAATCTCTGATCTGAGTAAAATGTGCTGATTCTCTTAGGGAGCCCTGCCCAAACATTGAGGCTTAGGAAAAGAACCTGCCCTGACTAACTGGACTTGGAGCAAAATCCAAGGACTTTTAGTAGAGAAAAAATGAGCAAGTTAGTGGTCATCTCAACTGCTTTCTCAGTCCCTTTTATGTGGAATACAAGACTTTAGTGAAAAGAATGGAAATTGGTTGAATATTTGGGAGGCATTCTAATCCTGGGCAAACCTGAAAGGGCTAGAAAGGTATCAAATAGCCTAGTTGTGCATTAGCCCTGGGTGGTGGTTGTTGTCATTTGCTGTTGTTGTTTGCCCTTCGTTCCCAAAGAGGACCATGACATCAAGAAGGTGATGCCATGACTTACAAGCGGTTTGATTTCAGCGAAGGAGGACTGTGCAAAGCAACTATCTTCACTTTGTCTTCTGGAGCAATCTGGGTCCAGGGACAAGATACAGATCAGGACAACTGGAGATGACCCCACTAACCCTGAGTATCTCATTCAAAAAGAGTTATAACGCTTCCATGAGGAATAGTGGAGACCAGGAAAAGCAGATGGCAATCTTGGGAGCGGAAGGAACACCTGATGGTGAGAAGAATCAAAAGAACAACTTGCAAAGGGAAAAGTGATCTGATTACCTGAAGGTACCTGCAATAAAGTAATAGAGTGCTAAAGGGAAGGACGATTTGCTCATCAAGGAATCACCAGTGAAGGAACTGAAAAGCAGTGAGGCATAGGACCACGTGGAAGAACCAATTCAGCCCTTGACCTTTCCTGGCAGTGTGAATCATATGGATTGGGCAGGTCTGGCGTAGGGCCAGGCAAAAGCAAATTCTCTAGCAACTTCATCTTCTTCACCCATTCAATAGTGGGAGGCTTTAAGCCCAACTGATAAATCAGGAGGATTTAATAAATTCCTGTGGGAAAGGTGGCACAGGACCAAAAAAAAAAAAAAACTTCACCAGCAAGGGGAGTTGAATGATCTTGTCTAAATGTGCATTTAGTATGAGTTCTTCTACTCTACATGTATGATCTCAGGCTCCTATCTCTCAAAGTGTAACAGAATGTGGCTCATACCACACATGGCACACTTAGAGTCAGAGAATGTCACCGTTTAATCCCAGCTCTATTAACTATTTGGTTATCTCTATCAAGCCACTTAATGTCTTTGGGCCTCATGCTCTTCATTTATAAAATGAAAGGGTTTCATCAAGCTAGAAAAGATGGGATACTTCATTGTTAGAGTGGCTAGGGGAATGCAGGAAGACTATTAGTTATCCCTTCCACGCGAAAGGGCTGGGGGTAGGGTGCCCCTATGATCTGGAAAATCCATATAAAATTTTTTTTTACCAGAGAAGAAGTCTCAATTATTATGATATTAAAAGGTAAAATATTTCAATATTATACAATACTGTACATATATTTTACGCATTTCTGAATTTCTAAACTTTTTCTGTGTCGTCTGTTGGCCTTCGTGTATCATCTGTGGCTCCCACAAAACTCCCCCAAAATTCCCATTTAATTTCTTATGCTGACCCATGGGGAGCATCAAGATGTAGAAGGGATAACTCTAATTCACTTGCCCAGTTAAACTTTGAATTGATTTAACTGTTTTGAAAAAGATTTAAAATTATTCTGTTAGGGTTACAGAATTGTTCATACACTTTAACTACTACTCCTCCACTGCTGTCTTATACTTGGACAAGAGGCATGGAATCTATCACTGGACCTATACTTAAAGTTGTTTCTAATGGATAGGGCTGGTCAGAGCATATGCTCCTTTGGCATAGGTTTCCTTACAACCATGAAGCATCAGAGGATAGCATTGCTGTAAGCTGTTTGTAAATAGTATAACTAAATAGAACAAAAACCAGATTTCTATCAAACAGAATACACTATTTACCACTATTTCTACAATCCTACATTATAATCATAAAAAGTGCCTAATTATGACCCTGGATCACTTTAAGATCTTAAAGTGACTTTTGAATCATCAAAGATAAATTATGTTTGGTACAAGGTGGGTATGGAGTATTTCAATGTATCCTAATTATATGCAAATTGCTAATCTGTGTATGGTACATATGGTAACTCTCTATAGCCCTAATATTTGATTAACCAGAGTACCCCACTCCCCAACAATGCTGGCTAGCAGAGCTCATCATATTTCTCTGTTTAAACATATTGTCGGATGTGGAGATACACATTTTTCATATGACTCACTTGGGGACCTACTAGATATTAAACCAGGTTTTTAAAGTGCGCCTTTAACCACATTCATCACTTTCATTGCTAAAGCGCTCTGGGGTGGGAGAATTATTTGATGTTTAAATCATTCATTTAAAGGAATGAAATGCTACACAATTTGCTGCCTGTTGGTAGACTTTTTTCTAACTTCAGAGTATAAATACAAACATTACAAAGGATTATTTGAAAAGGCAAAACACTAACATATACCAAGTGGATAAGGCTGTGTCCTGGCCCTGTAAGTCCCTAGGGAACTCTTGAGAGGGAAAACACTCTACTGAAGCAGGTCAGCAACTTCATAGCAAATTATTGGGTTGCCTAGAGAAGAACGGTCAAAACATTGAGCTGCTGAGGTCAACATTTCCTAGTACAGACAATTCAAAATTTATTGGGAAATATTGATAAAAATAAATTTAAAAAATACAACAAAACATAGAAAATGCTAACATGTAGTTTTCTAAGTCAATATGCTGGCCACAAGGATCCCTATGTACAGTTTAGTGGCCTCCATTTCCATCTGAGTCTAATGCCACTGGCCTAGATCACTGACAGGTTAAATGACTGGCCCAGGATCACACACATGTATCAAAAGAGGGATGAACCCAGGTCTTCCTAACTTCAAAGACAGTTTTCTCTACTCTATACCATGCTGCCTCTCATTCCGAATATAGAAGATTAATAATGATGAAAATGAGCGTAATAATTTCCTATCTTATACTGCTTTAAGGTACCAACGTCACTAGCAGGGAAAAATAGAAAGACTCTAGTGTCAAAGGTTCAAATCCTACTTTTGATGGGGTGAGATGCAGCCTTTGTGATCTCGGATAAGTCACTTAATCCTCTTAGACAAGTCACTTAATCTTAGTTTCCTCATCTATAAAGTGAGATGTTGAGTTAGATGACCTCTGATGTCCATTCCAGCTCTTCCTAGAATTATAAGCTTATATATTAAGGGATCCCAGAAGCCATTAAGTCCAAACCATTTGAGACCAGGAATCTCCTTGTTAGCAAACCCAGTGCGTGACCATCCTCTTTATAACATCCCCAAAAGCAAAATGGCATTTGTTTGAAGACCTCCACTGCCTCCCAGGGCATCCTGTTTTACCTCTGGATGGCTCTAATCATTAGAAAAATATTTTCCTTATTCCAAACTTAAATCTACCTCTCTACAACTTCCATTCTTCCCCCTTAGTTTTGAACTCAGGCCCCAAGCGGAACAAGTCTCCCCGTAAAAGCTCTTTAAACACTTGAGGACAACAGCCATGCCATTTGCTCTGTGTATTCTCCTTTTCTCCAAAGTAAACCTCTCCTGTTCCTTCAACTAATCCAAATAATGCACAATCGAGGCTCTTCACCATCATGATAGCAATCTTCTCAATATTCAGCAGCTTATCAAAATCCTTCCTAAAATATGTTGCCCATATTTATAGTTTTCACGTGAAAACTCTATGAGTTAGTTAAATGTATTAAGTATTTATTCAATACCTACTCCTATACCATTCACAGTGCTGGATGCTGGGAATGTATTACAACTATATGGAATAAAACAATCCACACTCACAAGGAGCTTACATGAGGAAGACAACAAATACATGTAGAAGTATACACAGAATAAATACAAAGTGAAAAATGCAAGGTACTTGGGGAGGAGGAGGAAGAATACCAACAGCTGGGGGAGAATCAGCAAATTCCGTGCTGAAGGTAGTGGTTTCATGTGAAAATGATCTAGAAAGTTGAATAATTCTGTCTTCTTCACTCAAATCCAAAAGGCCAGGGGATGAATGATCTCAGAAAGAAAAAGAAAAGGAACAGATTTAGTGACTAATTTTTCTTCAGTGGCATCTGACCCACCTCAGAGCTAAACTTGGCTCCATACCCTTGGAGAGCAATACAGGAAGAATGCATACCTGACCCATATCCAGGGCAGAGATGCTGGAAGATGCTGACAAGTAAATAGATATATGTTTCTTTTTTTAAAGTGAGGCAATAGGGGTTAAATGATTTGCCCAGGTTCACACAGCTAGTAAGTATCAAATGCCTGAGACCAGATTTGAACCAGGTTCCTCCTGACTCCAGGGCTGGTGCTCTGTCCACTGTACCATCTAGCTGCCCCTAATAGATACATGTTTTGAAGAAAATTTACTGAGAGGCAGCACAGCATGATGATTAGAGTCTCACCAGCCTTGGATCAGGATTCGAGTCCTACCTTTGATGCATACTAGCTATGTGATTCTGAGCAAGTCATATAATCTACCAGTGACTAAGTTAGAGACAAGATGCTGATCTAAACCTGTGGAAGGTAATTCTACACTAGAATCTCCCCACACTGTTAAAATCACAAGTCAAGATCCCCCCTTTCCATCCAAAATGTTTGCAAGGTATTGTCAATAGATATTAATTCCCTGGATCCTAAATTAACATTTTTTCCATTTTTTGCTAATTTCTAAAAGTTAAATTTGAGTACTCATTTCAGTGGGATTGAGGAAGACTAGAAAAAAAAGTAAGTCCCCATTGATCCCCAGAGAGAATTGTTTTTAGGTGCACAGATATTGTACCATACTTTTGGAAAGAATCTTAGGGTCAGTCAATCAATAAATAAACATTTATTAAGCATCTACTAAGTGTCAGGCACTGTGCTAAATCCTGGGAATACAAAAAGAGGCTGAAGACAGTCCC
Source organism: Phalanger gymnotis (assembly GCA_028646595.1). Classification (NCBI taxonomy): domain Eukaryota; kingdom Metazoa; phylum Chordata; class Mammalia; order Diprotodontia; family Phalangeridae; genus Phalanger; species Phalanger gymnotis. Next base: position 166,241,358 of record CM053622.1, on the reverse strand, counting down.
TTTCCTCAAGGAGGTTACATTCTAATAGAGGAGACAACATGTAAGCTATATACAGGATAAATGTACTTGAGTCATTTTTTAGTTGTGTCCAATTCTTTGTGACCCTATTCGAGATTTTCTTGGCAAAGATACTAGAGCGGCTGGCCATTTCTTTATCCAGCTCATTTTACAAATGAGGAAACTGAGGCAAACAAGGTTAAATGACTGGCCCATAGTCACACAGCTAGTAAGTGTCTGAGGCCACAATGGAACTCAGTAAGATAAGTCTTCTTGACTCCATACCCAACACTCTATCCGCTGTGCCACCTAGCTGCCCTCTGGATAAATAGAAAGGGAAGGCACTAATCCTTTCATTTTACAGATGAAGAACTGAGGGCCAGAAAAATTAAGTGACTTGACCAAGGTCCCACAAGAATGTCTGAGCATTGAATGCAACAACATTTATGAGGCCCCTCCTACACTCCAGGGACTGAGCTAGGGACTAGAGATACAAAGACAAAAACAAAATCACCTCTCTAAAGGATGACTCTTTGACATGGAGAACAAGTCCATCCTAGAGGACAGAACCACTTGAAGATGCCTCCATGAAACATTGTCACTGGTACAATACAAGCTCTTCCCCCTCCATTATTATTTCCTTTTGGGGGTACTCATCAAAGAGCAGGCCCCTTCTGTGCGTGTTTAGTAACTGGATTGCCAAGTTACAAGACCATGGACCCCATCCTGTCCCATGAGCCAGGGGAAACCCCTACAATTTTCCTAGAAAGTGAAAGGTCATCAGGCCTAACAGCGACTTGTTCTCTTGGGGGGCATCTCCAATGTGATGTGGCATCTCCAATGTGATGTACCATCTCTCTTTATTTTGAGGTCCATAGTTATTGTGGCTACTCTTTGCCATCCTTTTCCCCATTTCATCCTGAACTGACACCTTGGAAAAGCCCTGGTTTATCTCCTCACATTTTCTGAGGGGAGATACTCTCTAGAAACGCTGGTGCTGGATCACACCAGGAGAGATGAACAGGGAGGACAATGGGAGGCATCTCTGTTAGTGACAGACAACACATACACACAAAAAGAGTCTTTGAAACCTTCCTGACAGAAAAATCAGTTCCTCTGTGAGCCAAGGACACTTACCTCTGCTCCTCAATAAGCATGTCAGGGTACCTGTGTCCTCCTTTGTTAGCTGATTTTGTGAGTGGTTCCATGAAGGCTCACTTTCCAAGCACCCATGGGCAGAAATAGCAGGTGTTTGATTTAATAGGGCCTAGTATAGTCCGATATCTGCTACTCCTTACAATCAAAAGACCACTGGACCTGTAGATTATTTTTTTTTCCTTTTAGACAGGCAATAACTGATAGCTTAAAGGCTGGTTTAACTTTAGATTGAGAGATGAATATCAATTCTGAGGATCCATTTTCTAATCGATGCTTGCAGGGGAATAGGGAGATATGAGTCTTTGAAAAATATATTTTGGGCACATTTATTGACCACCCAAACTACAGCTGTGTAGAAGGGTGGAATTGGATCCTCTTGTATGTAAAAATGGCAGCAGCAAAGCGGTCTGCAATAAGCTTTTCCCCCTAAAGTGTAGCCAAGATTAACCTGTCTCATTCAATACCATTTACTGTCATTCTGTGGAGGGAAATACAATTTTATCTTGCCTTCTGAAGAAGAGATGAAAAACAGAAGCCATATGAACAGAGTTGTCTGAAGATTTGGGGTCACTTACAATATTCCGTATTCTTACTTCTTTACAAAAAGCATTATGTGTGGTCAATACAGTTTTAAAAACCCAAGTACCCATAAAGGAGGCTGAGTGGAAGAAAGGTGGAAAATGGGAGTGAAGCAGGGACAATAGGAGAAAGATTAAAGAAAATAACATCTTTTTTGTTTTAGTAAGATATAGAAACAGGAAAAAAATTATAACAGGGTTGGAGCTTTTTTCTACCCTTCAACTCTGACTTCTATCACTTTTCCCAAGATAGGAAGAAGTCAATTATATAACACAGCATCACCTAATGCAATTCTGTTCTCTGGCTCATCTTTGAACATACTTCCCTGCAGGTTGTCTTGACAAGGTGCCCTGTACAGCAGCAAAGAAAACTTTTGCTACCTGTAGATCTGGAGAGCTCATTAAAAATACACCCAGTGAGGAGATGGAGAAGTCAATTTCTATAAAACTCCCAGCTTTCCCCCCTTTCTCATATTGTTCGGCAGCCATTGCTAAGCTTCCCTCTAGAAAAAAAAAAAGGGATCACAGGGTCTGTTGTTAATACATCACAGCTTTATCAGGCTGCTTGTCTTCATTTGCCACAAAGAGAAACAAATTCCACAGACATACCACATCAAATCTAGGCACAAAAAAGATCTATTCACTGGTGAAACAAAGAAAATTGTAACGGCAATTAATAAACTAACATTTACTGCACTAATTAGCATCTCCTAGAGGGCCTGATTATGTGTTTACTCCAGTTAAAGACTGCATGGTATGAGGGAAAAATACCCACATTTCATACATCAAAAAGCCTCTCTTTCTTATTTCCTCTTCCTCCCTCACTGTAGTTCAGCATGGAGGTAAGAACATGAAGGAAGGTGGAATAATTCATTACCTTGTCTCCTACTGATTTGTATGTTCAACATTTTTTGAATAAATACAAAGTCATAAATTAGCTTGTAGCAAAATAGAATTAACTGAATGTCTTAAGTAGGATCATCAAACCAAGGTTTGAGTCAATTTATCTGCCTAAGATTTTGCTAATGTAGTTTCAGCTCATTAGGGCGAGAGTTGATACTGCAGTTGGGACACACACAAACACACATAAAAGGAAAAAGACAAAAGCAGAAAAATCCAACTTCCCCTAGTTTGGAGAAGAAAATCTCTCCTAGACTAGCTGACTTATATTACCAACCATAATGCGAATCCTTTTCATACAGTCATATTCTATGATTGAGGATATAGGGATGATTTCATGCCTTTGGGGGCATTTTTACATACATTGAGGCTGAATAGGGACTACCCTAGAATCAACATTCTTTCAAAAGTTCTTGCCAGGCATCCTCATGTTCCTGGATAAAAGAAATACTGCACTGTACAGTAATAATAATTGGTGATGATGATAATGATGATAACATGTCATTAGATCGATCCTCTCGTTGGGAAATAGCATTCTCAAGCATCAGAGAGAAGCAAGAAAAAACTGTGCACAGGAGGAAGCTGTAGCAAAGCATTTTTTGCTCCACTTTTCCAGTAAAAAGATCAGTATTAATCCATGGATATGCTCCAGTTCAGCAGGAATGCTTCCCTGCAGAAAAACTTATGACACTGATTGTTCTGCTTGATGGATGCTGGGACACACAACTGTACAAAGAGGCCCTTCTGATCAAGCCCTGAATTGCTTTACCTCAAGTCTTCATCTCATGGATGAAACAAGAAAATCATGGGCTTCTAAACAGAGGCATGCTGAATAAATAGCATAAAAAGGAAGGATAGGGAAAAACAAAATTAAAATGCTCACCCAGGATAGAGGTGACACAAACAGAACTTGGTGGAACCAAGTTTGAAAAGAGTTTATTATTATATCTGAATTTAATGGTGTTACTCTTCATAATCCAAATAGGAAAAGGGCCTCAATATTTTGAAAATTTCATGGCAAATAAATTAAATATTTTTATAAAAAATAAATAAAATTTAAAATATTATTAATATATTGATTCAGATCAAGTGAAGCAGGCAGGAGACTGATGAGTTGATCCTTCAATTTTGTGGGATAATTATTCAAATCTTCCCATTACATGGACTTTGTAGATACAGCCTAGATTAGAGGAGTGATGTCATGGAGATAGATTCTTGGGTTCTCAGAACTGGAAGGAAATTAAGAAGAAGTCTTCTCTAACCCAAACCTGAGTAAGACTACCCATGATAACACATCTAACAATTGGACCACCTAGTCTTTGCTTGAATATTATTAATAATGGACAACTTATTACTTCATGAAGGTGCCTACTCTACTTTTGGGTAGCTCTCATTGTTAAAAAGATTTTCCTTAAACTAACCCTACATCAGCCTCTTTGCAACTTCTCACCACCTGGGTTCAAGGAGACTAAGTCAACCTCCCTTTCACATAAGAGCCAAAAAGTTTCTTCAAATACTTGGAGAATCTCCAATGAGAAAAAAAATCAGCCTGTTCCATTTTTGGACAGCTCTAATTATTGGGAAGGGCAGCTAGGTGGTGCAGTGGATAGAGCACCAGGTCTGGAGTGAGAAAGACTTGAGTTCAAATGTGACCTCAGACACTTATTAGCTGTGTGACCCTGCGCAAGTCACTTAACCTTGTTTGCCACAGTTTCCTCATCTGTACAATGAGCTAGAGAAAGAAATGGCAGCAAACCATTCCAGTATCTTTGCCAAGAAAACCTCAAATGGAGTCATGAAGAGTCGGACACAACTGAAACAACTGAACAACAATTATTGGGAGGTCATTTCCCATGTAACAGGTTGGAGTGAATGTGACTTTCTCCCCTTACTCTGTTCCTCATGAAGCAAGGATTCCTCCTTTTTAATCTCTACCTATTGTTCCTAGTTCTTTCCTTCTGAGCAATAATAAATATGTAAATTTCCTTTTCCATGTGGCAGCCTTTCAACTATTTGAAGACAACTAGCTTATTAAATTTAATTCAATGGACATTGATTAAGTATAAGATAGTGGGCTGGGTACTAGAGATATAAAATTGAAACTGAGATTATAGGATTTAGAGATAGAAGAGAACAGGAGATCAGTTATTCTAATCCCTCACTTTTGTAGATGAGAAAACTGAGACCAGGGCAGGTTTAGGTTGTTTGACTGTGGCTTTAAACCTAAATCACCCTCACTCTCACTGTTTGACCAATACTAGGTTCTAGTCCAAGCCTCACTTGCTCATTGTTTGGGTTTTGGTGGCTCAGAGTGTAAACAGTAATTGTTTCTGTTTTGGCCAGAAACTCTGAGGGTCTTCCCCTCCCAGATTAATTCTTTTGTTAAGGTAAACAAGGGCAATTTTTGCCTCACTTCTTGCCTAGCCTTTAATTTCTGAGTGGGCATTGCCTCAGACAAACTGAGACCTGGGGAAGATCTTAGCTTAAAAAGGCCAAGAACTCCCACACCATCCGGGGCCATTGCCAGGTATCCTGACCTGTGTCTTGCCACTGGACTCCTGTGAGGAGAGAGTGAGGTTGTTAACTTTGCACAGCTCTGCCTCACTTAAATCCATTTCACTTGAAGGTCAAGACACCACCCTCCTGATGTCATTGGTCCTCTTCAAGAATGAAGGACAACAACAACATAGGTAGTAAGTAATATAGCCAAATGATTTAGAATAGATCATCAAAGCTCCTACCTCCCAATTCAATACTTTTTTAATTCTGCCAAATTACCTCTCCCAGTTCCTGCCATCAAAAAGCTTATAATCTTATGGGAGAGAATACAATGTGTACATAAACAACTGCATCAAATTTTTAAAATTACTCAGTGTTTGTGCGATATCAGGTAAAGCAGCATAAAAGATATATAAAGGAGAAACTGCTTCTATCTAAAAGAATCAGAAAAGACATGAGAGAGGGGTACCACTCTGAAAGGAAAGGATTTCAGTAGGCAAATTCAGGGTAAAGTATCCATTCTACACATACCAGCTGGTAGTAGAAGTCAGATGAAATCAGAAAATTTTAACTAGTAGAGTGTAATTGGATCATAGAGTTTATGAAGGAAAAAAATACCATAAGAGTGGTTTACATGCATATAGAGAGCCTTGAATTTTGCAAAAAAAAAAAAAGGAATTTGTTCTACAGGCAACGCGTGCCACAGGAGGTTCCTGATCAAGTGATGTGATCCAATAGATTCGTGTAAAGGATATATTAGAGAGAGAAGAGATGGGTTAGAGGGCTATCACAATCTCTCAGGTAGGAGGCAGGTGGATGCAGTGCACTTTGGCCAGGTCTTATAGCAATCGCCACTAAAATCTGATGACCACACATATATCTAGAAAGACAAAATATACCAAGAAAATTAGAATAATAAAAATTCATGTGACAGCAAGAAAAATTAAGGTCAGGAGAATCAGCAGGGGTGGAGGGAGGATGGGTTGGAGTACCAGGAGGAGGGAGAGAAGTCCAGAAAAACGAAATCGTCAAATAAAGGAGGCAATTCCAGAGATGTACAGCCCAAGTCACATCACACCAATTTTAAACAATTGCCGCAGTGATCACCAGGCTAGAAGAGCAACCAGAATTTAAAGATAAAAGAAATCTAAAGGATGGAAGACAGGGGTAGCAGAGGAAAGAGACACTATTGCTCCTTGAATATGTAACTGGAACCTACGATGAGTTTCTAGTTTCAGAGAGAGAAGAAAAGAAAGCCATCCAACTGCAGCTATGATTGAGTTTAATTTTCCGTCATATAGACTTGATTCCTATATCCTTTGATGATTCTCAGTGAAGATACAATTAGCACTGCTGTAGTCTAAGTGTGCTCATTCTGAGCTGAATCCGGAACCTAAGTCCCCTGTGACTTCGGAAAACCTGAACTTGGGCGATTGCATTAGGAGGACCAAAGATATTGTGGCAGTAGAATCAAAGGATCTGGAGATTGGTTAGATATGGACAGTAAGAAAAAGAGGAAGAATCATGGGTGAATCTGAGGTTTTGAGCATAGGTACCTGGGTGACAAAAGAGAAAAGGAAAACTAAAAGTAATGGATGTTTTGTTGTCTTTTGTTTTATTTGGGGGGAGTATAGGGGAAAGATAAAAAATCTTGAAAATGTTAAAAAAAAAAACACCCCAGATTAAAACGAGTGTGTAAGAAGAACTAAGACATAAAAAAGGTTATCTTGAATTTATACATATAGTATAAGATGATGTATGTAAAATGCTTTGCAAACTTTAAACCACTGTATAAATGTTCACCGTCATCAGTTAGACGAAGATATAAAGAGAAAACTGTGATTTTATTGGTATAGGGAACTCCAAAGTGAGGTAATGCCCTCTTACCAATGTAGGTTGGCACCTTCTCTACAATTTATAGTTTTAGAGGGTTCCAGGGATGCCAAGAGGTTGTGACTTTCCCAGGGTCAAAAAACTATTAGGTGTCAGAGGTAAGATTTGAACCCAGGTCTTCTTATTTGATCATGAATACATAAACAAATAGAGTAGAATACGTACAATACAGGAAATGTTAAATAGCCCCCAAGGCCAGCTATACCTGACCATTGGCTTCCATTGCAAAGCACTAAACCTTGAAAACTATACACAATACTATATCCAATGGAAATGGCACTATTCTGGCAGTATTCACTATATTAACAGAAGGGGTGTGGCCCAAATGAAAATATTATGCATACATACATACATACATATTTATATACACATGTGTATGTATATGTGTGTGGGATATATGTGTGTACATCTATCTATATCTATATCATATATATATCAACTGGGCAAATTTACATTTCTGACCCAATAAATGTTTTTCTGGTACTTCCCTGCCTCTGTCCCTCCTCTCAGGCCTATACGTAGGCAACTCTGCTTAACTGCTACCACTCACAACCAAATAGAGCTGCAATAACAGTAAATGGTCCTTGGAAATCACAGTCACATTAGGCTCCCGTTCAAATAGCTTTTAGGGTTGTAATAATAGGAGGCATTCCTAATAACTGGTGACTCTGTGAGACCCTGCACAGAAGGCCTCCAAATGGCAGTATACCATTTAGATTTTAATCTAGCAACAGTGGAGATGATGAGATTCCAGCTGGGGACCTTCTGGTCTGAGGGCCAGTGCTCAGCCTTCCAATCAGAGACCTCTAAAGCTTCACTGGATTGATGAGTGGATGCCCCTGCTCCATTTACTCATTCTCCTTTCATTTTAACTCTCTGCCATCTCCCACTTAACTTGCTTTGAACTCATGAAATTCCATTTTTTCTGCTTCTACCAAGAACCCCTTCATGGAGCAATCACATACTCCTGGGACCCAACATGATAAAACAGATTTTGAAATCTGTGGGTGTGATAACCCAAATACTTTTTGACAAGCAGGGTGTTTCCAGATTAGTTCTTCTCTGGGATGTTCTGGGCTTTGGGACTCTCTCTGTTCCATTTCAAACCTTCATTGAAAGCTGGCAGATGCATGCCACAGGCAGGGGGGAAAGTACTTTTTTCCCCCTACAATAAGCAATAACCCTTTTGTATGATAACTCAACACAAGCTAAATAGCTGAAGGGCCCATTAGAGTAACCCTGCCTGGACAGAAAGGAACAGCTTGCCTTGCTGGTGATCGGTACATGTGATTACTTGGGGACTCCATTCCCACTTCTGCCACAAGCTTGGATTTCCTGAGTGAAGGGCCAAGAATACACAATAGAGATGAAAGCGTACACCAGGTCACATATCAGTGATCAAAAGCATGAAATCACTGCACCCTCTTCTGGGAAAGGTGATAAGTTCTGCTTTCCAGAATCACAGGAAGGAAGAAGTTCTCAGCATTCAAAATGAAGTTAGGACATTTGAATTAATGACTCCAATAATCTCTCTGATATCTTTGTTCTCTGCCTAAGTTTTAAAGGGGGAAAAAACTTTTAGAGCTATCCCTTTAGGAACTTTGTCTTCTCTGCTTCACATCAGTGATGGCCAAAAATGGTGGGTGTTGGAAGTTTTAGAACATGGAAATAGATTGGAAGCAAAAAAGACAAGCAGACATGCATGGGTTCCTGCGACTTTGTACCTGCAAAACTCGTTCCATCCTCTCAGGTGCAGAGGTTGTGTTTAGCAGGCGGGATACTCTCAGCTACAGATTTAGAAAGTTAAAACACACACACACACACACACACCGGAGAAAATTTGCTGCAAGGTGAAAGTGGGAATAAAAACCAGTGTTTTGGAATTTTTTCTTTTGCAGATAGTCATCAAATGAGGTACAATATTTGCTAACAGAGGGTAATTTGAATTATCCACGGATAGTTCAAAAACACAAAGAGTTCATTACCCAGATATCTCTATTTAAAATAGATTTTGCTTTTGTTCATCAGTGCATTGCACATGGCTGGGAAATGGCAAGGTGCCAGAAGGAAACTGCTCCTAATTTTCAGAGGAGGCCACCGGCTAATTACCCAGACTGCAGGTGTGAAGAGAGAAGCTCAAAGTAATCAATAGTAGTAATTAATCTGCTAGACTGGAGCTAAAGAGCTAACAGCTGGACATCAGAAATGGACACATGCAACAAGATCAGCAATAATTACCTCTTTAAATATTGAATTTCCATAGCAACAATTAGGCATATAAACAAAGGCTGGAAACCAAGGCTGCTAGGCATGACACTGCATGGAAAACACAACATTCCCCAAATCAACCCTTTTAATAAAACAGCAACAATATGCTTGAGCCGAATGGACCAGCTTCCAGGGCTGGTCAGATTTAGGTTTCCGCCATCTCTGGATTCTTGGCAGTCCTTCCTTGGCTGCCTCTGAAGAGAAATGGGTGGGACTAGGGGGAGGCAAGGCATGTAAGTAGCCACCTTGAACACAGCTAACAACATGGATGAGTGGGGGAAAAGCATAGAAGATGATTTGTAATGATCTATTTTACAAATGCACATGTTTGTGAAGAAGAAAACCACTCAGTGTGGCATGTAATAATTTATCTTTGGCCAAATTCAGTTGCATGTATCACAGTGAAGCCTTAAAGCCTACAAAAGACAGTAAGCAACACATAAGGATTTCATTATTCAAACCTTTCCTGAATTGTACTATGTCCTGATGCAGCTCTGAGCCCTAAAAATCATGAGAAATTCTTTCTCAACAACAATCATATAAATCCTGCATCAAACAGGAAAATATATTTTTCTCTTAGTCTGTGCCTCATTTTCCTTTTATTACCTGGAAAGTGGAAACTTAAATACTGATTGGGTGCCTATAGCCAGTGACTAAGGAAGCAATCAGGCAAGACATCCTAACAGGACCTATGGGTAGTCTGGAGCAAAACAAGAGCCCCGGAAATTAAAATTTCCTTCATTTCCCTTCTTTGTAATGTGACAATATCTGTATTTAGCAAGCCCCAGAAAAGGGCTGATACAGTGCATCAGATCAAAAGCTTAAAGTATACATTCTATGCCCATTTATTAAGCACCCACTATGTGCAAATCTTATATCATTTCCATATTTGTGTATGTGCCAGAAACTGTTTTAGGCACAAAGGGATACAAAGATGTTTAAGACATAGTCTCTTCCCAGCGTTTACAATGTAGCAGAGGGTATTTATAATTAGCAAGCCTTTTAGTTAAGTGCCCAGAAAGTCCTTAGTGCATCACATATTGCTGGCAATTTTAAAAATAAATTATAAATTTTGATATCATCATTAGAGAAATAGAACAAATTATCTATTGTAAAGTTTATCAAATCTTTTTAGCCAATCATAGATTTTTTTTTCTTTTCAACCAATTGCATTCTAATTTCAGTAGCACTAATGTCATGGTTCTGCTTTATGCCAAATTCCCATTAATTCTCTAGAAGTGTTCTCCAAAATAGGGAACTTACAATCATCCATGAATTATAAAGATAAAATAATAAGAAAAACATTGAATGAATTTTTAAAATGAATGAAGGAATAAATGAGAATAATAGAATGTATTACCTATCATCTTCACTACCTTGCATAAACACTTTAAAAAACATCAACTTCTGGCATTCCTGTTCTGATATTTTTCTGTCAATCCTAAGCACAACAAAGACAGTGAGAATTCCGTCTATTAGCAAGGAGGAATCCTATAATTTCAGTAAAGAAATTATTGAATTTTAGACTTAGAAGAAACCATAAAGATTAACTTTGACTTTATTTTATAGCTAAGAAAACAGGCTCAGAGCTAGGGTCTTGCCCAATATCACAGAGTAAATAAGTTATAACCAAGAAGAGAACCTTGGTTTCCTGATTCCCAATTGAGTTCCAAAGCACCATGCTCCCTCTTGTCTCTTTCTCCACTAGGTACCATCCAGTTTTTTGCATGGAGTTCACATGTGCAGAGTACCTTTTGTCAGGCATCGTCTGAATACTGCTCATTAAATTAGTCATTCATCATCCATTCCACAAACATAATTAATAAGTCACTATGCTAGGGTGCAGGATACACATATGAAGAAGGCACAGTCCTTGTTCTCAAAGGATTTACAAGCAAGAAAAAGAGGTAAGTCATTCATTTGGGTTGGACAAACTATAGAGCTTGTCCATAAGTTTGTATGTCTAGTACAAAGAGTACAGATCATAAAAGTACCTCTCTTCCCTGCTCAAAAACATTCAGTAGTTACAACTATATCCAGGATAAAACACAAATTCCCTTGTAGCACCTACACAACCTATCTTTTACCAACCTTTCTAGCCTCATTTCCCATTTTTCTTCACACATCTTATGTTACAATCCAATTGAACAGTCCATCTCTGGCCACCATGAATTTACACTAGCGGGCTAACATGCCTGGAATGATCTCCCTCCATATCACTGCAGAGGAAAGAGAACGTTGTATACAGCAACAGCAATATTGTTTTAAGAATGACTTTGAGTGACTAAGTTATCTTGACTACTATAAATACACAAATTAAAAATAAAGGACATATGAAGAAAGACACTATCTGCATCCAGAGAAAGAACTGTTAAATAGAAATATGTATAAGATAATTTTGCATATATACATATACAAACACACAAGCATACATAGATATAGATATTTCTATTTGTGTCTAATGTTAGCTCTCTCTAGGGCAGGGTAGGGAGGAGGGAAGAAAAAAAGAAATGTACATGATAATTTTATTACATATTTAAAAAGACTAGCAAACTGTACAAAATAGATTTGCAGTTTCATGTGCATTTACCTTTTTTTCTTATACTATGTTATGGAAATGGTTGTTTTATTCCATAAATTAAAAATAAAATTTAAATTTAAAAAAAAGAAAGAGTACTATACCCAGATTAGAGGGAAAACTGAGTTAAAATCCTATCTCCAATGCTTCATAGTAATACATAGTAGCTATTCAACCATGAGTACCTTTCTGAGACTCAGGTTTCTTATCCATAAAATTGAGGGGATAACTGTAGTACCCAATTCACAGGATAGTTGTGAAAATCAGCTGAAATAATATACATCCAGGGCTATGTAAATCTTCAAGCACTATTTAAATGTCAGATAGATTATTGGTTGTGGTAGTTGTTATGGTTATGATTGTGGTTGTCATTACTGTTGCTATTGTTTTGTTATTAACCTTTACAATTCTTATTTTCTTTCAAAGCTTACTAAGGACTGGTATCATTCATCTTAGGTATAGTTTATGCTACCCCAGGTCCAGATGCTAGAAATCACAGCTCTGTCCTCACTTCACACAAACCTAACATGGGTGGGGAGATAAAAGAGGGCTGAGTTAACAAATTGTCTATTGAAGAGACTATGACCCCTAGGGGACTTTGGTTTGTCCCCTCCCTCTCCTTTTAAAGGCCGTTAAACATCATGGTCAATCATGTTAGACACTGAGGCTCCTCCTTGTCCTGGAGGTATTTTAAAATAAGAGGATCTATTTCCCCACTCTTAGAGAGTTGGAATGGTATTCTTGGCCTACCAACTAGTTAGTTCTAGGTCCATGAATTTGGGTTTAATCCAATTCAACAAGTATTTATTAAGCTCCTACTGTAGGCCCAACACTTCGAGCTTCTTAGCGGGTGACGCTAAGAATACAGAAGTAAATAAAAGCTGAACACAAACATTCCTGAAGGTTAAACAGGCTGTGAATTGTCACTGCTGCAGTTTGGGGACTTACATAATATTTCTTCACATGGGAGTTTTTTTTTTTCTCAAACTCCCTGCTACATACAATCAGAAAGCAGAAATTTGAAGTCTCTGTTGTCTGTCATATCTCTTTAACTCTGCATCTCAAAGTTTTGGGGCTACTGATTTCTATTGTGCTTTTCTATCTACACCGTTTGGGTTTGCTCTTCATTTTCTATCTTAATATGGATTTCAGGAGTCTTCTATCTCTCTAATAAATGTGTATGCTTTAGTTGATCTCAGCTCTGGCATATGGTCAATGGCAAGGCTCAAGTTCTGGAACCCACTCAATCCTTCTTTCCCCTTTTAAATGTCCCTTCATAGTCCTTTGTGGTGAATGCTCAGAAAACAATCAGCCTTATTGCTTCGTGAGCTAAATTCTGCCAGAATCCATTTACTCCTCCTCCCAAATATTACACCATCACAAGTCATATCCCATTACAGCCAATGCCAGTACAATGAAAATCTCTTTTTCTAATAGAGATTTCCAAGCTCCAGCCAAGGCCTACTCACTTCAAACACTATTGAATGGCTTCTCCATTGACATGGCCATCACCCCATAATCTCCTGCAATTGCCTCCTTACTGCTCTGCTTGTCTCCAGTTTGTCTCCCCTCCACAACCCTTCCTTCCAAAAGCTGCCAAAATAATCTTCCTAACACGCAGATCTCATCATGGGATTCCCTGGTTCAAAAACTTGCGGGGGCTACCTGTTCTGTCTAGACTGAAATAGAAGCTTCCTGTAGGATTTGAATTCCTGCACTGTGGGACTGACCTTTCCAGCCTCATTTCACAATACTCTGCTTCACGTACAATCTACTCCAGAAAAACTGTAGTTCTTTGACCTCATCTTGCCATTTCCTACTTCTGTGTATTTGCCTAAGCAATATCTATGCCTCATATGGATGCTCCTCTCACCTCCACCATGAAGAATCTTTTTTCTTCTGTCAAGATTTACTTCATCTATTTCCGGCTCCAGGAAGCCTTCTCTCATCTCAGTTTTTTAGTGCTCCTCCTCTCCTCAAGTTGTCTTGTATTACATATCAGTGTACTTGTCATGTTCTCTCCATTAAATGAGGGTCATGAACTGCTATGTTTTTGTCTTTCTATTCCCAAGACCTTGCACAGTGCCTTGTACATAGTAAGTGTTTAACAAATGAATCAAGTGCTCAGCATAAAAAAAAAAATCAAACAATTAGCATCGTCTTTGAATTTCTTAAGGAGACTTGCCCTATGGTCAATTTGTGCTAAGATCTTAGTAATAAGACATAAAACTCATGACTTTGCCATAATAATTATGAAGAAAGTAATTTTGGTTAAGTCTGTGTTTGTTGTTGTTTGTTCTCAAAGAGGACCATGACATCAGGGAGGTGATGCCATGACATGCAAGTGAATTGGATTTAAGTGAGGGAGGGCTGTGCAAAGTCACTGTCTCCTCTGGAGACATCTGGGTTCAATGGCAAAATATAAATCAGGACACATGGAGATGGCACTGGATGCAGTGCAAGATCTTGGCCTTTTTAAGCTAAGGTCTTTAACAGATCTCAGTTTGACTGAGCCAACATTATTCAGTGATTAAGGCAAGGTAAGAAAATGAGGCAAAGAATGGCCTCTTTACCTAATCAAAAAAAAATCAATTTGGAAGGGGAAGATCCTTGGGGGGCTCTGGCCCAAACAGAAACAATTGTTATTTACATTCACTCTGAACCAATCAGTCTGCACTGTATTTGTGGAAGAGTATTAGACACTAGAGTACCCTGACCCATCTTCCAGTTCGGGCTGCAATGCTTCCTGGTTGTGTGATTATGGGAACACTTAATGTCTGTGAGAAGTTTCTTCATCTTAAAAATGGGAATACTGATGCCTGCATGATAGGTTTTACATGGTTGTCATGAGAAACACACTAGCATAAATCAAGAAATCATTACTAGCACAAGGATACTGGGATTTTGTTCCAAGGTACCATCAGGAAGCTCATCTGGCGAGTCTCCTGATAGGCTATGCACCCCTAGGCTCTTGTTGTCATAGAACTCCTCTCCCAGAAGTTACTTCACTAACCACCCCTCTTCCACTCCCACAGAATTTCTGGCCAGACTTTGCAGAGGATATTCCATGCCTTTGTCTGATATGGCTATATTCACAGTAGGATTGTACTCCATACACTCTCCCTGCCTCCCATTAACAGAATTTGCTCCAAATGCAAGAATTCTTATTTATAGTTTTGATGGCCACAAAAACATTTGATACTTCAATCTTCCGGTCTTCTGATAAGATGCCTTATCCATTAAGCCAGAGGTTCTTAACCTGGAGCCCATGCATGACCTTTTACACATGTGTGTGTGCGTGTATATATATGTATATATATATGTGTGTGTGTGTGTATATGTATATGCATATATATGCATGTATATATTCATACATACATATACACACATATATGAATGTATATGTATGTATATATTTTTCAAGAATAGTACTTACATGTAATTGGTTTCCTTTGTAATCTTGTGTATTTTATTTTATGCATTTATAAAAATGACTCTGAGAAGGTGTGTTGTTAAGCAGAATTGTCTCATTAGCATGGCTTTTGTTTCTTTTGAGTGGAAGTACTTTCAGCTGTTAAGTGCTAAGCCCCAGGCCCAGGGCCCTGTCAGGTGTGAAACCTGTGTGGGTGTGGATTGGTGACTTAGGAGGGGCCAGCTCGGGAACCAATGGTCTCTGGTCATTGAGGCGGGTCTTGAGAACGCCCGAAGCTCAGCTGCGAGGAGGGGGGAGCCAGGAGACAACTTCAGCGGCAGCGGCTGTGGCAGAAGGTGTGGAAGCCAGAAGCTGCGGAGGCAGGAAGCTGCGGAAGCAGGGCTTACCCAAGTGCGAGCAGGAACGTGAGGCCAGTGAACATGATTTGTCTAAATACTCTCTTGCTTTTCTGTGGCCTCCTAGTTGCCCTTGTGAAATGGGCTTTCTGGGCCTGGAGTCTTTTTGTCAAGATGTTAGAATGGGGAGGCCAGTTCAAGTTTTTGCTGCGGTGGGGCCTAAATAAATTTCTTGTTGTTTTCTCCTTAGAGAATCTCTCATACCTTGCGATTTCGGACCATTCAAACATATACATGATTATATTTGAGATCATAAATTCGGCCTTCCTACTACAGAAGGGGACCATAGGCTTCACCATGGGGCCAAAGGGCTCCATGACATACACATAAAAGGTTAAGAATCCCTACATTAGACTCTGATGTCTTTGTAAGACAAAGATGCATTTGAAGCCTCAAAATACCATATGATATCACGACTATTCTCAATGAAATGAGAATAAATTTTTAGAGGTTTGGAGAAATCATGTAAAGTAATAGAGATGCATATGTCCTCCTTAGAACTGATGCCACTGTATTAAAACCATCTCCTTGGAAATATACAATCACTACAATCCAAAAAAATTCCCTTCCAATTCAGAGTTGCCATAGCCTGAATATTCATCTCCCTGTATATAAACTGGCCACAAGCCTTAGTGAATTTAACCTAGGCAAGTCCTTGGACAATAAGCACATAGTTTGGCTCTGGGCCCATATTTCCTTTCCTTCTAGCTTGGTAAAACTAGCCAAAGGTTGGCCTCTGCTGATATATTCTTCAAAGACCCAAGATCACCTTCATGCCAAGATGAGACACAAGAGGACCACTTGACATTTATCTCCATTAAATTTCATCCCATTAAATTCAGCTCAGTCCATCCTTCCAAGGAGAACAATGGTAAAGGAGCAAGGCAGAGGTGAGAGCTGTGATCAATTGACACAGTTGGATAAGAAAATCCTATGGAGAACCAGTGTTCTCTGTCTCCTCCCGGGCCTCATATCTAGGATCTAGGCATGAAATAAAAAGTCTAGGAATTCTCACAGACTCTTCCCAAAGGAATCCATTCAAATTGGTAAGAGATTGTTTCCACAATCTGGCTAGCAGCTGCTGTGGGGGGTATAAGATCCATCCACAGCCAGCACCCAGAAAGCTGCCAACATGCTCCAAAAGCACAGGTTCTTTTGATCTGCTTAACTAAGGAAAGCAAGGTGAAGGGGTTGGCAAGCTTACTTTAATTCAGCACACAAATATTCACTTAGTTCAGGGGAAAAAGCCAGCACCCTGAACTTCAGAGCAAATTACAAACAAATTACAAACATCAGCAGACAGACCCAATACAATTCATAGTTACCAACATCTAGGTTCAGCCCAGGAGCTCAGAACGAGGGCTGGCCCAGAGTCATGCGTGCCACCACTGCTATGGCAAAGAGTTCCAAGGAAGCTGAGGCCAACCCCTGACTTTTATATCGTTGTCAGCATCAGGGGTGAGTCACACATGCGACCTAAAATCGTCACAAAGAGGCAGACTTAAACCCACATGGTCTAAGAGCCTCTGCTGTCCCAGACATGTAAACTAGGCCCTCCCTGGAGTTAGCCCCTCCCCTTAGGACCCTGGGAGATTCACATCCACATAGGTTAGGTTAACACCTAATAGGGCATGGCTCTGGAGTTAACACCTTCCTTTAGCCAGCCCCAACTTGGGCCCCACCCCAGTCACCAATCAACATCCACATAGGTTCCACACCTAATAGGAGTTTGGGCCTGGGGCTTAGCATTACTCAAAGCAAACAAAAGCCAAACTCTTCAAGGGCACTAAGTGCTAAGAAGCCCATTTTGCTTACCAACACAGAGATTTTTCTCATGAGTCCAAACTATGCAGCTAATCTTAGATACCTGTCTGAAAGAAGTTTTAGTTTTCAAATGGTAGAGTTTGGTAAATAAGTAACATAGCGCTGTGGATAAAGAGGTGACCTAGTGTTCCAGACTACATCTCCCCTCATGGTTTTAGGGTACCCTGAGGAATTTGTATCTCTTTTCTCTGCTATTGATTTAATCTTAAATCAGTTGTGTTCCTCCTGCCCCCCCCCCACACACGCACCCTATGTTAGGAGTATAGTGACTAGCATTTCAGTTCTATTTAATCATTTAACACCAGATAGAGTACCCCTTTACAAAAGGATATTTAATTCAAAGATAAAGCAAGAACAAATTGTAAAAACATGTGCCTCAATGTGTCAAGGGCATAACCCCTCTCTCCCATATCGTCTCAGTATCTAATAGGGATTAGTCTCAAAACTTAGCTCAGTTCCTAACAAATCAATGATCCCACCAACTTCATGTCCAAAGGTGGGATCACTGCCCAATGAGTCTTTCCACTGAGTTGGGGTACCAAAGGTTACTGCCAAAGTTTGATCCTTGCTCTTTGGGACACCAATGCTTCCCTGGCTATAAAACTTATACTGGAGTTGAAGTCTAAGTTTCCTGAAGTAAGCTCCCCTGGCCTTTGAAACTCCCAAATTTGGACACTCCACTCCACTCTTACAATCAAAGGACAAATGTAGAGGCTAAGGACCTTTCCCTTAACACATGACTTCACTGAACAACATGAGTGAAGAAGTTCACTTGATGTCCTAGAGCTCACTTGGGCCATTTTGAAAATACTGATGGTTCTAGCTACAAAGGTTACCTCCACCCACAACCAGTTAAAAAAAATTGACACAGGATTCAGTCTCTCCAAGGAATTTCCCTCATATACCATCACAATTCTCTGAGAAGCAGCATCCTAGCATCCTTCACATGGGGATCCTATAATAGCAAGCAGAGGAGATCTAGACAGGTACCAGATTCTAATTTCCTTACAATCCCTCAATGTCTAGCACAGAAACATGAACAAAGTTAATTGATTAACAAAGATTGCCAATCATAAACAAAGATTAACATTCCCTCCCCAAAAAAGAATCGTATTGACACTCCCTCCTTTATCCGTTTACCTCTGGCAGGGCTTCAATAGATGACGAAATAATACCTTACAAGTGCAATATCCACAAAAGATACTTGTCATGTAGTGATCTCCTGGACAGGAGTCTAGGAGTTTGGACTGCCTCCTTTTTCCCAAGGAAGAGGTCCAGAGAAGGTAAGAGCTCTCTCTGCAGGTTGGATTGTTACACATACAGGCATACCTCATTTTATTGTGCTTCACTTTATTACACCTCACAGATGCTTTTTTTTTTTTTTTTTTTACAATTTGAAGGTTTGTGGCAACTCTGAATCAAGCAAATCTATCACTCCATTCATCCAATGGCATGTGCTCACATCATGCCTCTGTGTGAACATTTTGGTAATTAATCACAGTATTTCAATTTTATCCATTATTGTTCTATCGGTTATGGTGATCTGTGATGTTACTATAGCAATTGTTTTAGGACACCATGAATTGTACCCATATAAGACAGCAAACTTAATGAATGTGCGTGTGTGTCCTGATTGCTCCACAAGCAGGTCGTTCATCTGTCTCTCTCCATCTCCTCAGACCTCCTTGTTCCCTGAGACATGACAATATTGAAGAACATGACATAAAATAGTGGCAGGATTGGAGAGAATTGATTCCAAATTTGAAAGAAGTTCTACTGTAGGTAAAATGCTATCAAACAACATCACATACTACAGAGATATATTTTGTGAAATGAAGAGTCAATTGATGCAGCAAATTTCATTGTTGTCTTATTTTAGGAAATTGCCACAGCTACCCCAACCTTCAGCAAACACCACCCTGATCAGTCAGCAGTCCTCAACACTGAGGCAAGATTCTCCACCAGCAAAAAGATTACAACTCACTTGAGGGCTCAGATGATGGTTAGTAATTTTCAGCAATAAATTATTTTTAAATTAAGGTATGTTGTTGTTCAGTCATTTTAGTCATGTCTGATTCTTCATGACCCCATTTGGGGGTTTTCTTGGCAAGGATACTAGAGGGGTTTGCCATTTCCTTCACCAGCTCATTTTATAGATGGGGAAATGAGACAAACAGGGTCATACATCTAGTGTCTGAGGGCAGATTTGAACTCAGGAAGATGAGTCTTCCTGATTCCCAGCCCAGTGCTTTCTCCATCGCACTACCTAGTTGCCCTAATTAAGATATGTACATTGGGTTTTTTTTAGATGAAATACTAACATGCACTTAGTAGACTACCGTATTGAGTAACCATAATTTTTAGATGCAATGGGAAACCAAAAAATATACACGACTTGTTTTATTATGATATTCATTTTATTGTGGTGGTTTGGAATTAAACCCACAATTTCTCTAAGGTATGTATGCCTATATAAACCTCAGGAAGAGTGAAGCTGTGGGTTCCCATCTTCAACAGAACCTGATTTAAGGTGCAGAGGGATTTTGAAATGGAAAACATGACACCCTATTACTGTGTTCAGATTCCTTCAGGGTGGATAAGGGTACATGCTTTACAGAAGCTCGGATCCTGGAGAAAGGCAAAGAAAGGAATCACATTTAGGACTATGTCCCTAGAGAAGCACTTAGGATTGTCCAGTTCCTTGCTGGACCAGCCAGTGAGCCCTCACTAACTCTCCTCATACAGATTTATTGGACAATTCCATGTCTGCTTTATGGAGTCATTTAGTCAGACTCATAATACCTGGAGAGAGTGTTTCTGTCACTAGTTCAGAGAGGAAAGAGATGTTCTTTCCAAAGAGGACAAAGGTGAATTCTGGAATGGAGTGAAGAGGGGGAAAGTCACCTTCCTTGCCTCTCTACCTCCTTGTCTTGTCACTTACTGATGCTTCTATCAATCAACATACATTTGGTAAGCGTGTGTCATATACCAGGCACTGTAACCTGGGAATCTACAGCACTTCAAAAGGCCAATCTTTCCATGGTATAACTAGAATAACTGTTAGAATGTGCAGTTAATGACTTCCATACCAAAATTCCAAGTTTCAGTCTGAGTGGAACCATTTCCTTGTTCACTCATTTCTATGGTTGATCTGAGCTCCACCACCTGGGTATGTAGGCAGATATGGCCTTTTCATGTGACTTTAGTGACTCTCTAGCTAGGTGCCTACCCTCTCCTGGTACTAGAAAGTCACTGAAGTCATACAAATAGAGCGCTGGGCCTGGAGTCAGGAAAACTCATTGTCCTGAGTTCAAATCTGGCCTCAGACACTTATTAGCTGTGTGACCCTGGGCAAGTCATTTTGCTAGAAACATACTTAGTCTAGGAATAAACAATACTTGTTGGAAAGCCAGGAAGGTTTTAATTACATTTTACATTTATTCTTTCTGAATAAATGGGTATGTAGCCTGAATGGAGTACAGGAGAGTACAAAGACTCAGACAAATGCCAGTCCTTTTATTCACTCCCAATTCAAATCTCCCGCCTGACTCTTCATTGGCCAAATGCAACCCCCTGAACTGCAAACATCATGCCTCCGCCACCAGATCAGAAGCCTGGTTTTGGCTAGATCACAGCTCTGATTAGAACCAATCACCTGACTTACATTCTGCTAAAGCTGGAGGGGGAGAAGGGGAGTGCTTCTAATCCTGCGGAAACAAAACTCCCTCCATCTATTTGCCACAACTTAACCCTGTTTGCCTCAGTTTCCTCATCTATAAAAATGAGCTGGAGAAGGAAATGGCAAACCACTCCAGTATCTTTGCCAAGAAAACCCCCAAATGGGGTCACGAAGAGTCAGACACAACAAAACAAATGAACAATAGCAACAACAACAAAGTATTAGACAAATTGAAAGACCCATTTATAAAGAAAATCAACAAGAGGATAGGAGGTTGTCTTTGCACGATTGGGCCGGAGGATGGTCTTGAGGAGCAATCCACAACAAACCCACTTCTAGCTCTTCCAGGAATGATATAGAAAGATTCTTTTACCTGTGATGTAAGACCTTAAAAGTCATCTCAAAAAAAAATGCTGACAAGTGGCATCATTATAGGATCGAACATTCTACAATAAATCAACAGTGATAACATGGCTCATAGCCTCTAACCTTAAAGTGGTGGTAATGTGCATAGACTGTTGGACTTTAAAACAAAGAACTAAAGTGAACCAGCACACTGTTCCAACAATTCAAGATATTCTCGACTGTCTGTGCTTCTCAGTGCTAGAACTACACAGTTAATACCATTAGAGACCTGCAGCAGAAGAAAACAAGAAGACTGATTTCATCTGCCCAGCTAGATTTTTACCAGTTGGAGTATATGTCCTAAGGCATCTTGGAGCATCTGCCATTTTCCAATGATTGATGCCTGGAAATATTAGTGTATATTGATTTCCTCATTATTTTTAGGAAAACAATGGAAGAACGTGAACAAAGTCTGATAAGAGAGTTGGATCATCTAGAAGAAGCTGGACTGAAGCTTTCAATTGATGTGTCATTTTGGAAGACCCTCTGTCAAGTGCATGGGTCTCTTCATATCTCAGCAAAGTGTAAACATAGATCCAAAGAAGACAAATTTTTTTTCTGAATAGGCCACAACCACAGAGCCTTTGCAATAGAGTGACTTTTCTAGGTTTTGTGGTTACTATGATTCTATTGCTAAAATATTGAAAATCTCACTCCTTGGTAGGTCAAACTAGGATAAGAAGAAGGCAAGACAGGCTCTTTTGGAGAGAAGCTACTCTTCTAGATGAAGTAGGTCTTAAGAAGAGGGACATTGCAGCTCACAGACAGTCCAGGAAAAAAAATATACTCAATCAACCACTTTTCACTCAAAGGGAGAGAGTACTTCAAGGATCTCTTTAGAATTCATTCAATCTGAGGAGAAATTCACTAACCATTCTACCGGTGGGGAGAGACTCCTCGGCTCCTGGACAGCTCAGGGACAAGCTAAGGATTATGGACAGCAGTTCTTAGCCATGATCTACTGATAGAGATGGGGCACATCAGGACTCTAAGCCACTGGAAACCAGATCTGAGCTATTCCTGGGAGTAAAAAGTGCTTCGTTAGACAAAAGAGTTCTCAAGGAGAGGAGACATTCAGGATCCCAAGTCCTCTAGGGACAGATGAGAGCTACTGTCTCCAACCAGTTCAGGAAGCATCTGTGAAGTATATTCTCCAGAAAGTGCCAGAGGGACAATTTCATACTATCAGAGGGAATATACATTCAAAGTCTCAAACAAGGGCTTATGCCCCACTAACCTCATCAAGCTGATGAAGGAACTTTCCTCCATACATCAAAATAAGCTGAGACTCACTTTTTAACCTACACTAGAGGTCTTCAATAATGAATTCCTTTCCTTCTATCTTGACAAAGCATTGTCTGACCTCTCTGGAGCTCAGTTGCCATTGCTGATAGTCCTAGACTACATCAGTTGACCACTATCCCCGATGGTAAGTAATGCAAGCCAAATAAGAGGTGTCACCACTATCCCAACATCCAGTCAAGCTTCACTGTCCATCCCAGCCCCCTTTGCCCCAAACATGGCAACTGGGGACCAAAAACACTGGTGCAATATTAGGTCACATTAATAGAAGGATCAAGAAAAATAAATAGTTCCACTGTTTAGATACAGTTCAGTATAGTGATCAATTCCGGATATCACATTTCAAAAGGAAATCAAATTACCTGGAATGCTTCTGGCAAAGGGTAACCAGAATAGCAAATGGTCTGTCAGATACCTCAGCGCCTTGGTAGGAACCAAGTCAATAAACATTTATTTTTTTACATTTGCATTTTGCAATATTATTTTCGCAATAAGCATTTATTAAGCACCTACTATATGCCAAGTACTGTGCTAAACGTTGAAAATTCAAAAAAAGGTAAAAGACAGTCCCTCCCCTCAAGGGGCTCACAGTCTAATGGGAGAGACAACATGTAAACAACTATGTAGCAACAAGATGTATACTGATAAACTGGAGATAGTCTTAGAAAGAAGGCACTAAGATTGGGGAGTACTGGGGAAGGTTTCTTGCAAAAGATTAGATTTTCTCTGAGACTTGAAGGAAGCCAGGAAAGCCAGGAGGTGAAGATGAGGAGGGAAGAAGTTCCAGGGCTGGGAGAAAACACTTTGATATAAATACTTCAACTATACAACAAGCTCCCAGAAGAAAAAGACCAAATCTCTTTTTATCATTAGTATGTACACACACACACACACACATACACATTCATGCACAATATTATTGCCCAGCTCTTCATTCCATTCTTCCACAGCCCCAAGAAAACATGATGAATGTAACTCCCATAATTTATACTCCCCAGAGATCAAAAAAGCAGGATACACAATCAGAGTGTTTGACCAAGTTGATTGAACCCCCAGAGAGCAACACAAATTTACACAATAGAGTTGGGTTCTGGAACTCCTAGATAGATACCTGTAAGCATAAGCTAAGTCTTGCTCCCCACTCTTAGGTGTACACTAACTGATGGGTCCTGTTTTCTGCTTGCGGAAATCTCCTTTTATAGACCCTTCAAGTGATTTTCACCTCTCCTGTCATAATGCCCTCCCTGCCTGTGGGTGTTTTACTGGCTGTCAGGATTCCTCATGTATTCTTGCTACTTTACATTAGAATCATAGGATTTAGAACTGGAAAAAAAACCTTAAAAGTCATTCATTTGAACCCCCTTATTTTAACAGAGGAAATATCTGAGGCCTAGAGAGGTTAAGGGATTTGCCCCAGGTCACAATGACAGTAAATAGAAGAGTGTGGTTGCTATCTTACCTCCTCTGACTCCAGACACAGAGTTCTTTCTGTGACACCACTCTTCCCCTATGTTGGAGTGTGCTTGCTTACTCTACAGCACTGCTGAAAATGTTACATCAACTCTTGAAAAACAGAGCGGATGTTTAGCCTGAGGAAGAGAAGGGAGGGTGACAGGTGTGTTCAAGGATTTAAAGGGTTGTCACAGAAGAAAAAAAGGAACTGGGCTTATTTCAGAAAATTCCAGAGGGCAGAACTAAGAATAATAGGTGTCAATTAAAGAAAAGTAGATTTCAGCTGAACAAAGGAAAGAACTTCCAAATAATTATAGCTATTCAACAATGAAATAGGCTCCCTTGTGAGGAGATGAGCTCCCTGTGATGGGAGGGATTTTTCAGAATCCTCACACAGAAACCAGAAAGCCATCTCTCAAGAACATGGTAGAACAGCTTCCTAGAATAGGTCACAGGTTGAACCAGATGACTTGTAAGCTAGCTCCTTTCCAATTTTAAGGTTTATGTTCTTCCCCTAAAATCATCTTCTCCTGTTTTCCATGTTTCTGTTCATGGCTTCATTAAGTCAGGCACCAAAGCTCAAACCAGTTAGATATGTCCTCAGCTCTTTGTTTTCCCTTGTTCTCTCACATCTTACCAGTCTACTCTTACTAAGTAACATCCCTCCCTCCTGTTCCTTCCATTTCATTCCTGTTCTTCTGAATCTGCCCTCCTTACCTTGGCCTGAATTATTACAGTAGCCCTCTATTTTTCCTGTCTTAAGTCTTACCTCCAATCCGCCATGTAAGCCACAATTAGTCCTGAACTGTCACCCAAGTTCCAGACCCAACCTGCACCTAAATTCAACATGGCCAAAACAGAGTTAGCATCTCTTCCCAGAAGCCATCTTTGCTGAAGAGATGGTCAACTCTCTCTTGACCGTGTTGTTGTTCCTCCATAGCTTCATTATTTTTTATCACTGGCATGACTATTTACTCAAACTCCATTTTCAAAATCTTGACGTTTTCTCTGACCCTTCTCTCTGTCACAACTGGCATAGTCAATCATTTGCCAAATCCACCTTTTCTTTCTCCATATTTCTCATATCTGTTCCTTCCTGTCACTATACAACTAAAGGATCTAATTGCGCCTTATCTAGATTATTTCAACAATCTCTAATTTGATAACCTGCCTCTACTCTCTCCCTCCTCAAATCCATTTTTTCACACTGCTACAAGATTAACCTTCACTATGCATAGATCTGTAGCTACTTTGCTCATAATAATGTTCATTCTCCTTCCCTATCACTGAAATCCTTCTATAATCTGTGTTCCCTTTGTATGTCCTATGCTTTCTGCCACCACCTTTGGTGATATGTTATTCTGTGCCCAGAAGACCATCATTCTCTCTTTTTATCTATTGAACTACATAGCCTTTAAAACTCAAACTAAATACTACTTTCTACATGATGCCTACTGTGATTCAAGGTAAGCATACGTCCCAGTGCTTGGGCTTTGCAACACTTATTCTGGCTGCTCAGAGGTCTTTTCTCCTTACTTCCAGGACCTCAAGTGTGGTCCAAATAGATGAGGTCTCCAGGCATTTGAATGCTGGGCAAAAAAAGTTGTTGGTATATTATGCAAAATGGGTCCTACCCCAAGATAACTTGCTCATAGTATTTCCATGGTATAGCCACAAGCCATGAGCAGTATCAAAAAATTTACAAATAATTCTATTTGAAATGACTCTGAGGTTGTTATGTGTGACCTGAGTTCTAATACTATATTAGATTCTGAATAAAATTTAATTTTATCAGTGTTACTCCCCAGTGGGTTCATGAATTGATTTGTTCCATGAACTTAGATATACTGTGTGTATGCTTAGGCCTATACTGCCTTTTTTTTTTGCTTAATTCTGTAAAAATATCTTGTGAGGTAAAAGGAATACTGTGTGCAATTGTATTGAGTGACTTTGTGCTTTGAAGTAGAAACCCATTCATCCCTTCTTCTTCTAAGCTAATTGTGCTTTGATACTGCCTGACTGGCTCATTAAATTTTACTTCCTGGGCCTTGGCTTCAGTATCTCTGAATCCCACCTTGAGAGACCAGCAAATGCCATAGAAAGCATCAGACATTGATCATGAAAGGCTTTCAGCTCTATGTGAACACCACCCCTAGTTCAGCATGTCCTCCAGAGCCCTGATTTTCAAGTTGCCAAACCACTGTGGTCAAACTAGACAAGTTTCTATGATACAATGAATAGTTAGGAATCAAAAAACACAAAGCACAGTTGTGGAGTCAAGGAAGGGAATGATGGAGAGCTGGGAATCATACTGAAAGGAAGGGGTCAAATGGAATTTACATTTCTTCAGTTTCTTCAATTTCCCTACTCTTCCTCCAACTCAGTTTATTAGGCCATAAACAGTGGAGGCTAGATTTCTTTTCTGCCAGATTCAGAGCCAATTGCACATTCAAAGATTTGGAATGACTTGAAAGTCAGAATGTCTATGCTTAAGATGGTTTAATTTTGGCGTTACACAGTTTCCTTGTTTTAGGAAAAAGAAGAAAAAATAAATATTTTTTTCAATTTCACGTCTATTGCCAAAAATTATGACAATGTATACAAAACATAAATCCACTAAAATAAGAGTTCTTAACCTTTTATCTGTCATAGATCCCTTTAGCACTCTGGCAATGCCCAAGAACCCCTTTTCAACATAATTTTTTAAATGCATAAAAGATATAATTACCAAAAATATTGGTAGGAAATCAATGGCACTGAAATAAGGACATAAAAATTTTTAAATAAAAAAGCAAGCTCATGGACTCCAGGTTTAGATTTCTCTGCCCTAGAATAACAGGAGTAAGTTCAGATCACCTTTTACTGACTGTTGAGCAAATTCCCCTGATAACAAGAAACTGGAAGGCAGCTTTCAGGGCTAGGATTCACAGGACTAGGTAAGCTCCATATGACAGTTTGGAGCACCACCAATTAAGAAGGACCTACATAAGCTGGAAAGCATCAGAGATAGACAACCAGGATAGTAAAAGGCCTTGAGTACATCTAATTGCCCCCATTAGATCATATTCTTATTCTAATTACTTATCAGGTTGATGTTTAGACCTCTCTTTCAGTGTCCCAAATTTCTTGGTGGTCAAAGCCCACTCACTCTCTGACACACACACACACATACAACCATGCAGGAAGATGTCAAAGCAAGACGTGGAAGTCATAGGAAAAGCCTCAGGTTCTTTGCCTACCGATTCTCATCTTCACTCCTGAGCTCCGTTTTCTTCCCTTAGGCTCCTAATCTCAACGGGAATCAGCAGCTTCTCCCATGAGACCTGGTCAGAGACCATATTTCCCACCTGCGGCCTATTAGTCCTGCCCCACCAGCTCAGCATTGCCATTTTCACCTGTCTTGTTACTAAAGTCTAGGTTGTTGTTAAGATGAAATGAGATAATATATAACTGAAGTACTTTGTAAACCTGAAAGCTTTATATAAAAGTTAGCTATTAGTATTATTATCATTGAGTACATAATCTAACTCTGTCTTCGAGACCAAATAGCACATTTAGACTTGTCTTTAATTGCTAAATGTGCAAATAAAAATGTATTTTCATTTCCTTACACTGAGATACTTGCATTTACAATGACTTTACTCCATTACTCCTTAAGCAATCATCACAAGGAGGAAGGGGGAGAAGAAGGAGGAGAAGAAGGTGAAGAAGAGGAAGAGCAAAAGGAGAAGGAGGAAGAAGAGGAGCAGGAGAAAGAAGAGTAGGAAAAGACAAGAACCAGCATTTATAAAGTGCTTCAAGATTGTAAAGCAATTTGCAAATATTATCTTATTTGATCCTCATAACATTGTGAAATAGGTGCTCTTATTATCTCCATCTAACAAATGAGGAAACTGAGACCAAAGAGGTAAATTGATTTACCCAGGATCACACTGTTAGTAGGTGTCTGAGACAAAATTCAAACTCAGGCCTTCCTAACTTCTCCTCCAGCACTCTAGTGTGTCCACCACCTCGTTGTCTCTTCCTACATTGTCAGTGGAGGACCCCTCCTTAAGCCATTGACAAGGTTCTCCATATACACACAAGAGTTATAGCCACAGGGTAGCATATTGGAAATCTAATCACTGGAGGCTCTCTTTTTTCCTCATCACCTTTTTCTTCTTTCAACTGTGAGAACTATGAGGTTTACTATCCAATCCTGATAATGAATGCCTAAGAGTCTAAAAAGGAAGTGCATAAGCTTGTTGATTTCTTCAGGTTCTAGAGAACCCATATTCTCTACCTGGGTATTTTTATGGCCCTCATTTACTGAGTCATTCATAAGTCTGCCTTTTTCAAGTGAGTTTCAAAACAGGCTACAATTTTAGAAGAACTAAAGTGTACTTCCAGTGACTATCCTTCCCCCTAGGTCCTTATGATCCTATGAGGCCTATGCCTTTGAAGGTCTATGTCCTTAAGGGCTAGGTTAGAAAGAGATTTTGCCAGGTAGGATAGGGTCAAATGGAATATACGTCTCTTGATTATTTTTTATTTTTTTAATTTATAGAATAAAACAAGCAGTTCCATAAGATGGTATAATTTTTTAAAAGATGATTGTGCATGAAACTGAAAATCTATTATGTACGCCTTTGTATTCTTTTAAAATATATAATAAAGTTATGTAAAATTTTTCCTTTTTTTCTTCCTTCTCTCCACCCTAGATGGTTACCGTCAGAGACGTGTGTGTGTGTGTGTGTATGTGTGTGTGTGTGTGTGTGTGTGTGTGTGTAAAATCATTCTACACATACTTCTATTTATCAGTTCTTTCTCTGGATACATTTAGTATCTTCCTTCCTAAGTCCTTTGTAGTTAATTTGGGTATTTATGAGTCAAAATGACTTATTTGCTCAAAGTTGCTCTAAAACAATATTGCTATTACTGTATACAATGTTCTCTTGGTTCTACTCGTTTTGCTTTTCCTTATTTCATACAAATCTATCCATGTTTTTCTAAATCATTGAGCTTATCATTTCTGATAGAACAATAGTATTCCATCACTGTCATATACCACAACTTCTTCAGCCATTCCCCAATTGATGGGCATCCCCATAAATTCCAGTTCTTTGCCACCACAAAGAGAGCTGCAACAAATATTTTTAACATAAAGGTTCTTTTCCTTTTTCTCTAATCATCTTTGGAAATAGACCTAGAAGTGGCATGTCTGGGTCAAAAAGTATAGGCAGTTTAAGAACTCTTTGGGCATACTTCTAGATTTCTTTCCAAAATGGTTGAATCAGTTCACAATTCCACCTACAATGAATTAATGTTCCAATTTTTCCACATCTCCAATATTTGTCACTTTCCCCTTCAATCATTTTAGCCAATATAGTAGGTGTAAAATGATATCTCAAGGTTGTTTTAATTTCCATTTCTCTAATCAATAATGTAAAAAGAAGGAGGTTTAGCAGTACCAGATCTTAAACTGTATTATAAGGCAGTCATTATCAAAACTATCTGGTATTGGCTAAGAAATAGAAAGATAGATCAGTGGAACAGAGTAGACATATAATTTACAGCAGCAAATAAATATAGTAACCTTGTAGTTTACAAGTATAAAGACCTAAAATTTTGGGATGAGAATTCATTAATTTGGTAAAAATTGTTGGGAAAATTGGAAATCAGTACAGCAGAAATTGGGCATAGATCAATACCTTATATTTACCAAGATAAGGTCAAAATGGATGCATGATGTACATATCAAGAAAAATATTAGAAGAAAATTTGAAGAAAATAGAACATAATAGTTATTAGATGTATAGATAGGTGAAAATTTATGAATAAACAAGAGACAGAGCAAAGTCAGGTATAAAACAGATAATTTCAATTATATTAAATTTAAAAGGTTTTATACAAATAAAACAAATTTAGCCAAGAGCAGAAGGAAAGCAAAAAATGAGAGGGGGGGGCTATAGACAGTTTTTCAGATAAAGGTCTTCTATCTCAAATATCTAAAAAAAATTGTGAAATCTATAAGAATATGAGTCATTGTCCAACTGATAAGTGGTCAAAAGATATGAACAGGCACTTTCTAAACAAAGAAATAGAAACAAGCTGTGGTCACATGAAAAAATGTTCTAAGTAAATATTGATTAGAGAAATGCAAATTAAAACAACCTTGAGTTTTTTCAATTCCCTTATTCCTCCTTCAGCTCATACTTAATATATCTACAATAAATCAGTTCAAGATCTCCAAAAGGTAGTTGGAGATATAAGACTGGAGGCGAGCAGAGAAGTTAGAGTTGGGTAAGTAAATTTAAGAATCATCAGCATAGAGATGACAATTGAATTGATGGAAACTAATGAAATCACCAAGTGAAATAGTGTATAGAAGAGAAGAGGACCCAAGAGAGGGCTATGGGATACATCCCTGGTTAGAACATATGACCTTGGTGAAGATTCAGCAAAGGAGACTGAGGAGAATGATCAGATAGGTAAGAGAACCAGGAAATAATAGTACCACCAAAACTTAGACACTGAAAACAATTTTTCAATGGATTCTCTTACTTGAGAAAAGAAAATATTAGAAGCAACATTACCAGTAAACTTACAGATATAATGTTGATGCTCATGAAACCACTGTTCAATCAAGGTACATTGTTACCTGTGGTAATTATTTCATGTCCTTTAATCTTTCCTTGAGATTTGCAAAGCAAAGATGAAGCATAATTAGGGCTGTTCATCAGAACCACAGAGAACTTCCAGAAGTAATGAGAACACACAAGCCAAAAGAGGAGCCAACAGTAACCCTGACTTCATGCCAGTGTAAGAGATCCAGGCCTGCAACTTTTATAAGTACCCTCTTTCCAGATGTTTATTTATATTCCAGGAGAGAACAACCTGAAACAATAGTTAAGTACTTTCCACTTTTACAACATGAACAAGATAGGAGCTAATGCTCTTGACCAAATGACAAGGTGTTACTCTGTGAGAAGTGCCCTATGCATGTTTTCTATAATGTTCTAAACGTGGTCCTCATCAACAGCTGGACAATATATTTAAAAGTTTGTAATTCAGACATTAGCAGTCAGAAATACATCCAAAAGTTCAGTGAGAAGTTTAACGGAGACTGTCTAAGTGGCAAATCAGACGTTATAGCAATCATGGTTGAAAACATAGATGCTCCTCCAGCTAAAATGAGCCACATGTATGACAAAATAAAGTGCTGGAACAGGACCACAGATATATGCTTCAGCTGAAAAAAATGTTTGCATCAAATGTGTGACAAAAAGTATGCAAAATGGGGTTTCTAGATAAATTATTACAAGGAAATATGCTTGATAATAATAATTCTCATATCTGTGCAGATGAGCTTTAAGTAAAAAATAATTAAAATCCAATATTGTAATTTTACTTTGAAATAAAATTTTTCATCCCATTATCTCTGTTTTCTTTGCCTTATGGATAAAATAATGCACTGTATCAGTTGGTGCAGCTCGGTCCTTTGAGGTATTTTAATTTCCAGTCCTATTGCTACAAAGTGTTTCTTGATTGGAATGGATTGAACTGGATTGCAAATGTCTTTGATTGGCATGTAATCAGTCGGAATGGAAAGATAACAAATATTCAAGGTGGAGCAGAAGGGTGGGAAAATATTCCATTTGAAAAATATAAATCTGATGAAAATTGATGCTCCCAGCACAGGGATTTGAAGAGGAATAATGTCATGGTCATAGTGCATGCAGGAATTTTGGAAATATTTCCAGGAAGTGTGATTTCATCAGTATGGTATTCCCTCTACTGAAATAGGTTAAAATGTGAAAGCCTTCCAGGCCACAGTCTTTCCTGATTTTCTATAGTAAAAATAATTCATTAGCTAGTGACCAAGTTTCTGGGGATGGCCCAGTCTGGAAACCTTCCCAGCTTAGTAGCAACTGCAAAACTCATACTTCAATGACATAGCTTTAAAGAGGCTAAGCTACCTCTCTGCCAGGATAATAATTAGAAGGTTTTCTTGGGTAATGGAAACAGGAAAAGGAAGAGAAGATAGGGTCAATGAAAACTCTATAAGATTGCATTAGTTTTCTGTAAAACAGTCTTTTCAGCAAACACACTTTTGGTTTTCCAACAATATGGCCAGCCTATCCAAGTTGCACTCTCTGTAACAGAGTTTGAATGCTTGTCAGTTCAGCTGGAAAACGGACCTCAGTATCTGGTACTTTATCTTTGCAGATGATCTTCGGAATCATCCTAAGACACTTTGGATAGAAACCATTCGGCTTCTAGCATGGCACTGACATACTGTCCAAGTTTCACAGGTCTACAGCAATGAGGTTAGCACAATGGATCTGTTGACCTTCAGTTTGGTAGACAGAGTAATATCTCTTCTCTCCCACACTTTCCTTCAGAGCCTCCCAAACACTAAGCTAGCTCTGGCAGTGTGTACATCAACCTATCATCTAAGTGGACATCCCCAGAAAGCATACTGCCAAGGTAAGTGAACTTATCCACAGCATTCAAAATTTCTCCATTTGATGTGACTGCTGGTTCCACATGTAGGATGTTGTGGTGCTGCCTAGTGGAGAACCTCTGTTTAATTAGCATAAGCAGCAGAGAATTGATCTATACTTTGTTGCATCTTAGTTTCAGAGGCTGCATTGAGTGCACAATCATCTGCAAATAAAAAGTCTCATATTAACTCTCCCTCCAACTTTAGTTTTGGCTTGTAGCGTTTTCAAGCTGACCTTGATGCCATTTTCATCCTTGTTGAAGATATCTGACAACATTACTGAAAACATTATGCTAAAAAGCATAAAAGAAAGCATACAGTCTTGCTTCACTCCATTGGTGACTAGAAAAGCATGAGAACATCATCCATTACTCAGAACTGATGCAAGCATATGATACTGGTGAACATGCTGGACAACCAAATTTTGCCATGATTTTCCACAAGCCCTCACAATTGCCCGTATCAAAGACCTTGGTTAGATCAATGAACATTGTATACAGACCTCTGTTCTGCTCCTGGCATTCCTCCTGGACTTCTTCTGGAGAGAGAAGATGGAATGCTGTGAGTGAGAGTATCAAGAAGTCCAATTGGACTGCACCAGAGAGTATGGAAAGAAAAATAACATAGAATAAGGCTAGTCCC
Organism: Phalanger gymnotis; assembly: GCA_028646595.1. Classification (NCBI taxonomy): domain Eukaryota; kingdom Metazoa; phylum Chordata; class Mammalia; order Diprotodontia; family Phalangeridae; genus Phalanger; species Phalanger gymnotis. Next base: position 166,207,870 of record CM053622.1, on the reverse strand, counting down.
TCTAGGCTAGGAACTGATTGTAATGTTCTTTAAGTGGCAAACAGAGATGTTTTCATTTAATTACTCAATTATTTTATTTAATCACTCGTTTCATTTTATTTAATTACCCATAATCTGACCCATGTAGGTAGATATACTATTTCACATAAGCAGAAGGTTCCAAAGATACTATATAGCTACCTATTTGTTAAGATTTGGACACTTTTTTTTTTAAAACAAAGCTCAGTTCTTATGATTTCTTCTACTGGAAATAGTCATTCTTCCCAGTCTTTTAGTGTCTTGCATCTATTATATGGGGGGATGGGGGAGGGAAGGAGTTTCCACCTCTGTTTTGTCTATAGACATCAAGTAACAAGTAGAACACATTTCTTGAACAGCCACTTTTAGAATAGTGTGGCAGGGAGAAGATCTGGGATTGAACCCCTCTTACTGGCTGTGTGACTTGGGGCAGTCACTTTACATCTCTTGGGCTCAGTTTCCTCATGTGTAAAATAAAAGATTTAAACTCAATGACTTCTAAGCTCCTTAAATCCTATGAGCTTTCCTCCACCTCCAAATCTTCAATGTTTGAGGCTGGGTCTGAAATATGCACTTTCCTTGCTGTGCAAAATAGAAATCCCATTTCCCTAAAGGTTTCACTGAGTTAATGATTTAATAACAAAATAGATGATACTTTAAAATAAAATAAAATATTTGACAACAAAAAAATATGGTCCTGGGTACAAATGGGTAAGGTAAGAATGGAGAAGTTTAATGGAAACAAATTATAAGAAAATAACACACTTTGTCTTTGAAATTACCAGAGGAAAGGCACTGTGCTACTTGAACCCAAGCATGATGAGACAGAATATGGGAATGAGAGTCCAGAGACTTGGGTTCTAATGTAGCTCACACTCACTTAGCACTTTACAATTTACAAAGCCCGTTTCTCACAACAGTCCCATGAAATGGCTGGTACAATTACTATTCTCCTTGTGTTACATGGGAAAACTGGAGATCAGTGATGTTAAATGTCTTCTGTGGTCACACAACTTAAGGAGCAAAGCTGACACTGGAACCCAGGTTTTCTCATTCCAACTCCAGTGTTTTTGGAGTGTTTTTTAATTACATGATAAATGTATTATATCTATTTTTAAATTGTACATAATTGATATTTAGATTTTCATATGCTATTGTTTTATTCCCTTTTATATGGAAATTACAGTATTTAGTGATTTCTGTCAATTCCATAATCTTCCTGTCTTTTTTCCTTTCCTTCTTTCTTTTTTTCCTTTTTTAAAATTTATTTATTTTTAATTCATGGAATAAAACAAGCATTTCCAGGACTCTTTCCAATGCATTATATTGGCCTTTACAAATCCAAGATCTGGCACTAACTCTTGGTACCTTAGTATGTCACAACCTCTCTGAGTCTCAGTTTCCATATCTGAAAATGGAGCTAATAATTAGTAACTGTGCTACCTACCTCACAGATTTATTGTTAGGATTAACTAAGGTACTGTAAAGGGAAACTATATAAATATCAGCTTTATTCTCTATAAAATAAATGGTTAGAACAAGATGGCATTTGAAGTTTCTTCTGTCTGTGAGATTCTGATATTCTGTGAAGGGAGTGTGTTGGTAAGCAAAATGGCCTTTGTTTTCTTTGAGTAATTCAGTGTATTTCATTGAGCCTTACTAGGTGCTAAGTCCCAGGCGCTAACCCCTATTAGGTGTTAACCTAATCTATGTGAATGTGAACCTCCCAGGGTCCTAAGGGGAGGGGCTAACTCAAGAACCAATCACCAAAGCCTAAGTTCTGGTCATTCAGAGACACTTGATGACATCAAAAACTCTATAAGACAAGAGAAGACAGCTTGGAGATTGAGACTCATCGGAGCCAGAAATAGCTACAGCCAAGCCAAAGGAGCCAAAGACTCAGGAGCTGCTGGTAGCAGGGCTGACCCGCGTGTGGACAAGGAGTGCTGAGCAAGGGCTTGAGGCCAGTGGGTAATCTTCTTACTGGAGGGGGGAAGCATGAATATGATTTGGTTTAATGCCATCATGTTTCTCTGTGGCCTCCTGGTTACTCTTGTGAGGAGGACTTATTGGGCCTGGAAACTTTTGACCAGGATATCAAAATGGGGACACTGGTTCGTGGGTCTCCTACTTTGGAGCTTGAATAAATGCTTTAATTCTTCTGCCTTCTACTTAGGGAATTCCTTATATCCTGCGGTTCTGAACCATTCAGACATATATATGATTCTCTTTGAAATCATAAATTCTGCCTTCATAACACAGGGAGAAGAAAACAAGGGAGAGGAAAAGAGCTAAGAATGAGGTCAATGAGCAGGTGGGAAATGCTGGAAGTAAAATACATGAGGAGAAGGAGAGAAGAGATGATTCTGCCACCTTTGCCACCCTCTCCAATGGGAATTTTGGCTTCTTCAGAAAAGGTGGTCAGGTCAGAAGCAAATGGCTGAAAGATCTAGGCTTATTGAATATTAGACCTGGAAAAGACCTTAGAAAACTTATCAGTTAACCCCATATTGTAGATGAGAAAACCGAAAGTAGGTAAGTGACTTCTCAGGGTGAGGGGGGTGGGGGTGACACAGAATCTTAGTAATAGATTTGGGTTTAGAATTAAAGTTTAGAATCTACTCATTAGGGACCACTGTTCCAGACTTTTCTCAACCTACTTTCCTCACAGGTAAATAAGAATAATGGCTTTAGTTAACCCCAATTCTGTGTTTAGACCAAGGCAGCATGATACACAGAAAGAATATTATGTCCAAAGGCAGAAAAGCTGGGTTCAAATCCTATCTCAGATGATTATTACTTGTTTAACTTTGGGAAAGTCAGTGAGACACTCAGAGCTTCAGGTTCCTCACCTATAAAATGATGAAGCCTTCTTCTACCTCTAAATTTATGATCTTCCAAAAGACTTCTGGAAAACCTTCCCCCAAAACAAGGAAAGTTCTATTTTCTTCCAACTCTCATAATCCAAATGGATCTTGTTTAGTCTTATTTAAGCCCAGAAGATAATTTAAGGATTTTTTATGAGTAAAAAAGAAAGGTAAACCATCCAAAAGAGAAGATAATTTATTATCTCATCTGCCACCAAAGTAAACAACCATTTTAAAGGTAGAAAGTGAAAAACAGGTAAAAAGTCAGTAATGTACATGGGAGACGGCTTGAGGTTAGCTTTTTCTGAGCTGTATTTAACACTTCCAGAAAAACCCGAAGACATTTCTCAGGGCTGTGCTAGAACCAACTCTAACTGGCTTATGAAAACTGTTCAATTTTCAGTGTGAGCATTTGTACCTCGGAAATTGGCAGTCAATACAAATCAGTGCTTGATTTATCGTTTGGTTTATTATCCGGACTTAAGAAAGTGTTCAACATTTACCAGCACATCCCTGATTTGCTCTGTAAGCACTACTTCAACTCAGCAGGAGTGTGGTAGAAGGTTTGGGGTATGATGTAGACTGGAGGCCTGATGAATAGAGGCTAATAACAACGATGATGATGATGACGATGGTGATGATGATGATGATGATGATGAGTGGCATTTATATAGCTCTTTAGGGTTTGCAAAGTGCTTTGCATCCATTATCTCCCTGGAGCTTCACAACCCCCCTGTGTCTTCGTATATATAGTGTTGTGGAAATAACACTGTACCTGAGGATTGGGAATATCTGAATTCAAGTTCAGGCTCCCTCACTCTCTAGCTTTGTAACTTTGAGCAAGGTCCATCCTCTCTGAACCTCATTTTCCCTATAATCACATTTATACTACCTCCCTCCCCATTGTTGTGATGATCAATTGAGACAATAGATGTAAAACATCATGTTAAGAATCACAAGATTTAAAGCTGGAAAGGACTTTGGAAATGAACCAGTCCACTTCCTTCATTTTTAGATAAGGCAACTGAGGCCCAGAGGAAGTAAGTGAATTAACCCAATGTCATATAGGTAGTGGAGGCAGCTAGGTGGCACAGTGGATAGAGGGCCCACGCTGGAGTCATCTTCCTGAGTTCAAATCTGGCCTCAGACACTTACTAGCTGTGTGACCCTGGGCAAGTCATTTGACTATTTGCCTCAGTTTCCTCATCTATAAATGACTTAGAGAGGGAACTTGCAAACCACTGCAGTATCTCTGCCAAGAAAGCTCTAAATAGGGTCATGAAGAGTCAGACATGACTGAAATGACTCAACAACAACAACATGTAAGTAGTAAGAAACAGAGTTTGGATTCAAACCCAGGTCCTCTGACTTGAAATCCAATGGAATATGTGTTAGCTATTACTATTTTTAAAACTGATTCTTCTTTACCTCTATGAAACAAACTTCAGGTCACTATAAAAATACATCAACATTACAAATGTGTCTCCTAAAAGGATCCTTAAGCACTCATCATATTTGGCTCCTATCACTTCATCCTTTGACCCAAGAAGATCATGGTCTGTCTATAATGTCTTACAGAGAAATTACGATGGGCCCAGGGTGCCATATATACTAGGTGTCAGAGGTGGGGACTTTTGTGGTTTCATCTCTCTACCAGTGCAAATTATAGGGTCTTAAAGAGTCTTCTGAAAATCAGAGGGGTAATGTAACCCATAATGACCCATTGCCGTATATCAAGTAAGTACCAAAAGTCAATTATGAATCCAAGTATTCCTGTCTCCAAAGTCAGAGCCTTTGCTCTGATTGCACTGATCTCATAACTATTGTGACAGTCAAAGGTCACATTTTCCTATGCCTTGGTGACTTCAAAGACACCAAGAGGAAAAGTGTGTCTTCCCTCTCGTTTAGACCTTTGAGTTATTCCAGGCAGAAATTCCCTATATACTACAATATTATTCTAGATCAGGGGTTCTTAATCTTGTCTTGGCTCTTGCATTCCTTGGGCAGTCTGGGGAAACCAATGTACTGTTTCTCATGACCACATTTTTAAATGCATAAAATATATTCCAGGATTGTAAAAGAAACCAATTATATTGAAATAGTTATGCTAAAAAATTAACGTGTTCATGAACCCCATGTTAAAAATTCCTTTTCTAATATAAGGGGGGTGCAGTTAAGCTACTTCTTCAGAATTTTGATCAAGATATTCTGAGACACTGGCTTAAAACTAATGAATCTTTGCCATAATGAACTCCCAGATAGTGTCCCTTCCCTAGCAAACCTACAAAGGAAGGTCTGGACAAGTCCCAGTGGACTGAATTGTCCGTGCTGCAGACTTATTTACAGCCAGACTTACTTAACTTAAATTTACTCACAGTACATAAATTAATTCAGCTACCATGCAGAATAATTTTACATCATTTGGATCAAAATTAATGAAGTTGCTCACAAAACCATGTGTATATTTTTCCTTGAAAATACACTGTAATTATTCCATTGTATGGGTTAGCATTTCAGCTGTGCATTAATGTATTTTGAATGAGAAATATATGATGCTTTTGTGGTCTCCTTCCATAACACCCTAGTGAAAAATGTCCCCCAGTTAAGAAATGCTCGAATAAATTATTAAGCACAAAGGAAGGAAGGAAGCAAAGAAATCGGGGGGAAAGAAACAGCATAGGGAGTAAGAGGCTCCCAGGAATTCATTCCCCCATATAATACCATTTCCAGATTGCTTCATTAACTAAGTAACATAACAATAGATCATTTTTTTTTCTTTCATGCTTAAGTCAGAGGTTTTGAAGAGAAGAAACTTTGGGCATTTGAGCATATGTATGAAATGGGGAAAGGAAAAGGTTCCTTTGAGCACCGGGCACTTCCATCTGCAGTCGGTCATGAGTTATGGCTCTAAGTATCAGCTTGAGAATATGAATTATTTCTGTTCAGGCCATAGAGTTCATCAAACCCTGCTCAGTGAACATAACACCCTTAGCACATGCAATTATACGTCTTCAGGATTAATCCCAAACAAGACAATGATTTGGAAAATAGACATTCTATTTGTGAAGAGCTTTTAGTCATAAAAAAAGTCATTTCTTTCCTTGCAAACCCACCCCTCGCACCCTCCTCCTTTTTTGCTACTCCATTAAAAGGTAGAAAACAGTGCCTCCACCTGCTAGCACTCACAGACCAATAACTTTAATTTTTGGCACTTATTTATAGACTGAATAGATCCATCCACACCTGCTTTCCCCTTAATTAGTTGGCTATCTAAAGGCTGCAGATTGGCTCCTGCCAGCTTCCTGTACTAATAGGAAGATCATTTAGAAGCTGATGTAAGAGGACTGGGGGGGGCGGTGAGAGGAAAGTGGTGAGCACCTTCTTTCAGAAAAACTACAGAGAAAAACAGTAGCACAAAAGGAATCATTACCAATGACTAAAGGACAAAGATGAGGTTAGGCTTCTGTCTCTTAAAGCCAGAGAAACCCAAGATTTAAAAATGACACTGGCCCAGGCACTGCTCCCTAAGAACCCTTGGAATCCTTTGCAGTTTCCATTCTCCCTTCCCATTCTTCTTTCAGTTTCCTCTTAAGATAAAGACTATTGTGGTAAAAGAAGTGTGACTTAAGAAACCAAAGAGTCCTGCTCAGGAAAACATCGGTGATCTTTTACCTTTCCTTGTATCCCCAAGGCTTAGTACACAGTAGGCATTTAAATGTTTATTGACTGATTGAGTAGTTGAGGTGTTAGGAAGGAGGGAAATGAAGGAATGGAGAATGTCACATTGTTCCATGAAATAAAGACTCCCTAAGTGAGTAATCTGTTTGACAGACCACAACCCCCATTACAAAGTCATATAATTATAAAACTTAAAGGCTGTTAGAGATGAAATAATATAAGCACTTAATTATAAAGAAACTGATGTATTTTGTTTTTCTATCACCTGAATTTCTTATGTGCCTACTCCCTTACCGAGTAAGCCATCATTAAAAAAAAGAAAAAGAATTTTGCAAAACTAACAAAGACATCAGCAAAGTCTGATAGCATATGCAATGTTTCCCACACAAAGAACCCCAGCTCCACAAAGGAAAAATTGAGGTACAATTTCCTAATTTTTCTCAGGGGCCCAGGTTCATTGCTGTACAGAATTGTTTTGGTTTTTGTTGTTCATATGACCATGGATTTTTGAGCTGGAAGTGATCTTAGAGGCCATTAAGTGCAAACCTTTCATTTTACTGAAGAGGAACCTGAGGCAAATAGAGGTTAAGTGACTTGCCCAAGGTCACACAACTATTAGGAGTCTGAGACAGGATTTAAACCGAAGTCTTCCTCACTCACCCCTAGCATTCTATCTGGTGTACCACCCAGCTGCCTTTTTTTTTCCATTTACATTATTGTAGTAATGATTCCATTTTCATCACTTTGTACTAGTTCACATAAGCACTTCATTGTAAGGAAGACAAAACAGATGACTAAACAGTTGAAGTGACAAATCTAACAAAATGGTAGTTGGATTATAACACAACCCATTTGCTACAACTTCTCATAAGTTAACAAAAAGACTCAAATGTTTGAAGGCAGGTGCTCTCTGGTTTTCATGTTTTATGTGTAAGGTTGGGGTCAAAACTATCGCCCACATAATTAACCTACATACATTGATCAGCTGAGAACACATCTCTACCACTTGGCCCTTATCTTAACTAGATAAGAGAAGTCACAATCAATTAATCCATCAAAGTGATTAGAGTAAGTGTGAAAAGTCTCTGAAAGCCATTGGATAAAGTGAAATGATGTCAGACAGGAAATCTGTTCCAATTGACTGAGAGACTTTTATAGGATGCTCTGAGTTCTGTATAAAGCACCAATTAGCTGGAAGAGGTGGGATTTCAGCAAGTGGCAATCCAGCAGACCCCTGAGGATGAATTGCCATGGGATGAGAGGGAAGGGAGAAACAGAAATGAAAGACCTCATTTTTGTTCTCCCCTTAGATCTCTTTTCCCTCCCACCCACTCCCACCCCAGCTTTGGCCAGAAGAAGATCTTGTTTGCTTCAAAGGGTCAGGAGGGTATTGAATATCCCATCCTTCCATTAGTGTGCTAGTCCCCAGATTAGCTGACTGAAATGTCTGTACTGGAAGCAAAAGACAAACTTCCCATAGATCTATGGCTCTGCAAGCATCCCAACAAAGAACTACATAAAGCCTAGGAAATTTCTTGAGAACCCCATAAATGGGAGAAAAGGATTCACAGCAGGGAGGAACTAGGAATGACCATTTTGCTACATGTATTCTGTAAGCCTGAGCCCACTTTCTTCTGGATTCTCTACGTATTTGTGTGAGCATGTCACAGATTTTTTGAGGGAAATATGTTTTGTGCCAACTCTTCTTACTATGCCACCCTAGTAAACAACTCTTTCTAAAAGCTGATCAAGACTGGCCAGTTAAATGATCCTCCACTGATAATCATGGGGAGAAGTACACTGGTGAGTGCTCAAGCTAATGGTTTTAGAGAGTCACCCCCTGCCTCCTCAGAGATACCCTAGAACACTGAGAAGAAGATGTAGCCAGGCTCGGGGGGATGCAACTCATCGTGGGAGTGGGAGCCGAGTTAAGTAAGGATCCTCACAGATTACATGAGTTACATGTAAGGATTCATCCAGGATTAATATTGGTCCCTTTAAATTTTGGGAGACCTACTAGAGAGATTCCCTACCAAAAATTCTCACTTTTGAACACTCTATACCCACTAGAAAAAAAGTGACATTTTTTTCTCCGTCTTGTTTTAAACTAAAATTATTTAACGGTCAATTTTTTTTGGTGTATTTCCATAAAAGTCAGACCAGTTCTCTTTAAGATGACTTTTGAAGTCTTTTGCATTTGTTAATTTATCAAATGTTTAAGTACTGGCACTTGCTGTATTATTGAAAAGTATATATGTGTTACTTCTGAGGTTAGTGCGAGAAGTATGGGGTTTGTATCCCCAAAATACTGGTTTCTGGCATTTTGCCTAGAGAATCGTATGATAGGTCATTTATTTTAACTTTTGAAAAGATCTAGAATGCTTGTTGAATTTGTGACATGAATCCTTGCAGCTTTTCTGAGTTCCTTTGGACTGCAAGTCCATAACATAACTTTGCCTGCTGGCCTAGAAACTCTGAGTAATCAACCCCAAGGGCTTAATTCATTTTCCTAAAAGCCTCACCCTACTTCAGGCTTTATTGATCATATTTTCTTCAGTCTCTGAGTCTACTTGTCCTATTATTGAGTGAATTTGGAATTCCAAAAGAAGTAACCTTGTAGTAGTAGCCATATGCTGAAGCAAATTGAAGGTGCCTTTTGGAATAGAAATCCAGAGGCAATTTGTCTGTGGTACAGTGACCCCTTCAGAAATTTTGGAGTATCTTTTGTAGAAAGGAGCACCTAGAAAATTTTGTCCACACCCCAGCTGGATTGCCTTATGCAGCAAGGGAATGAACAATGGAAAACTTTTTCACCCAGAATAATTTGGTTTGTTACCTGAGGATGAGAGGGTAACTTTCAGTCAACCTAAAACCTCCATACCTATGGGGAAAGTCTCATATGGTCTGGGAAGCCTTGTAAAGACAGTACTTCCTTTGGGGATGGGAAGCTTAGTTTTCATTTCCTTTTTTAAGTTAATCAATGATTAAACTGATCCATTTCTATGAGTCCAGCACAGTGGTGCCTTTTTAAAGGGAAACGGAGAGAATGAAGCACCTAGGCTCCCCTGGTGTTCATGCTAGTTTTATTGTAGTACTTGGTGCCTAACTGAGCCCAGAGTAGAAGGACCACTCTATGGGAAGGGAAGAAGAAAAATAGGACCACAGTCCTCTGGAAGCAGTGTTCCAATGCTGCTGATCAAATCTGTTTAATTTATTACCTCAAGGGTAAGAAGCTAACTTCCAGTTCATGCAAAGTCCCTAATCTCTAACCCCAGATGCTCAGGGACTATTGTAAGGAACAAGACTTTTTCTCTGAGAAAGGGGAAATGATTTTCTTTTCCTCTTCTTTTCCTTTCATCTATTGTTTTTGAGTTAAGTCCTTTTTTCAAGAAACGAAAAAGATAGTATAGTAGAACTTTGTGAAATGTCTTTCTAAAAGAAATTTACTAGGAACCCACTGTGTGCCAAGCACTGTGGTAAGCACTAAGGGTACAAATAAAGGTAAAAGATAATCCCTGCCATCAAGGAGTTGACAATCTAAAGGGAGAGATAACATGCAAACAATTATGTACATATAAGATATATACAAGATAAACTGGAGATAGTCTCAGAGAAAAGGCATTAAGATTAAGAAGGACTGAGAAAAGAGTGTTGCAAATGGTAAGAATTTAGCTGAAGCTTGAAGGAACCCAGGGAAGCTAGAGGCAGAGACAAGGATACAGAGATTTCTAGGCATGGGGAACAAACAGCCAGTGAAAATGCCCAGAGTTGGGAGATAATAGTGTTTTATCAGAGGAACAGCAAAAAAGCCAGGGTCACTGGATGTGAGGAGTGTGTGGAAGGGAGTAAGGTGTAAGAATATCAGAAAGGTAGGAAGGAACCAGGTTATGAAGGACTTTAAAAGCCAAACAAGAGGACTTTACATTTTATCCTGGAAATAATAAGGAGTCTCTGGAGTTTATTGAAAGCTGTGGCAGGGGTAGGAGAGTGATATCAATCAGACCTGTACTTTAGAAAGATTAATTCAACAGCTGAGTGGAGGAATGGACTGGAGTGTGGAGGCAGGGATACCAATCAGAAAGCTATTGCAATAGTGCAGGAGTGAAATTATGAGAACCTGCACCAGAGTGATTTCATTTCCAGTGGAAAGAAAGGGGTATAGAAAAGAGATGTTACAAAGGTAGAAATGACAGGATTTGAAGACAGATTAGATAGGAGAGTGAAAGAGGACCAGGGGATGGTAGGTAGGTTGAAAGCCTATGTAAGTGGGAGAATGGCAGTAACCTCTACAGTAATACAACACTTAAGAAGAAGGGAAGGTTGGGGGTAAAGATGTATACCACTTTGGACATGTTGAGTTTAAGATGTTTATAGTTCAATCAGATTGATATATCTATTAGGCATTTGGAGATAGGACAGTAGAGGTCAGGAAGGGGTTAAATCTGGAAAAATCTGAGAATCATCTGCATAGAATTGGTAATTGAACCCAGAAGAGTTGATGAGATCACCAAGCAAAATATTATAGTGAATGAAGAAAAATGTCCAGGTCAGAAACTTAGGGGACTACACAGTTACACAGTCAGCAGAAGTGATCTGGATGAAGATCTGGCAAAGGAGACTGATAAGAAGTGATCAGACAGGAGAACCAGAAGAGTACAATGTTGTGAAAACCTAGGGAGAAAACAGTGTCAAGGAGAAGAGGATAATTGATGTGTCAAGGCCTGCAGAGAAGTCCAGAAGAATAAAGATTGAGATGTAACCCAAAGACTCTTTAAAATTTGACCTTTCACTGAATAACTATATCTCACACGAATTGCATGACCCTTCAATAATGTGAAAAGTAAGAGTTTGATTACAATTTAATAATATCATTGAAATGTTATATGGCAGGGTGTTTATTGATATATTTTTTAAAAATTTGAATATAATTACATAAAACAAAAGGTCAAAATTTATTTCCATTTTAAGGTGCCTTACAGAGCTGCAAAAAGTTGTCAGCCTCATTCTCTCCCCCTAGAATCATCAAAACCCAGGGGCAAGACAAAAGTCAAGATAACTGTCAATGGCCCAGGAGGGAGTGACCTTTCTAAATTAAGGTATTTCCAATTCTGTTTGTCTGAAGAAATGCCCATTCCATGACTAAGGGCTAGTAAGAATTGAGACAAAAGTTGGCTTAGTTTACTATCAATCTGGGAGGGTAAGACCCATGAGATTGTGGCTGGAACAGAAAACAGTTGCTATTTACACTCATTCTAAAACCTATCAAAATACATCAAAACCTATCAAACTATATATCAAAACCCTAAACAATGAACAATAGAGACTTGGGCTGGGGGCTATTATTGGCCATTCAATGAAAGCCAGAGTGATTTGATTTTAAAGGAGTAGTCAAGTAGCTCCATTTGAATCACAATGGGTTTTTTTAAAGCCTGTTTTTTCAGAGCTATATTTCAAGAAATCACAAATGAAAACTGCACTGGATAAAAGGTAAATTGTCCCAGCTTTTTGAAAACAAATATAAATAATAGAAATAAATGAATGAATGAATAAGTCAATCCATATGGAGGCTTGGTGAACCTCCTTCTGGGAATGACTGAAAGAAGAATCCTTTATGTCCCCACTTTAGAGAAGGAATGGATATTCTTGCACAATTTCCTGCTTGGGGATGAAATTATTCTTGATGAAGCCATCTTGGCTCTTTGTAATCACCTTGAAAATGGCCTTCAAGATTTGCAATGTCCAAAAATTCATAATCCTGAAAAAAAAACATGATAATGAGCTTCTTTAGAGTCAGCAAAAGTTGTATTCAGATGTATATAGGCAGTCTACAACCACACCTATGCTTAAAGCACTTCCAGTTTTGTAGACATTCTAGATTTTTTTCCCCTAATAGCATAGGCTTCAAGAATTCCATGCTTACCTCTATGTCATATTGAGACCCTTGAGTAGTCTTTAATGAAGATGAACATTTTTTCCTAGTAAATTTCATCTTCTACAATTTAGTTCATCATTCTAACCTAGTCCAGATGTGGTCAGATCAGGGCTGGGTATGGTTAGACTATTACCTCCCTAGACCTGCACTCTATACTGAAAGGCACTATACCCTAAGAATGTTAGCTTTTGGGGCTGCCATATCAATATGGCAGCCATTTCAATACGAGACTGCTGCGTCACATTGAGCTTGTAGTCCACTAAAGCTCCCAAATATCTTCTAGATAAACTGTTGTGTTGCCATAGTTCCCCCATTTTGTACTCATGAAGTTGTTTTTTTAGCCAAAGTATAAGATTTTACATTTATTAAAATTCATATTATATTTAGCCTAAAGTTTTAGGATAGATTAATAAACATCCTTCCAATTCAGATTCCTTCAACCAATATGTTATCCATCTCTCCTAATTTTGTCTCATCTACAAACTTGACAAGGCTGACAATGCTTAATCCAATTCGTATAAAAATGATGAAAATAAGAGGGCTAATTACAGTCCTATGACAATTTAATAGAGATTTCTTTCCAGGTTAAAATTATTATCAGTATACTTTGGATATGATTATTCAAGCAATTTTAAATCCTGTAAGCAATATTAATGGTACTACTTACCAAAGACAAAATTCATCTACTTCAAAATTGTAGAGCTGGCCCTACTCAAAGAACCAAAACATCATTACTCCAGACTATATTTCCTATAATTCCCCTTTAAACATTCTCCATCCTAGCCAGACTGGTCTATTTCTTCTTCCTCATACTCTACATCCCATATCTAATCTTTTTGGTTTTGCACAAATGCAACTCTATGACTACAATGCACTTTTTCCTCATTTCTGCCATGTGCCCCATCCTGTATGAGGCATTTCTTAATCTTCCCAGTACTTAGTTCTCTCATGCTTCTCTCACCGTTGACCTTCAAAGCAAAAGCTCTACTTTATTGCCAACAGCCATTTGCCCCGGCTACTTTTTAGTTTTAGTAATGCATGTGGTAGGTGGCACAGTGCGTGGAGTGCTGAGTCTGGAGTCAAGAAGATCTGAGGTCGAATCCAGCTTAAGACACTTGCTACTTGTGTGACCCTAGGTAAATCACTTAACCCTGTTCGGCTCAGTGTCCTCATCTGTAAAATATGAGCTGGAGAAGGAAATCACAAACCACTCTAGTATCTTTTCCAAGACCCCAAATGAGGTCATGAAGAGTCAGATGTGACTAAAATGACTGAACAACAACATTGCTAGAAGACAGAACTCCGAGAACATATGTAAATTTTTTAATTAAATAAAACTAAATGTATCTTCTTACATTATTCCCCACTTCCACTCCTTCCACTCTCCAAAAAAAACATGAGCTAGAAATAAATGCAATGACACTGACCAAAGCAAATAAGATGAAAGAGCAACTCTTTGTAAATTAGAGTTAAAATGAAAAGATGAAAGAAGGTGACTTCCGGACCATTCTTATTCAAATGTCAGTATGTATCAAGACCTATCTTTGTCTTGATTTGTTTTTCTGTTTTTGATGCTTCTGAGTCCATATTAGACCCTCCTTCAGGCTGGGCTTTGAGGCCTAGATTCAATTATATAATGACTCAAATATTCATCAAGTACCTACTGTATGCTGAGGACTCTAAAAGCACTCAGATAGAGGGGATTCAAAGGTTAGTAATAGTTTGAAATCTTCAGTCTATGATGTCCTTTCCACCTCTGAGATTCTGTGATACTGTGAAAACAGTTACCAAACCCTCCCTAAGTCTTCCTTTTACTGGTCTTTGTATTTTTGAAGATTAAGTGAAAGAAATGGTTGACTCAAATGCATATAATAACCTAAAATATTCCAGCATAATTGCATCAGACAGGAACAAAATTGGTCTTAGTGCAAAGATCATTTTCAACAATGAAAATCATGGAGGGCTTCACGGAGAAGATAGCATTGAGTTGGGTTTTAAAGTACGGGTAGGAATTCAATAGGTGAAGAAGGGAATGTAGAGAATTCCAATCATAGGGGATGTTGTGAACAAAGACACAGAATCCTAAACCCACTGACAGAACAAGGCATAGTCCAGTTAGGCTGGTGCCCCACAAAGGGCATAGAGAAAAATAACAAAATAAAGGTGGGAAGATATCAGATAGTGAATGAATATAATGGCATCAACCAATTCCGAGAACAGTTTTTGTAAAATATATCAGCAAGCTCACCATAAGTCAACAATGTGTTGTGTCAGTCAAGAAAACCAAGACAATCTTCAGCTGAATTAAGGGAAATGAATTAGTGTTCAGAAGTGAGGTAAATTTCTCTATTGTCTGCCATGTTCAGATCATTTCTGAAGTATTACATTCAATTCTGGATACCATGGTTTTGGAAGGACATGAATAAGCTTAATTAAGTCTAGAGGAGGGTAGCCAGAAAGATGAGAAGACTAGAAATCATTCTATACAAGGATTGGTTGAAAAAACAGAATGTTTAGCCAAGAGAAGAAAAAACTTAAGGAGAATGCGATAATAGCCCTCTTCATAGAATCTACAGAGTTGGGGGAGACCTCAGAAATCATCTAGTCTAAAATGGGCCTGAATAAGGATCCTTTCTATGTCATACTCAATAAATGGCCATCTAGTCATTACATAAAGATGTCCAGTGAGGAAGAATACACTATTTCCTAAGGCAATTCATTCCAGTTTTGAGTGATCAAAATTGATAAGGAGCTTTCCTTTTTTCTTAAAGAAAGCTTAAATTTGCCTCTTTGCAACTTTCACCCACTGCTCCTAGTTTTACTATGTGGGGCAAAGGAGGGTAAAACTAATCCTTTTCTGTAAGTGGACCCTTCAAATAATTTATGTTGACTATGATGTCATCCTTAAGTCTTCTCTTCATTCAACAGATGCTTCAATAGAACTGGTGTGATCCGAAGGTCCTTAACCATCCTAATGGCCTTTCTCTGGATATTCTCTAGGTCACCATTTTCCTTCCTAAAAAATGGTACCAGAAACTGAACATAATACTCCAGATGTAAACTATGACAGAGTACAATGGGACCATCACTCCCTCATTCTAGGTACAATGGCTCTCTTAATTCATCCTAAGATTTCGTTTAAGGTAGGGTTTTTGGTTGCCATATCACACTATTGACATATTGACCTTGCAGCCCACTAAGACACCCAGATCTTTATCAGATGTAAAGATGTCTAATAATATCTCTTTTATTTATAGTTCTAAACTGCATTGCATTTTTAAACTAAGTGAAAGACTATATACATCTATACATCTACATTATTTCATATATATATTCATAACGAATGTCATCTTAATAGCTTTCAGGGTTCTACTTGTCAAGAACTTTTTGTATTTTGATTCCATCAAGCAACACATTAGACAATGTGCCAATATTGTGCTGTATGCAAATTTGATACACCATGCTATCTACACTGTTATCTAAGTAATTGATAAGCATAACATCAATGGGGAGTTCTATGGAAGATATTTAATACTTTCAGCTCATCCTCCTCTTTTTGTTGAAGGATTTTGTTTGTTCTCTCATTTTTGTTTTTGTTTTGTTTTTAGACTGGGGCTCCCTATTTCACCTACACTGGAAGTGTAGTAGCCATTGACTAGACAAACTTCAATACTGATTAGCATGGAAACTTTAACCTTCTCTGTTTTTCTGACCTTCCTTAGGCAGCCTACTGGTTCTCCCCCCCTTAGAGCTCACTATATTGGTGCCAGACTTAGTATGAATACCCAAATGACTTTAGTCCTACTACCACTCAGACCTCCCAAACTCAATAAATCCACTAGCTTCAGCATCCACTGCAGCAGAGACTATAGGCATGCACCACCATATATCTGGATCCATCCTCTTTTCTGAAAGAGATGGAGATGAACCTCACCCAGGCCTTCCAGTCTCTATTCTGTTCCTTTCCTTTATCACATTAGAAGCTAGAGATTAACTTCTTATTTTAAGAGAAACATAATGGCCCTCAGATTCATGTTGTTCCTTTTTCTGCTTTTTTATACAGTTTATACAAGACAAAAAATTATTAATATCATTCAAGTAGCTCTGAGCCTCCAGTAAGAAAAATTTCTATTAGGTAGGGGTTTGCTATTCTGCCTTAATTTAAATTTTGTGTATTTCCAGCTAATCTCTGGGTTTCCCTTTTTTTTCTTTGTTTTGTTTTTACAAAATTGGGATACAGATACTCTTACCTCAGTAAAAGAGGTAAAGGGTATATTATAGTGTGTCTTGCTGGAAAGGCATGGGAATAGGAAAGTGGATAAGGAATATACCTTTTAGAACTTCTGTTAGTCCCTATAAGCAACAGCTCCTGTCTGAGTTCTCTATTTCAAGATGCCTGCAGGGCCCAGCAGCCTACCTTCAGCCTTCTGCCACAGATAAGCTATCCTTTCAGTATGGCACTATTGATTCTCTGTAGTTTTGTTAATGTTCTAGGAGAGAAAGGGGAGGAAATGCTGTCTCTCCATTCCTGCTGCTATGCAGGTCTCATAGTAATTCACATTCTTTCCTCTCAGTCTGCTCTCTCGTAGACTATATCTTTCTTTAAAACTCCTGAGTGTCCACCTTCCAACTCAAAGAACTCAATAGCTCAAAGTTACTTTGTACATCAAAAATATTTAGAGTGATTCAAAAGTCAATGGGACTACCTGGAGAGGTAATAGGTGACCCATCATTGGAAGTCCTGAATCAGAGTCTGAAAAACCATTTGTTGGGGATATTGTAGAAAGGATTCCTGTACAGGCATGAAAATAGAGGTTGTTTAATTTTTTGTCTTTTTCATTGCACTGAGGGAGTACAGTGTTTGGCACTTAATAGACTTTTAATAATGTTTGTTTATTGATGAACAAGATTGCATAATATCATGGGAAAAGTGCAACCCTGGGAATCAGGAGAAACCTAGATCTGCTTCTCATACTTAATAGTTATGTGACCCTAGGCAAATCACTTAGCCTCTCTGAGACCCAATCTCCTCATCTCTAACACAAGGCTAATTATAACGCCTACTTAATGGAGTTGTTATGAGGACCAAATGCAATAATACATGTATAAAATTTTGCAACCCCTTAAGTGCTATAAAAATTTAAGTTATTATTATTGCATTTAAAGTGTCTTTTAACTTCATGATTCTGTGATTTGTTTGTTCAGGACCATAGATAACTACTATGGTGGTATGTATGCCCTGAAACACTGGTGTAACTTTTCCTGAAACAATTAGACATAGGAGGAGAGGGGTAGTGTGATGGGAAAGGAAAAGAAAACCAGCAGAGAAAATGGAAGTTTAGGGAGAAATTATAAATGTAAGCAATATTTGGGTTTTTTTAAAGCACACTTTCACAGTTTTAAAATCACTTTGCTAAATGAGGAAGATAAAAATTATGTATAATTAGGATTGTTCATAAAATTCTCTCATTTGGCACACTATGTTTTAATTCAACAATTCCACAAATATTTATTAAGAAGCTACTATGTATAAAGCATTGTGAAAAGCATTTGATATGCAAAAATATCACAGAATAGCACAGATGCCACTCTCGAAGACATTATAATTGAATGGGGACAATGGCAGGTACAAAAATAACTGTGATTCAAAGAGGGCAATAAAATCAAAGAATTACAGACCATGTGTCAAAACTTATTCTTAGATTGTAAGCCCACGTGACTAGAAAGCCGATAAGGCCATTAATAGAAAGAAAGACATTTGAGGGAGGGGTAACAGGAATTTAAGGAGAAAATTATGAGTTCAATTCTAGATATGTTGAGTTGAGGTGTCCCTAAGGAATCCAGGGAATATCCAGTATTTTGCTGGAAATAGGGACTAGAGAACCAAGGAAATTTAGAAAATCTATAGAGGAAATGTAGATTTAGAAGACATCTGAATAGAGGTAATAGTTGAAGTCCTGGAAGTCAACTTTAAGAGAGCAGTTTTAGTTGAGTGATAAGGTCAGAAACTAGATTGAAAGCAGTTGGGAAGTAAGAGAAAGACACAGTCAGTATAGATAGCTTTTTCTAGGAGTTGGGCTGAAATAAACAAAGATATCCTGAAGGTATGGCAAGATCACATGAGCAGTATTTAAGGTTGGACTTGTTTCTAAACAGCATGGAATTAGACAATGGATTAGTGAGAAATAAGAGATTAAAGGGGCAACTAAGTGGTGCAGTGGATATAGTTCCAGGCCTGGAGTCAGGAATATTCATCTTTGTGAGTTCAAGTCTGGCTTCAGACATTTACTTGCTGGGTGACTCTGGACAAGTCACTTAATCCTGCTTGCCTCAGTTTCCTCATCTGTAAAACGAGCTGGAGAAGGAAATGGCAAACCACTCCAGTATCTTTGTCAAGAAAACCCCAAATGGGGTCACAAAGAATTGGACGTTACTGAAAATGACTGAACAGCAACAAAAGAGATTAGAGTCGGAGGATGATTGCAGAGGAGGAGAAGATGGGACTACCAGTACAAATAAAAAAATTGACTTTAGTAAAGAGAAGTGTCTATACTCAGCAAAGACTGTGATAAAGGAGAGAAGAATGAGAGAAGAAGAAATTCACAGCATATGACTTCTATTTTCTCAGGAAAGTGTGAGGCAAGGTGTGCTGAGAGATAGAGAGGAATGGGAGAATGGAAAAGAGGAGAAAAGGTTTGAAACAGCCACTATGTAAGTATGGTAAGTAATCAAATAAGGAGGAACATAATGATTGCCTTACTGTGGTGAAGGCCTAATTGAGATTATTAAATATCATAAATTTATAGTGAATCTAGGCCTACATTGCACTCCTCCTATCCTTCATTATTGTCACACATTCTATAAGAATGAGCTTGCAGACATAGAATGAGAAGATTCTGAGTTGTCTGTTTCAACACGTATTTACTAGCTTTATGCATTTTTGTTACTTAAACTTGAACACACAATAAGAAAAGAAAAAGAAACATATTATTAACTTAAATATTGAAACTTAAGTACAAAATAAGAAAAGGAAAAAATATGTGCACAACAGAAGGTAAGATGGGATTCAAAATATGTAGCAATGAATTTCCATTTCAAGAAAGTCTGTATAATAAATACTACAACATGTTATGTTGAGAGCTGTCCATCTTTTCTTTGCTTCCTTGTTAGTCTTCTTTTGTTCTCTGCTGTGCACTTTTTACTTTGTTCTTTTTCCCCCTTCCTCCCCAGGAGGCTACAATTAAGCACTGATTTATTTAGATATAGATATGTAGATACACATATACATATATACACATACATAAATATGTATATAGACATATACTTTTGCTAAAAAATTCTGCTTCTGATATCTGTTTTTGTGTTTGTGCGCATCTCTTATTTACTATCCCTCCTTATTCGTCTACTTTACTTCTACCCTCTATGTTTCCCTCCTATTACTTAACCTACCTCCACGTCAAGAATCCCTCCACTATCTTCTCCCCTCTCCCTATCCCTTTAGTGTTTTATTTCTTTCTGAATTTAGAAGACTTTTGTATTCTTCTAGGTATATATTTATTATTCCCCCTTGAATCCATTCCCAATGAAAGTAGGTTTCCAGAAATAATAGCCCCCCCATCTAATTCCCTGTATCAGTTCTTCCTCTCACACCTCATTTTTATAAATAACTACTCTTTTTAGCTGTTCCTGAACAGTTTTCATTTTGAAAATCACATCATATTCAGATCTACCTCACTCTGTCTTACAAACTACCCAATTACTAATAACAATCTGAGACACACATTTTACATACATAAATGGTAAACAGTCTGTCCTTATTGAGTCCGTAATTAGCCTTTGGTACGTACCTTATATTTCCTGTGGCTATTGTATGTCAAATTTTCTATTAAGTTCAGGTTGGATTTTTTTTTAATAAAATCCTGAAAGTCTGACAATTCATTAAATATCCATTTTTTTCTTTCAGGATTATGCTTAGCTTTGCTGCGTATGATATTTTTGGCCATAACCCCAATTCTTTTGCTCTTCCATATATAGTGTTCCAAGACCTGTGGTTTTTTAAGGTCACTGCTGCTAGGTCTTGTGGGATTCTAATTGTGGCACCACCATATTTAAATTGTTTTTTCTTGTTGCTTATAATATTTTATCCTTGAGCAGGGGAGTTTGGAATTTGACCACAATATTCCAATGGCTTTTCCTCATAGGATCTCTTTCAGGTAGTGATTGGTGGATTTTTTCTATTTCTACTTTCCCCTCTTGTTCTAATACTTCAGAACAATTTTCTCTACTTATTTCTTGTATTATCATATCAAGATTCTTTTTTGGATCATAGTTTTCAGGTAGTCCAATTATTCTTATGTTTTCTCTTCTTGATCAGTTGTTTTTCTTATGAGATGCTTCACATTTTCTTCTATTTTTTTTCCATTCTTTGTATTTTGTTTTACTATTTCTTGATCTCTTATAACTTCACTGGCTTCCCCTTGCCCAATTCTGATTTTCAAGAAGTTGTTTTCTTCCTTAAGATTCTGAATCTCCTTCTCTAATTGGTTGACTTTCTTTTCATAATCTTCCTTGGATTGTTCTTGTTTTGTTTTGTTTTGTTTTGTTTTAGTTTTCCCTCAATCTCTCTCATTTGATTTTTAGTCTTTTTAAAGTGCTTCTATGAATTCTTTTTGAGCAGGTGATCATTTGACATTACTCTTTGGAGTAGAAGAGAGTTTCTTTGTTTCAGTATCCTCCTCTGAAGATGAAACCCAACCTTCTCTATTCCTATAGTAACTCTCTACAGTTGGATTCTTTCTCCTTTACCTGTGCATTTTTAAATTTGTAGTAGCTTAGTTATTATAATCACCTCTAATGCTGGGGTATGGAGGATGGAACCTCTGGCCAGAGATCCTCTTTCAGTTCTTTCCTCTGGCCTGAAACTAGAACCAAGATCTCCAGCCTCCTGTAAGTGCCCACAGCCAGTGGTGTCCCCACCCCATTACTTCTGCATTTACCAGGCATGTAATGGTCCCTTCTCACTCATACTGCATCTCTGCAACACAGCTGGCTCTGGCATTCCTTGTCATCACAGGTTCCCTTGATCTTCCCCAGCTCAGAGGCCCTCACAGTCCTAGGGGCAAAAGTACCTGCAGCTGGAGCCAAGGCAACCTCCCAATCCAGCTAACCCCAGGGCTTGCTGCTTATTCAAGCAGACCTAGGACCTAGCCTGGAGGTGTTTTCTCTTTACAGGGACCAGACCTCATCCAGAGACTTTTCTTCAGATCTTCTCTGATTGTCTCAGGAGAACCCTTGTTCCTCCTCTACTCTTATTTATTTTTACTGCTCAATGTTCTCCCTGAGGCACTATTTCATCTCCTTTGTGGGGGAAAGTATTGAAAGCTTGGAATTTTCTGACCTACTCTGTCACCTTCCCAGAATCTTATGCATTTTAAGAATTATTTTTCTAGCTCATAATGCTTTGAGAAAAATGAATGGGAAGAAGCGAGAGCATGACTATGGTTCTAAAATGATTGTTTCATGAAAGATGATACCATGGGCTAATTAGGGAAGCATGGAAGAGTTTACCTGTCAGATCAATGGATAAGGGAGGAATTATTTATGACAAACAAGAGATAGAAAGCATTTATAAGATATATAATGGATAATTTTTATTATATTCAACTTAAAAGATTTTGCACAAACAAAACCAATGCAGCCAAGATTAGAAAGAAAGCAGAAAGCTGAGGGAAAAAAAAATTTATAGTAAGTGTCTCTGATAAAAGCCTTATTCCTCAAATACATAGAGAACTGAGTCAATTTTATAAGAATACAAGTCATTCCCCACAATTGATAGATGGTCAAAGGATAGGAACAGGCAGTTTTCAGATGAAGAAATCAAAGCTATCTATAGTCATATAAAATGCTCTAAATCACCATTGGTTACAGAAATGGGAAATTCCTGAAAGAAACCCCAAATGAAAACTCCCAAGAATATCATACTTAAAATAGTAACTTACTCAGCAAAACTAAATATGGGGGGGGTGGAGGCATGGTAGGGGGGCTATTGATTTTTAATGAAATAACAGATTGGCAAGCATTTCTGGTGAAAAGACCAGAGCTGCATAGAAATTTTGAAGTGTAAACACAAGAGTCAAGAGAAAAACTAGACAAAACGGACTAAATAAGAAAAACTATTTATAATCTAATATGAAGAGATGTGTCTCCTCATTGGTTCCCTCAAAACCCTATTGTCCACAGGGGTGATAGAGGGAGTCTAATTAAACATATTATGTATGTTAATTGTGCTTAAGAAATAATGAAGAGGATGGTTCAGAGAAACCTAGAAAGGCTTGTGAACTGATAAAGAGTGAAGTGAGCAGAACCAAAATAATTTATATGATGATAACAATATTGTAAGAACAATAACTTTTAAGAGGTAGTAATTTCCAGGATAATAATCAACTACAATTTCAGAGGACTCATGATGAAACATGCAACCTAACTCTTAACAGAAAGATAAAAGACTCAGAATACAGAATGAAACAATTTTTTGTTTTTGTTTTTCACATGGCCCATGTAGGAATTTATTCTACTTGACTACACATGTTTGTAACAGGCTTTTTCTTTCTTTTTTTTCTCAGTGGGAGGGAGAAATTCTGGAGGGAGAGAAAGAAGGCAATTGAAAAAATAAAATTTAATTTTTAAAAAGAATGTATGTTATTGGAGACTAGTGATAAATTATTTCCTTTTTTGTATTTTTATGCCCACACCTAGCACAACTCCTGATAGTCAATCAATGAGCATTTTAAGCACATATTATGTACTAGGCATTGTGCTAAATGCTAAGAATACTAAGAAAGGCAAAAGACAGTGCCTACTTTCAAAGAGCTCATAGAAAAATGAGAGAGACAATATGAAAACAATCATCTACAAACAAAATACATACAAGATAAATTAAAGAGAATACACAGAGGGAAGGATTTTGTTTCTTATAAAAGGTGAGATTTTAGCTGGGACTTGAAGGAAGCCAGGAGTTAAGATGAGGAAGAAAGAGTTCTAGGCATGGGGGACAGCTAGTGAAAATGCCCAGTCAGGAGATGGAGTATCTTGTGTGAGTCACGGCAATGAGGCCAGTGTCATCAGATTGAAGCATACATAGGATCAAGGAGATGCAGCAGTAAGAAGATCAAAATGATAAGAAGAAGCCAAATTATGAAGGGCTTTGAAAGCCAAATGAAGAATTTTCTATTCAATCCTTAATGACATACTTTCAGTGCTTTTAAGAAGATGAGTTTGAGACCCGAGCAGAGAATGGATTGGAGTGAGGAGAGATGAGACAGGGAGACCAATCCTCAAACTATTGCTATTGTCTAGGCATAGATTAAGTACTTAATATATGTTTGTTGATCAATTTCCTATTTTCCAGCTATAGCGTGGATCATATAACTTTAGCAATCTTTTCTAATTTGGGATATTCTATGGATTCTGTAACCATGTGTTATGTTTATTTTTATTATTATCCCTCAGATACTTTCAGTGAGCTAACAAAAGTTGACCTTAAATTTACTCATGGTCACACAGCTAACTAGTAAGCTGAGTGTTGGAAGTGAGATTTGAACCTGCTCTTTCCTGATTCCAGGTCTAACAAGCTATCTACTACACCATGCTGGTTCTGAAGCTAACATGACATTCTGCTTAAGAGATATATAATGCACAGAATTGGGGAGGGAGGTAATAAGACTCCTTCCAGTACTTTCTCCCTTAATAACATCTGCCTGGAAGATTAAAAATATGTGTTATCAGTGAACATAGTGTAAGGAAGAATATGTAATGAACAAGTAAAAGAGATTGGACTTCCTGAGTCACTGCAGAGTACCCTCTGCCCTGGAATGTTGGTGCTTTGGCCTCTGATTCTCTTAGTTCTATAGCCCATCTCTGCTCCAAAGCTTAATTCTGTTCTATTGCCTTAGATGGATTCCCCCACACTTTTCTTCTCTGCTGGGGAATTGGTCTAATTATAGTGACT
Source organism: Phalanger gymnotis (assembly GCA_028646595.1). Classification (NCBI taxonomy): domain Eukaryota; kingdom Metazoa; phylum Chordata; class Mammalia; order Diprotodontia; family Phalangeridae; genus Phalanger; species Phalanger gymnotis. Next base: position 166,183,368 of record CM053622.1, on the reverse strand, counting down.
GCTTTGGAGAGAGCAATAGTTTGAAAACATTGCCTGAGGGATACAAAAGTTGTTTTATTTCATAATTAGGTGTTTCTGTCCCGGGGGCATTTTATAGCCGTGCCTTGAAATAACAGCCATTATTTTATTACAATTTTCTATTTTTTGCACATAAAAATATTTAGAACATGTTTTTAGCTGAGCTTTATTACACTTCCTGGTGTTAGGGATGATGGAATGATCTTTGAGGGCTTCCCTTTACTGTTATTTCTTTCTTATAGTGTATGTTCTCTCAGTATATGGTACTATAGTAGAGATTTACAGTAGAAAATGTCTATCCTATATGTGGAGAAAGTAACTCTACATGACGGAAAAGTGACCTACAAAGGGAGAAATAAATGGATCCTGCTCTCACAATTCTTAACTGTCCTTTCTCTCTGGCCAATAGGAAATCATCCACGACTAATGGACTTAGGTTTGGACAATTCTCTACAAGCAGTAACATTCCAATAACTGTTAGAAATAACTAGACAGTGAAAGATAGACTTTTCCTTTCTGTTGGATTGCACTTCATACTTTGTCCTTTTTATATACATTAAGCTATTCCTGTGTATGCATAATGATACATTTGCTTATTTGTCATCCATGCTAGAAGATTATACAATCCCTCATGAAAATGAAACCCCATTCTCAACCATGCTATAATTTCTGTCTTTTCTCAGGTACATTGTCAGATGCACAATATGCAATCATGAGATTTTGTGGGTGCCCATGTCTGCATATACATGTGCAAGTTTCCACATGGGCAGAGTAGATGAAATTTAGATTTAAAGAACCCCATAAAGGCATCCCTTCCTCTAAAATATCTCCTCCAATCAGCTTTCTATGTAGTCTGCAATTCATTCTTTTCAGTGAAGGAAATAATTACTCCCAAAGGAGAAACACATTAAATTGTATCAAGCAGCATAGGATACTGGGAAGAGCACTTGACTCTACCATCTCCTCAAGGTATTTTCTTATAACCCTCCTCTTTTAACAGCGAGACTTCTAGAACAGGGCTGTCCAAAACGCAGCCCACAGTGCGATTTATGTGGTCCACCTTCAAGCATAGAAATTGACATAAATGCTTTAGTAAACGAAGCCAGGCTACAGTAGAGCTCTCACTGAAATGGCAAATCAAAATATATTGTCTATTGTTTCAATAAAAACCTAAGGTTGGACAGACCTGTTCTAGGAGAAAGAAATCTGTTGTATTCACTGCCTTTGCTTTATCACCTCCTAATCATTTCTTGGCCCTTCATAATTAGGTTTTCATCCCCCAACTTGATTGGATCTGCTTTCACCGAAGTCATAAGTGATCTCTGCATTATTCAATCCGATGACCACCTTTTCAGTCCTCTTCCTTTCTTCCTTCTGGATTCTTTCTCCTCTATTTTTATGACACTGCTCTATTACAGTTTTCTTTCTACCTTTCAGACTATTCATTCTCTGTTGCCTTTGCATGTTCATCATCCATACCTTGCCCATCAGTCCCCATGGATTCTACTTTCATGTCTATATAAATAAGTCCCAGATAGCCTTGATCCTTCTCCTGATATTTGACCCCACATCTCCAACTTCTTGCATACCTTCTACCCCTGGGTTTCCTTAAGTTCCTCAAACTCAATTTATCTAAAACATAATTCATTTTCTCCCTCCCCCACCTTCAAACCCACCAAAGTTTACTATTCCTCTTGAGAGAACCATCATTCTTCTGGTTACTCAAGTTGCAACTTAGGAATCATCCTTGACTCTTCACTCTCTCCACCCTTGCATATTCAACATCTCTCACGTGTATCCCTTTCCTTCTTCCTTTCTTTCTTTCCTTTCTTTCTTTTCTTCTTTCTTTCTTTCTTTCTTTCTTTCTTTCTTCCTTTCTATTGATTTCTATCACAGAAATCAATAAATAAACATTTATTAGTCCCCTACTATGTGCAAAGCACTGTGTCAAGTGCTGGAAATACAAAAAAGAGTTAAAAGGTAGTCTCTACTTCAGTCTGTGGCTTGATTACTTTCCATCTGTATTGGAATAGATTGTGATGGACTTGAATGCCAGAGGAGTTGGTATTTTATCCAAAAGAAGACACCAGAGTTTCTTGTTCAAGATAGTGACGTGGTGAGATGCACTGTAGAAATATTATATAGGCAGCTGTGTAGAGACTAGATTGGAGAGGAGCGATATTTGTGGCAGGGAGAACAATTAGGAGTCTACCGCGATAGTCTAGACCAGAGGTGATGAGGGCCTGAACTAGCATGGTGGAAGGGTGAGTGGAGAGAAGATGACAGATGTGAGAGATGTTTGTAAAACTGACAAGATTTTGCAACTGAGGGGATAGAGGCAAAGGGTGAAGGAGAGTGAAATGCAGACAGTGACTGCAAGGTTGCAAACCTGGGTAACTTGAAATATGATGGTGTCCACCACAAAAAAGCAAGTTAGAAGGGAAGGTGGATTTATGTACAAAGATAACAAATTGAACATCGGAAAGAGAATTGGCTTGATTGATTTTGGTTTTTGTGAGGCACTCAGAGTTAAACAACTTGCCCAGGGTCACACAGCTAGTAAGTGTCTGAGGCCAGATTTGAATTCAGGTCCTCCTGACTTCAGGTCTGGTGCTTTATCCATGGCAGATATCTACTCTCCCAGATAGATTGATTTTGGGAAAATGAATAGTGCTTTCATTTATTCAAAGCTGCTCTCTAAAACAAACAAGCAAGCTTTTTTTAAACCAATGTTCTGATCATGCTGAATGGTTTTGAATTTTGAAACACCACAATCTCTAAAGAAACAATGTTATGGGTGAGACAAAAGGCAATAGAGAGAGGCATGGTGAACACAGATTGGCTGCAATATGTTTCCATTGATGACCATGTTAGAAGGGCTGTCATCCATGAAATGTGTGATCAATCATAAAGGTGTTTCAATCAACATCAGTCAATCAAGAAGCATTTATCAAGTGCTTACTATTTGCTAGACAAAATATTAGGCACTAGGCTTATGAACACAAAGAATAAAACAATCACTGCTCACAAGGATTTTACATTATGCACTGAATGATTGAAACAATATTTATTAGTGCTTACTATGTGCCAGTGATGGGGTGCTTGTGCTTGGACCCTAATTCTAACACCACATTTCCCCTTAGCCTCTGCCTGGGTGCCTGTGCCTGTGGCAGAATTCCAATTTCAGAACATATCAAGTTCTCAAACATATTCTTTCCCAGGCAGCCTCTCTCTAGCTAAAGGGCAGTGTGCCTCAAAATTATCTCTGCTTCTTCCTAAGTAAGCAGCTATGCCTAATTATAGATTGATTCAGGATGCTGATAACTGACTATACACTGAGTCTAACATGTATCCTAGATATAGTCAAATGTATACTCCCTTACATTAATCTTGTCTAACAAGGTGATGGAACCCACCTGGATATTCCCAGTCAGCCATGAACTTTTGGTGACTTAGTGACATTTCACAGGCAAAACCACACCCCCAGGTAGCCCCACTGTGGGCTATTTCCCAGTGAACTCTGGGTAAGATACTTGCTCAGTAGATACAAAAAGTACATGTTCCTTTAAGACCTGACCACTCCTAAACCACTCCCTAACCCACCCCAACACAACACAACACAACAACAGGGTTTCATCCCTAAATCTTGTACTTAAATTTTCCCTGTAGCCCTGTATGGTTGCAGGTTCCCTAATAACTCTTGCCCGCTTTATTTACATAAAGCATAATAAATCTTTGCCTCCTTGACTTAAAGAATGCTTGGGTCTGTGAATTCATTCCAGGTAGCCTTGCCTTGGGAATTTTGGTTCGGGATTTCTACATCCCTGGGTTCATTTCTTCTTCAACACCAGTCACTATGTTAATCACTAGAGGTACAAATACAAATACAGAGAGAAACAGTCCCTGCTCTGTAGGAGACAATCATCTCCTGATGAAGAAAAAGGAGAAACAACACAGAAAGGGCAATAGTAACCAGGGAAGGCAGTTTTAGTCTGCTATGGAGTGATGGAAGACTGGTGATTTGGTATAGATCTATGAATGGACAGTCTAGAAATAGCACTTGTACACCTGAATTTTTTTAAACCTACAAGGCCTTTAGTACCTTGGAGAGAGCTTCTATAAAGCATCTAAGGGAGAATATAAATATAAATATAAATATAAATAAATAAATAAAAATCACAATTGTTGATTAAACTCCTTTTATCTTGTTTCATTTATAGTGTGAATGTCAAGATCGTCATGATTGAGTTACTCTAATAATATGTCTACTTATAATCATTGCTTGGACAAAGTATCATCTAAAATATATTCATCTAAGTCAGGGCTGTCCAAAGTGCACCCCACAGGCCACATGCAGCCCATAGTGAGATTTTATATGGCCCGCCTGTGTTTACTATGGGCATGGAAATTGACATAAATGCTTTAACTAAAGCATTTGTGTCAATATCTGTGCTTGTGGTGGACACAGGCAGGCAGCATGGGGGTGCATGCCCCATGTTTTGGGCAGCCCTGATCTAAGTTAATGTTTCCAAATGATCTAAAAACTACATGATTTTTTTGTACCATTAGTCTCCTTTTCTACTATAGTATCCTTGCAAATGCAGAAGAGGACTGCCTGCACATCACTGGTGATCACTGTCTATTCTCTTTTTTTCCAGAGCTGTCCTAGCCAAAGAATTCCTCACCCAGTGACTGGCATACTGTGATGTGTCTCTCTATTCTTATTCAAGCTGGCCCTTTGAAAAACAACATAGTCTTTGAGCCAAGGTTGTATTCAAAGCCTCCAAGAATTCTGGATTTCCCCTTGCTTCAATGATGCTTTGGAGTAAGCCTTTGTGAAGGGCTCATATAATATGTACATCATATGGATGTATATTGACATATGCAGATAGCATAATATAGTTGATGTTTCCCTTCACCAAATTGCTTCTTGGTAATTTCATAATTTAAAAATGATTTCTCAGCAGCACCTTGGCTCTACGTATTTAATGATGTTAGCCTACTTGGCATCAAAATTATATTTACCTTTTCTGCATTTAAGACCTGTTACTCAAATTGAATATTCTCTGAAATGGCACACACACATATTGGAAGCCTCTCCCACCCCCTTTTAAATCTAATGTTTTCAATCTTTTCATTATTTCTTATTTTTCCTATATATGGATTGTTTGTACATATTTGTTTGCTTGTTGTCTCCTCAATTAGATTGTGTGCTCTTTGAGGAAAGAGTCCATCTTTTGCCTTTCCTTGTATCCCCAGTACTTAGAATAGAGCCCAGCACATGGTGGATGCATAATAAATAGTTTATTGACTGACTGACTGATCTGTATGGCTTCTAACAGAGAAGAAAGTATAGCAGAAAACAAAGAGAAAGAGAGCAACCTCAGTGACAGCAAGTCTTCCCTTAGCTATCACAGACGGGTTCTGGGAAGCAGAGAGGAGAGTGGAAAGGAAGGAAGCAAAGGGTACTCCCAGTGGTTGCAAGGTACACTGCTAACTCTAAGTGTACAAAGATGAAATCAGATTCAGGGACCAGAAGTCTCTGCCCTCAGCGCTTACAATCTAATCAAATTAACCACCAGATGATGTTAATAGCCATTGTCCTTGTCCTTTTCAATAAGAAAAATCAAGTAATGAGCTATAGTCCCATACTCACTCTGGTGATTACGTCTCTCTACTCCTCTGCTCATAAATGTTGGAAAAGTGCCAATCTCTCTATTATTCTTAGAGAACTGAAAAACTTTTATCACCTAGTTACACCTCTCTGAGTGTCTTATTAGCTAGAGGACATGGACTATTATAGATTAAACCCTTATAAGAATTAGTTGTCAAGGCAACACTTCTGTCAAACTGAGACTAATACTTTCAGAGTCACAATTAATAAATATTAACCACCTATTATGTACCGGGCACTGTGCTAAGCACCAGAGATACAAAAAAGTCCTAAGACATTCTCTGCCTTCAAAGAGTTCACAATCTAATGGGAGAAGACAACACCTAAAAAGAAGAGTGCGGGTGTTGGGAAAGGGAACTGACTGTGACATGAAGTCCTCCAGCTGGAGTGGGAAATGACCTGAGGAGGTATGAGTTACAGAGTTGAATTTGTCTTATAGAATGCTGAGTTTCTGGAGGTTATGAAATCTGAGAGGGAAGCTTGGAGGAAATGATGAGGTCAATTCCCTGGGTACCCTCCTTAAATGAAGTAGAATCTGGATAGAGATTTCCAATGTTCACTCTCCCCAACCGGAGAGGAAAGGGCCTCTGAGGCAGGGATTGCTGAGAACTGATGAGTTTTAGAACTGATTTCATATTGCAGAATGATGAGTTTGTGGAGATCATGAAATCCAATAGAGCAGCTGGGTAGGATATTATGAGGTCGGCTTAATGGTGGAAGACTTTGGGCATGGGTTGAAGGGGATGATAAAGACTTTTGAGTCATGTACATCAGGACTTCTTAAACTTTTTCTACTAGTGTCCCCTTTTCATGCAAGAAATTTTTATAGGTATATAGGTATATAAAATAGGTATACAAATCAAACATTTACTGATAATAAATCATAAAGAAATTTATTTTAAAACAATTCTTTGCTATAAATATAATTTTACCATTTATTAAAGAGAAAAACAAATTTGCATACTAATGAGATGGATGTGCTTGTTTATTTTTACATAAAGAATTAAATCTTGGCAGAATATTTGATACTGCAGGACAGAGCATCTTCAACATTTTTCAGAGTTGATTGATATTTTGATTTTATAATTGTCAATGCTGAGAATGCTGCTTTGCATAAATACATAGTATAAAATGGCAGAAGTATGTTTAGAGCCATTTCAGAAATTGTTGGAAATTCTCTCCTAATCCCAAGCCAAAATTCATTTAACGATTTTTTAGGAAACTCAAGTTTTATACCTGTGTCGCAAATTCTTCTTGAATTTTTAATGGCAGATGACTGAGGTTTTTATTTCAATTGGGTGTGGTTTGTGAACCCAAATTAGTTTTTTAGAATCAAAATTCGAAGGGAAGTATTTCTGAAACTCTGTCTCCAGGCGCTTCAGATGATCAATTATAACTCTTACAATTAAATCTTTGGGAAGGTTATTTTCAATTATAAAATCATCTGTAGCTGTAAACATTTCTAAAGAACCATTTCCCACCCTCTTCTTCCATATGTTAACTTTTTTAGTAAAACTTTCAATTTCATCTTTTAACATAAATTTCACAATTTTTCCCTGAAGCGACATGTTTAAATCATTGAGTTTTTCAAAAATATCTGACAAGTAACAGTTTTGAAAGCTTATGGCTTATGTCATTATGGAAAAAATTAACAAAATTGGATTTCAGCTTTGTCAAAAATATAACAACTTCATCTTTCAATTTCAATAATCTGTTTAAAGTTCCCTCTTTCGAGAGCCATCTTACCTCTGCATGTAGTAATAAGCTTTTGTAATTGGATTCCATGTTTTTCCAAAGATTTGAAAACAAATGACTGTTAAGGACATGGCTTTTAATGAAGTTAATGGTTTTGATGGTATCATGAAACACAACATCTAGCTCTGGTGATATATATTTTTTGGCTATGAGTGCCTCTTGATGCATCATGCAGTGAGTAAAAGTGATATATTCGTTGCTACCAGTTTTAACTTTTGCTACAAATCCAACATTCTCACCCATCATTGCTCCAACATTGTCTATACAGACTTCAATGCAATTTTTCCCACTGTAAACTTTCATTTGTAAAAAATTCATCAACTTTAAAATATGTATCTTTCACCCCTTGTGTACCCTTCCAAAGAGTGACAATTCCTCACATATGCTGCCTTCACAAACATATCTTACATAAAGTAACAACTGTGCCATATTAGAAATATCAGTTGTTTCATCTAACTGAATTGCAAACTTTGGCTCCAGTTAAACCTGGTAATAAGCTGCTGGAATTGGTCATTACTAATTTCAGAAATTCTTTTGGATACAGTATCTTTCAATAAAGGAATTTTATGAATTTCATCCCCATTCTTTTTCCTATAAACTATTTCTTACATTTTAATAGCAGCAAGTAACACAAGATCTCCTATCACATAGGGCTTTTCAGTTTTTGCAATTAAATAAGAAGTTCCATAAGATGCAAGCAAATATTTTTCATTGACAGTAACAAATTTCTCAAAACATTGTTTTTCTTTATTTGAAGATTTTAAAAGTTCGTTTATTACAGTGCGCTGCATGCTTGGTATTAAAATGTCATTTTAGTTTGGCTGGTTTCTTGCTCTCCACAGCCAAAACTTCTTTACAAATTGAGCAAAGAGGTTTTTCCACACCATCGTCATTATTAGAAGTAAATCCATATTGCAAAAATGTTTTGACATATTTTCCTTTTCTTGTCAATTTAGGTGTACCTGGTAACAAGACTCTGCTGCATTGTCATCAGTATTTTTACTTCTGTCTAAATTTAGCCACTCATGCATAACCAAAAATATTTTGTCTGAAAATATAAATAAATATTGCTAATAATTTCTCAAATAAATTTAGTGTATTAAATTACATTCATTTGCTTAATTTAAAAATCGATGTTCACACTTACGTATACATATAGCAGTGATGGTGGAGAAATATTGTTAAAGGGCTTTTGTCTTTAGTTGCTGCAATTGAACACTTACGTTTCTATAAAAGATAACAGCATTTTTTAAAATCAAACATACTAACACAATACAATCCAAAGACATACTAATTTGACACTTACCTGCTGAGGAATGATGGTAGGAAAATATTAAAAGTCTTTATTTTCCATAATTAAACTATTATGTTTCTATAAGAGCAGGAAACTTTGTATGTACAGTATTGTATGCAATTCATAACATACAATAGTCTTGAATCTGAGCCAAGGTGTTTTCAGCAGTATTCACTGGCATTGTGTGGAGTGACGGCATGTTGTATGTTCAGAACCAAGGCTGCAGTGAAGTCACACGATGTAACATGGACAAACACTGCCAGGAACACCTCAGATTCATTATGCATTTGGTTTTGAATTAATTTTTGGTCATTGTGTGTTCAGAGACCTTTTGCTGTTGCCAAATTTTTTGCAACCCCTACATTCAGTTATGCAACTCTACATGGGGTCACAACCCACAATTTAAGAAGCATTGACCTACATAATGGTAATAGTTAGAGCTATAGGAATCAGTCAATCATAAATTGTAGAGAGAAAGAAAAGAAGAGGACACAGCTTTAACAGATGGGAAGAGAATAAGGAACTAGCAAAGGAGACAGAGAAGTAGACATTAGAGAAAGGAGGAGACATTAGAGAAGTAAAACTAGAAATATGTATGAAAGGAAAGCTAAAATGGGGGTGGGAATATTTAAATGAGGTATAGGTGATTGACAGTATCAAATGATACAGGGAATTCAAGGAAGATGAGGATTTGGTGATTAGTAGATAATTAATGACCTCAGAGAGAAACATCTTAAGAATGGTGGGTAGGGAATCCTGATTGCAAGAGGTGGAAGAAGATAAATGGGCGGAAAGGAAGCAAGGTAGCTAATGAAAATTATTTCTGGAAGTTTCACAATGATGGCTAAGAAAAAGGTAGGGTCATATAATATAAGGGCATAACTGGGTTAAAGAAATATTTCTAGGATTTTTGAACCTTGACTAAGTTTGTAGGACTGGGAGGAAAGAGGTAGAAGTTTGAAGATATCAAGAGAAGAGATCATTGATGAAGGACCAAGGTTCTGGAGAAGTTTAGAAAGGGTAGAATCATGGAAGGATTTGTGGAGTGCTTAGCCTTGAAAAAAACATTTATTTTTTGTGCCTATGATATACATTTTATTTATTTATTAAGTGCTCATGATGTGTCAGGCACTGTGCTAAAATCTGAGGATATAAAGAAAAATCAAAGGTGATCCTTGCTATCAAGGAACTTCCAGACAACATGCAAACAAGTATGCTCAAATAAAATATTTGTTGTTCAGTTGGTTGTGCCCAACTCTTCATGAACCCATTTGGGGTGTTCCTGGCAAAGATACTGAGGTAGTTTGCCATTGCCTTCTCCAGATCATTTTACAGATGAGGAAACTGAAGCAAACAGGGTTAAGGGTTTCCCAAGGTCCACAGCTAATAAGTTCCTGAATCCAGATTTGAACTCAGGAAGATGAGTCTTCCTGACTTCTTTCCACTGAACCACTCAGATGACCCAAATAAGACATATGATGGACAAATTAGAGATAATCAACAGAAGGAAGGCCCTGTAATTAAAGGGAATTGGAAAGGACTTGGGGCCTTGGCTGAGATCTGTAGGAAGCCAGGAAGTGGAAATATAGATGGATAGTTTAGAGGAATAAAAGAGAGAGGTGGAAGCAGCCCACTGATGATGCTCTCAGTTTTCTCCCAGTATCGCAGTAGGAAAGGTGATCTGATGGGAAGAGCTGAGACTTTGAGGAGAAATGCATTTCTCTATGTCTCTGCCTTTTTTTAGTGTAGCTTAGCCACCATGTGTAGGAGCCACAGATCAGAGTTTGTGGTAAGGAAAGAATGGGCTTCACAGAAGAATTAAACAAGCCAATCAATACTGAAAATAATAGGCCCTTTTATTTGGAATGTTTAAGGAAAGTTGAATGACTGGACTAGAAGATATCCAAGGGAATGAAAAGCAAAGACAACAAGGGGAGCAGAGAAGCACAGTGACTACTGCAGCCACTGAGGCCAAGCCAGAGACCTTCAAAATAGAACCGAGAAGGAGGAAGAAAGGGACACAGAGAAACCCTGGGCATGATGGTGTTCCTTCATAAAAGGAAAAAGGAGTCTGTGGTGATCTAGAATTCCTGGGTACATGCTTCATGGCACTCAGGCCATTCTAGGGTGAGGGCAATTGGGTCAGCTTGGGAGTCATGGACACTTCGAAGATCATAGCAGCTCATGTTTTATGGGGAGGGCATTGGTTTCTCACCCATAAGGTCATAAACAAGGATGTGCCAATCATCTAGGAACTTGGATGTTTCGAGCCATCTATACTAGTTTCAGTTATAGAAATTTCCAGATATGAAGGACAGGGTTATACAGAGAAAGGTCAGGAAGGAAAAAGGTAGGAGAAGGGAACCTGAATAAGGAACAGACAGCCTCTTGTACAAAGCAAGAACAGACAAGAGAAACCAGAGGTTTGGGGGGGGGGGATTATAATAGCATAAAAGGGCCCCAACTCAAGCTTCCTTATATTTTCTTTGCTTATGACTAATACTATTGCTGTAGTTACTTCTGCTACTACTACTACTACTACTACTACTACTACTACTCTTACTATTACTACTACTACTATTACTACTACTACTCTTACTACTACTACTACTATTACTATTATTAATACTACTACTATTAATACTACTACTACTATTACTACTACTACTGTTATTACTACTACTGTTACTACTAGTACTATTACTACTACTACTATTACTACTACTACAACTATTACTACTATTATTACTGCTAGTACTACTACTACTACTGTTACTACTACTACTACTACTACTACTACTACTACTACTACTACTACTGCTACTGCTACTATTACTACTTCTGCTATTACCACAACTATGACCACTATTACTATCACCACCATTAACATACATTCCAACTACCTTCCTGCTTTGCACCTATGCTCAGTCTTCTGTTTTCAACCCAGTGGTCTAGCTCCTATCCTAGGCCCTGTACTCTTGACCAATTAAAGTTCACCATACCCAATCACCCCCATACTCACCGAATATACTCCAGTCATCTTCCTTCCATGCCACTGTTCATACAAAATCCTATTCCCAGTTTTTCACCTCTTGATCTAGGAAGAACAAGAAAATCAATACTTATCCCTTCTATATCACAACTTTCTCCATTGTGGCTTTTTTTTTCTTATGCTTGGAACAGGTGGTCCTTGTTTTCCTGTTTCTTTATGTTTTTAATTTATTTTTTATTTTTAGTTTACAACACTCAGTTCCACAAGATTTGAGTTCCAAATTTCCCCCCACCATAGACAGCATGTAATCCGATATAAGTTCTACATATACCTTCATATTGAACTTATTTACATAATAGTCCAGTTGTAAAGAAGAATTATAACCACTGGAATGAATATGAGAAAGAAGAAACAAAACCAAAAGAGAAGGAAAATATGGAGAGCAAATACTTTGCCTCAATCGGCATTTAGACTCCATAATTCTTTCTCTGGATGTGGATAGCTTTTTCCACCATGAGTCTTTTGGAGCTGTCTTTGAACCTTGCATTGCTGAGAAGAGCCAAGTCTATTAAAGTTAGTCATCACAGATATCATGTGTCTGTAATCGTGTATAATATTCTCTTGCTTCTGATCCCCTCACTCAGCATCAGTTCATATAAGTCTTTCCAGGTTATAATGAAGTCCTTCTGCTCCTCATTTGTTATAGCACGATAAGATTCCATTACATTCATATACCACAATTTATTTAGCCATTCCCCAATGTATAGGCATCTCCTTGATTTCTAATTCTTTGCCACCACAAAAAGAGCTGCTATAAATACTTTTGTACATACTGGCCCATTTCCCACTTGCGTAATCTCTTTGGGATACAGCCCTAGAAGTGGTATTGCTGGGTCAAAGAGTATGCACACTTTTATAGCCCTTTGGGTATAGTTCCAAATTGCTCTCCGGAATGGCTGGATCAGTTCACAACTCCACCAACAATGTTCCAATTTTCCCACATCCTCCCCAGAACTTATCATTTTCCTGTTTTATCATGTTAGCTAATCTGACAGGAGAGATATAGTACCTAAGAGTTGTTTTGATTTTCATTTCTCTAATCAATGGTGATTTAGAGCATTTTTTCATATGCCTATAGATATCTTTAGTTTCTTTCTGTGAAAATTGCCTGTTCATATCCTTTGACCATTTCTCAATTGGGGAATGACTTGTATTCCTATAAATTTGGCACAGCTTCCCGTATATTTTAGAGATGAGGCCTTTATCAGAGACACTGTTCGTAAAGATTCTTTCCCAATTTTCTGCTTCCCTCCTAATCTTTGTTGCATTGGCTTTGTTAGTACAAAAACTTTTCAATTTAACATAATCAAAATTACCTATTTTGTGTTTTGAAACACTCTCTATCTCTTGTTTGGTTGAATTTTTCCCTTTCCCATAAATCGGACAGGTAAACTACTCCTTGCCCTCCCAAATTGCTTATAGTATCAGCCTTTATTCCTATGTCATGAACCCATTTTGACTTTATTTTCGTATACGGTGTAAGATATTGGTCTATGCCCAGTTTCTGCCATTCTATTTTCTAGTTTTCCCAGCAGTTTTTGTGAAATAGTGAATTCTTAACCCAGAAGCTGAATTCTTTGGGTTTATCAAAGAGAAGATTCCTATAGTCACTGACTACTGTGTCTTGTGTACCTAACCTATTCCACTGATCTACCACTCTCTTTCTTAGCCAGTACCAAGCAGTTTTGATGACCACTGCTTTATAATATAGTCATGGTTTTGATATATCGTGGGTCAGCATAAGATATTGAAAGGAAATTTGGGGGGAGGTGTGTGGAAACCACAGACAACACACGAAGATCAGCAGATGACACAGGAAAAGTTTAAAAACTCAGAAATGAGTAAGATATATGTGTAGTATTATATAATATCCAGATATTTTATCTTTTAATACTGTAAACACCCCATAAAAGGAAAAAGAAAAAATTCAGACTTCTTCTCTGGTGTGAAGGGAGGGCCAAAAAATTTTACACAGATTTTCCAGATTGTAGGGGCACCACATCCCTAACCCCCACAATGTGGAAAGAATAACTACATGTTGATCCTTTCTATGCCTTATGACTCTACTCACCATCTCTATGACTTTCCAAACCAAAATACCCACTCATAGCCCTTACTCCCTTATATGTATTCTCTTCCCCCCTTTTAGAATATAAGCTCCTTGAGGGTAGGAA
>CM053622.1:166148458-166168901 GCA_028646595.1 Phalanger gymnotis | reverse complement strand
GAAAGGGGCAGGGGAGGCTTAGAGTACTGAGAAGGCTAATGACTTGCCCAGAGTACCACAGCCAGTTTATGTAAGAGTTTGAGTAAGAATCAAGCCAAGGTCTTCGTGACTTCAATGCTAGACTTTAGGCATTACACTACAGTGCATTTCATAAGTACTGCCTTAGGGTAATAATAATAGCAATAGCAATAAAATCTGAAATTTAGATAGTGATTTAAAGTTTGCAGAGTTCTCTACATACATGATCTCAGTTAACCACACAACAACCCAATGAGAAACATACTACTGGTATTCTCTCCATTTACAGTTAAGCAAACTGAAGCCCAGAAAGCTTAGTGATTTGCCTATGGTCACACAGCTAGCAAGTATTAGAAATGAGATTTGAACCTAAGTCTTGTCCTGTAGGATCACTGCAAAGCATATTCTCTTTTTCTAATCTCTACTGCTTGGGCTCAGTCCTCAACTTTTGCTTAAGATACTCCCAGACTGATAACATTTATTCTTCTCTCTTCTTCTCCTTCCCTCTCCAAAAAAAGCAGATTTCCTATTTTTGGAATCAGAAGGCCTGAGGTCAAGTCACAGACAATCACCTTCTTGGAGCCTCACTTCTGAGTCTCCCACAACAATAATACTGGCACTACCCCATGCACAGAGTAGCTATGGAAGAAAAGATCTTGAACATCTTATAGTGCTACATAAATGTGAACTTTGATTATTAAATGAATCTCCCTGCCCAACCACACTGCTCCACCCTACACAAGGGGATCATTGGGCTCCTTTTGCTTTTGCCTCATTTTCAAATTACTCCTATGTAAAAGCTGAACAAATTACAGTCCACCCACCAATGGATCTGAAGCATAACCACAATGTTGTGCCAAAAGCACACATACAAATCAAGGGAGAACAGGGGACCTTTCCTGTGATATGTAGCCAGTAATCCCACAGCCAACACCAGGGGTGCGATTACCTAACCACAGAAGGTTTTATAACGCGAAGTGGGGAGGTAGAGATCTATTCTATTGGAGCAGTGAGTTATAATAAGGCTCTCATATACACGATGTTGTTCAGTCTTTTCAGTTGTGTCTGACTTTTTGTGTCTCCATTTGCAAATTTTCTTGACAAAGATAATAGAGTGGTTTACCCTTTCCTTCTCCACCTCATTTTGCAGATGAAGAAACCGAGGCAAACAAGGTTAAATGACTTGCCCCAGAGTCACACAGCTAGTAAATGTCTAAGGCTGTATTTTAACTAAGGTCCTCCTGAGTCCAGGACCAGCACTCTATCCACTGCATCATCTAGCTGCCCCTTCATGCACACAAATAACAACAATTAGGGAAACTCAGCGATAAGTACAACCGTTCCCTAAGTCAAAACAACTGAATGAGCTAGTCCAGAAATTCAGACCAAAGACAAAGGGTAGTCTAACTATGGTCAGACCAGAGGTCACTGGCTGGATAGCAGAAGTATCCTATAAGCCTCCATAATGTTCCTACACTTTGTAAAATTTTCTAACTTTTAGTTTTTGCTTAACCTCCATAGAAACAAGTCATCTGATTTTTTTTTTTGAAAAACAATATATTCGATCATGGACCACATTAAATAATGTCTGATCCCATCTAAAGACTGTGTCTTCATCTAATTAGCAACAGAATTCTTCCTTACATTGTTGGCATGTGGGATGGTTTGGCAACATTAACAAAACATAGATTCCAAGGGAAAAATACATAGAACTTTTTTTGGATTGGGTTGAACACCTTTTGCCCTTATTCCTACATCTCCTTATTTCCATTAAAAGTCTCAAACCAATCTGAGCATCATTAGGAAAAAGTACACAGTCTGGTATTTCCTTTCCTTTTCTTGCAATTCAATGGTTATTTAAAGAGCATTGATACTCCCAGGGAAACAGGGGCTATCTTAACTGCACCAGAAAATGCATTGAAAACCTCAACCAGCTAGCTGCAGCCATATCTTTGTTTGGCAACCTGAGTATTCTCGTCATTTAGGCCTGTTCATAGCAACACATAAAAAACTACTCTGTAGCCAGGGGTAATAGCTGATCCCATAATCTGGCACTAATACTTAGAAAGATTAATTACCCTATTAAAATCTTAGACATTCCTAAGAAAATCTTTGTAGAAACATTTTAACTCACAACAAATGCAGCCTCCTTGGTGCCATCAGCTTGTTATACAATAAAGGGTCTCACCCTCCCACACTTGTTCAGCACTGTTTCCGGGTGTATTCAGCAATATACAAACTCAGGCACAACAGTACACACACACTGACACACACATCCACTCACACACACACATACACAGGCCAGGAGTTTGAGCTGCTTCCCAATACAAAGGAATAAAATCGAAACGTGCTGGGTCGTCCAGATAAAGTAAAAACTCCTCCTTGTCTACAATTTGGCTGCCTCAGAGATTAAGCAGCAGGGGGAAAAAAACACTGACTGATTGATTCAAAAGCTGCTGCTGTGTCAGAAACCAGAGGTACCTAACAAGATTCAGGTCGTAGTCCCCACACAAATTATACAGCCATTTTACGAAATGATGAGAAGAGTTAAATTCTTGGAGCTCGGTATCAAAGTTTCTTCCCAGAGTACATCAGTACTGATTAAAGTTGAAGGGATACTGGGGTAGTTCCTAGTGTCAAATCCCTTTTCAACTTTGAATCCCTTGAAATCTTCTCTGGAGTTTTTTCCCCTGGGTGATTGAAAGAATAGTCGTGGCCTCAACAGAAATAAGAAATTTTAGAGGAGGTGCTGGTCCAGAGAAGATGATTGATAATAGGTTTCATTTTGGGGACACTGAGGTTGAAATGCCTATGCATCCAGGTGGAAATGTACTGGAGGTAACTGCTAATGCGGGGTTGCCATTCGGGGGTGAGATTAGGGATAGATATAATGATAATTGAGTCAAGTGGGGTAATGAAATCACCAAGAGATGCTGTAGAGAGAGAAGAGAACCCAGCAGACAATGGAGAGGAGAGTCATCCAGCAAAGGTGGATGGATCTCTCTCAAAAAAGGGAGAGATGGGGAGAGAATTAGGAGAGAGGAGAGTACAAAAACCCCAGAAGGAAAGAGTACACAGAAAGAAGGGGTGGTTAGCAGTGACCAAAGCTACAGACAGCCCAAGAAGCATCCAGAGTAAGAGAAAACCATAAGACAGCAATGAAAAGCTCATTGGTAACCTTGGAAAGAGCAATTTCAGTCAAATGGTAAGGTTGCAAGCCAGATTGCAAAAGGTTGCAAAGTGAGTGGGAGGTGAGGAAATGGAGAAGAAGAGTCTAGGTTGTTTTTTCATGTAGAAGTTTGGCTACTAAATGTACAAGAGATACAGAATGATATCCTGTGGGGGTGAGTCAAGTGAAGTTTTTTAAAGAATAAAAAAGACCTAGCAATATTTGCTGGCAGCAGAGAAGGAGCCAATAGGTAAGGAGTGTTTGAAGATGACAGAGAAAAGGATGACATAAGGAGCAAGTTCCCAGACGATTTTGGAAAGGATAAGGTCAAGGGCACAAGTGGAGGGATAGGTCTTGGTAAGAAGTCACCTATTGGTCAGAGACTGGAGAAAGAGAGAGACTAGAAGATGATGTCAAGGGGTTTTGAAGTGTAGAATAAGGAAGAAGAAAGTTCATGAAGATGACCTTGTTTTTGCAATAAAATAGGAGGAAAGGACTTCTGTTGAGAGGGTGATAGAAGAATGGTAAAGAAGAGAAGAGGAAGTTTGGAACAGTGTCTTCAGGAAAGTGATAGAGATGCAACCAGGGAAACACAAAGCGATTGCAGCTAGGCGGTGTGGTGGATAGAGTGCTGGGCCGGAAATCAGGAAGATCTGAGTTTAAATCTGACCTCAGAAAGTTACTAATTATGTGACCTTGGGCAGGTCATTTAACCCTGCTTGCGTCAGTTTTCTTTTCTGTAAAATGAGCTGGAGAAGAACATGGCAAACCACTCCAGTATCTCTACCAAGGAAACTCCAAATGGGGTCATGAATAGCTGGACACAACTGAAATTACTGAACAAGAGAAATAAGGTGCAAAAATCTGTATTAAACCCATTTTCAACTGTTTTATGACATCTGCTCCTTTTAATAGATCAAAAGTATTAGCTTAGAAGGTGGATACTGAGATAATCTAAAGCTGAGATTTGGCACAGCCTGAGTATCAATAGGAACAAGAAGAACTAATTCAAAGGTAGAGCTAACAGTTAAACTGATTAACTGCAGATCCAAGACCACAGAAGAGGGAAAGTAAGACTGTGGCCTGGAAGAACAGGGTGGGCTGGAGTGACTAGAAATTAGAGTTAGCAGTCAAAGGGCTGCACTTGAGGACCTAGAGGGCTACATATGGCCTTGAGACCACCGGTTCCCCACTCCTGTTAAGTCATGGTACAGAAATCCAATTCTCTTTGCTATTTCAGATATCATCTTCTTAGGTAGTTATTCTCTTCCTGTGTCAAATTTACTCTCCTGCATCCTTTGCCATACATACATATATATATGTGTGTGTGTGTGTGTGTGTGTTACATACACATACATGTATACGTGTGTGTATATATGTATATACATATATGTCACTGAGATGTAATGGGACAAAATTCATGACTTTCTGGAAAGAACAGAATAGATAAAATGATAAAAGGAGCAGGACTGAATATTAAGAAAATTTATTTGTGTGAAGAAATCTAGATACTCAAGGACTGAAAGACCGAAACATAGAATCTCAGAGACTGTGGTTTGACCAGTCGTTACAAAAAGGATATATTAAGAAAACCAATCAATCATAGAATCCTAAAAACAGCAGTATACTATGCTTAGACTATATTTTCAAGGAGTTCAAGTTTAGCTTCAGTATTCCAGGCTCCATGTTTCTGTTGCCATTAACCACATTCTTCTTTCAATTGCTGGGGTCTTTCTCTAGACCCCATCCTTCAACACTTACTATTAGAAAAAGATATTATAAATCCATTCTTACAAAATCACAAAATAACTGATCAGACTGACCAGGCTCCTAGGACTATTTTCATTTTCACAAGGGATAAGAGCCAAAGGAATGACTCTAATTTTGAAATTTCAGGAACTAGTGAGCAGGTGAGAGGGTATTTTTAAAAGGAAAAATCTTTCCCATAATGACGTGAAATCACATTGTCTTGCATTATTGAATAATCTGATAATCAAACATCAAACCTATGATATGAAATCACATTATTTAGGTGACTACGATTCTATCTAAACATAAGACTGATCATGATAAGAGATTTCATGAAGTCATCTTGTCCAGCCTTCAGCCTATTTGCAGAACTACATATAAAAAGGATCAATAAAATTCAATGATCTGATATCTTGAAAAGAAAGTTATCCCCAAAATGATAGGGAGCTTTTGGATAAAATTCTGAGGAGGGAAGCCAAGATTATTCCAACAATGAAGAAAAGGTCCACCGTCCTAAAGATATTTACAGAGTCCCAGAGTAAACTCAAATTTTAGCTGAGAATAATTAAAAAGAGTAGTGTAGGCATGCATGAATTATGAAAGGAATTTTGAAACAGATGATCTGAATTTGGAGATGAATGATAAGGACAATCAAAAGAGATTTATTATAATCTCAGTTAAGGGCAAGACAGGATCAAAGTATAGGTAAATCTATTCTTTAGGGTGGATGAGATGATAATAATGGATGACAGTGACCCTAAAGGTCATATAGGTCAATCCAAGAAAGAGAAATGAATGTGATTGTCAAGTTGTTAAGGTTGTAAAGGTTTTAATTGGTGCTTAGGAAGAGTTAACACCCACTGACCATCTGGAAAATAAATATGAGGGATCTTGATCAGTATGACAAGCAAGGAAAATGTTGATGTGACTTGTCTTGAGCGTGAAGTGTTTGTATTTCAAGTGACAGTTATCTGTGTTCAAAGGGAAGGTGA
The DNA here is from genome assembly GCA_028646595.1 of Phalanger gymnotis. Lineage (NCBI taxonomy): Eukaryota > Metazoa > Chordata > Mammalia > Diprotodontia > Phalangeridae > Phalanger > Phalanger gymnotis. The sequence goes on along the minus strand of CM053622.1, from coordinate 166,162,973 downwards.
AGGGGTTCAAATAATACCTCTCCATCCCCCAGGTTATCAAGGACAATGAAACCCTCCTTTATTAAAAAAAGTGGGGCTTCAATGAGAAAAAAAGTACATTAAGAAAAAATAAAAGGAAGATTTGTTGACCTGATGACAATAACAGAGAAGTCTGTTGTCTTGCCAGGGCATCTGTCCAACACATAACAAAGAACCTCCCAAGACTTGTTAAAACAGATGACTACTACTAAATTTGGATGATTCATGGGGTCACAACTGTTACTGCCAGAAGGAACCAAGATAATATTGCCAAATATTACAAAATCTTGGGTAAGAAACTTGAAACCATAGGGGCAACAGGGGTATTTTCATCATTGCTGCCCATTGAAGGTGAAGAATACAAAAGAGTAAAAGTGATCTGAGAACCTAACTATCTAAGACTATGGTATCTAACTATCTAAGACAATGGTATCTGAAAATGGGAATTGGATTTCTGAATAACAGTTTAAACTGGAGGCATGATAGACCCTTTTCAAGGACAGAACACACCTAAAAAAGCAGAGAGATGATAGATTGAGAGTGCAGAATGAAAGATATATATTCTTGTATACAGCAAATGAGGGAATTTGTTTTTCTTGACTATGCATATTTGTTACACAGAATTTGTTTTTCTTTTCTCTTTTTCTCAAAATATATTTCTGTTATTTAAAAATAACTAAAAAACAGAAAAATGGGGAAGAGGTGCTACAAATTTGGAATGCTCTATGCACTCTCAGATGATGTCAATGTTTGTTAGTTTTGCATAACTATTCTATTTTGTTATGAGAGACCTATCACAGAGTGGGAATAAGCTATAAATGTTTGTAACATAGAAACAAAACACAACAATAAAACTTCTAAAAATAATACTACATTTGCCTAGTGTCTTGAATCTAATCAAAAGGGATTAAAACTAGAAACATATAGGGAAAGAAGAAAACTACTTATGTATATCCACAGGTAGATAACATGGAAAACTAATGACAATGAAGGAAGAAAAATGGTAGCTGGCACACCCAGGAGACAAAACTTAAGAAAAGAGGCTGTAAAAAAACCAATGTCCTCAAACACCCACAGTTTAGGCAATGAAAAAGATAAAGTAACAGTTCTTTGCAAGTAGGTGAATTTGACCTCAAAGGCATTACCAGTATCCATCTGATAGAATGAAACTCATAACTGGAGTATGACTCTGGATGGTTATGCTTTATTAAAAAGAAACTGGATAAGTTAGAGGAAATGGAGATGGGGAATGATTGCATGTTAAGAATATATATCCACATAAGGAAATTCAGGAACTAGAAGGCAGAAGCATGCTGAAGGGCATTTGGGTCTTAAAGGAGCCAGGGAAGTCAGCAGGTGGAGTTGAGAAGAAAGATGGTGTGTGTCTTGTTTGCAGAAGAGCCAGAAGACCGGTGTCACTAGAAATGGGAAATATATGTCACAGAGCAAAGTGTAACAAGACTGGAAAGTAGGAGGGGGCTAGGTTATGAAGAGCTTTATATGACAAACAAAGCATTTTGTATATGATCCTGGGGGTGATAGGGAGCCCCTGGAGTTTATTGAGTACAGGAGGTGACATGGTTGGACCTCCACTTTAGGAAAAACACTTTGGTCCCTGAATAGAGAATGGCTTGGAGTAGGAAGAAACTTGAGATAGGAAGACCCACCAGCAGTCTATTGTAATAATCCAGGCATGAGGTGATGAATGCCTGCATCAAGGTATTGGCAGCATTAGAGAAGAGAAGGGAGTGTATTTGAGAGATATTGAAAGGATGAAATCAACAGGCCTTAGCAACAGATTGGATATGTGAGAGGAGAGGTAGTTAGGAGCAGAAGATGACACCTGGGTTGCAAGCTTGAGGGACGTTTTAACACCCCTGGAGGATAGTGCTTCCCTCTACAGTAACAGGGAAATTAGGAGTGGGGGAGATTTAGGAGAAAAACAACCTAACAACAACAAAAACACTTAGATTTTTTTAAAAAATAAAAAAATAAATAAGTATGAGATGGAAAGTGAGTGTTTCAACAGCAATTCAACCGGAAAATATCTGGGAGTTCAGTAGACTACAAGCTTAATATGGTTCAACAGTGACATAGCTTCAAGAAAGCTAATGCAATCTTATTCTGCATTAAGAAAAGTGTAAATTCCAGAAACAATGAGATGATAATCCCACAATCCTCTGTTCTGGTGAGAGCACATATAACCAGGGAATGCAGTGTTCAGTTCTGAGTACCACAACTTAGGAAGATTGTTTATAAACTGGAGACCAGTCTAAGGAGGATGAGTAAGATGGGGAAGGGCCTCAGGACCATGCCATATGAGGACCTTTTATAGGAACAGGAGATGTTTAGAGTGGAGAAGAGACGTCTCAGGAGTGACTTGACATTCAACAATTGTTTGAAGGTCATGAATATGGAACAGTAGTTAGACTTATTCTGCTCTAAATTCCCCAAAGGACAGCAGCAGGAGCAATAGGAAAAGTTATATTGAGGCAGACTTTAACTTATTATAAAGAAAAACTTGTCCTACAATGAAGTTATCCCAAAGTGAAGTGGGTTGCCTTAGGACACAAGAAGTTACCCCTTATGGAAGACAGGGGCATTTAATCAAAGACTCTATGATCACATGTCAGGAGAATTATAAAGGAAATTGTCTGGAAGATATGGTTTGAATAGGTGGCACAGTTATTCTGTGCTTCTGTAACCCCTACCTAAAGAATTAATCCCTTCCATAACACCTCTGGCAAGCAGCCAACAGTGATTATTAAGGACCAGCAAGATTCAGCTAGGCAGCTACATGATATAGCTAGATAATCACTGGGCCGAAAGTCAGGAAGACTGGAATTCAAATCCAGCCTCAGACATCTATTAGCTGTGTGGGCCTGGACAAGTCACATAACCTCTGGATGCCTCAGTTTCCCCAATTATTAAATGAGAATATTGCCCCTTCCCAATATTATCATGAGGATAAAATACGATAATATTTGTAAAGCATTTAGCACAGTGCCTGGAACATAGTAGATGTTTAATAAATGCTTATCCCCTCTCTCCCTCCCACTCCATCAAGAACAAATAATATAAAACTAATATTTTCCCTTTTGATGGTGTTATTAAATAGGTCAATGAAGGGAATTCCATAGATACTATATCACGTGCTTTTATTTAAGCAAAGCACTTGACAAAAGCACTTGACTCTCTTGCTATCTCTGTGAACATGATGGAGTAGAATTAAGTGGATTCGGCCTCAAAAAGTAATCATTAATGTCTTGGAATCCCTAGTGGATTGACCTAGGGTTCCATCCTTGAACTTGTGCTAGCAAACTTTTATATCGATGATAAAATCATAGAAGGCATACGTATCAAATTCGTAAGTAACACAAAGCTGGGGTTAGGAGGAAGATAGCTGATAAGTTGAATAACAAAGAAAATAGCCAAAAAAATATTTCAGCAGCCTAGAATGATGAGCCAGATCAAGTAAGATAAAATTTAATAGGGATAAATGTAAAATTCTGCATCTGGACAGAAGAAAAATCTATTTCACATGTGCAAGATTGTAAAGGCTGGACTAGATAAAAATTAGTGTAAAAAGAAAAAGATTTGAAAGTCTTAGTGGATTGCAAGTTTGGTAAGTGTCCAAACTGTTTCATGGATGCCAACACTGTAAAATACTGGGAGGAATGAAGAAAGGTATAGTGACCAAAATGAGGGGTAGCAATAGTTCTGCTGTACTCTGCCCTGGTCATACCATATGCCTGGAGTACTGGGTTCTGTTCTGGTACCATAATTTAGGAAAGATATGGAAAACCTAGAGCACATCCAGAAGTCAGTCACATTTGTAAATAGGACTATGTAACATGTCATACCAGGTTCACACAAAGTAAATGGGCATACCAAATAGAGAAAAGAAGACGTTGGAGGATGAGAGAGAAGTGATAACTGTGACCAAGTATTTGAAGCCTTGTCACGTGGAAAAAGAATTAGCTTGTTCTGTTTGCCCCTAAGAGCAGAATTAGAAGAACTGGGTCACATGACGAAAAATGCTATCCACCTCAAGAAAGTGAACTGATGAACTCTGAATGCAGCTTGAAGAATAGTTTTTTCACTTTATTTTGGAAATACGCTATTGTATGATTTCACATATAATTGATATCATATTGCTTGCCTTCTTAATGGATTGGGAGGGGCAAAAAAGGAGAGAATTCAGGACTCTAAGGTTTTTTTTTTAAATGAGTGTTTAAAATAAATAAGTAATGGATTTATTTTGTAAAGAAAAAGAAAGAAAAGAAAAGCTGGGCAAAAGTTCTCATACAGGCAAAAGACAGCTTTTTAAATTACAGCTAATAATGGGATGGACTGCCTCTGGAGGTAAAGGGTTGCCCTTTACTAGAGGTCACAGGGTCACATAATCATAGATTTAGAGCTGAAAGGGAGGTCATCAGGTGGAGCCCCCCTCAGGTGTTTAAGCAGAAACTAGATGACCACATGTTAGTGATGTCCCAGAGGCAATTTTTATTCAGCTAAAGGATAAACTAACCAAGATAATCTTTCTAGTGAACTTCTCAGACCACATCAACCCTCTGCTCTAGAAACCTTCAGTGACTTTATTTTACTTATCAAAGAGAGTATAAACTCCTTATCCTAGAATTCAAAGACCACCACAATTTGGTTCTGATCTGCCTTTTGAGATTTGTCTCATACTACTCCTCATTTACATACTCTACATTACAGCCAAAATTGAAGTTATTATCCCTGTTCTCATCCTGCCCTCTTCTGGCTCCATGCTTTTGCTAGTGTTTTCTCATATACTGGTAACAGACTCCTCATATTCTCACTTCCACCTGTTGAAATTGGTCCCTTCCTTCGTGACCCAACTCAAGGGGTGTCTCCTCCATGAGAAACTTGGCAAGTCCACCACACTTTGAAAGCACTTTCAGCTTGCCTCTCCTTCATAGAGTGAGTCTTTTTCTTCCTTTTCTTCCTTCCACCACATTCTAATCTACCTGAAGTTTTTGACTCCTTCAAATGTTGGCAATCCCTCCAGCTACACTGTAGTTAACCACTTTGAATTTAGTTGTATTTTCTTCATATAATTAAGCTTACATTACATATTTAAGTACATATTTATTTTGTATATACATGTACTAATACAGCCAGTTCCAATTAATATGAGTGATGAATACCCATGAAGTGGTCATGTGAATTCAACTATGTGCTATTTGAAGTTATAATTGTGTGATTCTATTTCAGCCTAATGAAAATATGCAGCTCAAATTCAATTATGATTGTCCTTCCTCCACCAATAGTATGTAAGCTCCTTAAGATAAAGGGATAGTTTCATTCATTGCATTTGTATCCACAGATCCTAGCACAATTAATAAATATTTGTTAATTGAATTATTCACTGATCCCCTTCTCTTTGAATCTCTCCTTTATCCTTATATTCTAATTTGTTTTATAGGGGTTTTGTGTGTGTGTGTGTGTATGTGTATGTGTATGTTTGTGTTTACACGTGTGCATATTTTATCTCCTTGTCTTCCACCAAAAGTTAAACAAAATCCTTGCCAAGTTAGACAATATTCCTGCCGAGGGTAGGAACTATCTTGTTTTGTCTTTTTAGCCCCAGCACCTCATACAGTGCAAGACACATAATAGGCACTTTAAAAAAAATATTAGTTGAGTAGTTGATTGAGAAGAGATCTTAGAAATCACCACAGTCAACCCTGTCATTTAAAAAATGACAAGCTCCATTCTTGTTGCCAGGGTCCTCTGGCTGTTGCCCAGACACCATGACCAGATCTGATTGACTAAACATTTTGCCCTGAGTTCTGACCCTGAGTTACTCCATTCCTCTGCAGTTTCCTAATCTCATAAGTCTGGGTTCTTGATCCTGACTGCCAGAAATCCTAATTTCCCTGGACACAACTCCTTCCTTGACTAGATCCACAAACCCTGCCTGCTCCTTTCCTTTGTGCCTTCTCTGGTCTTGACCACTAATCTTCTGCTTTATTGTACCTGTTGATCTCAATCCTGCCTAGCTAGAGCCCCAGTCCTGGCAAGAGATCATTGTCTTCCTAGTCCCAGGATGCCCAAAGTCATTGAAAGGAAAGTCTTTCTGCCTATGGCTGCCTTCAATCATCGCAGCAATGGTGAAGGGCCAAAACATAGTGACTAGAGACCAAAGAAAGTGAGCTTCCTGTAGTGGATAGTTCTACAAATCTGGAAGCCTTACTTGGCTTTTATCACAAAACAACAGCAACCACCTTGGTCCTGTCTGCCAGAATCTGTTCAAATACCATCTTATTCAGAATTCTACCTGGAAAAAGACATCTCCTCAAAGGCAAGGGCTGTTTAGGTTCTTTCTCTGTATCCTTTGCACCTAGCCCAGCACCTCTCACTTAATGGACTTAATAAAAAATTGTTCAACTGAGTGATTGACAAAATGATTTGTGAATGTGACACCTTGCAAAATCTTGACTATGCTTGAAGGTGGGTGCTTCTCCCACTTTGCATCAGAAATCCTGAACCTGCAAGGAACAACAAAGTATTAGGTGACAACATATTTAAGCAAATAAGGAATTAATAAAGTTGTTCTACAAATGAGGCCTAGAGACTTTAAGCTTCTTGCTCAAGGTCATACAGCTACTAAGAAACAGAACAGCAGCAGAAATCCTGGTCTCCTGACTTCTGGTGACCTTTCCACTACACTGTACTTTCCCTTGTCCAATGGTGATCTTTTCCCAAAAGCCCGATACTGTAACTGTTCAGTGTTAGATATAGACAGGCTGTGTGTACTCCTATGTATGTGTGTGTTTGTGTGTGTGTGCTAATGATTGTCCAAATTAAATAAGATCATGTACTATAGAGCAAACTTGAGAGAAAAGGTACTATATATATATAGTATACATATAAATTTGTATATATGTTATGTATAATTATATATACATAATATATATATTATATATAAATATATATATATAGTATTCCCTGAAATCATGCGCAAAAACCATAATTGCAAATCAAGATCTCATATCTTTGCTTCAAAGCATCTGAGTAGACTTTTGTAATATGGCTAATATGGAAATGTTTTACAAGATTGCACATGTATTCAGTCATTTTTTTCCATCATATCTGACCCTTCGTGACCCCATTTGGGGTTTTTTTGGTAAAAACACTGGAGTGATTTGCCTTTTTCTTCTCCACCTCATTTTACAGACGAGAGAAGTGAGGGAAACCAGATTAAGTCACAGAGCTAATAAGGGTCTGAAGCCAGATTTGAACTCAGAGAGATGAATCTTCCTCACTCTAGGCCTAGTGCTGTATCCACTGTACCATCTAGCTGCCCTGCACATGCGGAATCTATATAAAATTGCCTGCCTTCTCAAGGAATGGGAAGGGAAAGAATTTGGAATTCAAAATTTAAAAAGAAAATAATGTTAAAAAAACTTTCTTTTCACGTAATTGAGAAAAATAAAATTAAAATTAAATGTATATATTCATACATATATATGCATATCTGTATGCTTGAGTAGAAGGTGGAAGCTGAATTCTGTGTGCCGTTCACCCAGATTGAACTTGAGCCTTTACCGTTCCTTTGGGACTTCAATTATTAGGGAATGGAGTGAGGAATATATTGAAAAATAAAATGATTATATCAGTAAAACATGTTTTAATGTTTTTTAAGACTAATTATGAGGGAATAACAAGGAAAAACTCATAGGAATGGAATCATTTTCAAATGTGGACTTTATTTAAAAGATTAATTGATAGTTGTGCCCTATGCTGTTAGACCCTAGTACTCACTAATGAATTTAGGGTGTAATTATATAGTTTGGACATGACAAATGCCAATCCTCTGAAGACTTTTCAGAAAGCATCATTCAGTTCAGGCAATGCAATCCTCTCCTGCAAGACAATTAATTTGCTTCCTCTCTCTTTTCTTTCCCAATCCACTGGACAGATACCAAAGAATTGATGATTTCAGGTAGAGAAGTGACCCAAGTTAGAGCTGGGATTATGGAAGGAAACATGTTTAACTTTGGTAAAATTCTTTAACCAAACCACTTCAAATCAGCTTTGCCTTTCCTGGGCTCAGCATGTGTTTAGACAAAGGATTGATCAATCAACCTAAAAGGATTTGCTGCATCAAGCATCTGTCTTTGCATTACACCGATAGCATCGTCCATGCTCTCAAAGGCTGCAGATAACTTCATCCATCTTCCTTCTCTCTTGCTTTGAAACAGAGGTTGTATTGACTTTACTTAATGCTTTATTTTTCTGATTTAGAAGAAGCTACTTCTATGATACTTCCACCAGTCCTTTTAAATCTCCCAACATGAATACTTCCCAGATAAACGGTTCAGTTTCACTAGAGAGGCCTTACTGACACTTCTGATGTGGCAGAAAATACACTGGACTTGGCATCAGAAGATCTGGATTAGAATTCCACCTCTGACACTTGCTAGTTGTATAAGACATCTCTCTGAGTCTCAGTTTCTTCTTCCATAAAATAGAGATAATGTCTATCTCACAGGGTTGTTGGAAGATTCAAATGTGATAATGTATGTAAGGAGCTTTGCAAACGTTAAAGTTATACATAAATGTCAGCTGCCATTATAAATTCTTATCTCTTCTGCTTTCTATGTGTGTGAATTTGGGTAAACTAGTTCATCTCTGAATACCAGTTTTCTCCCCATTAAACAATGCCTGAACTACCTACCTCATGTGGCTATTGTAAGACTCAACTGAGTAATTTGGGTAACCATAAAGCATCACCTAAATATAAGCTACCATCAAACTATCAAGTTGTACTGAGGCATAAACAGCTTGCTAAGAGGGGAAAGCCTACAGACCTAACTTCACAATTAGGTCCTACTCCTTTTTGCTCAAATGGATCTTGGTTGTCAAGTCTGTATTCATCCCACTAAGTGGTTGGTATGCCCCAAATGGCACTCATTAAAATATCCAATGCAATCATCATTCTAGTGTCTCTGAGATCTCTTGTATTTAATTACTTTGCATTTATTTGCATTTATTCTCTTTACACTTATTCTGTACATATTTATATATGTCTTCGTCTCCCCCCCCATTAAAATATAAGCTCCTCCTTGATAGCAAGGATTATAATATTTATTGTATTTATATCCTCATTACTTACCACAGTGCCTAACACTAAGTTCTTAATAAATATTTGTTTATTCATTGATTGACCCCTCACCACTTAGGCTTTCATTTAATTGAATGGATCACTGCCACATTAACCAGTCCATTGTCAAAGAGCAACATTATATAGTGGACCAAGAGCAGAACTTAGAGTCCACAAGATCTTGGCTCGAAATCTGCTTTAGATATATGTTAGCAAGTCATTCAATCTCTCTCAGTCTTAGTTTTTTTTTTTATCTGTGAAATGTAGATAATAATACCTGTAGAACTTTCTTCTCAAATGAGAAAATATAAGTAAAGTCTTTCACATACCTTAAAAATGTTACAAAAATGTCAGTTTTTATCATCATGCCTCTATAAAAATGTGCCCAGAGGTCTTATTTTCTACATTTCTTTTGGAAAGAATGCTTTGTTAAATGATTTGCCCAGGGTCACACAGCTAGTAAGTGCCTGAGGCTGGATTTGAACTCAGGTCCTCCTCATTCCAGGGCCAATGCTCTATCCACTATGCCACCTAGGTGCCCCTCTGTGACATTCTAATGATCTTGGCAGAGATACCTCCTTAAAGTGTTATGTTGGACACACTAATGTAGCAAAATGACTGTGAGTGGGCAGCCCTGCCTTTCCTCTTCATATACCTTCCCATTGACTAATGAAAATAACCAAAGGTGGAGGGGGCAGTTTATTTAAGAGCCAAGGCAATTATGGGAGAACAATCTTGATTCTATTTTCTCTTACACATAGTATTAATGAGTATTCATGGGCATATTGTAATTTGGTGTGTAAAGCACTTTCTTCATAACCACCTACATGAAGTAGGTAGCATATGTATTATTATATTCATTTTACAGATAAGTTAAGTCAGGTTTGGACCAGGTGAGTTACCCACAGTCACATTGCTAGTGGAGCCTTCAACCCAGTCTTCTGCCTCCAGGTCCAATGCTCCTTCCATCATACACATCGCCTCTCTCCATCACAAAATGTTTAGCTAAGCCAGATCACCATTAGTGGTGATGATGCATGAGACAGAAGGGTACAATTGAAAGTTGGAATGCAAAGGGCATTAATAAGTAGTCACCTTTTCACTTGTTGTCACAGTGGATTTGGAAACCTGGGTGGGGGAAGTCTACGACACTAATAAATGTCTTGGGATCCACGAGGGCATTAGACTTGGAGTTATAAAACCTGGGTCCACGTGCAAGCTCTGCCACACAAGTTGTGGGACCTTGGGTAGGACACAAACTCTCTGGGCCGCAGTCAGTTTCCTTGTCTGCAAAATGAGAAGTTGGACCAAATGATTTCTAAGATCCTTCTCATTTCCAAGACTATGACTCTGCTCCCTTACTTCCCATATTGTCGAACTATAGAAACAGCTCAAATGGGCTAGAAAAGGAGAGAAAGTTCTAGGGTCCCAGAAGGCTTTAGGAAAGCAGTTGGCCTTATATACTGTTGGAACCCCAAAAGTATAGCATAATAGGAAAAGTTATAATTTTCTAACACTTTGAAGCCAGAAGCTTGTGATGAATAAAATGGAACCGGTGCTATTAAATCTGGGACTCCACAAGGTTTAGGTCCCATTGAGCCTGCCCTGAACATCACCACGGCAAGATGACTTTCCAAGATCTGGATTTGTGCTGTAACGAGCCACCTGTCTCTCGCTGTTAGAACCCCAAGGGGAACAGCATCAGCCAACAAATACATTACTTGTTTTCTCCTTCTAAACTTTTCCTTGGTGGCAGATGCCAAAAGCCCCTCCAAAGGACTTCCAGAGGACAGAGCAGCTCCAACCCCAGCCTGTGCCTCATCAGGGGCTCCCAGGAGTGACCAATCTCATTATTTCCCCTAGTCCATCTGTTGGCAAAGAGAAGCAGGGTATTCCTCCCCTCCCTCATTTCTCCCCTTCCCCCATGCCATTTCATCTCTTATTCTAGCCACACATGATTCATTCCTGGGTTGTTTTGCAAACAAACTAGAACCTCTAGGTAATTGTTACCCTCCTTTGTAAAGTTGGGTGCCAGGGCTCTGCCCCCAGGGTTGGAATTTTGTCATCCTCCTGAGGATTGTTCTCCTCTCCCACACCTGAGTGTTTGCCAAAGAAAGTTACCAGCTGCCTCCCACAAGGCATGTGTTGCTGGGGGACCAAGGTGTCTGGCTTTATTATTCTATAAGTAATCTGCATTGACCTCCTTGGCCAACTCCCCAAAGGATTCCTTTCATGATTTTGCTTTTCTTAGATTTGTGAATCCTCCCTCAGAGGTCTAAACTTTTTTTTTTCCTCATCAAAGGCATGTTTCCCAATTTGACTATTATTCATCTCATTCCAAATTTCATGCCCGCCCTGCTTAGTCCTCATATAAAGAAAATATATGAGCAGCCTATTCCTTACCCACTGTCCTACAACTATCCTCATGATGAAACGTGATGATTCCTACTTGTGTGATGACAGGGAATCATCAAGCCTTTCTGCGCCTCAGTTTCCTCATCTATAAAACCAGAGGACTGAATTAGATGGCTCTTGAGAACCCTTCCAACTCTATATCTATGACTCTATGACCCTATAAGTGTATGCCCCATTCCCCTTGATAGGGAGGCAGCAGTAAACATTGCTTCCTGGAGGCTTCCTTCCTTTACACCATCCCTGTGGCCAGGAACAAGGAAGACTGAATTACTTCAATTGCAGCCAGTTTCTTCCTTGCTGGCAGCTGGCATGTCCTCCTACATTTGATGGACTGGGGCAAAGTGCAGTGATTCTAACAGCCTCTAAAACAGCATCCAGCTCCATCCCATGCCTTCCGGCCCACACCGCTCCTGTCGCAGTGATTACCCAAGCAGCAGTTGTATGGTAATTAGGATCCTCCTGGGCCAGCCAATCTGAATCAACGGTGGATGCCAGCTGCTCCATCGCCAACAACATCTTCCTGGCATCCATTCCTCCTCGGCACTCTTCCTCTCCAGAACTCCATCCACTGGAAATATTCATTTGGGGCTAGGCCCAACTAGACCTTCCCTCTGCCACTACAAAACTAAAGTCATTTAACTCGCATTTTGGGACCCACACCTGAGTTCATTGTGCTTGGGCAGAAAGGGCTGCCTAGGCTGCTTGCTCTCCTACAGCTGCCTTGCTATTGCTACTGCTGGCTAACTTTAGCACCATACCATGAATCTGTTTGTTTGTTGGTCTAAACACAAAATCCAAGAATATTAGAGTTTAAAGGGGCCTGAAAGGTCATCTAGTCAATACAGCATTTCCTAAAGCTATGTTGCTTGGCATCCTGGTGTCCCGTATCATCTAAATGATAGTTCTAAATAGTGCAAAATGTCAGTCCTGGTCAATGTCAAACAAGAACCAGCATCAGAACCAGGAAGATTTAGTTTCAGATCCATCTCTGACTTATATGGGCTCTGTGGCCCTGGGCAAGTCACTTAACTTTTCAACGCTCTGAGCAATTCTCTAAGGCTATAAGTTTCAGAGAAGGTATTAAACGGCAGAGGTGGCAGAACTTTCCTTGTCCAAGAAATCTCTATATCAGTACAACCACAGATCTAGTCACAATGTCTAAATTATCAATTAAAAAATTATACATGTATTCATATGTAAAATAATAAATTGACCATTTTTAGGATGAAAATAGTTTTTCTTTAGATAAGCAATGTCTTCTGTCCCTTTTTATCCCAGGCATAATTCAAGATCCCAAGGCCCTTCCAAAACAGGCAACATCAACATATCTCAAGCCAAAAAGTGTTCCATGGACAAATTAATTGGGAAACGTTGGTTCAGTCTAACCTTTATTTGTTAGAGGAGAAACTTGAGGCACAGAGAGGTTGAGGCTTTCTCAAGATAATAATAACTGCTATGTGTCTGGTGCTTTAAAGTTTGCAAAGTACTTTACTCACATTGTTTCATCAAAAGCCCACAATAACCCTGTGATAATATCCTCTTTTAAAGATAAGAAAACAGAGACCCCAAAATATTAAATGATTTGTCCATGACAAAACAGCTAAGAAGTACCACAGACTATATCCAAGCCTCTGTGACTCTACTTTCAAGACCAGCACTCTATCAAATGAGATAATATTTGTAAAATACTTAGCACAGCGGCTTGCACATAACAGGCACTTAATAAATGCTTGTTCCCTCCCTCCTCTCTTTTATCTAGCTAAGATATCCAGTTATCACTTCTTGGCAGCTAAGTGGGGCAGTGGATAGAGCCGCAGCCTAGGGTCAGTAAGACCTGAGTTCCAATCTGGCCTGAAACACTAACATATGTGACCCTGCACAAATCACTTGACCTCCATTCCCTAAAAATGCGGATAGTAATTAAATGAGGATACCAATAGCCCCTGCTTCCCAGGGATGTCATGAGGATCCAATGAAATAATCATTGTAAAGCATTTAGCACAGTACATAGTAAGTACTATATAAATTATTATCCAACTTATATTGCCATACAATTCATAAAGTGCTCTGCTCGGAACAATCCTTGAAATAATCAAAAGTATGTCACTGAGCCATTTTCGGTCATGTCCAATTCTTCATTTAGGGTTTTCTTCACAAAAATACTGGAATAGTTTGCTATTTCCTTCTCAAGCTCATTTTACAGATGAAAAAACTGAGGCAAATAGAGTTAATTGATTTGCCCAGGGTCACACAGCTAGTAAGTGTCCCAGGCCAGATTTGAACTCATGAAGAAGAATCTTCCTTATTCTAAGCCACAGTGATCTCTCCACTGTACCATCTAGCTGCCTCTGGCATGGGATATAGAAGTCCGTATTTAAAGACCATACAAACGCAATTATATGAAATCTTTCCCCTACTTATTCTTTTTCCCTTTCCACCAATATTCTCTCTCTCTCTCTCTCTCTCTCTCTCTCTCTCTCTGTTTTCCTGGCTTGTTTCTTCTTCTATATTAGTTCCATGGATTACAGTTATCATGATGACTAACTTAATCAAGCCTTCAAGAATCTTATAAAAATGTTTTTGTGGTTCTATCTTTCTAACTTTACAATGTTAATAATCCCTTTAGATTTATAAAAATGCTTATTAAAACCAATGCTAGAATTAATAGAATGTGTAGTCTCATCCAATCTAGGCAACAACTCTATTATTAGTATTAGGATGCCTGTCAGTGGGTTTTTAATTCTTTCATTAAGGGGGCAATGTCAAATTAGAGACAAGGAGGTCCCAATTCTACCCTTGGAGACTTATTTAAAGGTCTTCTTGTGAAGAACCCAAAGGCAAGATATCACTAACATATTTTTAATATCCTCAAATTTATTATTATCTATTAATGACTCTTTAGCATCAGCTCAGCATTTTTAAATTATAACCCTAATGTCT
>CM053622.1:166093929-166147958 GCA_028646595.1 Phalanger gymnotis | reverse complement strand
AAAAAAAAAATGCAAATCCAGAAGTCTCATTGTATCATGAAAGGGACCCAGGTTCTTGAAGGCACAGCCAGCTGCAGGCAAGTTCTGGCTGATCCTCCCAAGCTGGAAACACTTCAAGTATGGGACCCACCAACACAGAACAGGGCATCCAAGGACCAGTCTCAATAAGTGCAAAGAGGTTTGTCACCAGCTGGTTGGCCATGACAAGATACATTGCTTGTTGGCCATAGCAATTTATGAAACAGTCCATGATCAGGGTATTTTCATCTGGGTCAGTGGCGGGAAAACTCACTCTGATGAAATCATATCCCTGCAGCTTGGTCATAATCCCAGTTTGTTTTTAGGCATCTTTGATTCCTTCTAGAATTCTACTTAATATAAATAAATTCTACTTAACAAATAAATTCTCTGGTCTTTTTCATTTGGAAAGGGGTATCACATGGCTAGTTTCAAGTCCTGCCTCTGGGTGACCTTAAACATAACACTTAACCAACCTAGGCCTCAGTTTCCTCATCTGTAAAATGAATGGGGAGGGGGTGCAGCTAGATGGTGCAGTGGATAGAATACTGGACTTGGAGTGAGGAAGTCCTAAGTTCAAATCTGGCTTCAGATACTTACTAACTGTGTGAGCCTAGGCAAGTCGCTTAACCCTGTTTGCCTCAGTGTCTGTAAAATGAGCTGAAGAAGGAAGTGGCTCCGGTATCTTTATCAAGAAAACTCCAAATGGGGTCACAAAATGCCGAACACACCTGAACCCCAAAATGAATGGGATGGTCTCAACGAACTCTGAGGTGCTTTCTGGCTCTGGATCTGGAATCCTACTTTACAATGAACCTTCCTGCTTCTTCCTGCTACAGATCTTGGCTTGAAAAACTTGTGTTAAAGGGTGATCTAGTCCTGAAGGATACTGAGAGAGCTGACACTGACCTTCCCTTTGCATTCCATGATACATCTACACCATGTTCTTTATGCGTAAAGCAGTCTTTTGGATAGCTCTATCCCTCAGGTAAGTTGTGAACAATCCTGGTTACTTTTCAGTTCGTTTATTCATTTACATAAAACCCCTCTCTCTACTTTACCTATAATAACTCAATCAAACAAACATTAATTAAGTGCCTACTACATGCCAGGTACTGTACTAAGTGCTTTACAAATAATATCTCGTTTGATAGTAACAACAAGATAGGTTGGTAGGTGCTATTATTATCCCCATTTCACAGATGGGGACACTGAGGCAAGTAGAGGTTTGCTCAGGGTCACACAGCTAGTGAGTACGTCTGAGACCAGATGTAAACTCAGGTCTTCCTGACTCCAGAACCAGAGTTATACTCTGCTGCCTCCCTGTGACCCAGAGGCAACCTTGGGTTTTTATAGGTTATATGAATGGAGGACAAGTTCAGTCTGACCCTATCAAGTAGGAGACAAGGGACAGACTGTACTTGTAGGACCCCATTAGACTGTGAGCTTCATGAGGACAGGGACTGTGTTTTGCCTCTTTTTGTATTCCCAGTGTTTAGCAGTGCATAGCACATAGTAGTTGCTTAATAAATGTTTACTAGGTGAGAAGATGGTGAATTTTGCTGCCACAAGAATGAGGGCAGGCGGGCTTGCTGTCTATGTCAAGGGAGGGAGTTGGTCTACCTAGTCTTGGGATCGCAAAATAAAATCATTGATTTAGAGTTGGAAGTAGCCTGAGAGGTCATCAAATCCAGCCCCCTTCATTTGACAGATAAGGAAAGTGAGGACAGGAGAGGTAAAAATTACTCTATCAACATCACGCGAAGAGCAAGTAGCAAAGGGAGGACTTGAACCCAGTTCCTCAGACTCCAGAGGGTACAGCCTCTCGGTTGTACCAAACTATAGTGCATACCCTAAAGCAGGCTGGTCATTACTAAAAGAAGCCTCCCCTTTAAAATATCTAGTTTCAAGGATGACAATAAAATGCCTTAAGATTTGGAAAAATGCTTTATACATGTTATCTCTTTTGACCTTCACAGCTACCTATATTATTGTTCATCCTCCATTTCTGAAGAGGACCAGTGACACCATGGATGATGACTTGACTTGTATTTCGATTGAATCAAAGTGAGGCAGATTTGCACAAAGTCGTCAGCCTCACTCTCCCTTCCAAAGTCATCAGAGCTCAATGGCAGGACAAGAGTCAAGACAAGTTGTAATGGCTCAGGCTGCAGTAGATGACTTTGGCATCTTCCATGTCTGACCAAGTGGTTGGCACCCTCAGTCTCTACTTCAGCCACCTTCTTATTTGTTGGAACAAATTGTTCTCATCCGCTCCTTCAGGCAGGGGTAGTCTTCACATGCTTAGGCTAGACATCCCCCCTACTCACTGATGGGCTTGAGGTCTGTCAGTTACCCTCAACCTATAATAACTATAGAAGTAGCCTATGTAACTATGGTAACATTCACCTTTGAATATGCCCAGAAAACAGCTCTGATGAAAAAATTCTAGGAGTTAAAATAGAGTGCAAGCTCCACTAAGTTAGGCTAGTCCTGTGGTGAACCAATGAACCACGTAATTGGGCAACCCAAAGAATAGCCAATGTGATCTCGAGCTACACGAGTAGAACTTTCTAGAGTAAGGAAAGTGGGAATCCTGTTCTCTGCCCTGTTCAGGCCTCATGTGAATTTTGGAAATAATAGTCCAGCAATACAGAACAGTGTTAGCAAAGGAAGATGATAATGATTTTGAGAGGACTTGACACCATGCCATAAAAGAATCATTTGAAGAAAATGTTTAGCCTGGAGAAGAGACTTGAGATCATAAATTTAGAGCTGGGAAGGATCATAAAAGTGATTTAGTGAAAATCCTCTTATTTTACAAATGAGGAAACTAAGGCAGACAGGGCTTTGCCCAGAGTCACACAAGAAAT
This sequence comes from Phalanger gymnotis, assembly GCA_028646595.1. Lineage (NCBI taxonomy): Eukaryota > Metazoa > Chordata > Mammalia > Diprotodontia > Phalangeridae > Phalanger > Phalanger gymnotis. The sequence goes on along the minus strand of CM053622.1, from coordinate 166,145,067 downwards.
AACTAGTCAAGAGGGGATTTGAACCCAAGTATTCTTATTACAAATAAAAGTGCTCTCTTTCCACTGTACTTCATTGCCTCAAGGACAGGGGAGACATAATAGCTAAGATTTGAAGAGCTGTCATGTGAAAGAGAAATTATACATGTTCTGCTTAAGTCAGAGAGCAAAACTAGGACTAATAAGTAAAGGTGGCAAATTTTAGCTCAAAATGAGGAAAAAATTTCCTAAAAGTTGCAGCTGTCCAAAAATACAACGGATTGCTTTAGGGGATGATTGAATCCTCCAATACTAAAAGTATCCAAGAGGAATCTTGATGACCATTGGTGGAGATGTTGGAGGAGAGTTCCCTGATTTAATGGGATTGAAACTAGGTGACATTGGAAGTGTCATCCAAATCTAAGCCTGGTATTCTTGTGACCTGGTACATTATTCTCTTTAAATTACATGCAAGAGCAAAAGATCACCTACATACATGAGAAATACGAATATATGAAACAGAAATATTCCTTGGACTCCCAACCTTGCCAGTTTAACAGTTCTTGCCCCACATGAGCTTCTATGAACATTTTGCAATTTAGTATTTCTTCTGAAAACTAAAGTTAGATCTGAAGCTACTCCTTAACATCAAATCATCATGCAAGGTGTCTTTTGCATCTGTTAAATCGTACTTACACTATCTATTTGTGTCAAAGAGTTGTTCTGAAGAAGGCTGTTTGTAACCTTAAAATGCTGTGCCTAGGTGAGCTGTTTTGATTGTTACATTAAATGTGTTAGAACTCTTTAACATTTGGGTGGGTCCCTTGCCTAAAGGAGCTTATGCTTTCCAATTTGGTATTAATTTCTATGGTTGTTAGGAAACACAATGATAATAATAATAGCAACTAACATTCAAATTGAAATCATTCCAGTATCTTTGCCAAGAAAACCCCAATGGGGTCATGAATACTTGGACACTATTTAAATAATTGAACAACAAATATTTACATAGCGCTTATTATATGCCAGGCACTTTACAAGTATTCTCATTTTCTCCTCACAACGACCCTGATGATCCCCCTTTTACAGATGAGGAAACTGAGGTAAAGAGAGGTTAAGTAACTTGCCCAAGATGACACAGCTAGCAAATATCTCGAGCCATATTTGAACTCAGGTCTTCCTGACTCCAGGCCCACTATTCTATCCATTGATATATATAGGATTATCCATTCTGTTAGTAGGAAAGTGAAATTTGGTAGGTATTGAAATACAGATGTCAAATTTTTTTGAAGCAAGTTCACGTAGCCCAGGTTATGATACAACCCCCCCCCCCAATGCCACCCCCCTTAGAGCAGCAGGAGTAAGGTTAGAATATTTTTTACTGACTGCTGAGCAAGATTCCTCTGATAACAGGAAACAGCTTTGAGAGGTAGGACTCACAGGACTAGGTAAACTCCATAGGTCAGTTCTGGGCACCACCATTTAAGAAAGACCAATACATAAGCTGAAGGGCATTTATCCCCTGCTCCACCTAGCCTTCCCATTTACAAGTTAGCTAGTTAATAAGTTAGTTAGTTAGTTAGACATAGTCTCTGACCACATTTTGGTTGGGGGCAAGAGAAGACAAACTAGAACTGAGTTTTAAAGTTTTAAATTTGTACTTAGAGGTGGAAGAAAAAGAGAATTTAGGATAAAGTGTTTTTCACAGGTCTTATACTAATGGGGCTCAATAAAAATATGATTAACAGGGTGGGGTGGGGTGGGGGAGAGGGGACTTATGCAAACGTGTGTGTGTGTGTGTGTGTGTGTGTGTGTATGTGTGTTTGAATGTCTACTCAAGTGTGTGTAGGATTTGTAGTAGAAACAGCAGACTTTGATTTAATGGGCACCCTCACAGTGAACATGTTTGCATTTTAATAGAGGCTTTCTGGAAGTGCTGAGTCTTAATCCCAAGGAGTGAGCATTTCAGGTTCCAGACTGTGGGGTATGAGGATCTTCAAACCGCACACCTAGGGCTTGGCCTAAAGCTCTTTTCCTCAAAAGGTATGATGTACACTAAAGATGTAGTGAGACAGAGAGACAGAGAGACAGAGACAGAGAAAGAGAGAGAGAGAGAGAGAGAGAGAAAGAGAGAGAGATTTAGAGTTGAGACCCCTGGCTCCAAATCTTGCTCTGATATTTACTATCTATGTGATCTTAGGCAAATCATTTAACCTCCTCAGTTTCCTCATCTGTAAAATGAAGAAATTGGACTACTTCACTTCTGAAGTCCCTTCAAGGTCTCAATCATTCAACAAGCGTTTATTAAGTACCTATCATTTGCCAGGCATCATTCTTCGGGGGTGAGGAACCTGCAGCCTCAAAGCCATATGTGGCCTTCTAGGTCCTTGAGTGTGGCCTTTTGACCTAGTCCAAGTTTTACAGAACAAAGCCTTTTATTAAGGGGATTTCTTCTGGGAAATTTAGGTTCTGTCAAAGGGCTGCACTTGAGGACCTAGAGTGCCACATGTGGCCTCGAGGCCACAGGCTGCCCATCCCTATCTAGGTGCTGAGGATCCAAATATAATAAGAGAAACAATTCCTAATACAAGGAGGCTTACATTCTAATGGAGAATACAATAAGCATGTATATAAACATAAAAAGAATAAATAGGAAAAGACAAAAATCCTGCCACAGACCATCTAAAAAGCCCAGGAAGGCTAATTCATTTCTGTTCTATTTCCATTTTTGGTGAATATGAGTGATTCAAAACATTACCAGGGGAAGCCCTTTCTTCAAGTTGAGCAATTCCATGTAGTTGCCCTCCCTCTCGTGGCCAAAGTGAATATTGCAGCTCTGTCATGATGGGAACTCGGAGAGAGGAAAGCGAGAATGGGGACCACTTCTTCCCAAGTAATTCATGCCAGGCTAATATTAGCCCCTCTGTCCTGAGCTACTGAACAAGAAGCTTCACGAGGCCGGCTGCTCCACCAGAACATTTTGCTTGTTTATAGTGATCGTGGCACTTCTAAAAGACCATATGTCCTTGCCACACGGCTTGGCAAGGCTCCCCCGCTGTTTACCAAACCTACTTTATATCCCTTGCTAATAATAGTCCAGTGGGTCCTCAGGCAGAGTGTTGGAGACTGAGGGTTTCTTGTTTCTGCTGTTATTCCGTGTTCCGCCTTCAGCATGTGAAAGCCTTCTTAGTGCCTGTGAAAGGGCTAACTCAGAGCTCAAAGTTTCCCCAACGCCGTTATTTTGGGAAGCGTTTATTTCCAGGGCTAAATTGCACTCTTTTGACAAGTTAACATTGTGTGAGGTTCTGTACTTTGTCATATGTATGCTTTAATTAAACTATTTCTTTGCAAAGAAACTTTCCAACTTGATTAGAGTTGGGTGTAAACCATTTCTGCTATCTGCTTCCTAGTCAGGGTTATAGCATCCTTATAGTTACTTGATTGTGGTCTATTTGAAAGAGCCAATGATAGTCATTGACTGAGTCTACTAGGGGCCCATGAAGTCAGGTTAAAACTGAAAAATTCGATCAACCAGTTGTTCCAGGTCTCCTGTTGTTTACAGGGCAACAAATAATTAACTAGATTGAATTATTTATTTCACTGAATTGTCCTCCTGTTTTGGCATCATGGAGACACAGCCACCACCATTTATTTCCCCAGTCCTATTTTGGCAACCGTGGGTTTCATATACACTTGGAAATCTACTGTTCAGCCTTTGGTTTGAGACTCTTCCAAGACATTTGGGGACAATGTGGCCCAACGAGAGTGAGCAACCAGATGTCGCCCACTCTACCATTCCATCCCCCCAAACCGGGTTATTTGATGCCGCATTTTACCATTTCTTTTGTAGGAAAAGGAGAAATGGAAATAGTATCTGACTACGTGTCACAAGAGTGAGAAATAGGGCTCAGAGTAAGGGAGCTATAAAATTCCAAATCTACTTCTGAGTTATAAATTTCTGTACCAGACACTAGAGAAGGTTGTGGGTTTTCTGTTGTTTGGGTTCTTTTTAGACAAAATTCAAATCTTTATATCTGAACATTTTTATTTAAGTAGTTTTTGTCAATTCCTTTACTTCTCAAAGGAGAATGTAGAATGTCATTTTAAGAGTAGAAAACGAGAGATGGAAATTCTGAGGGTGTGAGCTGTTTCCTTTAACTATAAAAGTAGTCTTCAATATTGGGAAGTCCTCAGAGGAATGGAATTGGTTTGGAGAAAGTTTGTCCTTTATTATGACTATGTTTAGAGGGAGAAAAAAAGTCACAGTGCCTGAATCGGTGCCAGAAAAATTAACAACAGTCCTCAGTGGTGGTGAGTCAGCTCCTATGGGGTGTAGTTCTAACTCTAGGAAATTTGGACAGAAGCCAAACTGAAGAGAGTCATGTGTCTCTCAAGGTTTGGAGAATACCATAACAGCCGTTCCAAGGACACAAAATACCTAGCATAAAATAGACAACTATGTATAGCTGTAAGATTACGGTGACTAAGAAAAGAACAATTTATCAAAGCTTCAGTGTATGCCACGGGAGGACACAAAGCCACGTATACAGCCCCACCTGTCTGTTCCCCACCTACACTTAGATGTTTTTCCATTTGGATTTTTTTTCTTATGTTGTTGTTAAGTGGTTTTTCAGTCATGTCTGACTCTCGGTGATCCCATTTGGGGTTTTCTTGGCAAAGATACTGGAATGGTTTGCCATTTCCTTCTCTAGCTCATTTTACAGATGAGGAGCTGAGGCAAACAGGGTTAAGTGACTTACCCAGGGTCACGCAGCTAATAAGTATCTGAGCCCAGATTTGAACTCCAGAAAATGAGTCTCCCTGACTCTAGGCCTGGCACTCTATCCACTGTACCCCCTAGCTGCTCCTTTCATTCTTGTGTGCCCAAACTCTAAAGTATCAAATAAGATTTTTTTTTTACCTATTTTATTGAGCAAGTCTGTTTCCATAACAAGAAAGTTAAATGCGTGGTTAAGCATAACAGATATTTTGGTTCCATGTTTCCAAGCAAACAGACAATTTACTGAATGTTTCCCTTTATATCTAGCTTCCTTCTTTCTCTTTTTCTTTAAGAGAAGCCATATTTTTTTAAGAAAAATCTCCTTAGAATGTACTCACCACTTATGGGAAGTTGTCCTTAATTAAGACTACTGATAGGGACTAGATCAGCAATTTCATTGACAGTAATCCCCACCCAATAGTGCCCACTCCTTTACCCTGTATTGTCCTAGAGGTGTGGTGGGCGCTACCTAAAACACCTAGAGGAAAAACCATAAGAATTATTCAGTATTAGCCACTGCTCCATAATAGATCCCAAGACAGTATGGTATAGTGAAAAGTACACTAGCTCTGGAGTCAGAGGCCCTAGGTTCAAATCAAGTCTGAAGTCTATCATCTGTGAGATTTTGGACAAGTCCCAGAGTCAGTTTCCTTGTCTGTAAAATGGGGAGGTTAAACTAGATGGAAACAAGCGTTTATTAAGTGACTGCTAAGTGCCAGGCACTGTGCTAACTACTTGACAGATATCTTATTTAATTAAGGCAGTATTTTGGGGGAAGTATATGTCTCTACTTTATGCTTTGCTTGGTATAGAATAATCAGAGGGTCATTGAACAAAGTTCTCTCTTGTTAAATCTTTCAAAGAATCATGAATGATTTTGTAAAGTTTAAAATGTATTTATTTTTAGTTTTCAACATTAACTTCTATAGGATTTTGAATTCTAAATTTTCTCCCTCTCCCTCCTCTTCCTCTCCCCAAGATGGCATGCAATCTGATATAGGCTCTACTTATACATTCATATTAAACATATTTCCACATTAGTCATGATGTAAAGAAGAATTAGAACCAAAGGGGAAAACCACAAAAAAGAAGAAAAAAAAAGAGAGAGAGAAAGAGAGAGAAAATAGTATGCCTGGATCTGCATTCAGACTCCATAGTTCTTTCTCTGGATGTGGATGACATTTTCCAACCAGGAATGATTTTGACATCAGCATGAGGCATTCCTTCTTGAAGAAAAACCTTTAAGGCATCCTTTTGCTCTAGAAAATCTAGTATGTAACCCATTAGCAATAAGCACATCTTTTATTCTCTGTATCTTTCAGTCAACTATATGATGGTAAAGATGGTGTCCACTGAAACAAAAGTTATTTGTGAAAGCCTGGCCTTTTCCATGCTCATATCTATGACAAGGATGTCCTTGATACATCTATGAATTTTTCTCAGAAAGATTTTGCAGAGGTGGGAAATTTCACAAATGGGGCTGTATCTATTGATCTTTTCTCAATTGACTTTTTTTTTTCAGAAATACTTGCTTATGGCGGGAAAAGAGCAATCTCTTACAAGACCAAACCCATAAAATGAGAAGGGTTTGAAGTATTTTGCAAGAACATAGGACTTCAAGTGTATTTCACCCACGAAGAAACTAATTACTTCATCATGAGAACCAGTGAGGCCAAGTCCTCAGAGCCTCCACTACATGCTTTGCTCCAAGCAGTGCCTAAATTGGGACTGAATGGAGAACAAGACAGAAGACAGGCTCTCCAACCTTTTTTCCAGACATCCTTGAAATGATCACTACCTTTGAACATAAGTGCCTAAGGGGACTTTGCCTGTTTCTAAGTCATATCACGAACTTAATATGCCAGCTAAAATGATCCTGCTTTGTTCTCTCCCTTCAAACATTGGTCAAGGGCAACTCCTTGTTGCTCAGGTATTTACTTCTTCAAGGAGCTGTGATTTTATTGATATGGGTATTCCCTCTAACTACATGGACCTCAAACCCTCTAAGACTTGATAGACGGCCTTCAGGAGCTGCTGCGTCCAAAAAGTTCATAATTCTATGGCCAGCCTGATGATTCAGAGGCAGCATGGCAAAGTGGTTGGGTATTGGACTTGGAATAAGGAAAATTTGGGTTCAAATCTCACCTCAGACACTTACTTAGTTGTGTGATTTGGGGCCAGTTACTCAACCTTTCTGTGTCTCACTTTTTTCACCTGTAAAATGAAATGGGTGGACTCAAAAACCTCTAGGTTCCCTTCCAAATCTAAACCTATAATCCTAAGAACCTCTGTGTATTTGCTTGAGTTGGTTCTTGGATACTCAACATAAAGTCTCCTCTTAGGTCAATACTTGAAGCTTTTCCAACTTGGTAAGACTTGTCAGAGCTCAGGCTGCCTCCTGTATGATACCTTGCTCAAATGGCAGCTAAGTGGCACAATGGATAGTGCTCAGACTCCTTTGGCAAAGCCTTCTAGTACCCAGGGTCATGCCCAGGTAATGATGATGGCGCATCAGAAGAGAATGTGCATGAAATTGTTTCCCAGGTAATTTTTTTTCATATGTTGGCATTTATTATTTAAGTTCAAGAACAGGTTGCGAAAGGGGTGGGTGTGGGAGGGCCTAGGGGAGAGGGAGGGAGGAGACGGAGACAAGAGTCTCTCGCCTATGTCTGCTCTAGACGGGGCTGATCCTGATTTCTGAGCCTTGGTCCAGGGCACACAACGAAGCACGCGATAAGAAGGGCTTGGGGGGTACGGGTTTAGGAAAACATGGGGTGGGGGTGGCCAGAGTTACACATCCAACCAGAGGCTGGGATTCTCCTTGGATCAGCAGCACCGCTTCTTTTTAGGAATTGAAGCATAGGAATAAATTCCATCTGGTTTATTTCAGCTCTTATAAAACATTCTTGTAGTTAAAAGTCTTTGTGCTAGAGAAGTCTTTCATGGCCTCTCTAACTTCTTGTACTTTGCTTCTAGTTTCTTTGAATATGCATCCAACTTGTAAGCTGTCTGCTACTTGCTCCTCAGAGTGATCTGATCCAGAAAAGGCTGAAGTGCAGCATATTTCTTGTTTAAGTCCTTTAGGTTTCTACTTATGTTTACTGCAGTATCTCTCATTTCTAGATACTTCAAGCTAGTCAGTTTGTTCATATTTTCCAGAAGTTTATAGTCTTCACTGGTAGCTGTCAGCTCGCCCATCAGGTACGTGGCCATTTTGGAGAACATATCCTGGCAGAGCCCCGTGATGTCCGCCTCGGCAGGCTCTGTGGCCTCCTCCACCGTCCACGGCATCATCTAGGCCGGGGATGGGAGGTAGGAGAAAGGACGGAGGGAAGGATGGGATGGGGAAAAGGGGGGGAAAGGGAGGGGGAGGGAGGGGAAGGGAGAAAAGGGGAAGGGTGAACAGTCTGAGAAAAAGATATAAAAGCTTCCCAGGTAATTTTTTAAAAAGCAGGTCTGGGTGAATCATTTTGCAGTGCCTATTTTCCTACTACTCCCCACATTGGTCAGAACACCTTCTCTATAGTTCACTCCACGTTACCACAAGTAATGAAGTAGAGATCTGGCAATTGCATAGTTAACTTTATTGTTCTAATGAAGCAAAGCAGATTATTGTTTCCAAAGTAGAATCACTCTCAGGATGGGTCAAATTTATTGAATAATTCGATCAATAAACAAATATTTGTGAAGCATTTCCTATGGACCAGGTACTAGTTCAGGTGTTGGCAATACAAGTACAAGGAATGAAACAATCCTATTCTCAAGGAGTTTACACTCTATCAAGAACATGTATAAGTAAATATAAAATAAGAGAATAAATATGAACAAATCCAAGGTAGCTCAATAGAAGACAGTTAGGAGGGAGGAGTTGAGGAGACCAGAAAAGGTTTTATTAGTTTCCGAATTTCCTCTTTTGCATTGCTCTATGTACATAGAGCTTCCACGTGAATATTCAACAAAACTAGCTTTGATCATTATTAAAAAATCCCTACTCAGCATTCTAAGTACCACTGCAACCGGCTACTGTAGGCTGTGATCAAGAAACTGAGCCATTTTAATTTGAAACCATTCCAATTTTTCATAGTGTTTCTACATGAAGGAATAAAGATTTAGTTAAGAATGATGGCCCTAACGCATTTCTGTATGGTATAAGGTAAAATGAGGGGCTGGAAAGTGTCCAGTGGATTGATACTGACTGGCAGCGGCAGCAACAGCAAATGTGGAGCCCCAAGACCACGGGGAACAGCACTGGTGGGCACTGGGGATATAAAGAAGTACATGACACAGCCCTTGCTCTCAAGGGGCTCACTTCCTAGCTGGAGAGACAGAGTATATGCATGAAAATTCTTGGGCAGTTTAGGCTATGAAGAAAGAAAAGGAGGAAAAGAGGAAAGAAGGAAGGGAGGGAGAGAGGGAGGAATGAAGGAAGGAAAGAAGGAAGGAAAGGAGAGGGAAGGAAGGAAGGAAGGAAGGAAGGAAGGAAGGAAGGAAGGAAGGAAGGAAGGAAGGAAGGAAGGAAGGAAGGAAGGAAGAATGTATTAAGTGTATACTCTGTGCCAGGCATTGTGCTCAGCAGTTTACAGATATGATCTCATTTGAGCTCCACCACAAGCCTGTGAAGTAGGTGCTATTATTATTCTCATTTCACAGTTGAGGAAGCTGAGACAAAGGTTAGGTGAGTTGCCCAGGGTCACACGGCTAGTGTCAGCTCTAGTGCTCTATCCACAGCGCCACCTAGCAGCCCTATGAGGAGGGTGTCATATAGGAAGAGGGGCTTGAACTGAGCTATGGGTACTGTCTAGACCACGAAAAGAATTAGAACAAAAGCTCTGAGCTGGAAGATGAATCTGTCTCTCAGAGATGACCTTTACCTGACCCGTGAATCCCTTCCCTACACAATTATCTCCAACAAGTCTTTTAGCCCCCAATACAACAAAACAACAACAATAAAGTCCTCTTTCAAATATCATTTTGATCATGACTATTGGACTTCCTAGTTCCGGTCTTGTGGACCTGCGGCAGAAAGAATAATGGGCTAGAACAGAGGTGTCAAATTCACTGTCACTGTAAAGCTCCCAAGTGTGTCCAGAACCAGATTAAAATATATTTGGGAAATGTTTAACAAAATAAATAAAAATGCAGTACAGCATAGATAGTGTTAATTTGAAACAGGCGTCCTTTTTCTATTTGAGTTTGACACCTCTGGTCTAAGAGTTGGGAAAACTAGATTAAAGTCTGAGGTCTGACACTATTTGACCATCTCTAGGCCTCAGTCCCCCACTTTGTAAAATGGGAAAATTGACCTAGGACCTTCAGATCCTTTCTTATTCTAAATCTATGATCTTCCAATTTTTCCATCCACCCCCAGACTCCACACTCACCCACCTAAAGCACAGAGGTAATATGGTATCATGATAGAAAAGCATTAAACTAGGAGATATAAAAGACATGAGTTCAAATTTTAGCTTTTCTGTTTACTACCTGTATGATCATAGGAGGGTCATTTAACTAACCTCTCTCAACCACAGCTTTCTCATCAGTAAAATGAGGAAAAGATAATTTTTATGTTGCTTTCCAACTCTAACATTCAGTGAGAAATATTCCCCCCCCCCAAAACAATTGCAACTGGTAGGCAAATCATTTCAACTTCAGTTTGGGGGGGAGGGAGAAATGGAGCCAAAATATCAAAGTCAAAGTGGAGAGTAATGCAAAAATAATAGCAATTTAGAAGTTAATAGCGATCCAACCATTCTGGAGAGCAACTTGGAATTATGCTCAAAGAGCTATAAAACTGTACATTCCCTATAACCCAGGAATACCACAACTAGGTCTATATTCCAAAAAAGATTTTTTTAAAAAGGAAAAGGGCCTATCTGTATAAAAAATATTTATGGTAGCTTTTTGTGGTGGTAAGAATTGGAAATTGAGGGGATGCCCATCAATGGGGGGGATGGCTGAACAAATTCTGGTATATGATTGTGATAGAATACAATGGTGCTATAAGAAATGATGAGCAGGATGCTTTCAGAAAAACCTGGGAAGACTTACATGAACCGATGCAAAGTGAAGTGAGAAGAACCAGGAAAGTATTATACACAGTAACAGCAATATTCTATGATGAACAATGGTGAATGTCTTTGCTATTCTCAGCAACACAATGATCTAAAGCAATTCCAAAAGACTTATGATGAAAAATGCTATCCACCTCCAGAGAAAAGACTGTTTGAAGTCTGAATGCTGATCAAATATACCATTTTTTACTTTTTTATTTTTTTGTGTGGGTTTTTGGTCTGTGTTTTCTTTTAAAACATGACTAATATGGAAATATGCTTTGCATGACTGCACATGTATTATCTATATCAAATTGCTAGCTTTCTCAATGAGGGAGAAGGGGACAGAGAAAAAGAATTTGGAACTCAAAAAAATTTTTTAAACATGTTAAAAATTGTTTTTGCATGTAATTGGAAAAAAAATAATTTTTAAAATTTTAAAAAGAAGTTAATGCTTAAGAAATCCAGTTTAAGGAACACAGAATTGCATAACTTCAAATTATGAATTGGAAACAAGAGTTACTCTTGGGCAATCAATCAATCAACCAGCAAGAATTTATTAAGCACTATTCCTAGCACTGTTCTGGGCATGAGGGATATGGGTACAAATAATGAAATAGTCCCTACTTGAAAGGAACTTACATTCCAATGGGACAGGCAGCAGATTCATAATATATAAAAAATAAATATAAATATGAAAAATTTATAAAAATAAATATAAAATGAATAAAATATAAATACAAGCATGTACAAAGTAGTTAGATACAAGATAGTTAGAGAGAGAGGGCCCAAGTAGTCAGGAAATGCATAAAAGCAGAAGATGGTGCTTGAGCTGCATCTTAAAGGAAGAGAGGAACTCTCTTAGGTGGAGGTAAGGACCAAGGGCACTCAGAGCAACCTGGAACAGCCTGTTTAAAGATACAGACACGTGTGTGATGGAGTGACAAGTGTGAAGAACAGAGAGAAGTCTGGGTTGACTGGTTTGCCTAGTGCAGGAAGGGGAATAATGTCCAATGAGGCTGAAAAGATAGTTTGGAGCCAGGTTGTAAAGGGCTCAACCTAAGAGTTTATATTTAATCCTAGAGGAAGCCACTGGAGTTAATTGAGTCGGTTGGGGGGAGGGGGCGGTGACATGGTCTGTGCTTAGGGAAAATCCTTTCAACAACAGTGTATGTGTTTCTGGAGTGTGAGAAATCTGAAACAGGAAGACCACTCAGGAGGCTGTGGCAATAATGGAGGTAATAGGTGATGAGGCCCTGAACTAAGGTGGCCATTGTGGGTAAGGACACCAAAAACTTGTTAGTTGTCATAAAAAGATGACAGGCCTCTTGGCTGAACACTTCTGGGAGGTTAAAAAAGCTGCTACCTTCATAGTCCATTAATTTTCACTTCCTCTGGAGGAAAAAAGTAATTTCTACCCTATTCACTCTGCTTTTTGACTCATCACCCTTTAGAACATGGCATTTCACCAGGTCTTAGGCCTTACTCCTTGCTATCCCAGGAAAACAAACCCACGTAGGCCTGCCTCATTGTCACTTATATTCAAATACAACCTCAGACACATAGTAGCTTGCTGTGAGACCATAGGCAAGTTACATAGCTTGTTTTTCCTCATGTATAAAATGGACATAACAATAGAACCTACCTCCCAGGGTTGTTGTAAGGATAAAAAGAGATAGTATTTGTAAAGTTTTTTGCACATGCTACATGAATGCCTAGCTGTTATAATTATTATTAATTATTATTAATTTTACAGTAGTAATAGTAGCAACAGAAGCAGTGGCAGCAGTAGTAGTAGTAGCAGTAGCAATATTAGCAACAGCAACTTGACTATATAGATATACTATATACATACATATATGTGTATATATATATATATATAGTTAGAAAGATTGTGCAAATTTTCTTATTTTCGCCAAAGACAGAATATTAATGCTTCCCAATTGAAAAAAAAAGTAAATTAAAATAAAAGTATATTTTAAATGTCTCAGATTGACATGTGACCTCTATCAAGAACTTTTCTTTGCTTAATAAAAGGCCTTCCAGCTGGATACCTGGGTTGAAGTTTCACTGATGTTACTACTAGCTGTGTGACATTGATCGGGTCACTTAATACACCTAAGCCTCAGTTTCCTCTTCTCTAAATTGGGGCTAAGTACCCTGACACTGCTCGCTTCACAGGGCTGGTGAAAAGAAAGCAATTTGTTAAGTGTTCCACAAATGTGAGCCATTCCTGCTGGGCTGAGGATGATACTTCTGTGAACCTACTCAGATAAAGAATGTAGGTCAGGCCTCCTTACTGTTTGCCCACAGCAGCCAAAATCCTGAATAACAGCAGGGCCTTTTTTAGCGCAGGGATCAAAGTACCGGTGTGTAAAGTGCCCATTGTTCATTAGTGAAATATTACTTGCACCTGCGACTCAGAGGTGTATCACTTTCTGGGCTCCCTCCACCCTTCACCTCAGTTTCAGCAGGCTGTAGCAAGATCACAGGGGCCAGTCACTTTGGTGACGATGGAAGCCACGCTCTGGCGGTCAAAAGCTGGATCCAGCTGCGGCTTAGGTCCTGTGTGAACCAGGTGCTCGCTGCTTACTCAGGAGTGTGCTGCCAAGACCTGGCTCTGGGCTAGGCCCGCAGCTGTTCTTCCAGTCACAAGCCTGTTCTGCTCCTTGCCTCCTCAGCAGGGGCCTGAGAACACAAGTCAAGCCTGCTAGGAAACTCACAGGAAAGAAAGGGAAAGGAGATTGGGAACTTTGAAAAGGTGAAGGATAGGGGACTTAGGTCACTGACATTTTATGGAAGCCATTAAAGAGAGGAATCACAAGCAAACGGGAGAACTAAGAACACTTTCAGCGGATCTGTTTTAAACGGCATCATCGTGGCCTAACTGGCACCACTCGGCCCCATCTCCAAGGAAGATGCCATAGGAATCCATGCTGGAAAGGCAAGAATATAGCGAAATGATGATTACAAAACAAACCACTTTGTGTTAAAATCACTAACATTATTAGTTGTATTATTAATATTATTATGTGTGATCCAAATGGTTCCCCACCACTGCAACTGGTGCCAACATTATTTTCAATGTAGTCATCATAATAAAATAAAAGTCTTAGATTGATGCTTAAGGCCCATTAAGACATTTAGCTCCATCAAGACATCTTGTCTTAGTATAATAATATTTAGTCTTTGTCTAAAGCTCTGGTTTTATCATGGGTCCTCAGTCAGGAAACTTCTTGACCAGAGCTAACCAGCAACTATTCTTGCCCCATTACTGAGGCGTCAAGTGATTTAGCCAAGGTCATCCTGCTAAGGGCTGCTAAGGATTCAGCCGGTTGGCACTAGTTCTGCAGAACTGGTACCTAATTTTAGGTTGAGTTCAGAGAACCATTTGTTAGTGGGGGCATGCCCTGCTCCTGCCATGTCAACAGCAGCAGTGCTTCGGCTCAGTTCCATGGAGAACCAGTTGTTAGTTTATTTGAATCCCACCACTGGCCAAGAAACAGAGCCCCTGATTTCTAGGCTACCCTCTTTCTATCATGTCATTCATCTCTCTATAATACTAATACTTATGACTGAGCGTTATATTTATTTAAGGTTTTCAAAGCATTTTTCTCACAATTTTCTTACAACAACCCTGCAAGGTAGGTAGTGTAAACATTATGGTAAACATTATATTTTACAGATGAGTAAATTGCTGTGTAGTGATATCCAGGATGAAGACTAGTCTCTGGAATATACTTTTCAACCATTCGGCACAAATATGTTAAGCCTCTAGGACCACAGGATCATAGATCTAGAAGGGGCCTTACAAGCCTCTCATTTTATGGATGAGAAAGTTGAGGCCCAGAGAGGTTCAGTGATCTACTGGCCAAACCTAGGGCTCTTTTTACCCCATTTCTCTGTGGAAAGCACTGTGGCAAAGGCTAACATGGACACAAGGTTTAATTAATGTGACCCTGACCTTCATGATGCTTCGTACACGGTCTAGGGGAGGGGCACCCATAACTCCACAACAGAATCTGATGCCACCACCAACGGTGCTCTTCCCCCTTGTTTTCCAATTTACCTTTTCCCTCACCTCCTCCCCACCCCTCCACCATCACCCCCAAAGCTATCAGGACTGCCAATCAAAAAAAAGAGCAGCTTGACTATTCACCCCATTTGGACAAGAATGCTAATGCTTAGGAATGAGAAAGAGGGCCACCAGGTCTTATCATCTGCCCTATGTCTGCACCCTTCAGACCTCCAGGTGCTGTCACCTGACCTAATGATTCACCCCGAGGATCCTTGGGCCTTGACATTCACCCTGACTATACGCTTAAGACTTCTGAGTCTTTATCTACCCCCCCAAACCCAACTCTTCTCTGCTTTCCCACCCTTAGTTAGAGTCTAAATTCTTTGAAAGCAGGAACTGTCACCCTTTTATTTCTATTTGTATCCCCAGTACTTAACACAATGCTTAACTCACAATGGGAAAGGAGTTAACCCTGTTATTTCCTTAGTTTAGGGAACCCCTTTTATCAACACAAATTGACCCTTTTCCTGTAGTCTTGAGAAATGCCCAGGACACTTAGAGACCAAGTGACTTATCCAGAGTCATATAACCAGTATGTGTTAGAGTTAGGACTTGAACTTAGGTCCTCCTGGCACCACAGTCAGGTCAATAATCATTATGCTTCCTCTCATGGCACATAGTACTTAATAAATGCCTTTTCTTTCATTCATATAGAGATGCAAAAAAAAAGTGTCACCTAAGATTTGAGGAAAGTGGCCCTTTGGGAGAATAGTTTCAGAAGTTTCTTCATCTGTAAAATGGGAGTAATAATAGCAGCCACCTCTCAATAGGCTACCCATGGTTGTCAAATTGGGCAGCTGGGTGGTGCAATGAATAGAGCACTGGGACTGGAGTCGGGAACACCTGAGTTACAATCTGGCTCTACCCACTTAGTAGTTGTGTGACCCTGGGCAAGTCTCTTAACTTCCGTTTGCCTCAGTTGCCCCATCTGTATAATAGGAATAATGATAGTACCTACCTCCCAGGGATGTTATGAAGATCAAATGAGAAAAAAAATGGTAAAGTACTTAGCACAGTGCCTACCATGTAGTATTATATTTAAATAGCTAACACTTATGGTAGCTATTAGAGAAAGCCTTGTAACTGAAGAAATTGAGGCCATTTGACAATTTTTTTGAGATGTGTAGTAGCATAGGAAAGGAAAGAAATAGAACTGGAACTGTATTTGGAAGAGGGGTCACTATTTACTCAAGGGACATGATTGAACACGTAGGAGAACTAAGCCCATGGGACAGAGAAAGAAGGGCTTGTTATGGAGGTTTGACTGTAATTTATCTTTGTCCTTTTCCCCAAAAGCACATAAAACAGATAAAAAGCAGGGAGGCTAATGGACTGTGCTCCCAGAACACTACCACCTCTTCCCCAAACCAGAAAGGAGTTTCCTAATTCTGTATGCCAAGAAATAAGATAAATTGAAAAGCTCAAAAAAAAAAACCCTCTTGTTGGTAGGGCATTCCTGGAGATGTGGGCAAACTACATCTACCGGAGCAGGGAACCCAAAAAGACCAAAATAATAGCAATAGTAAAATATTAAAAATGTAAAAGACCCATCTCAATAATACCATTATACAGTGACTCATCCTTTCACTGACTTCATTAACTGTTTTCCACCAGTTGGACAGCTGTGTTGGCCGTGTGAAGTCAGGGAATTTTTTTGTTCCAAAGAGAGGAAGATAAAAAAAAAAAAAGAGAGAAAGAAAGAAAGAAGCCCCACAGAAAACAGTGCTTCAATGTGTGTCTGCTGAAACCATAATTGCTGTATGACTTCAGCTCTCCTGACCTAATAGTAGTCACTGCATTAGTCACTAGACCTGGAAGAAACAGATGGGCATGTGTAGATTCAAAGAAAAAAAAATGAAATGAGACAGGCCCTGTAATCCTGGCTCAAATCCAAGAAAGAGAGATTTTCTTCACAGAGAGGTGAGGGAAGAACGAGGCTTATACCTAAAGAAGACGATGCTGTGATATGCTTCCAGACCACCTCCTGGCATGAGAGAAGAAAATGATAACTAGCTGGCACAGGTCTGAGAGAATGGCTTTCCCACTCACCATGTCTCCGAGCAGGTCAAGTTTAAAGACGGCCTGTATCAGAAATGGCATTTGACATATCTTTTTATATCCTCATTTGAAACATTTCTTACCATTTTCATTTAAATTATAGTGTGGGTTTGGGTCTGTTTGTTTTTTAATAGCTATCAGAATGTTGCCAGGATAGCTCAATCGTGAAGCTGCAGAGGGAACACTGAGAGGGACATCGCCTTCTGGCCTGGGATTTGCCCTGGCATCTTAAGAGCTCTGAATTCTATCTAGTCCTTTCCTTGCTCCAGGCCAAATCCCATTATAGTGGGTGGGCAAATTATTTCACTATGTCGGAATTTCATTATATTGAGTATTGGTCAAAGTAAGTGGGTTATTGGCTGAGACTTGGGAAAATGTTTGTTATAGTGAGATTTGAGGGATTGGGTTTTAAGTAGATTTGATCTGTAATGACTTACCATATGACAGACCATTAGATTTGTTATTTCTCAGCATCTCTCCCCAGAAACTTGTGGATAATTAGATTTCTCTGGATCACAGGATCTTTCCTCTTTGTAGAAGAATGAGATCAAGAAAATAGCTGGAAGGGAGTGTCAATTCAATAGAATTCAAAAAGCATTTATTAAACACCTACTATGTGCTGGACTCTGTGCTGAGTAATGGGAATATAAAGACAAAAATGAAGATAGTGCCTGACCTCAAGGAAATTACATTATCACTAGGAGAAAATAACAAGTATACTGATGAGTATAAAATAAAATTAAATTAAATTAAATAAATTTTATTTGGAAGAGGGAAAATTATTAACCATTGAGAGGTTCAAAAAAAAGGGACCACATGGGAAGAACTGAGGCTTTAAAGAAGGAGAAGGTTTCTGTTGTCCAGTCATGTCTGACTCTTTGTGACCCCTTTTGGGGTTTTCTTAGCAAAGATACTGGAGTGGTTTGCTATTTCCTTCTCCAACTCATTTTTACAAGTGAGAAAACTGAGGCAACAGGGTTAAGTGACATGCCCAGGGTATCGTAGCTAGTGTCTGAGGCCAGGTTTGAACTCAGGTTTTCCTGACTCCAGGCCCAAAGCTCTATCCACTGTGCCACTTAGCTGCCCTACCTTGACAGAAATGATGAGGAAGAGCATTTCAGGCTTAAGGGACAACCTATACAAATGCAAAGAGGAAGGTGACAGAAAGTCACCCAAGGGAAATAGCAAAAAGACCACTTTGGTTGAAAGGCAGAGTGCCTGAAGGCAAGTAATGGGAAATAAGTCTAGAAAAATAGACTCCAGACATATTTTAAGTGTTTTAATTGCCAGAGAAGTTTGAATTTTTGGCAGTAATAGAAAGCCATTGAAATTTCTCGAGAAAGGGAGGCATATGATTATACCTGTGCTTTAAAGATATCTTTTTTGGCAGCTGTATGGAAGATGGACTGAAGAGGGGAAAGATAGGAGGCAGCAAAAACAGACTATTTCAATAGACCAGATAAGAGGTATTGAATAAGAGTAGTAGCCAAGCATAGAACAAAAGGGACAGATACCATGCAAGGGTGGGGAACCTGCAGCCTTGAGGCCATATATGGCCCTCTAGGTCCTCAAGGGCAGCCTTTTGACTGAAACCAACACAGAACAAATCCCCTTAATAGAAGGATTTGTTCTGTAAAACCTGGACTCAGTCAAAAGGCTGCACCTGAGGACCTAGAAGGCCACATGTAGCATCAAGGCCACAGGCTCCCCACCTTGGGATATGAGAGATAAAATTAACAAGATTTGTCAACTGGCTATATATGGGGAGTGAGTAAAATGGAAGGGTCAAGACAAGCTCCAAGGTTTCAAACTTGGGTTACGAGAAACATGGTGGTGCCTTGAACAAAAGAAGTGAAACTAGGAAGAGGAGTGAGGTTTGAGGAGAAGATGACTCAGACATGAATGAAACTACCCTACAACCTCTAGGCCCTTAAACCATTGTATTTTAATGGATACCCATCCTATTGTTTAAGATCTAAGTTTAAAAACCCATCAACTCCTTTAGAACTTCCAGGTTTTACAGAGGTGGATAGTCCTATTATTAAATTCTCCAACCTCTTTCTTTTGCTTTATTCTCTCACCATTCTTAAATTTTGTTATGTGCATTGTCTCTTCCATCTCCAGTGTTGTTCAGCCATTTTGCCATTGTGTCTGACTCTTCATGACCCCATTTGGGGAGATTTTGGCAAAGAAATCCAAGAAAGAGAGGATAAGAAGACCACTAGAGTGGTTTGCTATTTCCTTCCCCAGCTCATATAATAAATGAGGAAACTGAGGCAAATAGGGTTACGTGACTTGCCCAGGGTCACACAGCTAGCAAGTATCTGAGGCCAGATTTTTTTTATTTTTAAATTTTTTAAATTTATTTTTTTTATTTTTAGTTTACAACACTCAGTTCCACAAGTTTTTGAGTTCTAAATTTTCTCCCTCTTCCTCTCCTCTCCCTTCCCCCCAGGATGGCACATAATCCAATATAGGTTCTACACATACCTTCACATTAAACTTATTTATGCAATAGTCAAGTTGTAAAGAAGAATTATAACCAATGGAATGAATGAGAAAGGAGAAACCAAACCAAAAAAGAAGGATAAAAAGAGAGAGCAAATAGTTTGTGAGGCCAGATTTTTAACTTACAAAGTTGAGTATTCCTAACTCCAGGCCCAGCACTCTAACCACAGCACCACCTAGCTGCCTCCATCTCCAGTAGAGACAAAGAACAATTTTACTTCCTTTATTTGGAAGGTAGAGTCCTAAGTTCCATTATTAAACTGACCTACTGTTACTATTTTAGCATCAGATGAAGATGAAAAGATTTCTACAGAATACAGTAGGTGCCTGAAAAGATTGGTGTTTTTTTTTCTTTTAAGATGAAAATTTACACAAGTATAGACATGGCATAATTAGAAGTTCAAACAACAATTTCAATAAACACCACAAATTAATACCAAACATACATACACCAAAGATTATTAGTGATTTAAATAATCGATGCTCAAATTTTGACCTCTGTCATTTTCATCCTATGTAAACTGTATTCAGATAGTGAAATTGATAACTTGGCAAAGAATAAACTCAACTGAGCTCCTCTAAGTTCCAAAGTAGTTAGAAAATTTGAACTGGGCACATTTAAGTAGAAATTGCACTGAAAGAATGTTTCCTTCTGAAAGATGGGCAGGAACCAGGGATAGAGGGAATACCGGTGCTACAGTCTGGTCCTTTTGATCGTTATCAGTAGACAAATAATTTGGATGGCTCTGGAGGAGAAAGTGAAGCTGATTACCTTGCATAGCTCTCCCTCACTCAAATCAAAGTCAACTGCAAGTCATGTCATCATTTCCCTGATGTCATGGTGTTCTTGGAAAACAAAGGACAAACAAAACAACAACATAAATAATTTAACCCTGAGACTTCAAGGCTCCCAGAGGCAATGTCTATTCTCAGTTTTGGCTTGGGCAGGTCCATTAACATACACCAACCATTTAAACTCCTGAGAAGACTAGAGCAGCTTTCTTACTCTATATTCACCTTATACTGAAATACCAACTCATGTGTCTGGAGCATGTTTTATGAGCACAATTTTCCATAGACTGCTTTCTCAGTTACATACAATCTCTGGGTTTTGCCATCTGTAAAGTCTATCCATAAGCCTCTTCTGTGAGGAAAAACTAACTCAAAGATCTCTGGAGTTAGGTATTCAGAAATGTCACTATATGTTTTTCAAATTTTCTTTAGGAATGTGTTACCAAAATCTTGTCGATTCTGTGCCAGAACATTCCATAAATCCATCACCTTCTTCCTAACTCACAGCCTCTGCTCTAAAAGCACAAAGAATGTAAGGTGGGTTTGCCCAGACCAGGGGTGAGGAACTTCCAGCCTCGAGGCCACATGTGGCCCTCTAGGTCTTTGGGTGGGGACCTTTGATCCGATTTGTTCTGTGAAGTTTGGATTCTGTCAAAGGACAGCCCTTGAGGGCCTAGAGGGCCACATGTGGCCTCGAGGTCACAGGTTCCCCACCCCTGGCCTAGACTCAGTGGCTACCTATGGCTTCTGCCCTTGTTCAGATTCTTATCACCTATCCCTTGGTCCATTTCACCAGGCTTTTAATTGATCTCCCTACTTCCAGTTTCTCCTCTCTCCATTCCAAACTCCAGAGTTGATATTTGTACAATACAGATCTGCCCATGTTACTCCCCTACTCAAGAATCATCAATGCCCCCCTTTGCTTCCACGATCAAATACAAGATTCTCAGCCTGCCATGTAATAGCCTATGCTATAAACTTTTTCCAATCAATCAAGAAGTACTTGATACATGCCAGGAACCGTGTTAAACTCTGGGGATACAAAGTCAAAGCAAAAACAGTTCCTGCCCACAAGGAGCTTACCTTTCTGATGGCAAGAAAGGACAGGAAGCCCAAGGGCACAGCTTAAAGAACATCCACGAAGATCTAGCTAAAGAGACTGAGAAGTCCTTGGGAGGAGAACCAAGAGAGACCGGAGTCACAAAAGTCCAGAGAGAAGAGAGTGTCTGGGAGGAAGCAGACAACAGCATCCAGTGTTGTAGAGTGGTCAAGAAGGAGAAGTAGAGAATGTGAAAATATGTTTAATGTGAATGTATATGTAGAGCCTATATCAGATTGCATGCCATCTTGGGGAGGAGGAGAAGAGGAGAGAAGGAGGGGGAGAAAATTTGGAACTCAAAAGCTAGGTGGAACTGAATGTTGTAAACTAAAAATAAATTAATTAATTTAAAAGAAAAGAAGGATAAGTAGAGAGAAGATGCCATTACATTTGACAATTAAGAGATTATTTGGAACTTTGGTGAGCATGGTTTTAAGTGAGTAATGAGCTTAGAAGTCAGGCTACAGAGGGTCTAAAAGAATAAGGGGAAGAGAAGTGGAGGCACTAATTATGCTTTTTCAAGGAGTTTAGCTA
Organism: Phalanger gymnotis; assembly: GCA_028646595.1. Classification (NCBI taxonomy): domain Eukaryota; kingdom Metazoa; phylum Chordata; class Mammalia; order Diprotodontia; family Phalangeridae; genus Phalanger; species Phalanger gymnotis. Next base: position 166,123,192 of record CM053622.1, on the reverse strand, counting down.
ACAATGGCAAGAAAAATATAAGATAATTATCAAGTATGAAACTAAGTGAGAATTTTTTTAAGGATTGGAAATGTTTATAGGAAGCAGGAAAGATCCAGGAGAGAGTGGTTCCAGAGGAGTTCTGGGCATGATAGGGTTAATTCTTCCAGGGCTTGGCTTCTGGACTAGGCAGCATGATGCTTTATGAGAAAAAGTTCATACTTGAGAAAACTGAGTTCCAGAAAGATAAAGATTAGGTATGAGTGCTAGGGAATTTTTAGACTTTATAAAGTGAACAAAATTGTCTCTTGTTTTAAGCTGTAATGAAGACAGCTGTCTGACCTCATGCATCAGAATTATAGGTAATACCTTACCAATCAGGTTGTGGCCTGAACCTGGCCAGGTGAGCTTCCTTATTAAAGCCTTAGATAGCTCTCTAAGTTGCCCACCCCAGGCACACTGGGGGAAAAAACCGAGCTCTTTGAAGCCTCTATCCCTATCTAATAGGTTGGGAAGGAGCCATGCTGGACTAACCAAAAACCTTTACTCTGGATTTGTATTGATGAGTGAAAAGAAAAAAAAAAGAAATAAAAAGTTCTGTCTTATATACAAATGAAATATGCAACATGAATTTTTTTTTCTTTAAAAAGATATAAAATTAAAATTTTAAAAACATAAAAAGGTGAATCAGAATCCCATATGTCACAGTATTATAATTCACATTGCATTACATATTTGTAAAATCCAATCTCAAAAATTGTAACTTTTTACAAATTCCAACAGTAATATAGTAGAATGTATTTATAATTAACTACTGGTTTAAAAAAAAGTGCAGCTTTTTTTTTTCACTAGTATGTTAAATTTTTATGTTTTTATAATCCAGACATAAGATTTTATGTAATTGAAAACTAAGAGAAAATATAGTTAGAAATGTTTTAAAGTAACTTTCAAGTTTGTAAAATATATGCAAGCTGCTTAGCCTTTAATAATTAAAATATAAATAAAATTGCATATTTTATCATAATAAAGTAAAATTGTGCCAAAGATTCCCAAATTACAATTTTATTCACAATTTTGAAAACAATTCCAGAAAGTTGCAACTACTTTGCTATCCTGTTGTCCAAGTGCAGAAGCTTTTTATAGAGTTGGAAGTTGTTACATATGCTTAATTCATGGAACAAGCTCACAAGTATTACTCAGAACTGTGCACGCACTGAACATGAAGTATATGTATGTATCTTGTTAAGCATTATATTCAAATATAATTATATTCCATTCTTAATATGTAATTAGTAGGTTTTTTTTTTCCCCTCAGGTAAAGGCTTTATTGGCAAATGAGACAGAATTTTGTATATAATTATTATTTTCTTTGAAAGTCATTGAATTTATGGATATAAAAAAACAAACAACCAATAATGATATTACTGAGAAAGACAAAAACAGTGCAATGTGGTTGTCCCCAGACATCCCCCTCATCACCTCTCACCTGGATTATTACAGTAGTTTACTAACTAGATTGCCTGATTTCCATCTATACTGTCTCCAATCTGTCCTTCACACAACTGCTAGAGTAATCTTCCTAATGAAAGTCTTTGTTCTAGTAATAATAGTAGTAGCAGGCAGTTAGGTGGCACAGTGGATAGCTTAGAATAAGGAAGACTCATCTTCGTGGGTTCAAATCTGGCTTCAGACACTAGCTGTATAACCCTGGGCAAGTCACTAAATCCTGTTTGCCTCAATTTCCTCATCTCTCAAATGAGCTGGAGAAGCATCCCAGAATCTTTGCCAAGAAAACCCCAAATGGGGTTACAAAGAGTCAGACACAACTGAACAACAACAGTAGTTGCAAATGACAAAAAAAGACTTTTTGTTTGCAAAGTGCCTTACATAAATTGTCTCCTTTGATCTTTACAATACTATTAGATGGATGGTATAAGTATTATTTTCCTGACTTTACAGATGAAGAAACTAAGTCTCAAACTAATTGTCTTTCCTAACTAATTGACTAATTGAGAGAACAAAGAATTTAATCTAGGGTAAATTCCAGCCCATTGTGTTCCACTCAGCCAGGTCCTAGTAGAGGCAGATCTTTTTCTAGATTGTCCCAAGGCTGTGGATGGTCTGGGATCTAGAGTGATCAAAGTCACTTCCCCCAGGTCCCCCCTTAGAATGGGCTCACCTGTCATTATAATATTAATTCTTCTCATTAATTGTTAACCAACCAGAGTAGATTGCCACCTTCAGGAATACCCACTCTTCCAGGGGCATATAAGCATTTGAGGGGGTTCCATGAAGGGTCTTTGGTATTCAAGAGTGCACTGACCCCCTTATTAATTATCTGCTAGCATGATTAATAAAACAATTAATTACCCAGAAATTATGTCTCTCAAACTTCTTAACATCACATAATGTTCTATCCTATATATAGCAGATGGTAAGTGCATGTTTCCCAAATTGAAATGAACAAATAATCCAAGTATAATTTGTGTGGACTATATCTTTGTTAACTGTGTTAATAATATTGGAAAGCATTATCAGGAATGAGAAATATGATTTTATATCCCATAACAGTTTATAGTATTGCATGTTCACCTTGCACCTAACTACTGCTTCTGATAAAACTTCAGTAAGGTACACATACACATTAGGTCTAATAAATTAGCACAGTGGTGCCTGGCACATAGTAAGAGCTTAATAAATGCTTGTTGTTTGCTTGCTTGCTAATAGATTAATTAATGGAAGCTTATGTATGTAAAGGAACTTTGAGGTAAAGGATGAAATGAGGCAAATACAACAGCAGGTCATCTGAAGAAGATCTAGGGGCCTTAGTGGCCTGCAAGTTTGATATGAGACAACAGCATGACATAGTAGCCAAGAAAAAGGATTCAGTCTTAGGCTAAACTGAGGCAGACATCAATACCACTAATGAGATTGTAGCCCCAATGTACTCTGACTTGATTAGCCATATATGAAGTATTATATTCAGGTCTAGGGACACTGGTGATCTGGAGAGCATCCAGAGAAAGGTAATCAGGATAGTGAAGGACCTCAAGTTCATTTTATATCAGAATAGGATAAAAGAAAGAGGGATGTTTTCCTTGGAGAAGAGAAGACTTGAGGTGTAAATGAGAGTCTTTAATTATCTGAAGAGGTTTCATCAGGAAGAACAAGATTTGCTCTGTTTACTCCCAGAAAGTAAAACTAGAAGTATAGGAAAATGTTGCAAAGAAATAAATTGAGGCTTAACATAAGCAAAAATTTCCAAAACATTAGAGGTCACCAAAAATGGAAGAGGTGCCCTCAGGAGGCCATGTGGGTTCTCACTCCTCAGAGATCTCCAAGCAAAGGTGGAATGACAGCTTGCTATGTTCTAGAGGAGATTCTTGTTAGGAATGGATTAGACTAAATGACCACTGGAGGTCCCTTTCAACTCTGAAATTCTGTGATCCTGTGATTTTCTCAGTAATTCAGCCTCTAAGACAGGCTGAATATAACCTATGGACACTCACCACCACCAAGAGCTCTGTTACCTGAACCAAGTAGACTAGTATACAACTAGTACACCTGCTGTTTGTAGCAAGAATCCAGAGCCGAGAGGGAGACTGGGGGGAAGTAGTAAGCACAGTTATTGAGTTTTAATACAATTGCTTAAACAACCTGGAAATGCACTGAAAACTTGAAACCACCCAGAGCATTCTGTTTCAACCCCTGCTGAAAGCCCAGTTTGATGAAGTAAGAATTAAATCCACAAATATGAAACACTAGGATAGTTAATCGGATTTCTTTCTGCTGCTATGAAAAATAATGTTGTGATAGGGAATACGATTAACCCCCTCAAAAATCTAATTTACCTTTTTTTAAAATAATGGCTGGCTGACAGTACTGCCAGAGGAAGCAGAAGTAGCAGCAGTTTTAATTCTTGAAAAATAGGTTCCCTTAATTCCACAGGACTTTATATCACAAGAAAGCCAATAAAACAGTGTTGGTATTTTTTCAGTTGTGTCTGACCTTTCATGACCTCATTTGGGATTTTTTTGGCAAAGATACTAGAGTGGTTTGCCATTTCCTCCTCTAGCTTATTTTACAGATGAGGAGACTGAGGTAAATAGAGTTAAGTGATTTGCCCAGAGTCCCACAGCTAGTAAGTGTCTGAGGCCAGATATGAACTCAGGAAGATGAGTATTCCTGACTCCAGGTCAGATACTTTATCTATTTCACCACCTAGTTGCCCCAATAAGGCAAGAGACAGACTTAGGAAATGTTAACTTGTGATACAGTCCCTGTCTGATTAAAAAGTCTTCTTAACCTAAAGTTAGAAGATGTGAGTTCAAGTTTTAACTCTGACACTTGTTAGGTGTGTAACTTTGGACCAGGAATTTGAACTGCCCTTTCTTTCCTCAGTAGTAGAATGGGGTTAAAAATACCTCCCAGGTATATTGTTTGTGAGCTCCCTGAGAGCAGAGATCATTTTTTTTTTTGCCTTTTTTTGTGTTCCCAGCACTTAGCACAATGCCTGGCATACTTTTATTGACTTACTTGGATAAATTGAGGCGGTATTTTAGAAGCCCTTTGCTTAAACAATTAAGGCATCTTACCTCATTTGAGCCTCTTCACAACCCTATAAAATTTGGAATATAAGCATGATCTGCCCCATTTTATGGATAAGAGACCAAAGGCTCGGAGATGTGAGATAATATATCCAAGACCACAAAACCAAGGTTTGAACACCTAGCCTTCTGAAGCCATATCTGACACTTTTTTCATATTACACTGCTTCCTAACCAATGGATTCTGGGTACTTCTAAGAAATACCCATTCAAGGGTCCATAGTCCTGGGTTTTCTCTGATGTAACAGGGCCTCCATGAAATACTTAGAGAACTGTGGTGTTTCATGCCTGCAACATAGAGGTACATGACTCACTTCACACATGCACATGTGATTTAAAAGATCCCTTCCTTCACTTCATCAGAGTGGCTGAAATTCTAGACAGTTCACATTCCGGTAAACAAAGCATTAAGCTTTAATCTCCAGAGAGAGAAAGAGAGAGAGATTGTACAGTGAAAAGAGCCCTGGATTTAAAGTCTAAAGATACAGACTACAGTTGATATAGACATAGATATAGACTACTGACTGACACTCACCAGCTATTTGGTCTTGGAAAGAGCCACTCAATCTCTGCCTTCACCTCAGTTTCCTCATCTGTAAAATAAGGAATAATAAAATATATAAACAAATATAACAAATCAATATAAATAAAATACTTAAATGTATAACATATTAAAATGTGTAAATATATAAATAAAATGTAATATTCACACTTCCTATAATGATAACAATAATAGTAGAGAATAGTTTGTATTAGAGGTATAGTATATTATAATAGAAAGAAAGGTGAACCTAAAACCAGGAAGCCCTGGGTTTAAAGTCAAATGCTAAGGCTTACTTAGGTAACCACACATATTTCACTGAACTGCTCTGAATCTCATCTGTAAAATAGGCATGATACCTATAGTATCCACTTCGTAGTGTCGCTGTGAGGATTAACAATAACTTATTAAGTGACTACTAAGTACCAAAAGAATCAGTCCCTGCCCTCAAGAAACTTACTTTATAATCTCATGAAATAATGTAAGTACAGTAAACTTTGCAGACTTAGAACACTACATAAATGTCTGTTATTATCTAGACTACAATGCTTTTACAATTTGCAAAGTGCTTTTCTCCTAACAACCCTACCTATCTCACAGGGCTGTTATAAGGTTCAGATGAGATCACCTGGGGTAAGGAGGCCTTGGTAACCACAACTGAGCTCAAGAGAGGCTGGCTCTCCACTTGTCTTTTCAGTGACCTCCACTGATTTCTTCCTTCTCTGAATTCTTGTGTTAACAGTTAGCCCCACATACTTTAGTGCTTAAATTTTCTCCACCTCATATACCTGAGTTGGGACTAACAAGACAGACTGAGGCAAAAGAGGACACCTTCCCTTTCTTTGTCTTCCCTATAGGCCAGGGGTTCTCAACCTTTCTGTGTGTCATGGCTCCCTATAGCAGTCTGGTGAAGTCTAAGGACCCGTTCTTTAAACATCTCAGAAGAGATGTTTTTTAGTGCATAAGGTAAAAGACACAGGATTTCGAAGGAAACCAATCATATAGAAATAAAGTTACCAATTTTTTTTTTAAATCAAGTGCAGGGATCCCAGATTAAGAACCTTTTCCTCAGTACCTTGCAATATTCTATCCATACTTGCAGATTCATGTGGAGGAAATGGGAGTTTTTCTGCGGAAAATGGAGGATGGGAAGGAATAGGGAGAGGTAATTTTGGAGCTAGGGACTCTGGAGCAGTGGCTATGCCCCAACGAGGGCAAATAGCCAGGAGCTTTAGATAATTGAGGTCTAAGGACATGTAAGAAGAAGGGGAATGGAGGGTCAGTGGCAAGAGGTAGAGAAGAGCAGTGGAAGGAAGCAGAAAAAAAATTCATAATTCTGTCCATGGAGATAGCAATTCTCATCTTGGGAAGGTCAGGAGCTCATAGCACTCCTCCTTGACTCAAAATTCATGTTTCACAATATCATAGATTTAGAGCCAGAAGAAACCTTGGATTCCCTCAAGTTCAAGCTCCCTCCATTTTACAGATGAGAAAATTGAGCCCCGGAGAGTTTAAGTGACTTCCCCTACGATCTTTTGTCTTTTGATTCGATTCATGCATAAATTGGATTTAAGTGAGGCAGAGTGCAAGAAGTCATCGACCTCACTCTCTCCCCTCTAGAGTCATCACAGTCCACTGGCAGGATAGAATCAAGATGACTGGTGATGGCTCAAGATTCGGGAGAATGGCCTTGGTGTCTTCCATGTCTAACCAAGCTCTAACTGCTCCACAGAGCCTGCTTCAGCTACTTCCATGGCCACTGGAACAAATGTTCTCATCTGCCCATTCCACCAGGGGAAGTCTTCGCAGGCTTGAGGTAGACAACCCCCCTAACTCACCAATGGATTTGAGAACCCTTGATTACCCTCAACCTGGTTTAGCCCATCCGCTGAAATGTTTTCTGGGGTGTGGCCACTGAACATGTGCCAGCTTCTTGGAGCCACAGGTGAGAGTTAGGATACCAAAGGTGAAAAGCATCCCTGAAAAGGCTTGGCAGTCATCACACCAGAGGCACTAGTATTCCCTGAACACAACCTACACCCCTAGAATCACACAGATAATTAGCGCCTGAGGAAGGATCTGAACCGGGGTATTCCTGAGTCCAAGTCAAGTGCCCTATAACTATGCACAACAGGCTGTCTCTCCATCCAGTGTGCCTCCAATTCAAAAAGTACAAGATTGTAAGTTTTACGATTTTCTGATACAGCTCCATCTTGTTGACTTTTTTAACCAGCTCAGTGTTGATTGCTCAGAAGTAGGTGAGGCAACCAATAGAAATCAATAACATGACTTCAAAACCTCAGTCATCCCAGAGTCAGGGAAGAAGATGGATAAATCATGTAAGCCTTAGAAGAGGACACTTTTTTTCCTTTCATCTCTGTTTGTGGTGGGGCTTTCCTTGGCTGACTCAATCTGCTTTTTTTATTTTTGTTAATTTTTCATTACTTTTAAACTTAAATACAAACAAGAAAAGAAAAAAAAAAGAACATTTCCATGTATACAGCAGAATATTAGAGGGGATTCAATATAAAATAATACATTTCCATTTCAAGAAAACCTATATAATAAATACTACACATTGTTTTCAAAGCTACTCAGTCTTTCTTTGCTCCCTTCTAGATTTTCTTTTGTTCTCTGCTGTGTACATTTTACTTTATTTTTTCCCCTCCCTCTGAGCCCCACTCCCCCAAGAAGATTACAATTAAACATGGATATTGTATTGGTAATTAAGGAGCGCTTTTAGCACTTATTCAATCAAGTGCCCTTGAAGAGTTTGGCCTTTGTTTCCTTGATTAAATTAGGAGTCCTTGATGACCTCCTTGCCTCAAGAGAAAGCCTAGTTTACATGGGTTTGAATGACATGTTTGTGACATCAGAGGCTTTTAGACCACATGGTTTTAAGTCACATTTTTGTGACGCTTTTAGGTCACATGTGTGAGTCCCATGTGTGACTCACCTTTGACCCTGAACAAGCTATATAAACCCAGAGGTTGGTGTTCTCCCTTGAGGCTCTCACTCCCTGAGGAATGTTGATGTGGGACTCTGGGCAGCCACTCTAAGAGCCTCCTGGCTTGTCAATCCAGATGTTGATGGTTTCTTGGTAACTATGAATTGTATTTGGTCTGTTTATAATACATGTTTGTAATTTGTTTGTATTTGCTCTGAAGTTCAGGGTGCTGGCTTTTTCGCCTGAACTAAGTGAATGATATTTGTATGTTGGATTGAAATAAGATTATTAACCCTCTAATGTTATTTTCCTTAGTAAAGCAGATCAAAAGAACCTATGCTGACAGCATTCTTGTTGTTGGGCTTATGTTGTTCTTTCACCCCCACAGCAGCTGCTAGCTGAGTTGTTGCGACAATATATATATATATAGATAGATAGATATAGATATAGATATAGATATAGATATAGATATGTATATATATAGATATCTATAAACATACACATATATACACATATACACTCATACAGATAGGTGTAAGACCGTACTGTGCATATTTCCACGTGTGATCTCTTTCTCTGATCAATTTGCTTTCGAAGATTAAAAATGGGAACCTGATTTTTCTGTGTCCTTATGCTGGAACCTATTTTGCTACTTTTCTTATGAAGAAACATTAAGAGTTCTGCCACAGCTAACAGTAGAAAGGAGATCACATATAAAGATCAGGCTTTATTAGTTTGTTAATTTCATCAAACTTACTGTCTCTTAATAACTATTGTATAGATTTAAATTCTATTTTTTTAAGCTGCCAAAAATGACAGGTAGGGCTCTGGCAATTTCAGATGGGTGCCTGTGGAAGAAGAAAGGACTTTTAAAAGTATATTTAGGGATAGGTGACTGTGTCCCCACTGAATCACACCTTACCAAGTACTTTCTTCCCAACAACCTTGTTGATAAGGTATTGCCTTCACTTTAGAGGTGAGAAGACTGGGCTCAGAAAGGTTAAGTGATTTGTCCCTGGTTACACAGCTAAAAATAAAGCAACTCATTTATATAATACTGTAACACTTTCTTCAAAATAACTGGGTAAGAAAGATAGAATAAATATTACCATCATCCCTGCTTTACATATGAGGAAATAGGCTCAGAGAGGTCCTGTAACCTGGCTGAAGTCACACTGCCCAAAGTGGGATCTAACTCCTGGTCAGAAGAGTCAAGTACACTTTCTGCTATGCCACACAGACTCTCGATTATGGAATAATCTAATGATGCTTGGTCCTTCTGCCCAGTCCTGCTTTGAAGAATAGATTTTCCTGAGGGTCTGGGCCAGGAGAGCTCTGAGATGTTTTCCAGCTCTAAGATTCTAAGACTGTCCCATCATGGAGAACCTCCCACCCACGTTAGTTTCCACTGCTTTCAAAAGGTCCAGCCAGATGAGCCTTTCTGGCCAGAGGCTGTTTAGAAAAGATTCCTGAGCAGTCTGAAAGCTATTCATCCAAAGGAGAAGTTGGTTTTTCCTTTGTAAGAGCCTGGTTCTATTTTCCATTGGAAGGTGGTATTTAGGAATCTGGAGCAAAGGAAGAAGATGGGGTTTTATTATTCCACTCCTGCAAGTTGGAAAGGTTTTTTTCCCCCCATGGCAAAGAAAGGACCTAAAACTTTGTGAAATTTGATAATGAGTGCATTTGACTTTCCATGACCTGATCTTTGTGATTTCGCATTTAATTTATACTTACCAGCTCCAAATTGGATAGTCACAAGTTTAAAATGAGTTTGGCATTCACCCCCCAGCACTTGCATTGGCGGTAGGAGTGATTTATCAGCTTAGGGGTTTTATCCTGCAGCTCATCCCAGCCTAATCTCTATGAGCTACTTTCTAAGTAGATGGCCATCATCAAAGCTGGGGTTTACATGCTTTTTTCCTGGGCAGGAGACTTTTTCACATCATCAGGAAACAGCACCTTGAGTAATTTCCCAAAGGCATGTTCGTTTCTACTTTTCTTTATCTCCAGGTAAGCTATTTACTTGCATCTTTGGGGTGGGTGGTGGGGGGATGTCTTTTTCTTCCCAAAGGGTTAGAGCTTGGAATTCAGGCCTCCCCATTAGGCATAGCTTAAACAAGCCAACTTCTGCACAGAAGTCAGTGAGGTGGGGGTAATGGCTAGAGACTGCACTCAGAAAGATCTGAGTTTGAGTTCTGGCTCTGACACCTACTAGCTGTGTGACCATGGGCAAGTCACTTAACTTCTCTCAGTCTCATCTTCCTCATCTGTAATATGGGAATAATAATAATAGTGCTTATGTTACAGGACTGTTCTGAGGAGCAAATGAGACAGGTTATGTAAAGCATTACACAGCTACTGGGCAGCTAGGTGGTGTGGTGGATAAAGCATCCGGCTTGGAATCAGGAAGACTCCTTTTCCTGAGTTCAAATTCTGTCTCAGACACTTACTAACTGTGTGACCCTGGGCAAATTATTTAACCTTGTCTGCCTCAGTTTCCTCATCTGTAAAATGAACTGGAGAAAGAAAGAGCAAGCCCTTCTAGTATCTTTGCCATTTGGGTAATGGGGTCACAAAGAGTTGGGCATTGACTGAACAACGTTAAAGTGATGAATAATCTCTAAGTTATTGTGTTTAGTTTTGGGCACCACATTTTAGTAAAGTCATTAACTACTGCAGTGTATCCTGAATGGCATAAGACCTAGAGTTCATTTATATAAGAATTTGTTGAAGAAACAAGAGAAGAGGTATGACTATCCTTGAGAAAAGGAGATATGTGAGGCTATGCTGTCTGGTAGGAAGAGTACTGAATTTGAAGTCATATGGCCTGGGTTCAAATTCTAACTTTACTACTCAGTACCTATGTGATATCATACAACTCAGTTCAGCTCTCTCTGCATCAGTTTTTGAAGCCATAAAATGAGGGCATTGGACCAGATAATCTCTAAAGACCCTTAAACTTCTAAATTCTAAATTCAGATGTTACCTTCATTCTTGAAGAGGACCATGACATCAGGAAGATGATGCCATGACTTGCAAGTGAACTGGATTACAGTGAGGGAGGGCTATCACTTTCTCCTCTGGAGCCATCTGGGTCCCATGGCCAGATATAGATCAGAATGACTGGAGATGGCCCAGCCTGATTACTATATAAACTCTTTTCAAACATTTGAGGGAGTATACTATAGAAGCAAAATGAAATATATTTGACCTGTCCCCAGAGAGCAGAACTATGGGTAGAATTTACAGAAAGGGTGCTTTCAGTTCATTTTAAAAAAAAAAATTTCCTAGCAATTAGACCTATCCAAAAACTATGAGTTACACTGGGAAGCCTTTAGTTCATCATCAGTGGAAGTCTTCAAGTAGAGAATGGAGAATCAGAATCACAGAAATTTTAGAGCTCAGAGGGCCATCAGAGCCCAGACCTGATCAAGAATCTCTTTAGGAAATCCCTTGCTACTGGAATTCAGCTTCCTCTTATAGGGTCCCAGGTATGTGAAACCCATTATCTTCCCAAGTAAGCTACTTCTCTGAGATTTTTGTTAGTTTTTTCAACACTTTGGCTTGAAATATGCCTTTCTCAGAGTTTCCACCCCTTGTTCCTCATTCCACCCACTAGCAAAACACAGAACAAGTGAAATCTCTCTTCTAGAAACTGTTTTCCACCAGCACCTCAACCCTATCTAGTCTTCTCTATTCCTACCTAGAGGCAGCTACATAGGGCCGTAGACAGAACACTTGGCTTTAAGTCAGAAAATCTGTGTCTTATCAACTGTGTGACTCTGAGCCAGTCACTGGGCAAATTTGCCCTAAATCTATTTTCTAGGCTTAATATCCCAAGCTCCTTCAATGGGCTGACATGGGGAATATTCTCACAAGGTTTTTCACCATCCTGTTCACCTGCCTTTGAACTCCCTGCAGCTTGTCAATGTCCTTTCTAAAATCTGGACTCAGAACACAACGCAATCCTCTAGATGTGCATTGGCTGGAATAGCACATAATGGGACCATCACCTTCTTCATTCTAGACACCATGTTTGTCCTTATGTGGTCTAAGGCAGTATTAGATTGGGTCCTTGATCTTTTTTCACACAAGTAACTCTCTAGTTACCACTAGCTAGGTGGAACAGTAGAGAGAGTGCTGGGCCTGGAGTGGAAAGACTTGAGTTAAATGCAGCCACAGACACTCACTAGCTGTATGACCCTAGGCAAGTCACTTAACCTCTGCTTGCCTCAGTTTTCTCAACTGTAAAATGGAGATTAAAAACAGCACCAACCTCACAGGGTTGTTATAATGATCAAATGAGATAATATTTGCAACTCATTTAGCATAGTGCCTGGCATATAATAAGCACTATATACAGTTATCCCTTACACATTGAGACATTCTCCATCGCAGTTTCAATATATCACAGTTTGGCGTAAGAAATTAAATGGGACTTTTAGGAGAGTCTGCAAAAGCTGCAGTTAACACAGAAGAAGTTTAGAAACTCAGAAATGCATAACATACACACACGCATACACACACACACATATATATACATATATATGTATTATTTTATAATATCAACCCAAATTTTATAACAAGGTACTCCAAACACCCCATAAAAGAAAAAGAAAAAATTCAGACTTCTTCTCTGGTACAAAGTGAGGGCCAAAAGATTTTACATGAATTTTCCAGATTGTGGGATGCTGCGCCCCTAACTCCCATGATATGGAAGGGATAACTGTAAATGCTTATTTCCTTTCTTGTCCACCTCCCAGTCACGACCTTTCATGCTGCATTTGTGATTTTGGTGGGGGGGAAGGGAAGAGGCAATCAGAGTTAAATGACTTGCACAGGGTTACACAGCTATTAAGTATCAAATATCTGAGGCCAGATTTCACTTCAACTCCAGGGCTGGTGCTCTATCCACTGTGCCACCTAGATGTCACTACAGGTGATTTTTTTAACCCAAATGTAAGACCTAACATTTATCCCTATTAAGCCTTTGCAAAAATTATTTCTATTTAGAAGCTGTGACTAGGTTTTCTACCATGCCAGTAAGCAATACAACAATAATTCTAACGACATTTTAAGTAGTTGCCCACAGAATCTAGCATGCCATCTCTGCATTTGTCCAAGTCATTAATTAAAATGTTGATTAGCTCAAGTCCAAGGACAGGGCCCCAGGGCACTCCACTAGAGGCTTCCCTCCATGTTAACCTCAACTAATTAATGACTACTCTTTGGATCTGATCCTTTAGCCAGGGAGTGCCAAACCCACATAACTGTAGTATTATCCAGCCTGTATCTCTCCATCTTGTCTGCATGGGTAATATAAGAGATGTCATCAAACGGTTTGCTGAAATCCAACTGTGCTATGTCCCCATGGCAATGCCCTGTTCCACCTGTCTAGTAACCCCATTTAATGGGCAAATTAGGACATCTTTGTTCTTTGGGATTCTGGCTGCCTTAGAAATTGACCTAGAGGATCTCTGATGTCCTCCCTAAGCATAAGATTACATGTACATCAAAATCCCTGATAGAAAATCAAACATGATAAGTATATGACCTCTCCAAAAAAAAATGGCTGTGAGGATTCAGAAACATAGTCATGGAATCCATGCATTTCCTCACTCCTCAGCCTCATGCCATTCATTCTCTGCAGGGGAGCGAGAACTGATGGTACTATTTTACTAAGTGCCTAGCACAGGGCTAGACACCATGGAAGTGGGGGCAGAAAAAGAAGCAGCTGCCACTCTGTTTCTCAAGGCATTTACAGGCAGTTACACTGGGAAACTAGATAAACTCATAAAAACCCTTGGAGTGCATGTTAAACAATAGCAAAAAGAACTAGATACACAGTAAAGAGTGTAAGTATTATCGAGGTAGGCAGAAAAAGAAAGGATATATATGTGAGCCCAGAGTTAGGGAGAAAAATACATGCAACACTGACTATTTCTGAAAGACGGTGTTGGAGATGCCCATAGGACTTTCAGATTCTTGTTGTTGCTATTCTCCCTCCTGTTTTGTAGCATTTCAGGTTAGTAAATAGGGAGATGAAGTTGTTTCAAAGGTAGGTTCTCAAAGGCTTTCCCAATTGACAACCTTTCAACTGTGCTCTTCTTCTCCTGGGCTTATTCAAGGGAAGACTTTTCAGAGAATAATGCTGTTACAGGAAATTCAACCTCCAAATATCCATTTTTTAAGTTAATAGATCTAGGTATCCATTAAACGAAAATTTGCTGAAATCTCTAAAGACATGAATCCAGAATGAAATCAAGGTTTGGATGGAGATGTGATCTTTACCTGACACGTTATGGGAGTTATATCAGAGGTACATGTTAAGCCTTGTAATTTTTTTCTTTTTAAAAAGGCTGAATACTTTTTAAAAATCTTTGCGGATGTATTATTTTGACAGAGGTAAAGAACTACAATCGACCACATTGTGAGAGAGAATCCCAAGAGAGCTTCAATATGCATGACAACTCTCCCCACCAGGGCACACCATCCTGCCTAGATTCTGAATGAGGGGGTACTCCATTCGGATTGGCACCAGCCCCACCCATCCCTGGAGGAGCCTAGTTTTTAAATATAAAAAAAAGATTCATTTTCTCCAAGTCTTTGGAGTCAGTACAGCTGGGAATCATTAGCTGTAATCAGGGGGCAGCCAGCATAAAGAGGAAGCAGTGGGTGAATGCTCTGTCTCTCTGTGGCAGCCATCTGGACAGAGGGAATTTGGTTTTAAACCCTGGGGGGTGGGGGAGTTATCGGGATCTTGTTATGTTTGGACTTGACTTCAAACCCAGAACAAAAGATCCTTTTTGCTGGGGGTTTGCTTTCCAAAACTGGAAGCAAAAGATAGTTAATAGTAAGCAAGATGCCATCTCAGAGAAGAAGCCAGGCAATTCAGATGGATGGCCTGGATATGAGGGCAGAACTCCTAATCGCAGGTTGCCTGCTCATCCCAGACTTCTTGTGGGCTTATCCACCTCTGGCCCAAAGTCATCAGAACATGAAAGAAGCTCATTCTATTGTTCTTTACATCCTTGCATCTGCCATCCCTCCTCTACTTTTCTGTTCCTTCATGTTTTCACCCAAAGTAATGTTTTTTTTTTTTAATTCCAGGAAATGGGACAGAAAGTGTTTCCTTTGACTGAATGAGATGGCATACATACAATACTTGACAAACCTTAAAGTGACATCTAAATGCTAACTATTGTTTTATTATCACCTCATTACTTAAAAGTCTCCCCTACTTCATGTCAAATTAGGAACTCACTGAACAGTGTGGTTTTCTCCATTTCATTCAGTTTCTCCCATCATAAATGAAGATTCACATTAGAAAAGTCCAAGAGGGGATGCCTAATTTGACAAGCCCCCCAATATCTATTTGTTTTTCATCCTGAACATTGCACAAACTGAGTTCCTGGAACAGAGAGCCACCCTGGAAAGAATCTTTCTCTAAAAGGAATAACACAGGGGGCTTCAACAATCTGCAGATCTGCTGCACCTTTCTTGCTTATGAAAGGAGAGAACATGATGAATTCTTGCTTTGCTTTGATGTTTGTTTTGTTCTACACGAATGTAGAGGAATCTGCCCTGAAGGTGGCAAGAGGAAGGTGGTCAAAGTAGAAAAGGCAGAAACTTTGACAGTAGTACCTGAAGCAGTATAAAGATCATGGTAATTCATGAAAGGCAATGTGGGGTAGTGGACAGAGAGTTGCATTCAGATTGAAGAAGAGTTGAGTTTAAATAGCCCCTTAACCTCTTGCCATATGACCCTGTTCAAATCACTTAACCTGTTGAGCCTTTGTTTCCTCATCTGTAAAATGGGAAGGTTGGACTCAATGACCTCTAAGGTCCCTTCTGGCTCTAATTCTATGGTCCTATGGATCAGGAAGGAAGAGAATACCAGAAATAATGTGATGCACACCCTTTACACAAACACACACTCTTAACCTCTCCTAGATCTGCTGTGGACTCCAGGGTAACATTAGGGAATGACTAAAAGCTCCATACTCATCATCATGCTTCATTCAGATGAGAATAAATATAAAAACTTATATCTGGGTTCAAAAAATTACTAACACAAATCTTGGATGAGGAAAAGGTGACAAAGATCAAACTCATGTGAAAGGCCAATTCGTGTATGAAATTCCTGGGAGTTTTAGTGTACTGAGAACTCAATGTGACTCATTTGTATAATATAATAATGTCCCAAAATCATAATAGCTATCATTTATATAGTGTGGGGGTGGGGAACCTGCAGCCTCGAGGCCACATGTGGCCCTCTAGGTCCTTGAGGGAGGCCCTTTGACTGAATCCAGACTTCACAGAACAAATCCTCTTCATAAAGGGATTTGTTCTCTAAAGATTGGACTCTGTCAAAAGGCCCCACCCAATTATTATAGCACTTACTATGTGCCAGGCACTGTGCTAAGCACTGTACAGTCATAATCTCATTCGATCCTCAGAATAACCCTGGGAGGTAAGTGCTATTATTATCCTCTTTTGACATATGAGGAGACTGAGGTTTAGTGACTTGCCCAGCATCCCTTAGCTAGTAAATGTCTACCGTCAGATCTGAACTCGTCACGTTCCAATTGCAGTCCTGTGCTCTACCCACTGTCCACCAACTACCTCAACAAACTAAGAGTTTCTTACGCTACTCTAATGTATAAATTCCAGACCAGGGAAGGCAATTCTTCCATTCTGGTTTGCCCTTGTTGGACCACACCTGGAGTATTATGTGATATTCTGAGGCTATTTTTAGGAAAGACATAGGCAAACACAAGTTTATCCAGAGAAAGGTGATCACGATGGCTAGAAGATTGGAGCCTATGCCTGTTGAAGAAATTATAGATTTGTCTTGTCTTGGAAACTATATCAAAAGGTCATTTAACCGAAATGAAAGGAGAAAAAAAAGTTCACATGCGTCTGACAGGCCATGTTCCATATGGAGTGCCAGTTACAGCACAGGATAAAAAATAGCAATAGAGAGAATGAGTAATTCACAGAAGATCACATTTGAGAATAGAGGCCATGGCTACAAATGCACAATACAGAGGCAATAGACACAGAGAACTAGAGATCCCGATGCTAGAAAGTAAAGTTGATCTCATGGAGATCACTGAGACTTAAAATGATAGCACTCAAAATTGGAATATGGTTACAGACCTTATTCAAAATGAATAGAATAAATAAGAGGTACAGCAGATCAGCAACATTTTTTTTAAAAATATACTGATGAGGAAATTCAAGAGTACATAAACCTAATGGAGAGTATATGGATGATATTTAATAGGGGTAGGAACAGAAATAATGTTGCCATGACAGTATACTATAGACCAACAGATCAGAAGGAAGAAATAGATAAGGAATCCAGAAAATATCACAAATCTGGAATAAAAACATAAAATAGTATAAAAAGGGGAGGGAGGTTTTGAATTATCTTGATGTCTTCTGGACTTCTTTCTTGCCAAAAAATAGGGCATATCATAAATGTCTGACTTGCATTTATGATAATTTCATTCTTCAAAAGGTATAAGAAATAGCAGGGACTAGAAATAACAAAGGGAATCATTATTTTTTATCTAATTCTTTCATGGAGAAGGGACTGATTGATGAAATACAAATGATAGGATTAATGGGGTGTTCGTGTGACCACAGCACTGTAGAATTCATGATAAAAACAGAAAGCAAAACCAGGCCTGAAATAAACACTTGATTTAGGTTCATAAGATTTAGAGATAGAGGTGACCTTAGTAATAATGTAGTCCAAACCCCTCATTTTATAGATGAGAAAATTGGGAAGTGAAGTGGCTTGTCCAAAGTCAGGCAGGTAGAATTTGGATGAATCTATTCAAAAGGTTCAGAGGACCTAAAGTCTGTGCTAGGTGGCACAGTAGAAAACCTGAGTTCAAATCCTGTCTCGGAAATTCACTAGCTGTGTGACCCTAGGCAGGTTACTTAACCTCTATTTCCTTCAATTTCCTCATCTGTAAAGTGGGGATAATAATAGTACTTACCTTCCAGGATTATTGTGAAGATCGAACACAATAATAGTTGTAAAGCACTTAGCACAATAAGCACTATATAAATGTTAGCTATTGTTACTTATTATTATTAATTATTATTATTACAAGGCAAGTCTGGCCAGGAAGGATGGGAAGTTCTCAAGAATCGAATTCTTAAGACACAATTGAAGTCAACTGCAATAAGGAAGAAAAGTAAGAGAACAGTATGGAGTCAAAGGAAACTGACCAGCCAATTTAGATCCCTTTTGAAAAATCTAAGGAAGATGAAAGCAGAGGCGAGTAACAAAAGAGGAATGCAAAAGCGTGGCAAGCTGTAAGAACAGGAGCAGGCACCCCAAAGCTCAGAATGAGACTATGGTGAATCCTAGGAAAAACAAAAATGAAGATTATTTTTCATATTTTGGAGCAAAAGGAAAATCAAAGAGATAGACATACTGCTTGGGATACAAAGAATTATGGGTAGATTCAGACTTGGCTAGATTTAGAAAGAAATAGTAAACATTAATTTAGCACAACAAGATCTCCAGTGGAATACCGTGCTTTGTTCTTGGTCTCATGCCATTTGATATTTTTATCAATGACTCCTATAAAAGTAGAAATGGCACACTAACCAAATTTTCAGGTAACAAAGTTGAGACCATAGCGATGCAAGTCATGATCCAAAAGGATCTTGATAAGCTAGAGCATTTGGACTAAATATAATATGGTGACATGAATTAGGGATAAATATAAAATCTGGAATTTGGGTACAAAATATCAACTTCACAAGTATGAGATGAAGGAGGCATGGTTAGACAGCAATCATTCTGAAAAAAAAAGTCTGAGAGTTTGAGTAGACTTCATTGAATTATAGTCCTACTGCACTCTGTCCTTATCAAACCTCTTCTAGAGGGGTATAGTCCTAGTCACCATGGTTTAAGAAGGACACCAGTAAGCTAGAGAGAGTGCAGTCATAAGCTAGAGAGGATGGTAAAGAACCTTGAGTTCATGGCATGTGAGGATAAGGCAAAGGAACTGGCTATGTTTTGTCCAGAGAAAAGAAGTTTCAAAAAACATGATAGCTCTCTTCAAGAATGAGAAGGATTGTGATGTGAAAGGAGTATATTTGTTCAGTAAAAGACAAATTTATGCTTAATAACATGAAACAATGTTTATGACTAGAGTTATGCGAAAATGGAATGAGCTGCTTTGAAAGACAGTAAGATCTCCATTTTTGAGATGTTCCAGCAAGAGATTAAACTTGTTGGTTATCAGAGATTCCATTTGTATATAAATTGAACTAGATGGCTGCTGGAGTCCCTTCCAACCCTCAAATTCTATGATTTCATAAACTGATATAAACATTCTGCCTTAAATACACTAAATTCGGATGAACCTTGAAGCAAAAGAGGTTAAGAAATGTTTATTGGAAGATTTGCATGGAGAAATACTGTTTTCCTCTTCTTGGTCACAGAGTAGCCAGACAGAAAAAATTACATGTAATTAAATAGAAAAAGTATCAATTAGCACTCATTCTCCCATCTAAAGAGAGAAGTGACCAATAGGAAATGACTGTTCTTCTCACGGCCCTTACATAAAGAGTGAAAGAGACCAGGCCTCTAACCACCACACGGGAAGGAGTCAAAGATAAATGAAAAGAGCCCCTGTATTTAGGATCGTAAGATCTTTTATTGAAAACAGGAAAGAAGCTCAGAGGTCACAAGGAGCCCAGTCCTCTCATTCTACAGATGAAAGACATTGTGTGACTTACTCAAGGTCACATGGACAGTAAGTAGAAAGCCAGAATTTGAAATTAGTGCTTTTTCCATTATATCACGCTTTTTTTTTAAAGTTGGATCTTCACCAATAAATCAGGATAATGCCCAAACATATATCATAGATTAATAGTCACTGATAAATTATACTTACACATAAATTGACATGATGACTCCATCTTCAGTGAAGGAGGACTACTATATCTAGAGATATTCTACTCTCAAATTTGGGGGAATCCTCAACACTTATGTGTTAAAAGAGGATGCATCTTAACCTGGAACAAAATACTTGGAGTCCTCACTTCCCAGTAATATTGGAGGATATAACATCATGTAGCATCCCTGAACAGCAACCAGACTGAATTATGTAGGTCTTGACTGGACTTGGACTTTCTGCTCCTCCAAAAATGTTACTTACTGGGTCCCACTGTGTTCCTTACCACACATGCATATACCCTTTCTTTTGCTCTTCTTGCTAAGCAAAAGTGAGATCTGCTTGTTAAATTAAAGATAGTCCCAAAATATTCTACTTCTACTTTCTAGGGAAATTTTTTCACTGGTTCTTTTCATCCAGTCATGCCTCCTTTACTTGGCTATGCCAATCTCTTCTCTGAATCATTTTCCAACTTTCTTAGACATAATATTTCTAAACCTACCAAAGAGCATTCAAGCATACACTGCTATTCCCCAGCTAAAGCATTAAGATTCACCTTGATTCTTTTTCCTACATTGGCTTTTTTTTTCAGTCCGGTATCCTCACCCCTATACCTTCTGATGCTGAGGCATCTTCTTCATATAGAGCAATTGGTGCTGAGAACTGATTCCCTCATTTTTGCTATGATTCTTCTATCTGGAAGTAAAACACTGGCCAAATAATTTCATTTCCTTTGGGTTCCATTTCTTTTCTAAAAGAGTGGATATTTTAACTTTGCCTTCTATCAGCATCACTACATAAGATGGAAAGATTATTGGATTTGGAGGCAAAGGACCTGGTTTCTATCACTTACCGCCTGAGTGATTTTGGTTAAAATGTTTCAACCTCATTTTCCTAATCAGTAAGATTAAAAGGTTGGATTAAATTATGGAAGCAATGTGGTTCAAAGGAAAAATAACTGGAGTCAGAGAACCTGGATTCAAATCCTGCTTCTGAACTTACTACCTTATGATTTTGGGCCTCCATTTCCCCTCCTGTAAAATAAGGGAGCTTAGATCAGATAATCTCTAAGATCCTTTTTCTGTTTGCATGATCTTAAATATATTGTAACATAGATAACTACAAGGCATAGTTACAACTGTCACCATTTGTAGCCTATAGTAAAACTCAGATACATTTTTTACCTGACATATACTAACTGTTATGACCATGAGCAACTCCCTTAATATCCCAGTGCCCTAGGCAACACTCTAATATTTTAAATTACAAACTAGTTCCTAATCTGAGGGTAAGGGAGTTCCACCCCAAGAATTCCCCACACTAAAGAAGTTATAGGTCCAGACCAAAAGAAAATATTAAAAATCCAAGACAAAAAACTTGGTGTTATACTTTATTGTCTTTTGTTCTGGGTTTTGCCCCCTATGTGAATTGGCATCTCTACAGTAACAAGCAATCAGGATAACCATAATAAGGCCCTTGAGAGCAATAGCCTCATCATCTATTTCTCTTGGGTCCTAAGAGTGAATAGTATAAGGTTCTGTGCCTAGAAAGCACTCAATAAATTTGACTAATTAATTTGGGGGCAGCAAATCATGAGATCCTAAAAATCATTATTACTTAACACAAATGCAATTTATATGTGAGCAGAATCTAGCTTATTTCTTTTCTCCCCTTCACAGTCGTAGTATATTATTATTTTTAAAAAGATCAGAGATGTAACTAGGATGGAGTAATGGGACTTTGCTTCTAGGTGTCAAAATATAAAGGGCACTAACAGTACTTGCATTCCTGTAACATTTTTACAGCTGTAGGAGTACATATTTTTTTCTTATAAATTTGAGGTATTAATTTTTAAATGGACAGTTTTATTGAAACAAGTAACTAGTCATTTGTAAACATTCTCAAAAAAAGGTAAGCATGAAAATCACATCTTGGGCAAAAATAGGCATTACCTACAATGAAACTTGGAACAAAATTGTTAATTCATGGCGTGGTGAATTTAGTTAAGGATAGTGAAAAGAATGCTGGCCTCAGCATAAGGACACCAAGGTCCTAGTCAATCAATAAATATATATTTATTACATCAGGCACTGTGGTAAGCATTCAGGTTGGCAGTGGAGAAAAGATTGAATCAGTCCTTGTCCTCAAGGTGTTTACATTCTTTCAGGGGGAAAGGGCTTATTAGCCTTGCGATCTTAAATCTCTTAAATCTCAAATATCTTAAATCTCTCTAAGCCTTATATTCCCCACTCCTAAAGGATGATTTAAATACTTGCTTTGCCTATCTCACAGAGTTATTGGGAGGATTAAATGAGATAGAAGTACCCTGGGATCAGAAAAGTACTGTATGAATCTAATGTATTATTGTGTGAGGTCATAGGATTGCAAGCTAGAAGGGACCTTGGAAACCATCCAATCCCAACTCCATTTTACTGATGAGAAAATTGATGAACAGACACAGGAAGTGATCTAAGATCACATGTTGGTTGGTTGGTTGTTGTCCTTCATGCTCATAGAAGACCAAACTATGTTGAAGTCAAGGTACAGTGTGTCTGACTGTGGCTGATCAGACCAACATGAGCTTGGAATGCTCTACCACAGGTTGGGCACAAATGGTGAACATTTTGGAGTTAAGGTGTCTCTAAATGTATGTATCTCACATTTCTTTTGAGCTACCTCAATTTTGCTTCGTTCAGAGAGCACAGCACCTTCTTTGATGCCATGCTGTGTGGTCCTGTGCCAGTGTCTCCCAAGTCACTCAATAAACTCCAAAGTTCTTCATAGAGACCTTGAAAATGTCCTTGTATCACTACTTCTGACTACCATGTGAGCACCTGCCTTACAAGAGTTCTCCATAAAATAGTCTTTAAGATCATATGTAGTAAAATAGTGGAACCAGAACTCAAGTCTTTTGACTCCAAAGAAAATTATTTCCATTATTCTATAAAGAAAATTCTGCCTCCCCACTAAAGTCCTACTCTGATGTATTCAAGTGGTATGGAGGTGTCCTTGGGTCTTTAAAAACTGTTGCAGCAGAACATAGTCTCTGGCAGATCCTAACAAACTACAAAGGCTGTGAATGAAGGCTTGGCACCAAAGTGCTTAAGTTCAGAAAGGTTCATCACCAGAAGGTTGGCCATATTGATTCATAAAAGTATCCACTAAAGGATGGAGGAGGTTGCAATCTATATGGATAAAGAACATCCCAACCCAGATGAAAAAGGGGAAAGAATAAGTATTTATTTATTTAGCTCCTACTATGTGTCAGGCATTGTGCTAAGTGCTTTTATGAAAATTATTTCAGTTGATCCTCATAACAAATCTGAGATGTAAGAGCTGTTATTATCCCTGCTTCATAGTTGAGGAAACTGAGGTCACACAGCTTGTAAGTGTCTGAGGCCAAATTCATACTCAGGCCTTCCTGAATCTGGGGCTAGTATTCGATCCACTGCGCCACCAAACTGCCTTAAATTTATAGGATTAAGAGAAGTCTCTGTCAACTAATGTTTTTTTTTTAAGATGCAGAATGTGGAACAAATCATTTTGGAAAGATGTGGTTAGATTTTGTTGCTGCAGAGAAGAGAAAGGGATTTGATATTTTTGTTTCTGGAGCTAAATCCTTGCCAGTCAATTTGGATAAAGAAATCAAGAATCATGAAGGTAACAGAAAATTCAGCAGAAACTCTCAAGCTTAAGAATTGATTTCAGGACAAATGTGCAATTGACAATAACTTGGAAGAGGCCTGTTCAGAGTCAGGATGGGGAGTGGGGGGGGGGGAAGGAAAGGACAATAAAAGAAATTTTTAATGCCTTATACTTGAAAATGGGAAAAATAAAATAATAATAACAACAATAATGATAACAATGATGGTGATGATGATGATGATGATGATGATGGCTCCTCTGTCTACATTTTCCTTACAACAGCCTAAGAAGGTAGTCAGATCTTAAACACAGAAAAGCTCTAACCCAAAGGGAAATCGCCTACTTTTTCCCAAGAGTTCTTAATACTTGAAACTTGCTAAGAGTTATATACTAAGTCACAGGCAGGTTGTGAGTTTGCATTGATGGACAGAGTCTCTTCACAAGGAGCTCCCTCCCTGATAGTGCCAAAGCCCCTAAGTAAGATGGCCAGTTTTAAAATAACACCAAGAGCACCTTAACGATATGGCATTTCAAGGTCTTAGAAGTGAGTCAGAAAAAGAAAGGCAGTAACTGTAAGTAGTTTACCTGGATACTCTCACTCTTTTATATACTACTTGGGTTCTACCCCTAAGAATTAGAAGAAAAGAGGTAAACACAACCAAAGGTAAAATGAAGTACCAAGCATCGTTGTGCTAGGAGCTGGGGACACCAAGGCAAAAAAAATGAAACGATTCTTGTTTTGGGGAAGTTTAGGTTCTATCAGGGTAGACAACATATATACCTAAATATATATATATATACATACACACATATATGTGTATATACATGCATGTGTATCTATGTGTGTGCATGTATGTATGCATACATACACATACATACAAGATATATACACTCATACATGCTTAAATATGCATGCATACTAACATATATTTATATATTCAGGATAAATACAAAATAAATGTAGTACAAGAATGGTATCAAATCCCTTCTCCTTCTAGACTTTCTCTTCCCAGGCTGGAGCAGGTTGTACCCATGTTGACTGGTTGGGATAGCTCCCAGAGGAGAGCCACAGCTGGCCACAGACACCACATTGCCACAACTCACTTTTGGTGTCCTAAGGACAATACTAGTATAAGGGAAACAGACAACTACACAGATGACTATAGGTCCTAAGTCTTCGCCAATGTTCTTGCCATTTATGCAAATCAACCACAATAACATTAGTAAATCTTGAACATAAAACATTTATTAAATGAGAAGCAAAAGCCAAAATAATCACAAGATAGCATTTACTAAATAGAAAGCAACAGAAGGAATAATTAAAACATAAAAGTCTACCCATAAACCTGGATTACACTTTCCCATCTCCATGAAAGAAAAAGTAGGCACAAACACACTGAAAGTGAAAACATGAGTAAGGAAATCCATGTGCCCAGGGAAACTCACAATTCTGGATTGTAGGCCCTGACATCTTTGGTCTCTTTAGAGAACGGTCTGTACTTCATATCACCTTCTGGATGGGACCATTTCTCTTTTGGGTCTCTCTACTTACCTGCTTGATAAAGTCATCAAAATAATATTAAAACTTTTAGCAAAGAATAGCTTTAAGTCTGGGGTCTGCAGATCTTCCCAGGTCTGCTCCTTTGGTTGGCTATAAAGAAAGCATGACCCTTTTTCAGTGAAAAGGATTGATTTAATTAAACCCTTTAATTAAGCCTACGATCATTAAAACTGTTTAGATCAGCTCTTTGGACTTTGGTTGGTTTTCTCTACTAGAGCCATAGAGGGCAGTAAAGGACAAGGCAGGAAAGTCACCAAGGCGTTTCCCCTCTCTCAAACTACAGGTGGAGCTACAGAGCAACGCAGCTATTTTCCCAAGAGCTCTTCACATAGTATAAGAGGCTGCTTTCTCCAAGAAGCTCTCAGAATCAAAGCTTTCCTCCAATCAGACACAAAAGCTTTCTGTCTCTTTACAAACTGACTGATCAGTTTAGGCTAATCCGTCTCTAATCAGTTATGTTCAATTCCATTGGCATCTGTCATTCATCTTCTCACCTTCAGCAGCTTCTGTGCTCTCTTCTACAAGCAGCTTCTCTCATTGACTTCTCTGGGTCTCCTTGGATGGTTTCTTAACTGGATCTTCATGCCTCAGCTGCTTTTGCCTCATTAAGGGACCCTTGGTATGATCTTAAGACTCGTCCATTTCCCCTTCCAGGCATGCTGGTATTATACTCAAAACCTTTCCTCAGATGAAGTGACCCACCTCTCTCTTAGTTTGAGAAGCCCCCAAATTTCTGTTTCTGTCACATGTCACACAAGTATTGTTTTTCTAGAACAGTCTGACAGTCCCCAAAGAATTCTCTGAATCAAAATTTCCCAGCAATAAACTTCTAAGTCCTAAAAATAGTTCTATGTTAATTAATTACCGGGAAACAATGGAGTTATCTTTATAATAATCAAGTATTTTTATATGTGAAAATATGTTTTTAGCTCAGTGCCCCCATAATTTTATGGGGTCTTTCCTCAATCAATGGCACTTGGTAGGATCAGAGAAGGCTTCATTTTTTTTCTGAATGGTGCTTGAGTTGCCTCTCCTGTTGATATCATGAAACACCCTCGGTTCTGCTCAGAACAAGTCAAGTGGGAAAAGGATCTGCCCATGGACTTTTCTGTTGAATGACTGTTTTCTTTTCCAAGCTAGCTTTCTTCCACTGCAATAATGATAATATTTCATGTGCATCCAGAATCTTAAGATGTGAAAAAATACATTCCTCTCAAGAGCCCTGAAAAGTAGGCAGCTCTCAGAAGTAAGGAAGCTCCAATTCAGTGGAAAATTATCTAATGATTTTTAAAATATTTTTAATATTTGAGACTCTGTAGGATTTATCTGGCAAGTCATAGATGGGTTGTGATGTGCATGGATAAAGAGCATTCTGACAATAGGGGGTTCCCATGCTGACAAAATTGCAAATCCTTCTCTCATTCCTATATTCCTAATATAGTTGGATTGCCACGGTCAAAGAAATCATCAGTGACCAACTTAGCAGTGATGAACCTCTCTTTTCTTAGCTGAGCTGGGCATGAGGTAGCAGCCTCAGTCTGGTGCTGGTGCTGACAAAAACCTCTCCAGCTTGGTGGAACTGCTATGGATCATACTCCACCATGTACAATCATGGCAAAATGAGTAGGACTTTTAGTATAAGAGATAGGGTACATTACCCTGAAGTAAATGTTGAAAAAGGAAAGGTGGACTATAGTTAGAAAGAGTGGAACAAGGAGAAGGGAAGGAAATAAACATTTATTAAGTGCCTGCTATGCAGCAGGCACTGTGCTAGGCACTTTATAAATATTAACTTATTTGATCCTCACAGCAATCCTGATAGGTAGGTGTTATTATTATCCCTACTCTACTGTTGAGGAAACTGAGACAGACAGAGCTTAAGTAAATGTTTGAGGCCAGAGTTGAAACTTGGATCTTCCTGACTCCAGGCCCAGCAAGGCCTAGAGGCAGCTAACTGGCACAATGGATAAAGTACTGGGCCTGGAGTCAGGAAGATCTGAGTTCAAATTTGACCTCAAATGCGTGCGAGATGTGTGACCTTGGGTGAGTCACTTAACCTCTGCCTTCATTTCTTCAAATATAAAATGGGGATAATAACAGCACCTACCTCAAATAAGATAATATTTGAAAAGCACTTAGCACAGTGCCTGGTACATAGTAACAATATGTATATGCTTATTCTCTTCCCTTTCCCCTTCCTCAGCACTCTATCTACTGTACGACCTAGCTGCCCATGGACATCCTCAAAATTTGAGAGTGCAGAGCTCAAGTGCTATACTGGCATCCATGAAATAGAAATAGAAATAGATCCAGCACATTTGGTAGATACAGTAGGAAGAATCATTAAGAATCACCCTGGATAAAAAGATATGGAGACAGTCACCATCTACACCAGTGGGAAGAGGACCTAAACATGAGATCCTGTATCCATTGAAATAATAAAGTGTTAAAGTATTTCTAAAAGGATACTTATTAGTCTTCTTTATTGGCCACACCAAGGGACAGCTAGGTGGCAGAGTGGATAGGTATTGCAACAATTCAGCTAGCAGTTGCTGTGGGGGTGAAAAACCAACAAGAACGCTACAAGCCCAGGTTCTTTTGATCTGCTTTACTAAGGAAAGCAACATTAAGGAGTTAACAATCATACTTTAATCCAACACACAAATATCATTCACTTGGCTCAGGGTAAAAAGCTAGCACCCTGAACTTCAGAGCAAACACAAACAAATTACAAACATCAACAGACAGAACTTGTCTGATTCAAATCTCAGTGTAGTTACCAGAGTTTAACAAAGTCCAATCAGCCAGAGTTTAACAAAGTCCAATCATCCGGGTTTATAAGCTGGAGGGCTCTTATCTACAGCTGCCAGAGTCTCCACATCAGCACACCACCAAGAGAGCCCTAAGCAAATAGCTCTGTCTTCCTTTTTTATGCACTCTTTAGCCATCATCAAATGTCATCTGAGCGACCAGAACTTAAGCTCTTGCTATTGGCTCTGGTGTTAGCAACTCCCCTTAGGACCCTGGGGGCTTCATGCCCACATGGGCTTATCGTCTGGTAGCTAGAGGTTTGGGACCTACTTGGGAGCAAAGATATAATCAGACTTCCCTTCATCGGCCTCACCTTAGTTACCAGTGCAATAGGGTACCAGGCCTGAAGTCAGGAAGACTTAACTACATGAGTTCAAATCTGGCCTTAGGCACTTACTAGCTCTGTGACCCTGGGCAAGTCACTTAACTCTGTTTGCCTCAATTCTTTATCTGTAAAATGAGTTGGAGAAGGAAACGGCAAAGCTCCAGCATCTTTGTCAAGAAAAATTTAAATGGGGTCACAAATGGGTCAACTGAAACAACTTGACAACAAAAATTAGATGATCATTGCTGTCCAGTGGGTACAGTGAAAGGGGCAAGAGGTGTGCCTAGGCTTTGTTTCTAACCCTCCAGTGATTTCAAGGCTAAACATGCTCGATAACCCTATTCTTCCACAAGTAAGCTCCAAAATTTCCATTACTGGTGCCTCGTTATGTTTTTTTTCTTCTTTGTGTCACCACATTATTATTTGATTGCTGGACTCCCCATCATTCAAATTTGCCAGTGGGAAAGAATAAACCCTTTTCCTTTCTCCCTTGCCCTAATTTCTCAAAAACTACATATAGGGGGGCGGAGCTAAGATGGTGGATGGAAAGCAGGGACTAGTGTGAGCTCCCTGCCAAGTCCCAACAAAAACCTATTAAAAAAATGGCTCTGAACCAATTCTAGAACTGCAGAACCCACAAAATAGCAGAGGGAAGCAGGGCTCCAGCCCAGGACAGCCTGGATGGTTGCGGGGTGAGGTCTTTCACACACGGAGCTGGGAGCAGAGTGGTGCAGAGCCCACCGTGGGAGGCACTGACCAACCAGACCAGGAGCTGGGTGGAGAGTGCCCTAGCGCCCTGAATCAGTGAGCCGCAACAGATACCAGACTTCTCAACCCACAAACACCAAAGACAACAGAGAAGGTTAGTGGGAAAAGCTGCTAGGGACAGGGAGTTTGTGGTTCAGCCACCGCCCCAG
>CM053622.1:166065411-166093429 GCA_028646595.1 Phalanger gymnotis | reverse complement strand
AGCAAAATATAGTTAGTCTTTCACAACATGAGTATTGTGGAAGGATTATACATAATGATATGCATGTAGCCTATGTCGAATTCCTTGACTTCTTGGGGAGAGATTGGAACTCAAAGTTTTAAAAACAGATGTTCAAAACCAAAAAAAAAAAGTTTTTGAATGTAACTAGAAAATAAGATACACAGGCAATGGGGCGTAGAAATTTATCTTGCCCTACAAGAAAGGAAGGGAAAAGGGATGGATGGGGAGTGGGGTGACAGAAGGGATTGCTGACTGGGAAACAGGGCAACCAGAATATATGCCATCTTTGAGTGGGGGGGAGGGTAGAAACGGGAAGAAAATTTGTAATTCAAACTCTTGTGGAAATCAATGCTGAAAATTAAATATATTAAATAAAGTCTTTCTGAAAGAAAATACTACATACAGCCCTTTCTCAGTTGGCTTTGGGGGAGTAGGGGTATTTGGTGATAATGGTATTTGGAGTAGGGGAGTAGGGGTATTTGGTGATAACCGGTGATAATGTGATTAAAGATCTTTCCCACCCATTCAATAGGCCTCAGGTAGAGCTAGTTAAGGGAAGTTTAAGGTGGAGCCAGTTAAAGGAAATTTGATTAGGAGAGGCTTGATTGTAGGCAGGCCTATACCTTATACTTACTAGGTAGGAAGCCCCAGGTCCACACCCTTTTGCTAATTAAGTCAGGAGAGGTGTCAAACCCTTGGGCCCTAAAAAGAACATATATACCCAGAAAGTAGCCATAGAACTCAGAATCTGCAGAGAGCTACAGAAGTCAGAAGTCAGAATTCATCCCAAAGAGAAGAAGCAAGAACTCCGAGTCAACAGAGAACTGAGAGAGAGTACAAAGCAGGGAGTGGAAACCAGGGAGCTTCGGAGACAAGAGAACTGAGAGGAGAGAGAACTCAGGCAAAAACACAGTTGGGATTCATGAGTGAGTGTTTACGGGAAGGCCCTAGCAGGGGGGAAGGTTACAGGATGACTTGGTTCCTTGCTATAACTCTGTCTTATAATTTCCTTGTTGTTACATTGAGGTAGGCTTACTGGTTTTGTAATATAATTACTGCTATATGGAATTGGAGTTATTGGTCTTGAGATTTGATCCTCTGGTATCTAAATTCCTCTGCTTTCTACCTAGAGAGTTTTTCATACTTTGAGATTCTGAACCATACAAGCATGTTCATGGTCATCCTCGAAGTCATGAGTTTTGCCGTACTGATACAGGGTAGTGCTGTTACTCTGCAATACCAGGAAATATTCAGAGAAATTACAATAGTAGTACCTCATTTCTACAACATATTAAGGTCTATGAATTACTTCCCTCACCAGAACCCAATACAGTATGTTTTCCAAGTACTATTATCCTCACCCCACCCTCATCCCCACATACTGATAAGAAAGCTGAAGTGCCAAAGGGTTAAGTGATTTGTCTGGAATTATGCCTTAATAAATGGCTAAGGTCTCAGGCTTCTAAATCCTATACTCTTCATGGCTCCATTCTTTCTCAAATAAAATTACAAGTGAAGGAAAGTTTGTGTTAGCACCCTCCTGCTCAAGTACAAGTAAGCCTAGATGACTCATTTCATAGCTCCCCTTCACTTATGTGCTTCTATGATACTATAATAAGCATAAGGGACTTAGGCCTGCATTTCCCAGAATACTAGGATCAAGTGCAGAGAATTGATCCATGCTTTGTTACATCTCAGCTTCAGAGGCTGTATTGAGTGCACAATCCTCTACAAACAAAAAATCATGCACAAATACTCCTTCCACTTTGGTCTTGGCTTGCAGCCTTTTCAAGTTGAAGAATTTACCATCAGTACAATAGCTGACCTTGATGCCACGTTTATCCTCATTGAATGAATTTGACAATGTGGCTGGAAACATCATGCTAAAAAGCATGCACACAGCCTTGTTTCACTCTATTGGTGACTGGGAAAGCACAAGAGCATTGTCCATTTTCCAGAACCCAGTTGTTTCAACAATCTGGCTAGCAGCTGTTGTGGGGGTGAAAGACCAACACAAGCCCAACAACAAGCACGCTACCAGCATGTTTCAAAAGCCCAGGTTCTTTTGATCTTCTTTAGAAAGGAAAGCAATGTCAAGGGGTTGACAAGTTTACTTTAATTCAGCATACAAATACCATTCACTTAGTTCAGGGGAAAAAGCCAGCACCCTGAACTTTGGAGCAAATAAAAAACAAATTACAAACATCGACAGACAGACCAGATACAGATTCATAGTTAGCAACATCTAGGTTCAGCCCAGGAGCTTATTAACAAGGGCCGGCTCAGAGTCACACACACCACCACAGCTGTGGGTAAGAGCTCTGAAAAAGAGAAAGCCAACCCCTGGTTTTATATCTTTTTCTGGATCAAGGGTGAGTCACACATGCAACTCACCCATGTGACCTAGAATCTCACAAAGAGGCTACTTGAACCCACATGGTCTAAAAGCCTCTGATGTCCCAAACATGTCACTCAAACTCATGTGAAAACTAGGCCCTCCCCTGAGGCAAGGAGGTCACCAAGGACTCTCAATCTAATCCAGGAAACATAGGCCAAACTCTTCAAGGGTGCTTGGTTGAACTAAGTGGGAAGAGCCCATTTTGTTTACCAACACACCAGGCCATCGTGTTGTCATGAAATTTGATGTACAGTGCTAATGAACTTATCCAGGCAACCAAAATTTTTTTAAATTCCATATTTTATTATTTAATATTTTTTAGTTTTCAGTATTGATTTCCACAAGATTTTGAGTTACAAATTTTCTCTCCATTTCTATCCTTCCCCCCACTCCAAGATGGCATATATTCTGATTGCCTTGTTCCTCAGTCAGCCCTCCCTTCTGTCACCCCACTCCCCACCATCCCTTTTCCCTTTACTTTCTTGTAGGGCAAGATAGATTTCTGTGCCACAGTGCCTGTATATCTTATTTCCCATTTCAGGCAACCAAATTTTGACATAATTTTCCATAGGCCCTCACAACTAACAGTATCAAAGGCCTTGGTCAGATCTACAAATATTGTGTAGATGTATGTAAGTATGGATCAATTCTCTGCTGCTTGTGCTAATTTTGGCCTAACAATTAACACCAAGAAAACACACGTGGCTCCATCAGCCACCGCCACACCACCTATACATGGAACCTTCAGTTACAGCAAATGGAGAAGTTTTGAATGCTGTGGATAAGTTCACTTACCTTAATAGTATACTTTCCAGGGATGTACACAGTGATACTGAAGTTTACAAACACATTGCCAGAGCTAGCTCAGTGTTTGGGAGGCTCTAAAGGAAAGTACGGGAGAGAAAAGGTATTAGACTGAAGGTCCACAGAGCCGTTGTGCTGACATCATTGTTGTATGCCTGTAAAACCTGGACAGTTTACCAGCCCTGTGTCAGAAAACTGAATTTCTTCCATTTGAATTGTCTTAAGAAGATTCTGAAGATCACCTGGCAGGATAAGATACCAGACAATGAGGTCCTTTCTCGAACTAAAATGCCGAGCATTCAAACTCTGCTTCAAAGAGCGCAACTCTGATGGGCTGGCCACACTGTTCCAATGCAAAATGTAGACTTTCCCAAAAAAACCATTTTATGGAGAACTCACACATTTTAAGTGTTCATTTGTTGGTCAGAAGCAGCAATACGAGGTCACTCTCAAGATCTCTCTTAAGAACTTTGGAATTGATTGTGTGACATAGGAGACACTGGCATAGAACTGCTCAGTATGGTGTGCCCACATCATGGAAGGTGCTGTGCTCTATAAGCAAAGCAGAATTGAAATAGCTCAAGAGAAACACAAGATGCCCAGTTTCAGAGAATCTACCCCAAATGTTCACACAAATTATTTGTGCCTGACCTGTGGCAGAACATTCTGAGCTTGTATTGGTCTGATCAACTATAGTCAGACACACTAAAACTTGACTCTAGTATAGTGATGTCATTTTGGTCCTCTTTGAAAACGAAGGACAACAACCAGTCAACCAACCCAGATCAAGTGCTCATTTGCTATCTATAGTCATATGAAAAAAATGCTCTAAATCACTATTTATTAGAGAAATGCAAATTAAAACAACACTGTAGTACCACCTTACACCTATCAGATTAGGTAACATGACCAAAAAGGAAAATGACAACTGTTAGAGGGGATATGGGAAAATACGTATACTAATGCACTGTTGGTGGAGTTGCAGGCTGATTCAACCATTCTGGAGAGCAATTTGGA
This sequence comes from Phalanger gymnotis, assembly GCA_028646595.1. Classification (NCBI taxonomy): domain Eukaryota; kingdom Metazoa; phylum Chordata; class Mammalia; order Diprotodontia; family Phalangeridae; genus Phalanger; species Phalanger gymnotis. Next base: position 166,089,189 of record CM053622.1, on the reverse strand, counting down.
CTTATGCCCAAAGGGTTATAAAATCATGCATAGCCTTTGACCTACCAATAACACTGCTAGGTCTGTATCCCAAAGAGATCAAAGGAAAAGGAAAAGGACCTATACGTACAAAAATACTTATGACAACTCTTTTTGTGGTTGGAAATTGAGGGGATGCCTATTGATTGGGGAATGGCTAAACAAATTGTGGTATATGATTGTGGTGGAATATTATTTTACTATAAGAAATGAAGAGCATGATGCTTTCAAAAAACCTTGGGAAGACTTAGATGAATTGGTGAAAAGTGAAATGAGGAGGACCAGGAGAACATTGTACACAGTAACGGCAATGTTATATGAGGATCAATTATGAACAACTTAGCTATTCTCAGCAATACAATAATCTAAAACAATTCCAAAGGACTTATGATGAAAAATGTTATGCACCTCCAGAGAAAAAAACTGATGAAGTCTGAACATAAATTGAAGCACACTTTTTTCCTTCTTTATTATTTGTGTGGGTTTTTTTGATCTGTGTTTTCTTTTGCAACATGGCTGATATGAAAATGTTTTGCAACATTGAACATGTTTAATCTGTATCAAATTATTTGTCTTCTCAAGGAGGGGGAAAGGGAGGGGAGAAAGAATTTGAAACTAAAAATTTTTCAAAACAAATGCGAAACATTTTTGTTTACATGTAATTGAGAAAAAGTAAAATAAAAATTAAATGGAAAAGAACTTTCCAGGACTCCATTTATGATAACTCTTGTGCCTATGGCACAGGCTGATTGAGTCAGGAGGAAAAGATGGGTGATAGAAGAACAAGAAAGTGGTCACTGTTGGGGTTCATGAATACAAGAAGAGGTAATTGATTTAGGACAGGACAGAGATGATATTGACCAGAGCACCAAGTAATGCCAGAGGCCAGGAAAACTAAGGGCTATGTGGAAATACAGAACAAGAGTGAGGGCTGCAGATACCAGCAATAGTTTCTGAATGGCAATGATGGGATTGATTAAAAACTCAAACCCTTCCCTATCTCAGAGATTTGAATCATGTAGGTGCTTGATTTCCCCACTACTCTGGGAAAAAGATGGGGAAGATGAGAAGAATGCATGTGAGAGTCTATGTTACTATACAATTAAGTTCAAGACCAATTAATTGTTTTACTAATTCAATGCTACCTTTTGTCTGGGCCCTGTCAGTGAATAAGTAATTACTTATGACTAACTAATTTTAGAAGTTCCAAGTGTCAAATGGGGTGATCCAAATAAACCAACAGAGAGAAATTGCTAACCAAGGAACACCCATAATCTTAATGCTAATCCATATGAGGCCAGAAGTGAGGGTTACATTAATTAAAATTTTTTATTCTTACGTGTTAACTTTGGTCTAGTATCAAGATGTCTAAAAGTGTATAAAATAGACAACTAAATACCAATATATTGAATTCATTCTAGTCCACTCTTCCAAAATAAGGCTGCCACATTGCCCCTCAAAGTTCTAAGGGTTCCCTGAGGAACTGAGGGATGTCTCTTCTCTAATGCTATCAGCTTAAATCCACACAAGTCATGTCCCCCACCCCACCCCAATGTTAGATACCAGTAATTAGAATCTCAATTTCATTTAATTACTCAACGTTAATTAGCTTTTACAATGGTATATTTACTTTGAAGATAAAACAATAACAAAATTACAACCATTACTCTCTCCCAACACATTGAGCATACTTTCCCCTATCCTATCTTTCTCTCTAAGGGGAGAAGACTCAAACTTAGCTCATTTCTGGCGTAAGTTTGGTCCCACCAAGTTCACATCTAGATGAGCCTAAGAAGAGAGAAGTCCTCATCTGGGTTACAGATAGACTCTGTCCCAAAGGTCTCTTCTTGTTCCTTGGGACATCAATGCTAATCTGGCTGCAAAATCCAAATACTGGAACACTGGAAAACAAAGATTCTTGCTCTCCTGACCTTTGGAAACTCATGTTGGAAACTGTAGACATACCCTAAAAATAATGTTGCCTCAAAGTTCCCTCGCTGAGAGAGGCTTTTTCCTATCTGGTCTTCCAAAATTCTTCCTCTGGATTTCAGGCATTCTGCTCCAACTTGGCAGTTGCATCCCTTCTTTACCTCTAGAGATCTTGATACTCCAGCACTAGAAACTAGCGCTTTCTCTCTCTCCTCTCTCTCTCTCTCTCTCTCTCTTTCTCTCTCTCTCTCTCTCTCTCCCTCTCTCCCTCTCTCTCTCCTTCAACTTGTCATCTGGGGCCCTGGTTCATCTGCCAGAAACAAACCCTCTAGCTAAATTTTAATACCTTAAGGTAAAGTTGCCTGTTCCATATATGTCCTAGATTGGTAGTTAAATTCCCACCTCTCCAGAGACCATGTGATCTGATACCACAAATGTAGACTTCTATGGTTCCCCATGACTGAGCATGATGGCCTCATTCTTCTTCCAGTGTGAGCACTCTCTCCAGATTAAACATAAATTCTGACCCCAGACCCTTTGTAACCTTGTAGCCCTTCCCTGGCTCCTACCTCATTGATTAAACTGGGATAACAGCCATAGCCTGAGGCCAATGAACAGTGGACATCTGTCCCTCATCATTTGTTGGCTCCAACCAACTTCTTGCTTTATGTTGCCACATGAAATTCACACCCTCCCTCAAACAAATAGTCCTTTCTAGAATATAGGCTACTATTAGAGCAAAATTACTTAGCTACCAATTCTGGCTCACACCATTCCCCCTCATAAGGTGGGAATAGCAAGCAAACTTTCTCCATGATCTTTAGCCAGCTGCTGTCATGGAAAGAGACTGAATTAGGAAGCACGAGAACTGGTTTCTAGTCTTCCCCTCTACCACTAACTAGCTGTGTGACCTTGAGTAAATGATTTAAGTTCTCTGGGTCTCAGTTGTCTCATCTACAAAATAGCAATAATATCCTTCCTCTTTGCCAATCTGAGTTATTGTGAGGGACAAATGAGATAACCTTTATGAAAGTTGCTCAGAAAATGTAAAGTTCTATTGAAATAAAATGTACAATTATTTACATCTCTCTTAGGGTACTTCTCAAACTCTGTCTTGAATTAGTTATTTGTCGACATGTCATATCTTTCCTCCCTAATCTCCTCAGAACAAGGACTATGTCTTATTCTGATTTTTCTCATCCACAGCGCTTTGAACACAGTAACCACTAAATAAGTTTCTGTTGAATAAATGAGTACATATTTTACCTCACTGTTGTCAGAGTATCTCTTTTTACAGTAGGGATGAAAAGATGATGATAATATTTACTTGTGACCTTCCACAAAAAAAGGAACATGGAAATTGATCTTGAAATAATAAATGGAAACTATATAGTAAATATCAAATATTGTATATGCCTAAATCCTCCTATGATTCCAAATTTCTCTGACAAAGAAAGGAAAATCTATAAAGTGGACATAAAAATTAACCCTTCCCTGACTTTCGGTTGTATTCTCTCAATATAAATGCTTGAAATGTTGGATTTTGGAGTCAGGGGACCTGAGTTTGAAACCCATCTCTGCTATTTACTACTGCATGGGAGCTTGAGAAAGTCTTGTTTGAACCTTCATTTCTTCATTTGTAAAAGGAAGGACTTTATCTAGACTGCCTGTAAGGTCTTGTCCAGCTCTAGATTCTAGGACATATAAGACTCTTGGTAAACCTTAAAGCACTACCTCACTGTCAGGTCTTTCATGTTCACTTGGTTAGCCTGGCCTATCATCAAAATCCCTGTTTCCCTCTAAATTCTTCTTCAGCACCATCTTGTACATGAAGCTTTGCCTTACCTCACCCCAGCTACTAGGGATTCCTCCATCCCTAAATGTATTTTGAATTTACTTTGCATACGTTCTATATGTACTCACTTATGCATATGCCATTGTCCTTCAAAGAATGTAAGCGCCATGAGGGCAGGGACTACTTCATTTTGGTTTTTGTATCCTGAGAGCCTAGAATGTAGCCTGGGCCACAGTAGACACTTAACAGATTCTTGTTGATTTATTGATAGATCAAGAGTTGTTCAATGGCACATATGAAAGAAAATAGAAGCTAAGACAGTCAAAAAGTATTTATTCAGTCCTTACTATGTTCTAGGCACTGTAATAAGTTCTAGAAGTAAAGATACAAGCAAAAAGAAAGATAGTTCTTGAGCACAAAGCTTACATTCTAATGGGGGAAACAGCACTAAAAGGAAGCTGGATGGCAGAGGGCTGGAGGAGTAGGTTTGGAAGAAGGTGCCTTCAAGGGTGCATATTACCTTGTCAGAGAAAGGTAAAATCTAGAAAATCTGGAAAAAAAGAAGTTCAAAAGGTAAGGAGGACAGCCCAGAGAGGAATAAAAGAATGACCGTGGTGGCCCCGGGCACTTCCTGAAAGTCGAGGTTCTAAGAAGAAATGACCAGTCAGAGGAAGGGGCTGCAGTGCTGGAAGAATATTCCAGAGTGGAAAGGCTGCTTGGGAATGGTGGGGAAAGAAAGAATGAAGGACTAAGAGGAGAAAAAAAACCTATCTTCGCTGAGGATATTTTCTTAATATTCAATAGTTCAAAGACGTGTGATTTCACCCGGGTAAATACTACTTCCATTACAACACTCTAATGCCTTATTAACCTCTTGTTCAACTGATGCTGAGTGCCTTCAAATTTAGCTAGGCTGTTCTTAGATAATGGATATATAGTCCATCACCAATAGGCTTATATTGAAAACACAGGAAAGGAAATTTGACATATGCTACAAGACAAGGAAGAATTTTCCCCATGATGAGAGACAACGAAACACTGCCTTGAATGAAATCTTTCTCTGAAGATCTATCATAACATAAGATTTGCATCCATCTGGGGATAGCTTAGGGAGCATAGCTGAAGAGGGGCAGGGGTCTCATAGCTCAAAAGCTAATGTTGCTTCTTTTTGTGAAATCAACTGATAAGTATTGAAAATTACCTTTATTAGAGCTGTGTACTGTTCTCCACTGGTAATAGGATTTCTTCAAAGTCTAGCATTCATAAATATCCCTTATATTACTGAATATGATAATGCAAATATTATTCTCTTTTTTTCCTTAAGTATTGTAAGCTATGGCATACATCTGGCCGCTTCTCTTGACTTATAAAGGATCTACCCTGGTTCAGGCCCTCATCACCTCTCACCTGAACTATTTCAGTTACCTCCTAATTGGTCTATCTTCAGTCTCTCCACACTCCAATCTATCTTCAACATTGCTCCCAGACTTATATTCTTAAAACACAGATATGATCATAACACATATACCTCACCCCTGCTACCTACTCAAAAATCTTCAATGGGTCCCTATGGCTACCAGATAACATACGAAATTCTCAGTCTGGCATTTAAAACCCTCTACAATCTGGCTTCCACCTACCCATCCAATTTTATTTCATTTTACTCCTTTTCACACAGTTTATGCTTCATTCTGGCCTACTTGCTGCTCCCCTTACATAATATTTCATCTCCCACCCACATGCCTTTGCATAAGTGGCCTTCCATGTCACCACTATGTCATAAGGAAGGAAATCTTCCTTCAAAGCACAGCTCCAGTAGCACCTTTTATACAAGGCCTTTCTTGATCCCCATTCCCTCCTTCAGTCCTCCATTCCTAGTGCTCACTCCCTTTTGAAACTACATCGATTTTCTTGGAACATATTTTGTATTTGCTTATTTTTGCATATGTTATGTCCCAGTCAGTTCACAAGCATTTACTAAGCGTTTACTATGTGCCAGGCTTTGTGCTAAGAACTGGGGATACAAACAAAGAGAAAAAGGAAGAGGGGAACCAGTCCCTTCTCTCAAGGAGTTCATATTCCAACAGGAGCAACAACATGCGAACAACTATACATAAACAAGATATACACAGGATAAATCGGGGGTAATCATAGAGCGGTTAAAATTAAGAAAAACTAGGAAAGTCTTCTTGTAGAAGGTGAGACTTTAGCTAAGACTGAGATGAGGAATGAGAAAGTTCCAAGCATCAGGAATAGCCAATGAAAATGCCCAGAGAGGGGAGATGGATCGTCCTGTATAAGGAAGAGCAAAAAGACCAGTGTCCCTGGATCACGTAGTATGTGGAGAGGAGTTAGGTGTAGAAAGACTGGAAAGATAAGAAGAGACCAGGTAGGTGTTGAAAGCTAGGGGTTTATATTTGATCCTGGAGGTAATAAGGAGCCACTGGAGTTTACTGACTAAAGGTGGGAAAAGAAGGGGACGAGTTCAGACTCGTACTTAAAGACCAATTTGGCAGCTGAGTGAAGGATGGATTGGAGTTGATGACACACTTAAGGCAGGGAAACCAACCAGCAAGATATTATAATAGTCCAGGCAAAAAGAGAAAAAGAAATAAACAGATAAACAAACAAATAAATAAAAGTCTAGGCAAGAGATGATGAGAGGCTACAGCAACGTGGTACCAGTATCAGAGAAGAGAAGGGACAGGTTCTAGAAAGGTTACAAAGGTAAAAATGGATATCGAATGACGAGTCAAGGCTGATCCCTAGGTTTCAAGCCTGGGTGACTAGGAGGGTAGCAATATCCTCTACATTAGTAGGAAAGTTGGGAAGACTGGAAGATTTGGGGGAAAGATAATGGGTTCAATTTTGGACGTGTTGAATTTAAAATATCTATGGAACGTACTGTTCAAGATGTCTACTAGGCAGCTGGAAATGAGAGGCTGATATAAAGAAAGAAATTAGGGCTGGACAAGCAGATCTAAGTCATCTGTATAGAGATGATAATGGAATCCATGGGAGCTGACAAGATCACCAAGAGAAATAGTAAAGAAGGAGAAGAAAAGAGGGGTAAGGACAGAGCCTTGGGAGACACCCCCAGGAAGTAGGCAGGACTTGGATATAGACTCAGTCACAATCTACAAGTCTCAATGCCTGAGTTCAAGTGCATTGTCACGAGGACCTTGGCTCCCAGGTGATAAAATCTTTGACTTCAGTAACTTATAAAGTCACCTTGCCAAAGTGTAATAAAGTGGTTGCAGAATTTACAGACCTGTGAAATATTAAGGAACATGGCTATAGTATGCTATATTGTACACAAATCCTACATTTCTCTGCATATGAGAGCGACCAGGTGGCAGTGGACGCTGTTGGACTTGAAGTCAGGAAGACTTGACATGTCTGACTCAGACATGTATTGACTGTGTGATCCTGGGCAGATCACTTAATTTCCCTCTCTCTCATGTCCCCATCTGTAAAATGGGTATAATAATTATAGCACCTATCTCACACAGTTGTTGTGATGATCAAATTAGGTGATATATAGAGAGCTTTGCAAACCTTAAAATTGTATATAAATGCTAGTTGCTGTTGTCATTGTTATTACAATATGCCTCATATCCTACGGAACCTGTATAGCATGGTTCCTGCCCTCTGGAAGCATATCTCCAAATGACAACATAGTACTTGCCCTGGCAGAACTGATATTTACATATATTATTATTGGATCTTATATTCATTACCTCCCCTTTAAAAACACATACGTACATACACTAAAGCTTTTCAAGATAAAATTATTAGAGGATTTTATGGTTAACAAGGAAGTAATATTCAAGACACTGCCCTTTGCATCAGCAGGAAAAGATGAAGAAAGTCTATCTCACAATCAAGCTGGATGACTTCTAGATGATGCTATATTTTGCTGGTTCTGTTAATCAGGCAGCATCTCGCTGCGTCTGTTCATTGCTAAAGCCATTACACTGTTGTACAGTAAATCTGCTTTTCTAGAGAGGGTCTAAAATAGAAACCCCATGCTGGCTAAATTTGCTTTGGGAAATTTCAGGCAACAGCAAGACATTTTAAAACTGACCAACTTATGCTCTGCTGATGCTCTGAATGGACTGATGAGGAGAGAAAACTAAACACAAGCTGTTATTTTTTGCCAGGCTAAGGTTAGAACCTCCAGTGAAAGTGTGTAAATAATGAGCACAACTAGCAATGAGGACTGAATTTCAGAGAGAGGAGAATAGATGAGTGTGGTAAAATAAAAGGGGAGAGGGGAGGAGACACCCCAATTTTATCTTCTACCAACTTCATTTCGAGATTGTAGACAAGCAATATGACACACACAGCAGACCCCCCCCCCAAAAAATCCAAATATTAAGGAACATTAAGACTTCTCATGAGTGAAAGGTTGTTTCCTACTTCAGACAATTGATTAGCAGGTGAATGAGCGCTCTCTCTCTCTCTCTCTCTCTCTCTCTCTCTTCCCCCCCCCCCAGGAACTAACACTTGATCGACCAATTAAGTGTGATTGATTGATTGATTTGTAATATGCAGCGTGTGGTGCTGCCTCTGAGAAGGGGGCCCTCGAGAGAGACAAGCCAAGCAATTGTTTGGCTGCTCTCGTGTTAGCAAGTGCCCTGCGGTAACCCTCGTGCTCTGAAATACTCATATTGGTTTTTTCAAAGTTGGGTGCAGAACTGTGCTTTCCCGTGTCTGTCACTAATGACTTGCAGCTGTTGCTAATCTGTGCCTCTGATTTCCTTTGATTACTATGTGTATTGATGCCTGTGGTAAATAGGCATCTGCCAGGTGCCAGCACAATCAGGGGAAAAATATAAAAAGTTCCCTGTTTCAAATTCAATGTGACATTGTACAAGTGGAGAGGCAGACATTTAACTATTTAAAGGGAACAGCTTCCTGGGACCATCTCCGGCCTCCTGGCCAGGGACATTCCTGCCATATTTCTTTGCCTCGTGAGAGCCTGTCTTTCTTTAGGGTATTGTCTTGGGGCCGGAGGACGGTTTCCAGATCATGTGTCAGCATCCAAGGGTAATGAATCTCCAGGGTGAACAGTCAGGACTGTGTGATTGCTATGTGGGTATTTTGCCTGTTGAAAAACCCAGGCTATAGCTGAACTTTCCTGCCTTACCAAGTTACAATCAACTTCTATAGGATCACCCTCAGAAGGGCATGCTTCAAAATCCCAGTAACAGAGGGGCCTCTCACTGTAAGCATGGCGTGAATGCATCTCGGCTCTCAGGAGAGACTAGAAGATAACACACGGGAAATCTCAGCCAGGCCGAGGTTGCCCCAAGCTAGATGGCAAAAGCATCCGAAACCTAATCTACTCTTTCTTTGGACCCCTTGCAAAGATGTTGCCTTTTTAGGGCTTCTCCATTACCTGCCTGAGTTATACAAACCTAGGGTCCAGAAAGGAAGAAAATAACAGAAAAGCCTCTGGTTGAGGATTCAGTCTTGTATCTTTGCTGGGGCAAGTCCCCTCTGATCCTATGCTTGGGCTGCTGGTTCTTTCTTTCCAGAAGTGGAAGTTAATTTTCTTTACAACTTCTTTCCATTTGCTAATTATCAAGAAGACACACCTTTGCTGCACCTTTGATTGGATTGGGTTTTTTTTTCTTGTTTCTCATGGTCAGGAACATATAACCATCCATACTTTGCTATTGCCATATATGTGTAATAGGAGCCAGGTGTGAGTTGAGGGTTATACTGTGCCAATAGTCAAAGGTAGGCATCTGTAGACAAGGTTCTAGATTCAACAAGCTTTGATTGGTGCAAAGGGGCAAAGGCATTGAGAGGAAAGAGCAGGGGCAAAAGATTCTCAAAGTACGCAGAAATTCAATAAATACATAATTTATAGACCAAAAGACAAGATTTAGCATCTTTCATTTTCAATCCTATCTTGGGAGAAGAACAGAGAGATAGAGAAAGAGAGAGACAAAGAAACAGAGAGAGGCAGAGAGAACTAAGACTAGAAGTTGCATAGAGGGATGACAATCTATATTGGTAAAGGAATATTCCTCACTAAGTAGATAGATAGATAGATAGATAGATAGATAGATAGATAGATAGATAGATAGATAGATAGATACATGGTTGTTGTTCAGTGCTATCATATCCAACCCTTCATGACTTCATTTGGAGTTTTCTTGGCAGAGACACTGGAGTGGTTTGCCATATCCTTTTCCAGCTCATTTTACAGATGAGGAAACTGAGGCAAACAGGGTTAAGTGACTTGCCCAGGGTCACAAGCTAGTGTCTCAAGGACAGATTTGAATTCATGAAGAGAGTTTTCCTGATCCCAAGCCTAGTGCTCCTATCTGTCAAAGAGAGAAACAGATATGTGCAGGAGCCAGTTGTCAAATTTTCATTGTGAGCACTTATACCCCTACACATTGGAAATTAGCAAACACTACAAATCTGGATTTGATTTACCATTTTGTTGATTATCAAAACTTAATAAAGTGATGTAGGAAATGTTAACAATGCATATTAAACTTAAAAGTGTGTCACACATACATGTTTTGTTTTAGAGAGCTAATTACTGAACATTTACTGGCACGCCTCTGACTACAAAAGGATAAAGAGAATAAAGTGGAACATGTACAAGTATTTCATATATTTCACATATATAAATGTGTGTATACATATGTGTATGTATGTATTATATATATGTGTGTGTGTGTATACATATGTATGTGTTCATATATCTGACTGCAGCAATAACTTTAGTTTTAAACAGGCATTGAGGCAGCTCGGCAGTATAGTAGATAGAGCTCCAAGGCTGGAGTCAGGAAGACCTGAGTTAAATCTGCCCCTGGGCAAGTCACCTAATCTCTGTTTGCCTTAGTTTCCTCAGCTATAAAATGAGGATAATAGCATCTATCTCCCAGGGTTATTGTGAAGATCAAATTATTATATCTGTAAAGCGCTTAGCACAATACTTGTCACAAAGTAAACACTCAATAAATGCTTATTCCCTCCCCCTATAAAGAACTTTAATTAAGCAATAAAACTGACAACTGTTTAAATTCCAGGCTACTTCTATAACTGCTTGTGTTTTTTTAAAGTTCTTTCATACCTTTAAAGTTTTCATGCAAAAAATGGGGTATACTATATAAGTCAAGGAAAATAATCAGTAAGAATTTGGAAAATTTTCTCCATACTCTGCTGGGTTATTATATAGATTAATCAAAATGGGCACACCATATGATTAGGATATTGACCACATATTTAGAAATTTACATCTGGTCCTGACAGAGCACTGAAGGGAGGAAGTAGCTTTTTAGGGGAAGAGGAGAATAAATTAATTAAAATCATTCCTTCGATCAACATTAAGTGGCTGGATTAGAAGACGCTGTCAGAACTGTTGGCTTGATCTTTGCTCTACGTTTTTATCACAATTACATATATCTGCCACCAATAAAACTCTGACTTTTGTACTAGATTCTCCACAGCACAAACCTTATTTGTGTCCCTTGGCACAGAAGCCACAAGCACATAGCAATGTCTTTTGCATATCTTGTGCATGTCTTTTGATTCAAGAGCAGTGGTCAAATTTCTAACCTCAAACTAAAGGATAGCTACTTTTTAAGAAATTTTGACAAATGGAAATGAAAAAGACTTGGTCATGGTGCTGCCGAAGGAATGGGTTGAGTTTGAAAGTATCAGAATTTGTCATTGATGTAGCTCCCATTTGATCCAAGATTCACACAAACATATACACACATACTCACCATACATCATTTTTCCCACTCACAGGTAGAAAGATAGAGACTAAACATCAGGTCCACAATCAGCTGAGAACACAGGCATAAAAGAGAGACCAGGAGCCCTAGCTTGTGTAGGTAGTGCCATAGTAAATTGCTTCCTCCCTACGAAAGTGGGAAAATGACTTCCCATAAACAACTTCAAAGCAATGATACCTTTTTTGGTCCAAATGTGCACATTGGCAATGCATCCGAATACAATATGTTGGAAAGAAATGTGCAAAACCGGGGGCCTTGCTGCAATGACAGCTCTACCAAAGGACCTTGCTAGAGTGTTGCTATTGAGTAGCATCAGGACCAGACAGTAAGGAGCTGCTTGAAGTTCTCCTGTAATTAATTATGGCAAAAACATGAAATAGGCTTTATCATTTGACCAAACATCCCCCTCAAACCGACCAAATTCCTGGATACCCAGGAGTCTGGAGGAATCAAAGAAGTCATCCATTAAATGTGTCTCCTGTCTAAGGCAAATTACACATTCTTAACCACTTTCAGCACTGGGTAAAAGTGTGCATGCAAGATGAAAAATTGTTTGTTTTTCATGGATTTGGAAGGAGGAAGAGGACAACCAAGAAGAGCTAATGGCCAAACCTAAGTCTACAGATGTTGTTCTGCATCTGTCTTAAGAGCAACAGCAAAATCTGACTTCTCTCAGATGGCCAAATTTGAGACTACAGTGACAGTAACTCCACCCATCTAAATTGGTCTATTAAATGGATCATAGCTTCTAAATGAGTAAAGCTTCTCAGAGGCGTAAGTTGTATCTTTGCAAAAATCCTATTTAATTGCAATTTGGTAAGGCAAGCAAGTTCAGCTGTAGCCTGAGTTTTTCAATAGGCAAAATACCCACATAGCAATCATATACTCCTGACCATCTACCCTGGAGGTTCATTATCCTTGGATGAAGTAGATATTGTGCAGCAGGACCAGCTTATGTATGCTTTATTGGGTATTTTGTGAGTAAACAAAGATGTGTGATTGGAGAGTGACTTCTGCCTCACCCTCTAGGGAACAACGTAATAGAATAGGTAAAGGTAATGTGCATTCTGTGGGGAAAGGGAAAGGAAGCACTAAGGCTGCTGAAGTCAGCTTAGCCAAAATGGTATTGGTCATAGATACATGTCTAAGGCAAAAGAAAACATAAAAGAAAAAGTTCTGGCCTGGATGACTGAGGACAGGACAACAGAAAGTAAAAGAAGAGAGTTTGCTCAATCATTAAACAGATGGTGAGTGGCAGCTAGTAAGATTGAAGCACATCTAATTAGAAGATAAGCTACCCTGACTTTGGTGGTTGTTTTTCATTCACATCCTACTCTTTCTGACTCTCTTTGAGGTTTTCTTGGCAAAGATACTGGAGTGGTTTGTCATTTCCTTCTCCAGCTCATTTTACAGGTGAAGAAACTGAGGCAAACAGGGTAAAGTGATTTGCCCAGGGTCACATAGCTAGTAAGTGTCTAAGGCCTGACTTAAATTCAGGAAGATGAGCCTTCCTGACTCCAGGCCTGGCATTCTATCCACTGGGCCATCTAGCTGCCCTAACTAGTTCTAACTAAAAGTGTGAGTGTTGCTAAGATTGTGAATTTACTCCAACGGTAATTGAATACATTATCAAAAACTTTTCACATTAGCTTTATGTTGAGAAAGCATGAATTACAAAAATAAAAATTTACAAACTGTCAAATTGTTATAATTACCTAAGGATTCACCACAGGTTTTTATTGTTTTTCTAAATTAGTGATATGCACTTGAATTCAAATCTAATCTCAGACACATACTAGCTGTATGACTCTGGGCAAGTCACTTAACCCTATTTGCCTCACTTAACCCTATTTACCTCAGTTTTCTCATCTGTAAAATGAGCTGGAGAAGAAAATGGCAAACCACTCCAATGTCTTTGCAAAGAAAACCCCAAATGGGGTCACAAAAAGGCAGACACAACTGAAAAATGACTGAACTGAACAAATGCATTTGTTGCTTTTAAATTAAGTCTTACTTCACAGAACTTTGATTTTAGGTCGGTTCCTTGAGCATAGAGACTGTTTTAACTTTTGTACCCCAAGCATCTAGCATAGTGCTGGTGCTTAATAAATGCTTGCTGTTTAATTATATAAAAGCAAGGTATTAAAATTGCAAACCCAAAAACATGTTAGAGAAAAACTCAATGAGATGTACCAGGAAAGAGACTTGATAACAGATCAGCAAACTGCCTAGAGCCCAGTCATTCATTCTACTTTTTAACTTAATAGGATGGGTAAATTCATGGATAGTGCTGTTGATCAAGCAAAGATATTCCCAGGAAACATGCAGCAAAGCTCAGGTAATGTCCTGGTCCTGCAGGAGAGGAAAACAAATGCAAAGATGGAAGGACATCAAAGTAAATCCAATTGCCATGTTGGCCACTGGAGTAGTTTTATATATACTGATTAAAAGCCTAAAGGAGTCAGAGATTCATGTATGGGCTGATTCTCCTTATCTCACCATACTATCATGAAGAAAGTTCTTTGGGGGCTTAAAGAGTCACGGAATGTCCAAGTTAGAAGGGAAATTTACTGGAAATACTCTAAAGGAGGAAGTCACTATCTTTCATGGCTACCCATTCTGTCAGCTTTAGAGCACTATATAAATGTGAGCAATAGATATTAATCTAATCAGAGATTTTTCTCAATAGCAGATTAATAGGTTTTGGTTAACATGTCTTTGGCTAATGACTACACTGTTATGTCAGAATCAGAGTTGAAAGAGACCTTGGAGATCACAAGGACACCACCTCATCTGCCACCACCACCATTTACAAATGAGGAAACTCTGGCCCAGACAAGGGAAGAGAGCATTAATAGCATGTCCAGGATTCAAACTCAGTTTTCTTGTCATCACAGGTCACTGCCCTTTTCACCACACCTCACTGTCTTTCAGTGGTAAGATCAAATTAGCATATTCTTAAAATGAGTAAAAAATGAAATTAAAAGATAGGAGGACTTAGCCATCTGTATGTTTAATATAAGACTGCAGTGTGATCTTGACTGCTAAAAAGGTCAAAGGCTTCCTTAGATTATTAATAGAAATGTAACATCTACATCACAGGAGTGACTGAACCAACCACATCTGGAGTACAGGAGAGACTAAAGCAAGTAGAGCCAACAAACCTTTTAAAAATATTTTTTGATCACTGCATTTCAGTATAATTGGTTTCCTTTGTAATCTTACACATCTTATTTTATGCATTTAAATACATGCCTCATTAGACTGATCATGACACTCAAAAAGTTAAGAACTCTCAACTAACATATGTTTTGAAAACAGCAATCAGGACAGTCCAGAAACCGTGTTTTTAAACAACTGAAGGAATTAGGGATGTCCAGCCTAGAAAAGGAATGACTAAGGAGAGCCATGATTACTGCCTTTAAATATCCAAGGTCTCTCAAGGGGAAAGGAATTAGGTTTCTTCTATGGAGCTGTAGGGGCCAGAATTAGGACCAGCAAGCAAAAAGTTCAAAGAGACAGATGCCGGTTCAAAATAAGAAAGACCTTTTTAACACTTGGCTCCAACCAATAATGGAAGCAGTTTCTTCATGAAACAGTGAATGGTTTTTCATGGAAGTCTTTAAGGAAAAGTTGGATAACTGTTTGCCAAAAATGGTATAGAAGAAATTCATTCATTGAGTGGAAAGTTGGAAGTGATGAGTCTCAGATTCATTATAACTCTAGAAATCTATGATTTTACTAGGAGCATCATAGGACAGCCAGACATGAGATGACTGTAGTCCCAGGGTATGGGACTGTAGTCCCAATTGTTCCATAAGGTCATCTGTGTGCCCTTGGGCAAGTCTTCTCTAGGCTTCAGGTTCTTCATCAGTAAAATGAAGGAGTGGGCCTAAATGATCTCTAAGGTCTCTTCAGCTCTAAATCTATGATCCTACCTACTGCAGAGTCTAGTCCTAGTATGAAATTGGGACAGATAATATTTATGCACCACTGCCCTCTAGTGGTTATACTATAATAGCTTAAAATCTTTAATACAAAGACCATTAATGAAATTCTCGCACAGTGGCAACACTGACTTCCACAGTCACCTTTTTTATTTTACAGGCAAAGAAACTGAGCCCTAGATCAAGAAAGCAACCTGCCCAAAGTCATACAGCTGAAATGGGAACCTGGATCTTTGGATTTCCCCCTTTGGTCACTCCATACTCTTTGGCCTGAATAATATAGCTATGCAATGTCTTCTTTTCTTTTTCTGGAGCCCAAATTCCTTGATTCCAGTTCTACAATTGCACAAATAAAGCTTCCCTAGATTCCATGGACGCTATTTGTCCTCACCCACAAGTTCAAACCATTACAGCCATTTTGGAGGTGGAGGAAAAAAAAAAACAATGGTTAATGAGGCCTTGTTGAAAAGAACAGTCTGTTACCAGCAAGATAATGACCACTCATCCCACAGCAGGGATGCCAGCCTACAATTAGGTCTGCCATGCTGTACAAACAGAAAAGGGCTTTATTTATAATTAAAACTGAACCTTCAGTCCAATCGCTCATTAGGAAACAAAACAAAACAAAACAAAAATCCCACAACAAGAAAGCTTAACAGGGGAAAAATCATTTGGGTCCAGAGATGAGGAAGTTTTAGGCCATTGACCCATCAGTCAATTTCTAATCAACCCTGAGCCAAAGTTTTGGGAAATGGTGATATCCAACTAATTTTTTTCATGGAGGAGATGTGGATTGTACCAAATTGATTGCAAAAGATTTTATAGAGGAAAGAATAAAAAATTTAAGGGTGATAAAATAATGTAATTGGTTATACATAATCTTTAAATGATTAAAAAGAATTCAATCACATTGGCCCATAAAAATACCTATCCCTTCTCCCCACAAAATTGGAAATTTTCATATATATGTATATATATACATATATGTATGTGTGTATGATACATATTGTACATGTGTGTGTATATCTTATATGTTGTTCTTGCTGTCACAACAAACAGCAACAATATTTAAAAGAGCTACTGGATGTAAGTAAAATCTACTGTATATAAGCTATAGTGTTTGGGAAGAAAGAGAGAAGAGCAAAGAATGAGGAAGAAAAGTGGGAGAGGGAAAACAGACTAAAGGAGGAAGGAGAAATAAAAGTAAGAAAGAACAAAAGAGAAAATAGAAGAAGAGGGAAGAAGAAAAAAGAGGAGAGAAAAATGAAGAGCTGGAGTTATCATCTATGTTAGCATTTCTAATTTCTATAAACCTATGTAACAGTTGTTTGACAGACCCTCATAGGCAGGTGAGGCTGTGCTGGGGGCCTCAAGAGCAGAAGGAACTTAGAATCTCGCCAACGTAGTTGGCTTTGTGGTCTGGACTCATCTTACTCTCCCAAGAAATCTCCAGTCCAAGAAAGAAGGAGAGGTAGACTGCAAGTCCTAAGGCCAGGGCTAGATAGGCCCCACAGAGCTGGGGCTAGAGGCTATATGGGGGGCTGGTAGCAGTTTTAACAGAGGCAGTAACCCAGACATCTTCTCCTCCTAGACCATGAGGAAAGAAAGGCAAAATGAAAGGACAGATAGAGAGGTATAGACCATTTCAATCAATGGTAAAGAATGCCAGCTGAATTATTCTTATTCCCTTCCTTTTCATCTGAGTGCAACTGGCAATCCTCTCTAAAATATGATACTTTATTCTTTTATAAAGTATATCTTCCTGAACTAGTTTTACTTCTCATAAACATCTAAGATTGACCCAGGCACATATCTTTCATTGTGGCCATTGGTTTGAAGCATGAGTCTGAAGTGGACAGCTCTGGTTCCACACAGAGACAGTGACTTCCTAGCACAGGGCTAGGAATTCCCTTATTAGAGAACTATTATTATGAGAGAATCTATCTCTCTCTATCTGTGTGTGTGTGTCTGTCTCTGTGTATCTGTCTGTCTGTGTGTCTGTCTCTCTTTCTCCCCATAATCACTAGTCATCAGTAAAAGTTTCCTACTAGACACCCAATGACAGAATTAAAATGAAACTTGGGCTTTCTTTCTATTTACTATTTAGACCATGAGATCAAACTTTTATCTTATTGTAACTCAGGTGCCTGGCTCACTGGAAGCAACGGAGCCCTGAACCTAAATTCTTTCCCTGTTTCCAGATTCTGGAGAAGAATGGTGGGAAAGGAAAGGAGGAGGGACTAAAGGAAAAAGGCAGACCCTAAGCTGGCCCCAACAGACATGATCTATAAGGATTTCAACCAGATGTCCTTCCTGGTCAGGAGGGACAAGTGAGAAGAGTCCTGACCCCCTTTGGTTTCCTAATGACACCCAGCAATGCTAGACCTGTTTAAATTTGGGCAAAGAGAATTACCTCAAAGTGGGGAGTGGAGGAGAGGGAGGCAGATGGGGAGTTTTCCTCTTTCTTGGCATCAAAAATTAAACTCAAAATTCTCTACTTCCACTGAAAGTAATGGAAAGTCTGGGCTTTCAAGATCAAATCCTAGGAGAAAGTGTCGAAAAAAATGGCAATTGTTAAATGTGAGATTTGTAGGGGAAACTGTTCAAAAAGGAATAAACAGGGAAGGCAGAAATTTCTGCCTTTCTCTTCTGATATATGTAGTAATGCATTATGAAGGTATTATGACAATTCAAAATATCTGAACACATTACACAGGCAACCACATGCTAATTCTCCTTGATGTCCTATGATGTCAAGCCTCAGCAGCACCATCCCATGGATCTAAAGGTCACTATGTCCCTGAAGAGATCAATTGTCATTTACCTCAGTAGGATCACACTGGAAGAAGCCAAGAAAGTTCGCATTGTCTATAATTTAGGCTAAGAATGCTAATCAGCAATAATTACAGCTCGCATTTATATATATTTCCTCAAAACAACTATAACGAAAGGAATGAAAACATCATTATCCTCGTTTTGCGAACTAGAAAACTGAGCCTTAAAGACGTTAAATGACTTGTCCATGGTCACACAGCTGGTAAGAACAGTGAACTTAAGTATGAGTATGAAACCTAGTTCTGTCACAATGCAGGTAATTTTGAACCATCAATCAATCAACAAGCATTTATTAAAGTTCACCATAAACTAGATGCTGGGAATACACATACGAATAATCGAATGGTCCTTATTCTCAGGAGCTTACCTTCTAATGGGACAGACTAGTATATACAGAAAGTCACAAGTCATTCAACCGTTCTGGGTCTTAATTTCCTTTACCTGTAAAGTGAATGGTGAGGTTAGATGACCTTTACAATTCCTTCTAAATGAAGAGCTATGATTCTGTCAGCCTGCGTGATATAACGGAGCACAGGAGTGAGAGTCAGGAAACCAGAGAGGATTCCGGGGAGATGGAGTAGGTTAGAAAATTTCAAGTTCTCAAGATTTTCCTCCACAAAAGAGATAAAATAGTGCCTCTGGGTGAACATCGAGCCATGAAAACAAATAAGAGAAGGGGCAGAAGAGGGGTCCTCTTAGGATAGTCAGAGAAGACCTGAAGAAAAATTCCAGGACTAGATTTCCTCCCCGTGAAGAGTAAACACCTCCAGGCTAGGATCTGCTTTAAGAACAAGCAGCAAGCCCTGGGGTTAGCTGGGTTAGGAGGCTGCCTCAACCCCAGCCAAAGGAACTTTTACCCACCCCTGACAGTGAGGGGAGTTAGGCATCTGACCCGGGAAGATCTAGGGAACCTCTGCTGACAAAGAACACCAGACCCAGCTGTGCTGTGGAGAGCAGCCAGGCAAGAAGGAATCTGCACACACCCACACACTGGTGAGTCCAGAAGCAGTGGGGCAGGACACCAAGAGAATCTGAGGCCAGAGGCACCATCCCCCATACCCTAAGACTAGAGGTAATTATAAAGAATAGAGAAGAGGAGAGTTTGACTTCAGAGGAAAATACTGAAGCAAAGGAAGTCTCTTCTACCCCCACAGAGTAATGTCAGATGGTCACCTGCCAAAAAAAAAAAAAAATTCATTGAAGAACTTTAAAAAAGACTTTAAAAATCAAATGGGAGAGACTGAGGAAAAATTAAAAAGAAAAGTAAGAATAATACAAGAAAAAAAAAAAAGAAAATTAGGGCAAGAAAGTCAACCAATTAGAAAACGAGATCCAGAATCTTAAGACTCCTTGAAAATCAGAATTGGGCAAGGGAAAGCCAGTGAAGTTATAAGAGATCAAGAAATAATAAAACAAAATACAAAGAATGAAAAAATAGAAAAGGATAGAAGAGATCAGATCAAGAAGAGAAAATATAAGAATAATTGAACTACATGAAAGTTCTGATAAAAAAAAGAATCTTGATACAATAATACAAAAACTAATTCAAGAAGAATGTCCTGAAGCATTAGAACAAGAGGGGAAAGCAGAAATAGAAAAAATCCACCAGTCACCACCTGAAAGAGATCCTACAAGGAAAACTCACAGGAATATTATAATTAAATGCCAAAACCCCCAGATCAAGGACTAAATATTATGAGAAACAAGAAAAAAACAATTTGCATATGGTAGTACCACAATTAGAATTACACAAGGCCTAGTGTTGGCAACACTAAAAGACCGGGGGTCTTAGAACACTACACATCAAAGAGCAAAAAAACTGTGCCTCCGACTGAAAATATCATACCCGACCAAGCTAAGCATAATTTTGAACAGAAAAAAATGGACATTTGATCAACTGTCAGACTTCTAGGACTCTGTTTAAAAAAAAACCCTAAACTCAATAGAAGATTCGACATACAAGAGCCAAGAGAAATATAAGGTACATAGCAATGACCAATTACAAGGGACTAAATAAGGATAGAATGTCTGCCTTTTATGCATGGAAAATGTAAAACATGTATCTAAAAATGTTACTAGTAATTAGGTAGACCTGAATATGATATGACTTTAAAAAGCCATTCAAGAGCAGCTAAAAGTAATTTTCTTATACAAATGAGGTTCAAGAGGAAGAACCAATACAGAGGAATTAGATGGGGAAGGGGCTGTTAGTTCTGCAAACCTACTTTCATTGGGAATGGGTTTAAGAGGGGAAAATACATAATACGTCTAGAAGAGTATAAAAGTCTTGTAAATTTAAAAAAAGAAATAAAACTCTAAGGGGATAGGGAGGGGGGAGAGGATAAAAAAGGGAGCTTTAGAGGGGAAGGTAAGGGAATAGGTCAAAGGAGTGTATAGAGGGGTATTTAGATTTAGGGGAATGGGAGGATAAGGGATATATTGCTAGAGTGGGGGTAGGTTAAGTAATAGGAGGGCAAGGTAGTGGGTAGAAGTAGAAGATTTAGGAGAGATAGGAAAAAAGAGATATGCACAAACATAAAAGCAAGATTTGGAGTAGAATCTCTTAGGGA
Organism: Phalanger gymnotis; assembly: GCA_028646595.1. Taxonomy (NCBI): domain Eukaryota; kingdom Metazoa; phylum Chordata; class Mammalia; order Diprotodontia; family Phalangeridae; genus Phalanger; species Phalanger gymnotis. The sequence goes on along the minus strand of CM053622.1, from coordinate 166,068,326 downwards.
AAATATATGTATATATGTATGTATGTGTATGTATATAGTATGTGTATATATATGTATATGTGTATTTATATATCAATACCTATATATAAATATATCCATGCTCAACTGTAGCCTTGGGGTGCTGGGAGGAAGAAAGCGGAAAAAAGAATAAAGTAAAAAGTGTAGGGCAGAGAACAAAAGAAAATCTACAAGGAAGCAAAGATGGACAGCCTTCAACATAATGTGCAGTATTTAATATATAGGCTTTCTTGAAATGATGTTTTTTCTATATATTCTGAATCCTCTCCTATATTCTGTTGTGTACGTGTTGTGACATGTTTTTTTTTCTTTTTTATCTTATATTTAAGTTTAAGTGTTTCTTTCTTTTCTTATTATGTATTTAAGTTTTAGTATTTGTCTAAAATAAAAAAAAATTTAAAAGAAATAAATGCTTTCTATAATTATCAATTTAAAAAAAGGGTCAGGAAACCTCAGTTCTAAGTCTGGCAATGAACAGAGTGGTTGGAATCTCATACTAGGTTTTCTAACTCCATGGCAGCTAGATGGCACAGTGGATAGAGCACCGGCCCTGGAGTCAGTAGGACCTGAGTTCAAATGTGATATCAGACACTTAGTAGTTCTGTGACCCTGGGCAAGTCACTTAAAAGTTTGCCTCATTTCCTTATCTGAAGGAAATGGTAAACCACTCCAATATCTTTGCCAAGTAAACCCCAAAGGGGTCATGAAGAGTCAGACACAACTGAAACAACAACTTCTAACTCCAAATCTCATGCTATTTCCCCTACAAAATATAAGTAGTTAGTCAGTCAACAAGCATGTATTAAATGCCTACTATGTGCCAGGCATTTGTTAATTACTTGGAAATGCAGAGCAGCAATAATAACAATAATAATTTTAAAAGAGTTTATAATCTAATAAGGAAATGTGCAAACTGTGTACAACTATAGATAGATAGATAGATAGATAGATAGATAGATAGATAGATAGATAGATAGATAGATAGATAGATAGATATACAGGACAAATTAGAGACAATCAACAGATAGAAGGAACCAGCATCAGTGGGGATAGGGAAAGACTTCTTGTAGCAGGTAAAATTTTAGCCATGGCTTGAAGGAAGCCAGAGAAGTCAGGAAACAGAGATGAAGGAGAACGTTCCAGACATGAAGGACACTCAGTAAAAGTGCCCAGAGATAGGAGATAGAGCATTTTGTGTAAGGAATAACTTGAAGGCCAGTGTACCTGGATCGTAACGTATGTGAAAGGAAGTAAAGTGCAAGAAAGATTGGAAAGGTAGAAAGGGACCAGGTTATAAAGGTCTTTAAAGAAACAAGGATTTTACATTTGATCTTGGAGGTAATAAGGAGGCATTGGAATTTATTGAGTAGGGAGATGACATGGTTAGATCTATATGTTAGGAAAATCACTTTGGCAGGGGAGATTAGAGAGTAGAGAATGGGTTAAAGTGGGGAACAACTTAAAGCAGGAAGACTAGGTAGAAGGCTCTTGAAAGAGTTCACAAGAAAGGTGATAAGAGCCTGTGGGGGATGATCATTCTATGAAAAGAAAGAAGGGGGGAAAATGTGAGATTTTGTTAATATAAAAACAAGATTTGGCAGCAAAAATGGATACACGTGGGATTGATGTGAGAAACAGAGGAGGAACCAAGACAGTAAACCTAGATGACTGGTAGGACGGTGGGTCCCTCAACAGTAATAGGAAAGTTGGTATAAGGGAAGTGTTTGGAGGATGAGGGAAATAACAGATTCTGTTTTAGATAAGCTGAGTTTAAGATGTCCATGGGATATGCAATTCAAGATGTAGGACGGTAACTTAGGAGAGAGATTAGAGCTGGTTGCATAGATCTGGGATTTATCTGCATAGAGATGGTATATCTAAATTGGGAACCCATGATTAGCTGATGGTATCAGCAAACGAGATAGTGTAAAGGGAAAAGTGATAGCGCGTTGGGGAATACCCACAGTTAGAGCCTGACCTGAATAAGGATCCAGAGAAAGAGACTGAGAAGGAGCAGTTATACTGGTAGGAAGAGTAAGGCAAAAGCATTGTCACAAAAGCCTAAAGGAGGGCAAAAGGAATGAGTATTGAAAAAGTTTGACTGAATTTGGGAAGAGATCACTGGAAACTTTGGAAAAAGCAGTTCCAATTACATGATGATGTGGGAAGCCAGAATGCAGAGAGTTTAGAAAGGAGTGAAAGGAGAAATGGGGTGTTTATGCTTCTCTCAAGGCATATAGCTGAAAAGAGGACAAGAGCTAGAAGAAGAAGGCCAGGAGGGAGAATAGGAGAGAGTGAGGTCTTTGAAGTCACAAACTCTGAGTCTCTGGCAGTTCTCTAGGCCTTTTCTACTAAGTCATAGATGAGTTTCTTCCTGAGTTCTTGACTTAAATGAACCCACACCTTTAAAGTCTACAAACTTGTATATGTTATCTCATTTGCTTTCCCAACAACCTTGTGAGATAGGTACCATTAGGATGTTCATTTTAGAGAAATGAGGCCCAAAGGGAAGATATCTTCTTTTACTATATCATGATTTGAATGAGCAGAGATCAGGAGGGAAGTTATGCCAGAGGAAGGCATGGGTTAAGACCTAAAGGCATGAATGAACATCTTATACTCTTGGAACTTATTATATCATAAAAATGTTTGTTGAATGAATGCTAAACATTATCATTTTCACTATCCAAGAACATTGTACAAGGTACCCCAATGGACAGAACACAGAGCTTGGAGGCAGGAAGACCTAAATTCAAATCCAGTCTCACATACTTACTAACAGTGTGACATTAGGCAAGTCATTTAACCTCTGTTTGCCCAAGTTTTCTCATCTGTAAAATGGATAATAATAGCACCTAACCTCCCAGCGTTGTTCTGAGGATCAAGCGAGATAATAA
>CM053622.1:166037558-166064911 GCA_028646595.1 Phalanger gymnotis | reverse complement strand
CAGCTTAGCACAATGTCTGGCACATAGAAAGCACTATATAAATGTTAAATAGAAAGATAAATAGATTTTATATATGTATATATATCTATATACATACATAAAAATATGTATATTTTTATATTGTATATGTCATATATAATGTACATTATATTTCTGAATATATGCTAATCCCCATTGTCATAAGTTGGGGGGGACTCATAGAATTTTGATCGTCCTTTGTCCCCTCAAAAATATGACCAGTTCTGTTTTGGTTTGATGTTTGGTTTTTCTTTTTTTACCTAACAACTGTCCTTAACTCTGACTCAAGACACTGGTACATGACTAGTTCTCACATAGAGGTATCAAATGTCAAGTTACAGGCACAGATGAGTCTATGGGGTATGTTGGGTGTGCCCAGTCAGACCCCACCATCTCCAAAAAAATTGTCATTTTGTATTCCATTTTTAAAGTCAAGCTTAGTCATTACTTTTTAAAATAAGTTTAGTTAAGTTTCGGTTTCTTTAGTTTGATGACAAAAAAATGTTCTCTATTGTTGAATCTTCAATAAACGTTCACCTTTTAAAAAAATAACCAAAAAAATTTCCTGAATGCACACACTAATGAAATGTCTATGCACACCTATGGCCATGGGGCTGGGGTTGAATTTGATTTGAGGGAATGGGTCGAAAGTATTCTGAAAAAGACAAAGGCCTGGAGGTGAGCCAAATTTATAAAACTGTGATGAAGAGCCCCAATTCTAAACTTGTGTCACTTCCCATGTCCTGGGTCTTCCAGTTAAAGGAATTTAGGAAGCCAAGCCTCCAGAGAGCAAGCAGTCTGACTTTTTATAGAGAAACAGGAGAGCTGTGCTCTTAGGTCACAGGTAGGAGGAGAACAGATCAAACAACGAAAGATGGGTACTCAGGCCTAGCATCTTTCTACCATGGTCTATTACAATATGGTTACAAGGTTTTATTTATACCTGTTCAGGCTACAGAGATATGCTGATCAAATATTAATTAAAAGGACCTTTAAAGAGGGGTTAAAAACAAATTAAGCCCAGACATTTTGTGCTCGTCCCAAGCTTTCCCTCAGTGGCCCTTCATCCATAAGTGACAATCCGCTGAGGGTAACAAACCACACTTCACTGTAATTAGGGAGGGGCTAATTATCCCCATTAGTTAGCATTGACACTACTTATCTGAAAACAGTTGCTGGTACACAATACAGATTAGTGAATAAAAGTCTAATTAATATGAGATAATAAGCTCTCTCCTATGCAAGGTGGGAGAAGGTATATGCCCCCTCTCTACATTTAAGAGCAGGGACAAGATGTCCCAGGATGTGGGGGTCATGCAAGATGGGCATAACATAACTTCTTTCTGATTGGGTTGAGGAGAGTGCATTATTCTTTAATAGCTAATCTGTAGATTTACCAAAAGTAAATTTTTAAAGAAAAGCATTTGTATCTTTGTTTCTGGCTTGTTAGTCTTATAACCAGCTGAATACAAAGGAAGCCAAGATAGTGGGAGGTTGGAAGAGAGAGATATTTGGTGTATCAGCAAGGCAGTAAACACAACATTGACAATAATTGTGAATATGCCTATGTAATTCTGTTTCGCAAAATATGAGAAACTCTCCATGTAGAAGGTAGAAGTAAAACATTTATTCAGACACCAGAGGACCAAATCCCATAACCAATAAGTCCAATCCATCAAAGCAGCAATCAACTCCCAAAACCAGTAAGCCCACTTTATCATAACAGCAAGGAACTTAAAACATAATGTCACAGCATGGAGCCTCACCATTCCATAATCTTCCCACAAAAACACTCATAGCACAACTAGCACACCTCCTTGCTCTCCCTTAGCTCTACCTGCTGTGAGCATTCCCTGCTCCACCTTTTCCTATTCCTCTCATTCATCAAGCTCCTCCCACCACATGTGACTTAGGCTTCCTGTGACACAAGCAGGTCACATGGGCCTATTAATGGGTTGGAAAGACCTTCCAAATTTAAATTATCATTACATTTGGGGAATTTGGATCCCCTCAAATCGCCCTGGAATTCTTGAGTCAAAGAATAACTGTCCTTTAAGAGACTTTAGAAATAATTTAGCTTATTCTGGGTCATATGAGCAACAAGATGGAGGACTAGGTATTTTCACCTATCCTCAAGATCTCCCAAAACTGTCCAGAATAGGAATTATACACCAGAGATAAAGCAATTTGAGCTGTCTCCATGGTCTGTGATACTTAGAACCAAAACAAGATAAAAACTCAATGAACCAAGAACAGAGAAGGCTAATCCATAATCCCCAACCAGTAACTCCATCCCCAGGAACACCATACTCCTGGCAACAGGACTGCACAAGCCCAAGGGATCACAACTCCAGACCATAATCTCATTCCTCCCCCCAGTGCCTCAGAGATTCAAGCAGCAGAAATTTATTCAGGCTATAATAGCAACAAAGAACAATAGCCCTCTGTGCCACAATAGAGCTTGGCCGGAGAATTGAGGAACAGAGGGAACTGTCTCAGGACACATGTGTAGAGGTCTGCTAAGCCTGAAGGTAAGAGCTCAGCATTCTCTTGGAGCCAGTTCTGTCCCCTGAAAAGTCACTTAGAGCAGGGTGGTGAATTGCCCATGTAGAAGGAGACTGAGACAATTTTAAGATCCAACCCCTAGGGAAATTACTATCAAAGGAGAAAGAGTCAAAAAGTAAGCAATAGGGGAAAAATAAAGAAAAAATGTTGAAATTGTCAAAGAGAGCAAGAGGAAGAAAACAACTAAATACCCTGAGTATAAAAAGATAAAACAACAGGGAAGATATGAGGGAAAAAAGACTTCCAGATCAGAGGAAGGAGTTCAGCTATCTATGAATAAGTATTGTAATAAGACAAAGGAAAGTAAAGTACCTGATGAGTCAGAGGATCCTATGTATTCCCAAGAAAACATGGAACCATAACAGGATATTACTAAATAGTTTTAAAAAGAAATAAGAACTGTGAGAGCAACATGTATGGGATGCATAGAAGAAATAATTGGCAAATTAGAAAAACTTGAATCCACAGTGGCAAGTCTCACAGAAGAAACAAAAAAAAAAGAGGGTAACTGATTGGGAACGAAACATACAGAAGTGAAAGACAATCTAGAAGGACAGAAGCAAAAGCAATAACATTAAAAGAAATCATGATCTCTATACAAGCAAAACATAGTGATTTCCAAGATAGGGTGTGTATAGACAACTTAAGGATTAAAAGTCTCCCAGAAGAGCATGACAAGTCAAAAACCTAAACACTAAGATGCAATAAACAACACAAGAAAACCTCAGAACCTTTGAACATGGAAGGAAAAGTACCAAACAAAAGAATTCACAGGTTGCCCCCAGGGTGATAAACCCTATGCTGCAAATACCAATACACGTAGTGATTAAACAATTCCACTGACACACAACAAATTCTTCAAAGGACGAAGACTTTTAAATTTCAAGGAAGAAATCTGAGTAACACAAGACTATTCTACACACACTTGCCTAAAACCAAAGAAGGGAATGGAATAATGCATTCTAAAGAGCAAAGGAACTCAAGATTCAGTGACCTCCTCTGCAAAAGTTTATAGAAACACAGAGAATAAAAAGGAACTAAATAAGTAAAAGAACTATGCATCAAAGAAAAAAAGTCTAGAATAGATGGAAAAGGAAATTAGGTTATGAAGAAAATGAGAGAAAGAAATTTAGTTCACTTCAACATTCACTAACCTGTGGTTATAAGCCTAACAAAAAGTTAGAAAAGATAGATGCTCAATAAAAAAGAGATGGTCAAAACATTCCTAGAAAGAAAATGAGACCTGAAGAAATTATTTGCTTCTCAAACACTGCAGACAACAAAAATATGAGGATAAATAAAGTAACTAAGGAAAAAGCAATAGCAACAAAATAACAGTAGAGATATCATTAAGAAATTTCTTTCTAAATATACATGAGGAGACAAAGGAGAAAGCAGAAATCAAATAGAAGAGTTTGTAGGAAAACAGGCTTGAAATGTCATGGACTAAACCTGACAACACCCCACCTACCAGCAAATATTTTTTGTGGCACTAAATTACAAAATGAGAGGGAGGATGCATAAAATGGGGGAAGGAAGGAAAAAGAAAGGAGGGAATATATGATGTACCCTAATCAAATCAAAAGCTAACAATGAAGGGGAAATAATTACTTCAGTCTCCTAGAAGAAGAGCACCTATAGGAGAATAAGTGGAAGCAGATAGAGAGATTGAAAAAAAAGGAAAGAAAAGAGGGAGCTTTGTTTCAGTGGTGGAAAGGAGTACCACTGATAAGTGACTCTAAGGGAAAAGAAAGATATTTTATGAAGGGAAACCAGGACCTTACAGTGGGTATCATCTGTAGTGATTTGTCACTTAGAAAGACCATTCATCCTGCCTTAGGAGAAAGGAAATCAGAATTCCTGGGGGCAACTGACATCCAAAAGAGGTCTTTTTTGGAGGTCATGGTCCTAGGAGAGAGTTTGAGACACAAATGAGATAGAAAAGACCTGGGAAAAAGCAAAGGACAATGATGAATTGCACAATCAAGGAAAGAGAAAGATTCCTACCATGATACAATATCCTATCATCTACAATATTTCTAAGAGTTAGGTACAACAGAAAAAATAAGGGAAACAGTGGGCAAGACCTACAAAGTAATAACAAAGTCTGTTTAGAAGGAACCCCAAAAAGGCACCTCAAAAGTTTACAAACTTTACAGGAAAATACAAATTTTTACAGAATACAAAAATGCAAACGTTTATAGAAACACAGAGAATAAAGAAGGACAAAATAATCATAAAGACCATGAATCAAAGAAAAAAGTCTAGAATAGACAGAAAGGAAAATTAAGTAATGAAGAGAATGAGGGAAAAAAATTCAATTCAATTCAACATTCACTAAGTTGCTTCAATGTGTATAGAAGGCACTGTAGTAGGTTCTAACAATAGAGAGAAGAAAAGAAAGCCACGATCCATTTGAGGATTGGGGACATGTCCAAAGAGTATTATAGAAGGTGCTATAAGTGCAAATTAAAGGGCTAAAAAAAGTGCTAAAGTTTAAGAAGAAATGGGAGGAAATGGAGATCACTTTCATTTAGCAAGATGAGGGAAGAGCTAACACCTGGACTGAGCCTTGAAGGTAGAAAAAATTTCAAGAAGCAAGAATATTCAAGTGTGTGTCCTAGACAAGGAAGAAGCTTAACAGCTACTAGGCCAGTCTGAATGAAATATAGAAGGCATAAGAAGAAATAGAGTGAAATGAGACTGGAAAAAAAGGTTAAAATTAGATTAAAAAGATCTTTTAATGCTAGAAGTTAATATTGATAATAAATTAATAATTAATTATAATTATATTTTTATATACAATATATTTATATAGAATTATATATATAATTACAATTATAATGAATAATAAATAGAATTGATAATAAAATGAAGTTTATATTTTATTTTTTAGGCCAGTAATTTCCAAAGTGGCAGCAGTAGATAATCAATGGAAGGATGGGAAGATGAGTAGCATCCCACCCTCCCCAAGAAAGCTAATCACATGTCTCATCTCCATCCCCACCCCACTTTACCATTAACCTTCCATTTCTAGCTTCCAGCATCTGTGCAAATTCCCACCTTCTTACTTCCATTTTAGAATTGATTCTCCAGGAATATCCTGAGGCTGGAACACCAGAGGTAATCAGGGTAAACACTGGCTCCAGCAGTTGTACATACAAATTTTCCCAGCACTCCTATACTCTTTCCCCAAACCATCTTATGGAATTCTGCCTGTCTCCTCTTGGAGTACTACCTTCTTCCTTTTCATTTACCATAAGACAGGGTGAGTTGCACAGGATGAGCAGATATGAATAGGATGTGATCTGCATTACAGATCTCCCTGAATTCTCTTTCCCTAAAAGCCCTCCCCTCTTCTGAACTTCCTTGTTTCCATCCATGGCATCACCATCATTCCCATCACCCAGGCCCACCAGCTCATTGTCATCCTGAACCGCTATCCAAGCAGTTGCCAAGTCTTATCAGTTCTGTCTCCACAGAGTATCTCAAATCTGTCTGCTTCTCTTTGCTCACACAGATGACATCCATCCCTTCATTATCTCTTTCCTGGTTTATCTCCCTGCCTCAAGTCACTCCACTTCAATTCATTCTCTACACTGTGGCCAAACTGTGCCTAAAACACAGGTCTGATTGTGTTACTCCCCTACTCAATAAACTACAGGGGCTCCCTATTGACTCTAGGATCAAATATTATTTCATTTTTTCTCATTTTTTGAAATTCTATTTTGTATGTTTTATAAAGAACATGATTATTAGTACAGAACATGCATGTAATTTATAAATAAATATACATATAATGGGGTCCTCAATTTTTTTTCTGATAGAAATGTATGATCAAAAAATTTGGAGATCACTGCTATAGGTAATGGGAAAATATTTAAGGGGGCTGTGCAGGGAAGTGACATGGTCAGGCCTGTATTTTAGGAAGATAACTTTGGCAGCTATGTAAAGAATAGATTAAAGAGGAGATTGGAGACAGGGAAATCTTTCTGAAGCAGCTATTACAGTTTTCTAGGTGACAGATAATAAGGACCAGAAATATAGTGGTGGCCAAGTGAGTGGAGAAGAGGGGACATATGCAAAATAGATTGTAGAGGGTAAACCTAACATAAATTAGCAACTAATTATATATGTGACATAAGGAAAGAATTAGAACTAATGACTCCCAGGATTCTAGCTTGAATGACTACGAAGGTGGGAGTGCCATCAACAGGAGCTGGGAGGTGGGACTGATTTTGAGATGAAAATGTTGAGTTCAATATTGGACAGATTTAGTTTGAAGTGCCAATAGAGGCCCCAGGTGAGATGTGTAGCTGGCATTAACATTGTCTCTCTAAAGACAAGGGCTAGAGATGCAGGTTTGAGAGTCATCTGTGTAGATTTTATCATTGAAATAATGGAAGGAATAGTTTGATAATGCCAAGCATGAGAGTATAGAGAGAGAGGAGAAGCCTGAGGTCAGAGCATTGGAAAACTTCCAATACTTAGGGAGTGTGATAATGATCACACTGGCAAACCCAAGATGGCTGCTAGAGCAGGTGCTTTTATCTGCTTTACTAAAGAGAGAGAGCCATTTCAGGGGTCAACAATCTTTTTTTTTAATCACATAAAATACAAACACAAGAAATACAAAGAAGAGAAATAAAGACCAACAGATGGGGCCCTACTGCCTGAATCAAAGCTTTACATTCACCACTGAATTGAGAGAGCCTTTACTTCTGAGGAGTAGGGGAGCTCTGAACCATTCAGAGTCTCAAGCAGGAAATCACAACATCTTTCTCATAAGCAAGCCCCCAAAGCAAAAGCTCACCTCTCACAATATATACTCTTTCAGCTAATAGGCTCAGAACCAGAAGGCATCACAACCTGACTCCTTGCCTAATTAGCTTATTAGCAAAAGGTGTGCAAGCCTTCCTACAAGCAAGCTTCCCTTAATAGATTCCACATGAGGCCTATTGCAAGCTTCTTTTAATGGGTTCCACATGACGCTATTAATGGGCAGGGAAGATCTTACACCGCCCCCCTTATCATTACAAAGAGGATAATGGACTAGCAAAAGAAATAAGGCAGGTGTCAAGTAAGTAGGATGATAGTTTCCCAGGGTAAGAAGCCAAGGCAAGAGTGTATCAAATAAAGAGTAGTCAACACTAACAAATGTCATGGTAACCAAAGACCTTCTTAATTTAGAAAATCCCTTTGGATTTGGCAATTAAGTGATCACTGGAGACCTTAGAGAGAATAATTTCAGTAGCAGGGTAGAAATAGAACTCAGATTAGAGAGAAAGGCAAGGCTAATTGAGGAGAGAATGGGTGGTGAGGAAATGGAAGCAACAAGTATAGACTTTTCGATACTCTATTTATTAATTCAATTAATTCAATATTCTTTTGTTAAGGGAGTTTGTTCTGTGAAGTTTGGATTCAGTCAAAGGGCCACACCTGAGGACCTAGAGGGCCACATGTGACCTCGAGGCTGCAGGTTCTGCACCCCTGGGCTATTGTTCCTAGAAGTTTAGCAGTAAAAAGGAAGACGAGAGTTATAAGACAAAATTGTGAGAGAATATCAGTGTCAATGGAAGGTTCTAACACCTTTATTTTTAGAGATGAGAAACTGATTCAGAGAAGTCAAATGATTCTCACAGCAGCAATGACTCATATCGCTATAATGTTTAAGGCTTTCCACAAGCTTTCCGCCCAACAATCCTACAAGATGGATGATGCAAATATTATCAAGTCCATTTAAGTGACTTGCTCAGGGTCACATGTAGTAAGCACCAAAGCTGGGATCGCCTCGCTTTTTGACCTCTCTCGTAGCATTCAAGCCTGTTAGCCACCCTCTCCCCCTAGACATTCTCTTCTCTCTGGCTTTTTGTGATACTGCTCTTTCTTGGTTCTCCTTCTACATGACTGGCTAGGCTTTTTCAGTCTCCTTTCCTGAATCATCATCTACATGCCACCTGCTAACATCTGCCTTATATATTATAACAGAGCCTCATAGCTCTATCCTGGGTCCTCCTCTCTATATACTTTCAGAGATCTCATTAACTCTCATGGGTTTAATTATCACCCCTATGTTAATAGTTCCCATGTCTATATAAGTGACAGTGGAAAGAGCACTAGATTTTGAGTCAGAGGACATGGGTTCAAATTCTGCCTCTCTCTAATTTTATTTATACTAATGATAGCTAACATTTATATGACATGTTAAAGTTTGCATATCACTGTACATACATAAAACTGGCACATGGTAGGCCAGTTTTTAATAAATATCTATTGATTGGCTGACATATATTATAGCACTTGATCCTCACAACAACTTTGTGAAGTAGGTGCTATCATACCAGTTTTATAGATGAGAAAACAGAGAATTAAAAAGGTTAAGTGACTTGCCCAGGGTCACACAAGTAAGAGTCTAAAGCCAGATTCATACTCATGTCTTCTTAATTCCAACTCCAAGTGCTCTATCTTCTCTGCCAACCTCTCTCAGTTTCCACATCTGTAAAATGAGAAGATTGGGTTATAAGTCTTTTAATGTTCCTTCTAAATTTAATTCTATGATCCTGTGATCTGGACAGCCCAATCCCTCTCCTGAGTTCCACTCCCATATCACCAACTGCCCATTACATTTTTCAACTGAATAACCCTTAGGCATCTCAAATTCAATAACTCAGTCCCCAAACTCAATAAATCTTTATCCCCAATAAATTTCCCTAAAAAATCCCTCCTATTCTTATTAACTTTCCTATTTCTGTTGAGGACATCATTATCATTCCAGGCACCTAAGCACACAACCTTGGAGTGATCCTTGCTTCTTCATTCTCCTTCACTCCCCATATCCAATCAGTTGCCATCTTGTTCACTCTGTCTCCACATCTCTTACTACCTATCACTCCCCTCTCTTATCTCACTGTCACCTACCTAGTTCAACATTTCATCATATCCCACTTGAACTATGGCGATTGCCTCCAAATCAGTCTCCCTGACTCAAATCTCTCCCCACTCCAATCTACCCTCCACGTAGCTGCCAAAGGGTTTTTCCTAAATCACACTTCTCACCATGCTATTTTTATTGTTGTTCAGTCATTTCAGTCATGTCCAACTCTTAGTGACTTAGTTAACTTGGCAAAGATATTGGAGTGGTTTTCTATTTCCTTCTCCAGCTCATTTTACAGGTGAGGAAACTGAGGCAAACAGGGTTAGGTGACTTCCCAGGGTCACACAGCTAACAAGGGTCTGAGGCCAGATTTGAATTCAGGTCTTCCTGATTCCAGACTGACCTCTTTATCCACTGTGTGACCTAGCTGCCCCCAAACATGTTAACCCTCTGCTCAATTAAGTTCTAATAGTTGTCTACTGCATCTAAGATAGTATACAAACTCCTTTGTCATTTGAAACCCTATACAATCTGTCTCCAACATATTTTTTCCAGGTTTATTACCTGGAAGAGATTAAAAAAGATGAGAACCAAGAAAAGAGCATTGGATCTAGAATTTAAGAGATCATCGGTAACTTCAAAGAGAGTAGTTTCAATTGAGTGATGAAATGAGAAGCCTTGTTGTAACGGATTGAAAATTGGTAGGAGAAGAGGGAGAATAAGCATAGAGAGTTTTTCAAGGAATTTGGCTGTGAAAAGGAAGAGAAATAAAGGATGATCTTTTGAGAAGATAGGTGGAGATCTTTAAAGGTTTTTAAAGATTGAGGTGAGCAAGGTGTGGTTGTAGGCGTCATGAAAATGAGTCAATAGACAGAGAGAGGTTAAAGATTAGAGGAGGCTCCAGAATGCTTGGGGGAACAGTCTGCCAGAATAAATAGGAAGTTGTTGTTTGTCCTTCATTCTCAAAGAAGACCATGACATCAATGACATGAAAGTTGAATTTAAGTGAAGGAGGATTGTGCAAAGTCACCAGCCTCACTTTCTCCTCTAGAACCATCTAGGCCCAGTGGCAAGATACAGATCAGGATGACTGCAGATGGCCCTGCATGCAGATAGGAGGTATTATGGAATCAAGATCACAAGTAGAGGGGTTTGTATTTACAAGAAGAAAGATCTACTCATTCTTTAAAATTAGAACATAGGAGAAGAACGTGGAAAATGATGTTGAGGTCACTTGGAGTATAGAGCTGGACAAAAGAGGGAATCATAATATTTGACCAGGTCTTCTTCCTGATAGGAAGGAGAATGGGGCAAGCAGATTGAGGAGAAAAGAGAAGATTCAGAACAGATTCTAAGGCCAGCATAATAGTCAGTCAGAGAAAAGTAAAAAGCTTGTCCTACAGGCCAACTGAGATTACATAGCAAATTTGTGGCAAACACATTCAATGTGATCATGCAACTTCCTTCATCTGTATTCAGCAACTCATGTTTCTAGAATGGAGACTGCAGACAGTAGAGGTGATCCAGAGCTAGGGTTTGAGAAGGGGTGGATGGCAATAGGTGGTGATCTATTGATTTGTTAAGAGTCAAGGAATCCATCCCAGATTCTTTGACTTAGAACAAGCATGGCATTTCCTCATCCTGGTACTTGGACATAAGCTGAATAGAAGTCAGAGGAGAAATGTACATTTAAGTTTTAATCCACCTCTGACATTCTTATCTGAAGCCAAGGGTCAAAATAATATAAGCAAATCTACCTTTGTACCAGTTGACCCAAAGATATAATTCAGCAATCAAAAATGCTATAACTTTGAGACCTAGACAGATTGAATATTTCTATCATCAGTCGCCCTCTACTTGACCCCAAACTTGTTGTCTTCCCCTCTCCCCATTTTGTGGCCCATGGGACCATGATTGACATCATTCTTCACAGCTTCTACACTGAATGCAGGTTGCCAGGCTTCAGTCCAATTAAGCATCCTGATTATTCTGCCAAGAGCTTTCCAAACCAGCCACTCATGCAAGTTTTTTCAATCAATAGCAGAACTACTGGATTATGCTTCTGAAGAGACAAATATGTCTTTTCCCTGAAAGACAAATCTCTCATTAGCCTGTCAGATAGCATGAGTGAGTCATTCCTATTTGTCTGCACATGAGGCCCCACTGGAATATATTTGTACTCTGTGGGTGATGGAGTGAACCTACTGATAACAGAAAGGCTGCAAAAAAGACATAGCTGGCTCCCAATCCTCCAAATAAATCACCAAAAGATCTTTGACATTTGCACAGAAAAAGAGCCAAGGTTGACAGAGTAAAAGGAAAAGTGACTTTCAGAAAGTTAAGTTTTGTCAGGCCATATTGACTTTTTCATTGAGAACGTCGTTTCTTTGGAATGACCAGTTTTATATACACTGGAAGTACAGGATGAGACAGGTTGGTGGCTCAGTGGATAGAGTGCTGGGCCTGAAGTCAGGAAGACCTGAATTCAAATTCAGCATCAAACACTTATGTGTTTATGTGACCCTGAACAAGTCACTTAACCTCTGCTTACCTCAATCCACTGGAGAAGAAAATGGTAAACCACTCCAGTATCCTTGCCAGGAAAACCCCATGGACAGTGTTGGCATAGTCTATGGGATCGTGAAGAGTTGGACACCACTGAAAGACTGAACAATAGCAACAGAAACATAGGATAGTGGGAGTGAGAGATAAAAAATTAGATGCCACACCAGACCTCCCCTAAATCAGATTAGTAGAGGAGGACCAGAGTCCTGATAGAAATATTGTTGAATAGATTTGGAATGTTTTGATAAACCATTCTTAGTTATATCTGTGAGACCTTCACCTAGTCTGCCATGGCCCCAAAAATTTGTAATTTTCAATTTGTAAATTTCACCGCCCCCCAACCAGGATTTTTTTGTATGGCATATCTGTTTCATTCATGGAGACCTTGGAAGTGGGGAAAGCTAAGTTCCCTAGGAAGAAAGAGAAGTTTGTCGGTACAGAACTTAACATGTGGCACACAACACTGTGAGTGGAATATGTCTACAATTCTCCTGTTACTTTTATGTTGGGTCGCCCTTTGCTCTTCTGCGTCTCCATTCCTTTTATTGCAATATGGTGCCAACTTGGAACAGAATCCAACTCTGTGTGTGTATGTACTTGTGTGTGTGTGTGGGGGGGGTGTAGCTGAGGGGAGGAGAGATTACTTTTTTAACATTCATTTTTTTTATATTGAGCTCCAAAATCTCTCCCTCCCTTCAGCTCCCCCCATCCACTGAGAAGACAAGTAATAAGATACCCATTACACATGTGAAGGCACATGGAGATATTAGCCATGTTCCAAAAATAAAAAGAAAAGTAAAAAAAGTGAAAAAAATTTGCCTCAATCTTCACTCAGAGTTCATCAGTTCTCTCTCTGGAGGTGGATAGCATTTTTCATCATGAGTTCTCTAGACTGTTGTGGTGGGTCAGGGTAGCTAAGTCTTTCACAGTTGATCATTGTTACAATACTGCTGTTGCTGAATACAATGTTCACCTGGTTCTGTTCACTTTGCTTAGCATCAGTTGTCTTCCCAGATTTTTCTGAAACCATCCGCCTCACATTCCATCATAATTATAGACCATAACTTGTTCAGCCATTCCCCAGTTGATGGACAACCCCTCAATTTCCAATTCTTTGCCACCATAAAAAGAACTACTATAAATATTTTTGTACATATAGGCCCTTACTCTTTTTCTTTGATCTCTTTGGGATACAAACCTAGTAGAAGTATTGCTGGGTCAAAGTTTTACAGCCCTTTGGGCATAGTTCCAAATTGCTCTCCACAATGGTTGGATTTGTTCACAATGCCACCAATAGGGCATTAGTGTTAACTATTTTGGGAAGAAGAAATTACTTTGTAACTTCTACAAAATACCACAGCCTACTACCCTGCCTTGGCATCCTTCTTTCTCTTGGTCATTCTAACCTCTGTTGGATAGTTTAGGATAGTAAATTACATGATAAAATACATGCTGAACTGTGCATAGAGCTAAACTTGTAGGTCTTTCTGTTTAATATTAAGCAAGAAATCCTAAACTTTTCGAATTACTTTTTTTCCCAATAAACCTATGTTCCTGGGGAGGAGGGGCTGCAGGCTCTGAGTATGTCTTTGGCCGGTTTTTGTATCCCCATTGCTTAACAGTACCTAGCACATAGCACGCTCTAATACATGTTTATTGATAGATTATTAGTGAACCCAAAAAAATGGACAGTTTCAGAGAAAACTGAGAAGATCTATATGGACTGATATGAAGTGAAGTGGCAGTGCCAAGAGAACAATTAAATAACAACATCATCATAAAGAAAGACAACTTCCAAAGCCCTTAGAACTCTAAGCAATGCCATAAGTTTAAAAGACCATGATGAAGCATGGTAGCCACCTTCTAACAGAGAGGTAATGAACTCAAAATGCAGAATGAGGCATACATTTTTGAGCATGGCCAAAGAGGGATTTTGTTTTCCTTGACTATACTAGTTACAAGGGTTTATGGTGGTTGTCATTGCTGCTGTTAATTTGGAGAATGGGTGTATGAATATTTGTTCATTAAAACAAAAGAAAATTACATTTAAAAAGAAAAGAGAGCATGGAGGAGTAAGAGAAAATTGATTTTTGTTCATCGAAAAAAATTAATTTCTCAAGAGTGAAATAAATTTTCCCCCTAAATAAACTCGGGAATCTCTTCCAACTCATTAAGGCATTGGATTTAGAGCCCAAGGCTTGGGTATGAAACTTGGGTTTACTGCTTACCATCACCAAGGTGAGTGACTTTGCTCAAGTCACTTAGCGAGTCTGGGCCACAGTACCCTCCTCTATAAAAAGAGGGCTACAGAGTCTTTTAAAGTCCTCTCTATCTCTAAATCTAGTGATCGTGTGACTGGGGGAATCCTAGTTTCCTAGAATTTCTACCAACTGCATGAGTAGTCTGGGCTAAGTATTTAGCCACCATGGATGCCCTCAGATAAATAAGCCTCTCTGATTGACCCCCAACATGTATTATGTGACCTAAGAAGGTAATATCTGCAAAGTCACAGACTTGCTGCTTTTTCTAATGTAATGAATAACAGTTATTTAAATAGAAAACAGTGATCTTGGGCCTGTTGTGATAGAAAGCATTATATAAGCACTAAACAAAATTATTCTGGTGGCATGCTAGCAAAGGGCAGCATGCCAGTGACTGAGTGCAAAAATGTCTAGAAAATCCATTTCAGAAGAAATTACATCAAAGTAGCAAAAGAGACCATTGGAGAGTCCTTCAAAAGATCTTTTCCTTTCATAAGCATCCCAGTGAAAGTTGCCATTCCTCTCCCATATGTCCCAACTTCCTCATTGAGTAGGAAGAGAAGTTATAGGTATTTTGCTCTGCTCGAGAAGGTTAAAGCTGCCTCTCATTGCTTTACCTCAAGGGTTCAGGACAAAGCAAGAGTTTATCAAATTGGAACGCCCTTTGTTATTTGCCTACATATTTTGATAGGCACCAAGGGATGACAAGGACGGACTGACTCTGACTAACCGCCTACAAGTGGCAAATTCTAAATGTGCAGTCAGACTGAAGCCCTGGGAAACATGAAAGCATTTCCTTCACCTTGGGGAAGGCTATGACTCTTTTGAGAAAGCAGGCCAGCATTGCTATTTGTGTTTTGACTTTGACCACCTGAGGGTAACCTGCCAAGCCAGCAGGAACTTTCTGACTTTGAGTCAGTTCGACTTTCAAAATGCCCCTGGGTTAAAGAGGCACCCCAAATCAGTCATGGAAAAGATGGATGTGCCTTTGGAGAGCAGAAATATTACAGCCCTGCCTCATTATGAACATCTCACTTTTAATCCTCCCCCTGATACATGGCTGCCTGCTCCTTCTCTGCCTTTTAAATGGTTTCCCCCATGGAATCAGCTCTAATCCATACCACACACATATAGTTGTACATGTACTTTATCTGTGTCCCTTTTCAGATGAACAAATGTTCATTGGGCTTCAGCTGAGCTGGGCAAGGTGCTGGGTGAGTTTACTGCCTTGTGGGTGAATGTGGCTATTTAGGACACTGTTCCTGCTCTCACAGAACTTATTCACACTCTAATATGGGGATGTGACATATACAGAAATAAGAATGATAAGCATATGGGAGATGTAGGGAGAGAGACTTTCAGAGAGAGATTCCACCAGTTGAGTCTGGCCTTTCAAAGCAACGAGGCAGAGCTCCACACTTCACTCATTCAAGTGTGAGTTTGTAAAGCTTTATACAAACTAATTTGATGGACAAGTGATGTTGAGGATGCCTATTCACCTGCAGGTTTGCTGCCATCATTAGTCATTTTGTGGAAGAAAACTTGAAAAGGAAGGAAGGAAGAAATGGAGGGAGAATCAGAAGGAAGGAGGAAGAAAGAAAGAAAGAAAGAAAGAAAGAAAGAAAGAAAGAAAGAAAGAAAGAAAGAAAGAAAGAAAGAAAGAAAGAAAGAAAGAAAGAAAGAAAAAGAAAGAGAAAGAAAGAGAGGAAGGAAGGAAGGAGAGAAAGAGAGAGAGAGAAAGAAAAAGAAAGAGAAAGAAAGAAAGGAAGGAAGGAAGGAAGGAAGGAAGGAAGGAAGGAAGGAAGGAAGGAAGAAAAAAAGAAAGAAAGAAAGAAAGAAAGAAAGAAAGAAAGAAAGAAAGAAAGAAAGAAAGAAAGAAAGAAAGAAAGAAAAGAAGGAAAGACGGAAGAAAGGAACTATGCTTTAATCTGTATTCAGATGGCATCAGTTCTTTCTCTGGAGAATGCTAATTATTTTTGCCTCCATACTCCTTCTTCAGGGAAGGGGCCCATTCTAAGAAGGCCTAATTGCAAGGCAGCTAAGTGATATAATGGACAGAGCACTAGGCTTGGAGTCAAAGAACTGAATCAAAATCCAACCTCAGATTCTTATTAATTGTGCGACCCTGGGCAAGTCACTTAACCTCTGTGTCCTCAGTTTCCTTGATTATCAAATGGAGACAATAATAACACCAACCTCCCAGAGTAGTTGTGAGGATCAAATGAGGTAATATTTGTGACATGCTTAGCACAGTGCCTAGCACATAGTAGGTGCTTCATAAATGCATGTTTCCTTCCACAAGCCATCTATGAGGTCTAAGAAGATGATTGAGTATCTGCACATCTATGTGTGTCTGAAAATCTTTGCATGACAACCACCACCAGAGAGCACCCAATCAGCCACACTGAGCTTGCTGTGCATTTATGTTAGTATTTCAGGGCAGCTATTTGTCAACTACTCCCTCATCCCTACCTCTATAGGAGTAGTATCCAGTTCTGGCAACTGTATGTATGGAGTACACATGTGTTTGTAGATGCATCACTCATCACTTCACTTGGCTTGGGTTCCCATCCTTTTAGCTACTCTTCTTTGCTTCCTTCAGGCTCTGACCCATCAAATCACCTTCACCAAGATCATTACTTTATAGAAGAGTTCAATCTAAGTGATAAAAATAAACACAATCACGTTAATTGAAGTACAAACTGCATGAATCACAAACTGCACTTTCATTTAATCCCATCCAAGTAGGAAAAACTCTGTTAGAATTGGAATCTATGTCTCCACCCTCAACTTCAGCCTCTTGCAGAGAGTTCTGAGTCACAGAATAGGAATCAATATCCAGTCCTAAACATCCCAGCTCCCTCTAAATTTGAATTTAGACTTGTGAAGAAATGTGAGATGTCCCTCCTGGTTACACCTATATCAGCCAACAGAACAGCATGTTCCTGGCTCTCTGGCCTTCATCGTTGTCACTCCCCAGCATCTGAAATTTCTCTGGCCTATCCCCACAGGCCCAGTACTAAAACAAGGTATTGGTAAAATGTTCCAAAAGCTACATCCATATGACTCTCATAATTCTAATGTCCAGTGGCAAGAGAATACACACCTCTCAGGAACCAAGTCCCTCCTTGCCCCTGTCTTTTGTTTCCAAAAAACTCACGCTGAATCCAACATCATCATCATCTTTCTGTCATGTCTCTAGGCCCTAGGAATATCAGGTGATAAAATGGATAAATGAAGCAAATTTCAAAATTAGACTACTGGCAGAATGTTAAGATGCCCCACTACTCTCTCCTTCCAGTGAAGAATTTATAGGCCATGGAAATTACATGGGGGGTGAATATTAACATCTGTGAGTATATGTCATGAGCATCATAAATTAACACAAGACATAGTCACATGTAAATATACAAATTGCATGCTATAGGACACATGGCATTACCACTTTAAATGTATTCAAAACACATGAGTACAAATAGATATAATAAAAAACACATGACCACACTACACACATTAGATCAAAATACAAGACTCATACATCTTATGCTTACCAATGTCCATTGTTCTCCTCACTAGAACCACTATCCAGGTCTTCACTTCATTAGCCATTATGTAGTTCTAAAAGTCCATCAGCAACTAGTGGGTGGAAACTTTCTTGGGGGCCATTTTTGAATGCTTCTCCATCATTCTTTTCCTTCTTCTCACCAGGGAATCTAACAAACTCTTCAGTAGGGCAGCCAATGCTTATGATGCATTGTCTTTGTAAGGCCCAAACCACTCTCTGGGTCCATTTTGTAGACTGTCAAGTTGTCTAGTCTTTCACTTATTTGGTATGAAATGATTTTCCATCATTCTTCTATTGTGCATGTGTAATGGTAGGAATCAAAACCACCCCATCCCATTTTAGCCTTGATATTTTAACTCAGTAAGAATATGTTTCAATCGATCAGTCATACATCCTAGATTAAGTGCCAAAAGTATTTAAACTGGCATGACATTTCAAAAGAATCATTTTTGGATGAGCTGAAGTCCCAGGCTTTGATGATAAATTATCAAGTGAGCCAAGAAGGGCTTGACTTCCAAAAATCAAGGTAAGTGTGACCTTCCAAAACATTCCTGAGGAAGAGCTGCTGGAAAGGAAGAAGTCTTTTCTTTAGCCTTTGTTAGTTCTTCTTCCACCCATCCTTATGACCAAAGAAGAATTTTGCAAGCTTCCAAGGTTCTATAAGATTTTTGTCCTTACTAATCCTCCCACTATGTCCTAGACGCATCCCTAGATCAGCTGGATCAGCCAAGGATAAATACAAATAGATTTATCATGTTTACAGGAAACTTCTTGAGCACCTTGTGAATGGTAGAAAAGAATTTCAAGCAACCAGGTGCCACAAGGCACCTTTGCCACATGGCACCTTTGCTACATGGGCTGTCTAAAGTTGAATTCATTTTCCTCTATGTACTCATAGGAGAGCGTGTCACAGATTTTGGAGGAGCATGTTATATACCAGTTCTTATTATTGTACCATCTTAGTAAAATATCCCTTTCCAAAAAGATGCATAAAGCTGGCTAATAAAACTGATTCTCAACTGTTAACTTGGGGGGAAACACAGTAATGGGGGATTGAACCAATGGCATTGGAGAAAGCTACCCTATTAACTCTCAGGGATACCCCTAGGACCCTGCAAAGCTATAAATTAGCTCTGAGAATCCAACTTATCAGTGAGAATGGGAGTTGCGTTATGGATGTCCCACAGCTTACATGGGCTACATTTGTTAGCAGAATTTTCTCCCCTCACAAAAGTTATTGACTACATCATGGTGTTAATTTATTCTAATAGATTTTTTTTGAGCTAAGGCTATTATTCCTAGGTAGTAGGCCTCGTTTGGCTGATCTTTCTGCAAAGAGACATATTGGTTATGAGTCTCTACATCTCTGTCTTCCAAAACTCTAAAGCACAAGCCAGGAGGTAAAGGTGGCTACCACCCCATCATGAAGGCGTGTCATCATTTACGATAATGCAATATGTATGCACTACAAGTAGCAAATGTTAAATTGACTGAGGCTGCTACTCAGACATCCAAGTCCCTAGCATGTTTAGTAGCATACTCAGACTGTGGCAAGATATAAGGTGTAATAGTGAGCTTCTTGATTCCTGCTAAAAATCCAACACTGCTATGAGTAGTGTACTCTCAAAGTCTCTGTCTTGATCAGAATGAATCCTGGAAGAGAAGCCAGAGAAGAAATAACTTCTCCCCCAGCTCTATAAAATATAGGTTCAGGACAGAGCTACATTTGGTTTCTGGGAAGGGTGAAAAAAAATCAACAGTGCCTAAGGCTCCATAACCATTAACCTCTCAGATTCTGAACCTTTCGACTACAGCATCCTATGTAGAACCAAAGCTTCATACACCAGGCCTCTTGCCGAAGGAGCCCTTTCTGAGAGCAGGATCTCAGACACCAGGCTACACTAGGTATCAAGCATATCTTCTGAATGTGTGAGCACATCAATCATTCATTTCTATCTTCAGATTGGGCAAAAGAATTGATGGCGAATATGCATTCCATCAGGCTCTGTGGATATCAATCTCCATCGTGTTTGAGAAAGAACACAGTGATGCCAACCTTCTGTTCTTCCATTACTGCTGGACCCTCGTGCCTCAATCAAATGCCTTTACCTATTATCTGGTTAGCATTTCTTTCCCTCTACTTTCCTAATCTGTTTGACTCAGAGTTGCAAAGTGCCTAGGTTAAAACCTTTCCCTGACTACCACTCTATCTAGAGTCCCTATCCTACTCTACCATCCCCTTCTGTTATGCCTTTTGAAAGTCTCAATCTATCATTTTGAAACCTTTTTTCATCTTTTATACCTTCCTCTCACAGTGTCCTCTCTGGCCTTCACCCTGTCATGTTGCTATACTCTATCCTATACCTCCAACCTAGTACTGTAGCTCCCCTGGGCCCTTAGCCACTGATTAATGGGAGTTCTCCATATCCAGCTAACCCTAAATCCACTGCAATTCCCACCCGTCATCTTCCTGCCATGCCAAAAAGGACATACCACCTCCCCCACTACCACTACTCCCTTTCTACCTCTTGCTCCAGGAATATAATCAAATTTATGGTGCCATTCCTAGAAAGGACATGTCAGTCATATGTCCTATGACTCTATTCATCACCCCTGCAACTTCCAAAATGAAGATACCCTCTCTCTGATCATCAATCTCTGTATGTGTTGTCCTCACTTACTAGATTATAAACTTCTTGAGGCCAGGTACTGTCTTGCTTTTTTTATTTGTGTCCCCAGCATTTAGAAAAGTGTCTGGCACATAGTAAGCACTTAATAAATGCTTTTCATTCAGAAACTTGCACCCTCCCCTCTCCAGAAATGATTCATCCCTGTCCACCCTGTCCATTACTACATATACCTCCTGAATAGTCTCTCAAAACTCTAGGCCAGAAGGAAGAGTAAACATAGTCTTGTATCCTGGTTACCATTTCCAGACTCTCCCTCTGCCACCAGAATCTAGCAATATCCTCCCATTATCTGTCTATATGATCCTATCCAGACCCTGGTTATGGTTATTTATCAACCTCTAGTCCTCTCCTTTCTCAGAGAATTCAGTACCTAACTCAAAGTCTTCCTCTCCACTCCAATGCCTGCCTTCACACTTGCGGGTTTCAATATTCTTAGTGGTGTGCCTCAAACACCCTGACTTCCCACTTCACCAGCCTCCTTAATTCCTGTGACCTGGAGATTTGCCCAACCTCTGCCATACAGAAGGATCTTCATACTCTTGATCTCACCATCAATCATTACTGTTCTATCTCCAAAATCAGACCTCTGAAACTACTCTAAGTGACTATAACCTCTCATCCTTCCCTCTTTCTCTCTGCCTCATTCCTTCTAAACTTATTTTTCTTCCTTACCAGTGACCTCCAGTCACTCCATTGCTCCCTTCTCTCCCCGGCTATCACCCCTGCTCTGGCCTCATAAGCTTTTCTCTTTGCAATCTGCTCCCCCCTCTCTAAAGACTTCTCATCCTACATAAGAGTAAAGCCATCCATCAATGATCCAATGAATTTACCATTACATTCTTAAGGACGCAAAACAGACATATCACCTAACTCCACTGTTGATCATCAAGGACGTTTTTCATTCATCTCAGCTGTCACACAGTTTGTGCATATGTAATGATGGAATTGTGATGGGATAATTTAGAGACCACAGCACATCAGGAATCATCCTGAAATCCTGGAGAAGAATGATCTCATCTAGAAAGCCTAGCCCTTGAGCTAAATTCAAGGAAGATAGGGAGCTAGGTGGTGCAGTGGATAGAGCTCCAGGCTTGGAGTCAGGAAGACTCATTTTCATGAGTTCATATCCAGCCTCAGATACTTACTAGTGTATAACCATAGACAAGTCATTTAACCCTGTTTGCCTCAATTTCCTTATCTATAAAATAAGTTGGAGAAGGACACGGCAAACCACTATAGTATCTTTGCCAAGAAAACCCCAAATGGGGTCACAAAGAGTCAGACAAGACCAAAACAATTGAACAACGACAAAATAGATATGATCATTCCTGTATGTGGCTGAGGTGGACTCCAGACAGAGGGTTGAGGATGTTAAGGGAATCCGAGATGTTGCGAGGGAGCAAAAGGGCTAGGTAAAGAAAAAACCGAGCCGCATACTAAACTTATTATTGAGGAGGGCATGTGAACTGGTGATCCTTAGGTGACAGTAACAAGAACAAGGACAGGACAGGATAAACTTAAGGATGGAGAGCTAATGGCTAAGTAATAATGGCAAAGGAGGCATCTATCAGTGTTGATGCTGAGTCAGGAATATACCAATTCTTCTTCCTGGCCCTGTGTGTCAGGGAGCAGCCAGTCTTGGAGAGGGTGCCAATGGACATGGGGACTTTAGAAGAAATCCAGATTTCAGTGAGTACTAGAAGATAAGAGGAATTGAGAAGGAAAAAAATCTAGGGTGAAAAGGAGTTTATTAAGCATGGAAGAGAATTCTAGAGGTCAAAGTAGGAGAGAATGATGTTGGTGATTGTTGTCCTTCATTCTCAAAGAGGACCAGAATGACATTATTATGTTGGGGTCAAAGTGTCTTACTGGCTAATTAGACCAATATGAGCTTGGAAAGCTCTACCACAGGTTGGGCACAAATAGTCCACATAGAGGCTGAGTTTACCATGAGAAGAAAGGAGCAGCAGCAGTCAATGGACACCACAGTCACTGCCAGTCCCCATGCTGATTGATCCCACATGTTTTATGTAGCTTAGTTTCCCCAGTCAAGTGGTACGTTGGAGAAAGTCAACCTGGGAAAACAAAAAGGGGGGCTGCAAAAAGGGCATTGAAGATACATAGAATCATAGACCATCAAATTTAAAATTGGAGGGAATCTTGGAAGCCATCTAATCCAATTCTCTCACTTTACAGAAGAAAAACTTCAGGAGGATCCAGAGAAGTTCAATAACTTACCCAAAGTCACACAAGTGGTAAGCAGGTGCCCTGAGATGTGGACCCAGATCCTCTGACTTCAAATTAAGCAATGCTTTCTCTGAAAGGGGTAGAAGCCTGGGGCAAGGTGAGGAAGGCCACAAGTCAGGCAGCTGACTGGAAAGAAGACACATACACACACGCACTCGTGCACATGCGCACGCGCACACAGACACACTCACACACCCCTCACTTTAGCCCCTGGAGCCAAACCCTACCCAGCCCAAGCTAGTTCTAACTCAGAAGAGATGTGAGCAAACGAGCCGGAGATAAAGAGCCAATTCATTGGAAATTCAGAGTGCATTCTCACACGTACTTCTATAAAGAAGAAGGTTAATTTTTCATAAAGAGTGCTCATTGCCAGAAAGGGCTTACCAGAAAGAGCTTCCCTGGGGCCTCTCTACTTCGTTGCTTTGCAATAGACAAGCTTTACAAATTTTTTTGAGTTATGAGTTCTATAGAGAAACTCCATTTAGATGGTACTAATATGAACTGGACTAACCAATCTTTTTCAATGCCTTGGGGATTGGAGACAGTAAGTGGGGTGGGGTTGTTGCTCCATCTCAAGCAATATCTTTCTCAGGCCTATACATGGAGCCTTGTTAACCTTCCCCCACCCCCTCCAGTTGTCCTTAACTATACCCTCATTGTTTTTATGAGGAAAGTCTTAAGATACAACACAAATTATTTTTCCAAGTCACCCAGTTAGCTAAGGAAAATTACCTCCTTTCTCTCTCCCTCTCTTTGTCTTATTTATGAATCCAAATAAAAGATCCTATTGATAGTTGATAGAAGGCTGCAGAGATAGTGACTAGAGAGATGTCTTCAAAGGCAGAAAGGCCTGGTTCAGTCTGGGTTCTGATAGTCCAGGCTGAGCCCTAAGTAACTCTCCAAGACCATAAGGAGCTAAGCATGTATGGGTATCCATTGGTGAAGGGAGTTTCCTATTTCACAACCAGGAAAACCAGAGGTATGGATTTTTTAAAATGCATGGATTGTTTAATGATATCCTTGCATCAAGGGAAAGGGAAGGCACAAGTTTTTAAATAAAACGAAACAAAACAAACCAGCAGGACTATCCCCTACTGAATCCCTTGCAAATGCCCAGAGGCTGCCTTCATTACCTCCAAACAGTCCCCGCTAGCCTCTTCAGCTGTGAGGCAAACAAAGAAGACTTACCAGAAACCTGTTCCAAACATTCCAACAACAGAAATAAAGGCTTCATATACACACCAAAGTATTTTTATGGCACCTTCTGTCATAGCAAAAAAACTGGAACTGAATTGGGGGCCTATGGTTTGGGGAAGAGCTGGACAAGTTGTGGCATAACTTGAATTTAATGGAGTACTCATACCATAAGAAATCACGAATATGAAGAATTGAGGGGCACAATATAGGAAGACTTGAATGAACTAATGCAGAGCAGAGAAGTCAGACTAGGATTCCAATTATGTAATAAAAAACAAGACAGCTGATTAAAGGCAATGACTGATATTGGTTCAAAAGGGCTGATACAAAACATGGGTCTATCCCCTCATGTAAGAGGAAATGCAAGGGTTGGATGTCACATATGCTGGCAGACACGGACACTTTGTCTGTTGATTTAACATTATAGAGTTTTGCATGTTTGCAAGATACAAATGAGATGACAGATGTAAATTTGATCCTCACCACCACTGTGAAAAGTAGGTGCTATCATTATCCCCATTTCACAGAGAAGACATAGAAAAGATATTACTTGCCCCAGGTCATACAGGTAGTAAGTGTCTGAGACAAGATTTGAACTCAGGAATCCTGCCTCCAAGTCCTACATTTATCCACTATGCCACATAATTGTCTTGTGTCTTTTTCTTTGTGGAAAGAGAATGTTCTAGAGTGGGGTGTAGGGGATATCAGGAAATATCTATATTATATATTTTTGGAAGCAATCAGGGTTAAGTGACTTGCCCAGGGTCACACAACTAGTAAATATCTGAGGCTGGATTTGAACTCCTGACTCTAGGGCCAGTACTCTATCCACTGTGCCACCTGGTTGCCCCTTTTATGTTACTTAAAAACTAAACAAAACAAAAGGCATCAATAAAACTTTTTTTTAAAAGGAGTATCTACACCTGATTATGCCAGGACCTCAAAGTCTTTCCACTTTCCTTGACTTCCAAGGATGATGTTTCAAATTCTGTTGTCTCTACACTTTTGCTTACGTATGCCTTAACCTTTTTTTTCAAGGCAACATGAATGTTTTTCCAACCTATAAATCTTACCCCAAAATTAGGAGAAGGGAGAAAAAAATAGACCATGTGACCCCTGGAGGTTTCTGATTCCTTATCCTAAAAGAAACAGTGTCTGTACACTCAAAATGAGAACAATATAATGATTTTGCTCACCCAAAGCCTCTCTGAAAAAGTGTTAGGCATGGAAGGTGTATATTTCTTCCCCATTCAGATGCCTAAAATGGTACCTTGCAGTCCTCTTCTAAAATGCAAATACTCCTAGGAATCATTTGTTGCTTATATATAATAGGAAGCACTGAAATTGGACCTTAATTATTCCATTCTGAATTTCTTAATGTCTTATTCCTATAGCTAAAGGCTGCAGTGATTTCTGGGATGGAGTTTTGCCCTGAGAAATATGGAAACAAGGAAGTTCGTGCTTATGGCTTCCTCATCTCCTGCCTGTTTACTGATCCCCATCACTAGACTTAATCCCTGCCTTCCCTCTGTTGATTGTCTCCAATTTACTATCTATTAACATGTTTGTACATAGCTGTTTGTATGTTATTTCCCCCATTAGACTGTGAACTCCTTGAGAGCAGGGACTGTCTTTTACTCTTTTTTTATATCCCCAGCCTTAGTATTGTGTCTGGAACACAGTAGGTGCTTAGTAAATGTTTATTGCCTTATTTAGTTATCGTTTTATTCCCCCAACTTCAAGCAGTATAATGAGTGTGATGGTCATAGAACTTACCAGGACTCTGTGACATTGGTTCATCATCCTGTCTGAAGCCCCTTCCTCCTTTTAGCCAGGAAGCCTGAGTTCATCAAGGAAAGAGCTGTCTCTATAGACAAAAAGGACCTAGGTTCAAATCCCTCCCAATCCCCCCAGGGTTTACTACCCCTGTAAATTTAGACAAGTAATTTAACCTCCCTGTGCTTCATTTTTCTCATTTATAAAATGAGAACTCCCTGGCCTTACAGGTCCCTTTCATCTCCAAATCTATGACACTATGATGCAGTTCTTTCTGTAGACGGGAGCTCCATTATTTCTAAAAAGCACTAGATGGCACCAGAAAGCTGTAGACTGTAGAGTAGTTGGAATAACAATCACTAAATATGTCAGTCTTTCCTCTAGAGAACCTTAAGGGCTTCACGTATACTGTCTCCTTCTGTTCTTACAGCATCCCCATGGGGGAACATGTTTGAATGTATTCAAAATGGAGAAACAGACAAAGCAGTAAACTCGGCTTCAGCACAGAAAGATGGTACTAGTGGCCTATAATTCCCTTTCCATAGAAAATGTAAGAGCTGGGCCATTTGTGTACATAAGGTCCTGGTATTTGCAGCCTCTCCTTTCTCCCATCAGCAGCTTGATTCACAGCCTTGGGTAATGCATTCCACCTAGCTTATCTCTGGTCAGAAATAGAAAGGAGGAATCATGGCATTTGGCCAAGATCATGAAGTCATATCAGTTCAAGGAAGCTGAAAATTATTCAGAGGTTGAGTATCCTGCCTTGTTTTTTTTTTAACCTTTCCCATCCTAACCCCATGGGAAGGCTTCTTTTTAAACAGTAATGGCCTGCTGTATGGATCTATAGATGATCACAGGAAAATATAATCAGGTGCTTCCTGTATCAAATCAGGCATATGCATCAAAATAAAGAATACGCATTTAGTTCAAAGGACTGTTCATAGGTTGGATGCATAATAATAATGGCTGAGCTACCATGCAAACACCCAGGGCTCTTCTCTAATTGTTTTAATACAAATTTGAATAAATGAATGAACAAAACGTGTATTAAGTACTTACTATGTACAAACCATGATGCCAAGCACTGGTCATATAAATTTTAAAAGTAAGACAATCCCTACTCTCAAAGAGTTCCCATTCTAATGAGGGAGAAAGTACATATAAAACTTTAAGTCAGATGGGAAAGTTCCTTGGTCCTTAGGGTACAATGGCAAAGAGAATGGTAAAGCTTCTTCTTTAACATCTTTTCCATTGACAAAATCATATCAGTCTCTGACATTGAAAGACTCTGGCGACAGTTTTGTGAAACCTCAGTATATGTGGCTGTAGTACATACAGGCCATGAAAAACAAGTCAATGATTTGCTAAAAGAAACTCAAAAAATAATGAAGAAAATAACACCTTAAAATATAGACAAATGGCAAAAGAGTTTCAAAAAGCCAATGAGGAGAAGAATGCCTTGAAAGGCAGAATTAGCCAAATGGAAAAGGAGGTCCAAAAGACCACTGAAAAAATACTACCTTAAAAATTAGATTGGAGCAAGTGGAAGCTAGTGACTTGATGAGAAATCAAGATATTATAAAACAGAATCAAAG
>CM053622.1:165958801-166037458 GCA_028646595.1 Phalanger gymnotis | reverse complement strand
AATTATCAAAGAGAACTGCCCTGATGTTCTAGAGCCAGAAGGTAAAATGGAAATTGAAAGAATCCACCAACTGCCTTTTGAAAAAGATCCCAAAAAGAAAACTCCTAGGAATATTGTAGCCAAATTCCAGAGTTCCCAGGTCAAGGAGAAAATACTACAAGCAGCCAGAAAGAAACAATTTGAGTATTGTGGAAACGCAATCAGGATAACCCAAGATCTAGCAGCTTCTACATTAAGGGATCAAAAGACTTGGAATATGATATGCTGGAGGCCAATGGAGCTAGGATTAAAACCAAGAATCACTTACCCAGCAAAACTGAGTATCATGCTCCAAGGCAAAAATAGGGCCCATGGACAGACCTATTTTACATCCTTTACATTTTGGGGGGCTGCCCAAAATCCTTTGGCAGGCCACAAGTGGCAGTCCATAAGTGGCCTGTGGGCCAAATGTTGTGCAGGCCTCATTTAAAGCAAAGGAAAAAAAAGTTAAAAAAACTTGGGATAAGGAGTGGAGAAAAAGTTACAACAGTGTAGAAACAAACTATTTCACTTATAAGATTGCAAATAAGAGCAAAAGCTCTCTTCTACCATTTTTTAATTGTAAAAAACGGAAGATGGGACCAAATAGAGAAAAAATTATTAGAGGTCAGGATTAAGGAAAATCTATAACTAATAATCATAACTGGGAATAGGATGAATTTATCCATAAAATAGAAGAGATTTTTAAAAATGAATTAGAAAAATGAATCTGACAATATCAGAGGCTAAATGTGGTGGTTCCATTGCCATTAAAAGAATAAATTATTTGCTATAAGAATCAGATATTTTCCATTTTTTGTCTATTGACTATATTCCTTCCAGTTTCATCTTTAGATATCCTAAGGATGATTTGGTTTACTTGAGTATCTCATTAAGCTTAGTTTTGCCTCCATTGTCTTACATTATTTTATGAGGAGCCACTCCCTCTAATCTTGCACTATCTTCCTCAGAAAGATTTTACACATGACTATCTATTCTAAATTGGTTTTGTCCTTGGTTGCTATTTATCTCTCCTTTTAAAAATCAAGGCTTTACTAGTTGAGGAAGGTTCTAACTTCTTTTGGTCTCTTTTCTATTAAAATGAATTATGAAATTGGTCTCTGATCAGCCCTCCAGCCTAGGAATCTCAGTATATAACTACAGAAAGTAAGGGGGCAGATAATGAGGTGTTCAACTTGATGTAAAGATGCACTGCCACCCTCTATCCCTATTCAAATTGTGAAAAAGTCTTCTTTGGTTGAATTAGAAGAGGTAATGTAATTAATCGACTGGATGAAAATTGTCTATACCCCAAGTGGTCACCAGCAATTAAACTAAGCCAACAGTCCAGGATCGCTCAAGAAGAGGAGGGAATTTCTCTTCCCCTCCATCAGCCATGGCATTTTGCATTAGAGCCACTCGCCCAATTCAATAAATATTTAGTCAGTTCAGTAGAATTCAAAACACAGCCCCAATGGATGCAGAAACAGTCTCTCCTGTCAGACATGGACACAAAGAAGCAGCAACCAGAAGAAGAAAGCAGTTTTCAGGGAATGTGATCCTTGGCAGAAGAGTGGTAACTGTGATTCCAAAGAAGAAATAGTTCTGTCAATTAAGAGTTGAGATATGAAGAAGAGCTGTCTCTGGGAGCCCAGTTGAGCAACTAGGAGATGTGCCTAGCAGGATCTGAATGAGGATTTTGTGAGGAGAGAAAGGACATTGAGACCCTGCATTCCTGGAGGTATGAGTTTCCTTGGTTTCTTGTGTCCTAAGATGTGTGCCTCACTACATTGCGTTCTATGTGCCCACTCTTTCCATGAATGATATACATATCTGATGGAGAGTATGCTCACAGTTTATGGGTGTAATGTTTGCTAGTTACTCTTTTTACTATTACAACTTAGTAAATGTCTTTACTTTGGGCGAATTGTGACTTAATATTAATGGGGAACACACCTTTGGGGGCTTAAAGATTCAGAGAATATGAGAAGGCAAACCTTGGAGCAGTTGCCTCCATGAGTACATGACCAGTAAACCTGTGAATACCAAGTTGGGAAGTTCATTCAAAGGTGTTGCTACACTTCAGTTAAACATCCTTCGAAAATGCTGATAATCTTTATCTATATCTGTTCCTTTATCCTTTTCCCTTTTTTGGTATCAAAATCTTATTTAAATAGGTCAGTTTTAGGTTATATCCATTTTATGCCATATTATCTGAGCCAATGTAGTAACTATTATTCATATTTATGAAGTACTGACATTTTACCAGTTATATGGGGCAAATGCTTAGGGTATACAACATCGTGTAGTGGAAAGAGCAATAAATTTGAAATCAGGTAAAAGACTTGGATTTAAATCTTAGCCCAAACCCTCACTAGTTGCACACAAGTTATTTAGCTTCCTTGATCCCTATTTTCCTTGTTTGGAAAATATGATACCATTTATACAGTCACAAAGAAAGTATTTTAGCAACTTTGGGTTGCTATTCTTATCAACATTCCAAGTAGGGCCAGGAAAGGCAAATAGCATTCGGGACATAGAGGGACCTTTTAGTAAGACATAGTGCAGTGAGGGTTTTTTTGTTTGTTTGCAATTTGTCCTGTAACCGATATGCTTCAGAAAATCATTATGTAACCCAAAACTTCTGATGCTTTCTGGTGTAGTGGTCTAGCGGTTGGAATGTTTCACTTTACTCCCCTCTGCCTTGCCAACATCAGAGACCTTACCTTAAGGACTTAACAATTTTAACTTTGGAACACCTTTCCTGAGGCTTCCCAAGGGTGAGCCTACTCTGCCAAGCCAACTGCCTCTACTTACTTCTCAAAGCTGCCTTTCTGCCCATTACATATCTTCTGTAACCCTTTGATTCCCATTCATGAAACCACAGTCAAATCAATATTACCACCACATCATTAGGTAGAATGTATAAATCCACTTGTCTTTGGCACCACTCACCATTTTTGTAACTTTCCAAAAGAAACCCCACCCCCTCCTTACCACCACTCCCTATACCCATTATCTCTCCCATTAGATTCTAATCTCAAGAGCAGGGACTGTCTTCACTTTTGTATTCATATCTCCACATCTTATTTGTCCTTAGCATATAATAAGTATTTAATGGATGCTTTTTTTCATCTTACTTTCATTAAGTGATCTGAGTTCTCATTCTGATTCTGTCACTGATTTGTGCCGTGATCTTGGACAAATCAATTCACCTCTTTTCGTCCTGATCACTAATCTATAAAATGAGGGAATTGGATTAGATGACTTCTTAATTATTTTCAGATGACCCCTACAATCACTCAAAGATTCTATGATTCCTTTATTGAATTTCCAATAAGAACAATATCTGTCTAAAAGAATAACTGTGAGCTACTTTATCTACAATTCCAGGCATCTTCAAAGACTTTACTGCTGAGAGACGGCACCATACAGATTGCAAATACTCCTGGACCCCTCAAAAGCCTTCAGATAATCCCACCAGGATAGGATATACTATAGAAGGGCATGGTTCTCTCTGTCCAGTCTCCTTATAGTTTCTGCTAATGAAGTGTATTCTAAAGACCACTTGCCACTGTCGGCTGCAAAGAAAAAAAATAAATAAATCCGACCTCAGGCAATTGACACGTATGAGCTGTGTGACCTTGGGCAAGTCACTTAACCCCAAGTGCCTTGCTTTCCCCCATCAAAAAGAAAAAACTAGAGCCATGAAAATATTAGTGTTTTTCAAGTAACCCTTCCCAACATAACAAGAGACTACATTATGTAGCTTTAGGCAAATAGATATGATATAACAAACAAGAAGATCAGAAATATAGCTGCAGATAGTGTGTAAGGAAGAGAAAGCACAGAGGAACATTTCACTCTCCCCTACTATGTGCCTTCCTCCCCTTCTTGTCTTTTTCTGTTGTCTAATATGGAAAATCTTCATTTCAGAAGTCTTTTTTTAAGTTGACTGTGTTTTAACAAGATAAACTGTTCACATATTAGCAACAGAGGTGAGTTTCCTACTTGTGGCTGGCAGAACCCACCATACCTGGCAGCAGCAGAGTGCCAAGGTTCCATTCCAAGATTTAAGAGTCACTGTCCACCCAAGCTCCGAAGCCTCAAACTCATCATATTTGTCACCTGTGTTCTGAATGGGTTTTCCAAAAAAAAAGAAAAAAATTTTAAGATTCTTGCAAAAGCGTAGTTTAAAAAAAATGATTTCAGGTGGATACTTTTGTTGTTGTTCAATGTAATGTTAATGGGATAGGAAGATCTTCCCTGCCCATTGATAGGCCTCATGTGGAGCCCATTAAGGGAAGCTTGCTTAGGAGAGGCTTGCTTGTTGTAAGTCTTTCACACCTTTTGGTATTAAGTTGATTAGGGACTGAGTCAGGAGGGTCGTGATGCCTTCTGGCTTTGAGAAGTGTATATATAATCTGAGTTGGTATTTTGCTTTGGGGGCTTGCTTAGGAGAAGGACTTTTTGATTTCCTGGTCAAGATTCTGAGTAGCTGAATGTTCAGACCCCCTGACTGCTCAGATGTAAAGTCTCTCTTGATCTAGTGGTGTATGTAAAGTGTATAGTAATATTGCTCTGATTCAGGCAGTTGAGTCCTGTCTGTTTGTCTTTATGCTAATTTCTCTGCTTGTATTTTCTCTGACGTTCAGGGTGCTGACCCTTCCCCTGAACTAGATAATGTAATTAAAAGTAGGATTTGAACAGTCTTTCCTAGAAAAGCAGATCAAAGAACCTGTTCTAGCAGACTATCCTGGGTATGCTAAGGTGCTTGCTGCTACATTCAGTAGTTTCAGTTGTGTCTGACTCTTTGTGACCCCATTTGGAATTTTCTTGAGAAAGATACTAGAGTAGTTTGCCATTTCCTTCTCCAGCTTATCTTACAGATTAACAAACTGAGGCAAACAGGGCAAAATGACTTGCCCAGGGTCACACATCTAGTAAAAGTGTCTGAGGCTGGATTTGAACTTGGGCCTTCCTGACTCTAAGCCAGGAGTAGTAACCTGTGGCTTTGAGGTCACACATGACCCTCTAGGTCCTTAAGTGTGGCCCTTTGACTGAATCTAAACTTCATAGAACAAATCACCTTAATAAAAGGATTTGTTCTGTAAAACCTAGACTTAGTCATAAGACGCACCCAAAGAACTAGAAGGCCACATGTGGCCTCAAGGCCACAGGTTCCCCACCCCTGCTCTAAGCCCAGAGCTCAATCCACTCTACCACCTAGATAATACATGAGCATGCACACACACACACACACACACACACACACACACACACACACACACAAATGAGACAGACAGAGGGAGATAGAGAGGCAGAGATAAATAGATGAGGCAGAGAGAAATAGAAGGAAAAAACAACCAGAGATACAAAGGAGAGACAAAGAGATCTGAGAAAAAGCGTTCCCACGCTGTCTCTGCCAGGCTGGGTGACACACCAAAGGGTGCAGCCTGTAATTACCAATGCTTCCCTCAGGACATTGGAATTTGGGACAGTCTCCCATTTCATAGCCAGCGAGGCTACATACCTGACTGAGAAAGATGAGCTGGGGGAGGGGGTAAGTTGGGGTTGCTCCTTAGATGGACCTCTACTGGTTGTTGTAGAATGGAAGGACCTGACTTCACAGAATATCAGAATTGGCAGCGACTTCTAAGACCATGTAAATTAACCCCAACCTGATAGCGAAACCCCTTTTCATTTTTCCCAAAGGTAGTCATCCATCCTTTGTAGAGGCAGCCAGATAGTACTACAGATAGAGTGCTGAGCTTCAAGTCAGAAAGACTTGTCTTCAAATCCAACCTCAGACACTTACTAGCTGTGTGATCTTGGGCAAGTCACTTTACTGGGTTTTTTTAACCTCAGTTTCCTCATCTGTAAAATAGGGATAAGAATAGCACCTTCCTCCCAAGAGTTGTTGTGAGGACCAAATAAGATAAAAAGTATAAAGCACTTGGCCCAGTGCCTGGTACATAAGAGGTATAGCTATTATTATTAATATTTCCTTAAAGACTTAAATTGAGATGTCCCCTGCCCATCCTGAGGCAGCCCATTCCCCTTTTAGATGACTGAAAATGTTACAAGTTTTTTGGGTTTTTTTTCTGGATTTCAATCCAAAGTCTCTGCAACTTTTCCCCATTCTTCCTGGTTCTTCCTTCTGGGGCCAAACAGCTAGTCTAGTTCCCCCCCCCCCCAGGGATTCCTTTTTTCTCTCTGTCCCTTCCTACTGCCATATATTGACAAGTTCTGTAAGTGACTCTGAAAATTTGTAAAAGAAAGAAGCCGACAGGATCCTGTCCCCATGGGCTTCCAGTTTAATGAAGGAAGACAAGCAAAGATTTTCTGTAAAGGTAAATCTAAATCCACATTTCTAATGGCCCTGTAGACACCAGCATATTTTTTAGGGTTGATAAACCACCTTTTCTCCCCTATTTTTCTTTATAATTGCCAAACAAGGAGGTTATCTCAAAGATGGGAACATGAGCTCAGTTAAATAACATTCTGGATTGCAACCAGCTCTACGACCTCTCTCCCATAGATTGCCACAAAATTGTAAAGATAAAAAATGTTTGAAAAAATTCAAGGGGGTGATGCAATTTTGAGTTTCGTGAACACTATTCTTTGGTTAGATAATGAGAATTTTCTAACTCATAGCTAAACACACACACACGCACATACACACACAAAGGGAAAAAATATAAAGAAAAAAACAACTCTGCATGAGACAACGGACCAGGAACAGCACCCTGACCTTATCCCTACACCAGTCCGCATCTAACTTGGCATATTGTTTGAGAGATAGGAGAGTCCAATTTCTATTTCCCTTTAATCTAGTCACAGACTTTGACTGACAACTGGCTTTTCTGACAACATATTGGCCAAGCTGATCAAATACCAGGGTACTGGCAACCCTATTTATGACAGAGTCCTAAAGATGGTTGAATCAGTCTATTTTTAGCCTTGTCAATTTTCCATGATGCCAAAGCATCATCATATAGCATTCATAGGACTGGCATATCATTGCTGTTCTCCAACCCTTTTTCTTCAGAAGCCACCAAGAAAATACCTTATAATTTTCTAGGACATAATACTTCAGCAGATAGAGAGCTATGTTAATCTTTTCATTTTTCAAATGCAGGGGAAGGTAAAATTATAACTAGAATGACTGCCAGAAGGAGTTTTCAGGCTAGATTTGGGGGCCTCCTCAGCTTGCTGCATAAAGAGAAAGTTATTACTAATTCTATCACTAATTCTATATTCATCCCTCCCTTGGTATAAAAGATGTGAGGAGAGGGGAAAGAATCCCCCACCCTTACCCTCATTTGGACAAAAGGGTGGAATTGTTCAGAATGCCTTGTGATGATTTATTTTCAGCTCTAGAATTGCTGGCATCATACCTATAAATTTATATTAATTTGCTTTTATTGTTGTTGAGTCATTTCGGTTGTGTTCGACGCTTTGTGACTCCATTTGGAGTTTTCTTAGCAAAGGTACTGGAGTGGTTTGCCATTTTCTTCTCTAGCTCATTTTACAAATAAGGAAACTGAGGCAGACAGGGTAAAGTGATTTGTCCAGGGTCACACAGCTAGTAAGTGTCTGAAGCAAGAAGATGAGTTTTCCTGACTCCATGGCCAGCGTTCTATCCATCGCGCCACCTAGCTGCTTTTACCAGCCTACAAATATGTACATGATTGGAAGGAGATTATCAACAACCTTGAGATATCATTTTACACCTATCAAATTGGCTAAAACAAATGAAGGGGAAAGTGACAAATGTTGTAAGGGATGTTGAAAAATTGGGACACTAATACACTGTGGGTAGAACTGTGAACTGATGCAACATAGAGAGCAATCTAGAATTATGTCCAAAGAGTTATTAACCTGCCCATGCCCTTTGGCCCAGCAA
The DNA here is from genome assembly GCA_028646595.1 of Phalanger gymnotis. NCBI lineage: Eukaryota > Metazoa > Chordata > Mammalia > Diprotodontia > Phalangeridae > Phalanger > Phalanger gymnotis. The sequence continues at coordinate 166,029,531 of CM053622.1, read as the reverse complement.
TGCCACTACTAGATCTATTTCCAAAGATAATTAGGGAAAAAAGAAAAGAATCTATATATCATAAAATATTTATATCAGTTCTCTTTGTGGTGGCCAAGAACTGGAAATTGCAGGGATGCCCATCAATTGGGGAATGGCTGAACAAGTTGTGGTATATGATTGTGATGGAATGCTACTGTGCTATAAGAAATGATGAGCTTGATGATCTTAGAAAAACATGGTTAGACTTACACTAAATAATGAAGAGCAAAAGGAGCAGAACCAATAGAGCACTGTATACAGTAACAGCAATGTTGTTTTAAGAATAACTTTGAGTGGCTAAGTCATTTTGACTATTACAAATACCCAGATTAACTACAAAGGACATATGAAGGGAGATGTTATCTATATCCAGAGAAAGACCTGATAAATAGAAGTGTGTATAGAATCATTTTACATATATAAGTATATACATGTACATATATACATATTTGTGTCTAATGGTAATCATCTCAGGGTAGGGGAGGAAAGAACAAGAAGAAAAAATATACAGGGTAACTTAATTGTATCTTCAAAAAACGGCAAGTGGTACATAAGAGATTTGCAATTTCATGTGCAATCATCTTTTTTATTATTCTAGGAATGGAAATGCTTGTTTTATTCCTCAAATTAAAAATAAAATAAATTTTAAAAAAAGTTAAAGGAAGAAAAGAGAAACAGAGACAGAATTCATAGGAGCATAAAGCTAGTGTTAGAAGGGCTCAAAGAACATCCAGTCCAAACCTGTCATTTTATAGATGATGAAACTTAAGCTCAGGGGGAATAGAGTGACTTGTTCAAAGTCACATAGGTACTAGCTTCTGAAGCCGGATTTGAACACAGGTCATCTGCCTCCACAGCCAATAATCTTTCCACTATATCATGCCACCTCTGCATAATGGAAAGGAACTGGGGAGAAAACGCACAAGATGATGTTCCCTGTATCTTGTGCTCACCTAAGAATGACCCTGTCTAGATTATTGTGGGAAAGTTTTGTAGGTGACTAAACTGATTATTATTCTTTCCAGGCATGTCCCTACCATCTTATCACCTTTCTTTCTCTTGCTGTTAAAATAGGAGTCTCATTTCTAATACTGCTGGTAGGAAAAAAAAAACCCTGTGCATTTCAATCACTGAAGTCTTCATTAGAGTCTTTGCTGACCTTCTGATTATACATAATCCTAAGGGAAATGTAAAAACTCCCTTAAAAATATACAAATGTATGCTTGAGCCAGCTCTAACTGGCTCCTGGGCTTGCAAGAGCCAATTGTTAAATTTTCAATGGGAGCTTTTACTCCTCAGAAATCACTACAAATCAGAGTTTAATTTATTGTTTTGTTGATTGTCTAGAAAGACCCCAAAAAACTGTTAATGCTGCAAGTTAAACTTAAAAGTGTGTGTACATGCATTTTTTTCTAGAGTCTAGTTAAATATTTACCAGCATACACCCCAAAATATTCTCATATCACCCCTTCTCTGTATGCCATCAAAAAACTCTTCCATTATCAATAAATAAACCAGAGCATGTACTGTGGGTTTGGCATTGCGGCAGGCACAATCAGACCTACCAAAAAAAAAAAACAACAAAAGCTACAAGATGAACCTGGATTAAGGTGCTTATAATCTAGTTTCAGAGATAAAACAAGCAAGCATTCATCCATGCATGGGTCAGATGCTACCTTGTCCATGAAACTTTCCCTAATCCCTTCAATTATGAGTGTTTTCTTCCTTCTCTTGAAATTACCCTATATTTACTATCACTCTACATGTATTAAAGAATAGAACGTAAACTTCTTAAAGGCTGGAACTGTTTCATTTTCTTCTTTGGATCCCTATCACTTAGTATAGTGACTGATGCATGCTAGGCACTTAAAATGCTTACTGAAATTAATTAACTTATTAAATATTTATTAAGTTGCTACCATTTGCAAGGCAAATGTAAGAAGTAGTATGGCATCATAGATGGAAAATCAGTCTTGAAATCATGAAATCATGGGTTCAGAGCCTGCTTGGAAAACACTATCTAGGCAAACTTTAACCTTTCAGGGTACTAAGTAATTCTCCAAGACTGTAAATTGTAGAACAGTAGATGACCTGCATTTATAGGGTGAGTTTCCTCGTTCACCAGGTGTTTCCTATAAGAATCAGCTTATTGGTCTAGACACTGGAATATGATGCCTAACAACAATAGACCCTATTCTCAAGGAAATTCCATCCTACTGGGGAATTTTTTTTAAATGTAGACAGATTTGCAAATATGAAGTTACCTGAGGAAAGAGAGCCCTAACAAGTGAAGGCATCATACACGGCTTTATGGAAGAGGTGGAATATGAGCTGTCTTAAAAAAAAATAGACATAGAGGCTAACATGAGGAGAGTGCATTCTGGACTTGGGAGATGGCCCATGCAAATGCTCAAGAGTAGGAGATTGTATGTCGAATTCAGGGACAACCTAATAGTGCAGTGTATCTGGTTAACAGTTGAGTGGATGGGAGTAACATGAAATAAAACTAGAAAGGTGGTTTGGAGCCAGCTTGGAGAGGGACTTAAGATACAGGCTGAAGAGTTTATATTTTTATCCCAAGGACAATACAGAGTCAGCAAAGGTTTTTGAACAAAGGGATGACATAATCAAACAAAAAAAAAATATACAACAAGATGGTATACAGTTAAGGATATTATGTTGGCCTCAGTTTCTTCATCCATCTTTCTTTAATCTTTTTTTCTTTATTTCTTCAGCAATTTGTGAAGACTGTCTATTAAAGTACACAGTTGGAGTTACATTCTGTGTTGGAGAAGAGAATTTCCACACCAAGAAAAGCATGGTATCTCTGTAGTATTAAATTATTAACATTATCGTTTTGGAGTTATGTTCTTTGAGTGTACCATGGAAATGTACTTGAAACTGTATAAATTATCCCATGAATTAATAACTAGAAAAACCTGGTAGCCTTTATTAAACTAAATTATCAATATTAATGCTTGATCTCCCTTCCTTACTATCTGCTTATCTGCTCCTTGGCACAAATAAGTTTCGTTTTTACTTTACTTCTAGATCTTTAAATCCATCAATAGCCATAAGATCTGGGGTTTTCATTTTATTCTTTCCCTCCATTTTCCTACTTGTAGGAAATAACACTGGGGCCTTTGCCTTGTCTCTCCTTGGAAGTCATACGTTTGCCTCCTTATTTTATCAGTTTCTGTCCTATGAAGAGCAATGCTTTTGGCACATTACTTAAGATAAATAGGGTTGGGCCTTGGTTAAGTATTCACAAAAAAATCTCAAAGGAAAACAGAGGGTGGTAGTTTAGAATGTGGTGCTCTGCCCTCTGAGTCAGTATCAAAGAAGGCCCTGTTGTGGGCCTGGCACAGCTGTATTTGGAGAGGGTTAGAGGGTTCCTTGCAAACTCAATAATGGTTTGTGGGAGCTGAGGTTTCTGAGGATCCCCCTGAAAAGAAAAAAGGGGCCATCGAGTTCCAGTTGGGGTGGTACCAATATTTTCCAACCCCCCTTTCCCTCAGCAACATTCAATTCCTTAAATTACTTGGCAATGGTTAGGATTAGCTGCCAGAAAATAATTGCTGGAGTCCATGGCTATCTTTTTGGATCTGAATCTATGAACCTAAAAGATGTAGAGATGGAAGAGAGACCCTTCTTCTTACAGGGGAGGAAACCTGGTCTTGGGAGGGGGATATGACTTTTCTATGATCACACAGTTAGCCAGTGGTAGATGCAGTGCTAGCCCCTAAATTTCATGACTCTACCTACATACTACAGTCTAGAAAGAATATATTTTTGTCATTGAGACTTAGCATCACAACTGGAAGGTGCCTAAGAGGTAATCTAGTCCAATGTTCTCACAGGCCTAGAGAGATAAAGCAAATTACACAAGGTTGGAGAGACAGAACTTGAACCCACAATCTCTTACTACAAACCCAGCACACTTTCCATTGTATACTCAGACCTCATGGACACACTAGCTAGAACATAAGCATTTCAGAAGTTTATATTTTAATAGAAAGGATCGGGATCTATTCTGTTTCCCTTCTCTCTCTTAAAGGATGAGTAGTATGTTTAGGGATAACAAATACGCAAGAAAGCATTTTGAAAGTATGCCATGATGATCTCTCCTAAATAACAAATGTTTGTCATGTGTCTACTATGCAGAATGTACTGTCCTGAGATGTCCTGAGCCTTGCATTTTAAGATGAAACAAATCAGCAATGGAAAAAAAAATCCTTTCCATGATGACTTTTAAAGAAGGTGCCTCAGGACTTTAAGAAATACAGCTGGAGAAAGGGAGTCGGTGGGTTCTGGGTGTCCTGGGCAGGAGACTGCATTAGGAGGTCAAAAGTCTCATCTCCAGCTCTGTCTCTACCTTTGCTCTTGGAACACAGGCAAGCCATGTATCCTGCTCAAATGTAAAGGACTATGCTGCTAAAATAAAATAAAATAAAATAAAAAAGCAAAGACCAATAGACGTAACAGAGTAAATGCCATAGAACCAAGAAGGTTAGAATTCAATCTAGCTCATGTAGTCAAGCCCCACCTTCCACAGATAAGGAAACTGACATCATGATAGAGAGGTAAGATCACTTGTTCAAAATTGAGAGCTGGTTAGCAGCAGAGACAGACTGTGTACTGGTGGGCCTTCTGACCTTCAGTCTAGTTCACTTTGAGGGACAGACTGAGCATCTCTGAAAACCCCTGAGATCTTCTCCTATGCAATATAGCCAATGCTTCAAACTACCTATACTGCACAAAGCCATGAATTTCTCACCTCTAGTAACTGAAGGCTTTTCTACACAAACTACACTGAATCATAGGACTAGAAGAGACAGAGATTATCTAATCTGACCTCAGTTTAATGTAGCAGAGGTGATCAGGGAAACTGGATTTGTAGGAATGAGGAATCTCCCACAGAGTCAGTCTTGCTAAGAGACACTTTCCTTGTTGGGATAACACGGGAATCTCTCCACTGGGCTCAAATAATTAGGACTACACCAAAAATGACAGAGTGTCAGGAGGAAGGATCCTTATCCAGGACCTGACCTCCTCTGTGGTCTTTAAGAGGAGTAAGAACAATGCCTATGACTTCATTTGATGACATCTCTAAGTTTTTTTTTCTCCCTTGGATTTCCAGTAAAGGGTGTGGCAGGGAGGAAATTATTCTCCTTAATCTTCTTAGAGCCCACAGAGGAGACTGGCTGCTCCCAACAGAAGCCATCCTCCTGACTTACCTTCAGTGCAGCCCCAGTCACAGGGGCTAGGTCATCCTAGCAAGGTCCTTCTGTGAGAGTGCATGTCCAGTTCCATGTGAGATGCCCCAGTCCAACAAATCAGAGGTCCTCATCATCACCCCTGCTATATGCAGAAGTAGAAAGTAAGGACTCCGAGAGATGAAATGACCTGTCCAACTGACACATGGCTAGAACCTAAATTTAGATCTTCTATAAAAGGGGCCCACTTGCACAAAAATGAGGTAGCAAAAATTGGAAACTGAGGAGATGCTTATCAATAGGGCAATGACTGAACAAGTTACGGTATCTGAATGTGATGGAATACTACTGTGCTAGAAAAAAATGTTGAAAGAGATGGTTTCAGAAAAATCTGGGACAACCTATATGAACTAATGCAAAGTGAAGTGAACAGAACCAGGAGAACAATCTACACAAAATATTGTAAAGATAATCAACTGTAAAAGACTTAGTAACTCTAATCAATACAATGACCCATCACAATTCCAGAAGACTCATGATGAAACATACTATCCACCTCCAGATAGAGAATTGATAGACTTGAAGTACAGATTGAAGCATATTTCTTCCTTTCTTTCTTGAAACATGGCTAAAGCTGAAACTTCTTACATATCTATACATATTTGTAATGGGTTTTGTTTTTCTTGCTTTCTTCATAAATGAGAGAAGGGAAATAGAATTCGGAACGAAAAATAAAACAAAATCGAATTAAAAAAACTTAATCCTTTTACCCGTTTCATTATGCTATATTGCCTACCCTACAATTCTGAGTAGTCTCTGGCATACACTCCCCAAACTGGGAATATTCTCCTATCTTTCTCTTATATTCTCAACCCCCCTCCTCCCGCAATGAACCTAAGGGTGTATGTGTAGCACATAGCTGGTGCTCAATAAGTAGCTGTTTGTTGACTAAATAAGAAGTTTGATTTCATTAGGCAAAACTAGCCTTAGCAGAATTATAAAATAGACTGGATTGTATTAAGGACTGCACCACTTTCCCTATTATTTGCTTATCACCCTCACACCCTGCCCCATATCCCCGCCCCCCGAAAAAAAACCAACCCTTTTCTTACCATGGCTAGAAATTATCTGCCATTGCTGCCTGTCTAAAATATGTCATATTTTCAAATGTGTGATTACATTCTTTCCAACTGTTTTCTGGAGCACTTGATTGGTGAGTCACCAAGAAAGAACCTAAAGTGGGGGAAGTTGATAATAAGAACTGGGAAAGGGTGTAGCTCTTAACTGACCTCAGGTGAGGTTTGCCACCTCTATTTTGCCAAGGAGCTAAATGCTAGACACAAGAGTAGTCAGTCAGAAAGTATTTATTAAGTATTTATTGTGTACCATCATGCTAAGGTCTGTGGTTGTTGTTGTTGTTGTTTGTCCTTCATTCTTGAAGAGGACCATGACATCAGGAAGGTGATGCCATGACTTGCAAGTGAATTGGATATAAGTGAGGAAATCACCAGCCTCACTTTCTCCTCCAGAGCCATCTGGGTTCAGTGGCAAGAATTAGATTAGGAAGGCCAGAATGGCCCATGATGCAGTGGGAGACCTTGGCCTTTTTAAGTTAAGGTCTTTCCCAGGTCTCAGCTTGACCAAGCAATGCCCATTCAGTGATTGAGGCTAGGTAAGAAATGAGGCAAAGAATGACCTCTTTACCTAATCAAAAAAAAATTGTTATTTATACTCACTCTGAGCCATCTGGGCACAAACAATGATCAAGGGAGACATGGGTTGGGACCTATTGTTGACCAACCAATGAGAGCCAGAATGATTTAGGTTTAAGGTGTGGTCCTTCAGAAAGAAATCTAGCACATAAACCCCAGGATATCTTGTGAAGTTTCATTGATCGAAATTTATATTCCTTTGGACAGAGCATCCGCAGGTATGATACTCTATGGGGACCGAGAGAGAGGAAGGAGGGAGAGAAGGAAGGAAGGAAGGAAAGAAAGAACGAGAGGAGGAAAGGAAGGAAAGGAAGGAAGGAAGGAAGGAGAGGGAAGGAATAGTGCTGCCCAAATGGAACTGGCCAGTTGGGTCTCCAGTGGGGCAGCTACTACTATGACACACAGGTTGCTGTTTGTCATTTGTTCTCGAAAAGGGATCATGACATCAGGAAGGTGATGACATGACTTGCTAAGGTCTGGAGATATGAAGAAAGACAAAAACATGGTCACTGCCCTCAAGAACACATTCATTCTAATGGGGGAGACAGCTGCAAATTATTAGGTCCCTACAAGACATATACAGTGTAAATGGAAGGTAGTAGGAAGCAAAGGTCTCCTGCAGAAGGTAAGATTTGAACTGAGTCTTACCAGAAGCCGGTGAAGCTAGCAGTCAGAGGTGAGGAGAGAAAGCATTTCAGGCATGGGACGCAGCAAGTACAAGAACACAAAGTCAGAAGATGAAGAGTCATGAGTGATGAACTGGTCCTACAAGTGCATGAGTAAAGTGTAAGAAGATTGGACAGATAGGAAGGGGACAGGTTGTAAAGGGCTTTAAATGCCAAATGGAGAACTTTATATTAATCCTGGTAGTAATAAGAAGCCACTGGAGATTATTGAGTAGGGTGGGGCTTGACTGTCAGATTTGAGCTTTAGGAATGTCATTATGGCTGTTAAGTGGAAAATGGATTAAAATGGGAAAAGACTTGAGACAAGGAGACCAACCACAAAGCTATTGCAATAGTTCAGATAAGAGTGATGAGGGTCTGTATGAGAGTTATAGTTGTGTGAGTAGAGAAAAAAAAAACATATGAGACAGATGTTATAAAGGCAGAAACAAGACATAGCAACAGATTGGATGAGTTGAGTGTGAATACTTTAGGGGTCACCACACTGAGCACAGGTGATCATGGATGATTGGGAAGATAAATAGTGGTACTGTTGACAATTAAGGGAAATTTGGAAAGAGGGGGTGGTTGGGAGGCAGGGAAGATTATTAGAAATGTTGCATTTGAGGTACCTACAAGACATCCAATTTGAGACAGCCAAAAGGAAGTTGGTGAAGTGAAAGTGGAACTCAGGAAAGATGTTAGAGTTGAAGCTGATGAGGGTACCAAGGAAGAAAGTAGAGGGAAGAGAGAAAAAAAGGACAGAACCTTGGGAGATACCCATAGTTAATGGGCATAACTTGGATGAAGAACCAACAAAGGAGACAAAGGAGTGGTAAAACAGACAGGAGGAGGATCAGGAGAAAACATGAAAACCTGGAGAGGAGAGAGTGTCAAAAATAAGAGAGTAATCGAGCACATCACAGGCTATAGAAAGGTCAAGAAATATGAGGACTGAGAAAAGGCAATAGGATTTGGCTATTGTGAGATCACTGGTCACTTTGGAGAGAGTAGTTTCAGTTGAATGAGGAAATGGGAAACAAGACTGAAGAGGGTTTAAAAATATAAGTGAGAGGAGTTGAAGTGGGGGGCATTGAGTGTAAATGGTTTTCTCAGGGAGTTTAAGCCAAGGGAAGAGAGATATAATAATGCTGTGTTATTAATATTTCAATACTTTGAGGAGAGATGGTTTCATTGATATGGACTCTCCCTCCATTTATGTAGATCTCAACTTGTCTCATGGTCTTTGTGAGTTTCTGTGAACAATAAAATTAACCACCTCCTTGCCAATCTGGTGAGCCTTTTTTCTGAGGTTAGCTAGTCTGGTTCTCAAATGAAACATCTGAATTTCCTATAGTACTTTAAGGCTTACAAAGCACATTCTTCACAACAACCTTGTGAGTTTGGTATTCCTCAGTTGAATCCCTTGAGAAAGTTTTCAACACTGCATACCTTCACTTCCTTTCCTCTCACTTGCTTCTAACCTTTTACAATCTAGTTTCTTATCTTGTCAAACTAAAATTGATTTTTCTTTTTTTAAAGAAAAAGAAACATTTTAAACTTAAATACTAAAACTTAAATATAAAATAAGAAAAGGGGAAAAAAAAGCATTGCCGTGTGCACAGCAGAACTTAAGAGCATTCAAAATATACAGCAATAAATTTCCATTTCAAGAAAGCCTATATAATAAATACTCTTTGTTTTCAGAGCTATTCATCTTTTCTTTGCTTCCTCATAAGTTTTCTTTTGTTCTCTACTGTGAACTTTTTACTTTATTCTTTTTCCCCTTCTTTCCCCCACCAAGAAGGTACAATTAAGTATGAATACATTTATATACACACACACACATGTGTACATATCTATGTACATATACACGTACATAAATAAACATGCAAACATAGTGCATACACACACACAAAGATAAATAAATGCATACACACATATACTTACATATACATACATATACTTAGATATCTTTAATCATGCTCATATATGACATATATATGAGTGCGCATCTATGAAGGACCATATTATACTTACTTGTCTTCTGTTTCTCTGAGGGTGGATAAACTCTTCCTCCATAAGCCTGAATCTTTCCATTTGTTTCTAAGTCCACCAACTCATTATTTCACAGCAATATTACATCATTATACTGTCTAGTTATTTTAAATAGTCTAAAACAATATTGATTAATGTGGTTGACATAAAGTACATTTCCCTATTTCTCTCTTATGATTAAATCTATTTTAGCTTTAACTTTGTCTGAGATCATGATCACTATTCCTGCTGTTTTTCCCCTGATAAATTCTGCTCTTGATATTTATATTCGTTTGTATGAAACTGATTTTTCCAAAGTTACTAATTATTACTTAATTGCCAAATAGAATGCCCTTTTCTCAGTCCTCATCCATCTTTACCTCTCTGCGGCCTTTGACGCTGTTGACTACTTTCTTTTCCTGAATACTCTCTCTCCTCTAGATTTCCATGACACCACTCTCTCATAGTGTCTCTCCTGCTTGTCTGAACTTCATCTCTGTCTTCTTTCCTAGTTCTTCATCCAGGTTATTCCCACCAACCATTGGTATCTCCAAAGCTCTGCCCAGAACTCTTTTCTCTATATACTATCTTGTTTGGGTGATCTCATTAGCTTCCATTATCATCTCTCTAAAGATGATTCCCAGATCTCTATATCCAGCCCTAACCATTCTCTCCCTCTCCCTCTCCCTCTCCCTCTCCCTCTCCCTGTCCCTCTCCCTCTCCCTCTCTCTCCCTCTCCCTTCTGTGTTCCAGTCCCACATCACCAAATGCCTATTGGACATCTTGAATTGGTCACCCTGTAGACATCTCAAACTCAACATATCCCAAACAGAACTTACTCAAGGCTTCAAAAACAACAACGACTTCCCCTCTTTCCAATTTTCCTATTACTGTCAAAGGACACCATGTCCTATCAGTTACCCAGGCTTGCCACTTCGGCTTCTTTCTCACCTCCTTACTCATACCCACCCCTCACATCCAACCTGTTGTCAAATTTTGTTATTTCTACCTACACAACATCTCTCCTATATGCTCCTTTCTCTCCATTCATGTAGCCACCACACTTATGTAGGCCCTCATCACCTCTTAGCTGGATAATCCTAATAGCCTTCTGGTTGACCTCCCTGCCTCAAGTCTCTCATTTTCCACTCAGCTGCCAAAGTAACCTTCCTAAACCACAGGTCTGACCACATCAGGCCCCTACTCACTAAATCCCAGTGGATTTTTATTACCTCCAGGATCAAATAGAAAGTCTTCCATTTGGCATTTAAAACCTTTCCCAATGTGTTCCCCTTCTACCTTTCCAGACTTCTTACACTTTACCTCCCTCTGTAGGATCCAGCTACATTGCCTTACTTATTACTCATCACGTATAAGATTCCATCTCCTGACTCTGTCCTTCTTATACTGGCTGTGACCCATGCTTGGAATATTCTTCCTCCTTACCTCCACCTGGTGTCTTCCTTCAAGATTCAACTCAAATCCCACCTTTTGTAGGAGCTGTTTACTAATATCCCTCACTCTACCCATTCCCTTCGATCTAAGATTTCTTTCTATTTATACTGCATATATCTCGTATGCACTTAGTTGCATGCATATTATCTCCCCCATTAGACTGTGAGTTCCTTGAGGGCAGCATCCCTGCTTCCACTTTTCTTTTTCTCCCCAGAGCCCAGCAGAATGGCTGGCATGTTATAAATACTAAATAAATGTTTGTTGATTGATTGATCTATACAAGTATAGTGATCTCCATTTTGTAGATAAGAGGATTAAAACTCAGAGAGGCTCGTGACTGGCCTACAGTCATTCCTCATCTAGCGAATGGTAGGTCTGGAACCCAAACTTAGAACATCTAATTCCAGCGCCAGGGGTCTTTTCATGATGCCATGCTACCTCAGCTGTCTCAGCCAGAACAAGATCAGGACTTCAATTTCCCCAACCTGCATTAGAATGAGTCATGTTCAGGGAGGGACTGGGAATATGAGATAACAGGAAAAAGAGGTGAGAGGCCTATCTCTGGCTCCTGTTTTCCATTTGTTCTGTGATCTTTGGCAAGTTCCTTGACTCATTTAAGCCTTAGTTTTTCCACTTGCTCAAAGAAAGGGCTAGATTCATTGGTCTCTAAGTTTACTTCCAGATCAAAAACTTGATACTGACCCATTCCATGGGCTTAGAGTTTTGTCATTTGCAGGGTATTTTGACTTGAGATATAACTTGCTGGAATAGCCTCAAAGTTTACATGACTAATCCCTCCTATGGCCAGAAAGGTTATTTTTTTTATTCATTTTGGACTTAAAGACAAAAAGACAAAACAAAACTCTGTGTACGCAGCACCGCATAAAGATGTAACTATGAATTTCCATTTCAGACTGTTCACATTTTTTTTTTTACTATGTAATAAATACTACGCATTGTTTTCATAGCTATCCCACTTTTCTGTGCTTCCTTTTCAGTTTTCTTTTGTTCTCTGCTGGGCACTTTTTTTCCTCCCTTCCTCCCCACCCTGCCCTAGAGAAGGCTACAATTAAACATAAATATATAATATATATTATGTAAAACCATAGTATACAAAATTCTATTTATCAGTTCTTTCCATGTTTTTCTAAACTCAACCAGCTCATCATGTCTGATAGCACAATAGTATTCCTTTACAAAACTTTCTCATAACCTTTAATGTATGTGTGCCTCCAATGATTGCAGCAGAATGTTGTAAACTTCCTTTCCTCCATCACATGATCAGAAAGCTTTGTCAGTATTTCTGTGCTAATGGGCATTTCTCTTGAGAAGTCAAATTTAAGGACCGACATTTCTGCCACTGGGTGTTGCTTCATGGTTCTACTGATTCCTCAGGATTCTGAAGCTTTCCAATCATCAAATCTGGGTGCTGGAAGAGATGTTAGAGGTTAGCTAGGTCAACCCTTCAGCTCATTGTAGAAATCCCCTTTGATGAAGACTCTGACAGATGCTCATCCAGCCTCAGCTAGAACCCTTCTGGTGTTCAAATATCACCAACCCAGAAGGTAATCCATTCCACTGTTGAATTGCCTTCCTTTTTAGGAAGCTTTTTGTTCTGTTATGTCAAAATCTGTCTCTGGAGTTCTTCTTCAGTGGTCCTATACCTTCCCTTTAGGGTAAGACAAAAAAACTTTTTCCCTTTTTCCCAACAGACCCACCAATAATAGCTAGCATGTATATAATGCATCAACTTTGGCAAAACATTTATGTTTGTTATTTTATTCCATAACCCTGTGGAGTAGGTTCTCTTTTATGCCCATTTTGCAAAGGAGAAAATTGGCTAAAAATAGCAGTTAAGCAACTTGTCTAGGGTCACGTAACCAGTAAGTATGCCTGAGGTGGGATTTGAATTCAGATTTTCCTGGCTCCAAGTCTACCGCTCTATTCAACTCTACACCCTAGCTGCCCTCAAATTCTGCTTTCTAAATACTTTGAATCATAAAATTTGGAGCTTAAAAGGGCCTTGGAGATCATCTATTCCAACCCTCTCTTTTATAGATATAAAACTCAAGGTGTGAACTGCCAATGCCACAAAGGTAATAACTGACAGAGCTAGATCCTCCAATTCTGAGCCCAACCAGCTTTCCACTAAGTCCCATCCATCCTTTGAACAGTCACCACGTCCCATCTCACCCTACACTAACTAAGATCTTTTCCAGGCCTAACAGCTCTTGGTTTTTTTTAAGAGATTCATTTTAAGATGTAGTTTGTAGGCAACTCAGAGGTCCAGAGCACTGGGCTTGAAATCAGAAAGAACTAAGTTTGAATCCTGCCTTGGAAGCTACCTGTATCATCTTAGAGAAGTCATTTAACCTCTTTGAACCTCAATTTTCTCATCTGCAAAATGGAAGAAAAGAAACAAAAAAAATATTTATTAAATGCCTGCTATGTACCATGGAACTATGCTAAGAGTTTTAGAAATATTATCTCATTTGGTCCTCATAACTCCAGGAAGTAAATACTAGACCCACTTTCCATTTGAGGAAAATAAGGCAGAGGTTAAATGATTTGTAAAGGGTCACTCAGACAATAAAAGTCTTGAATTCAAGTCTTTCTGACTCCAGGCCCACTGATCTATCCACTACACCATCTTGTTTCCTCTAAGGGGAATAATGATAGCACCTACCTCAGCTTGTCATTAGTACCTATTTTCTGGTACTCTGGAAATCCTATGGTGCCATATAAATACTTAATATTATTAGCTACTATGGTTTCCACAACCCTCACCCTCCTTGTCAACCTTCTTCCGACATACGTTAGTTTGTCATTGTCCCCCTTAAAATGAAGTATAACCAAAACTGAACAAAGTAATAAGGAAGAAGGGAAAATGTACTGGATTTGTTTCATTATTAATATCAAATGATCTTAAAAAAATATTATATATGAATTCCAATGCCATCCAAGAAGTGCCACTATGTGCTCTGTGACTATGACTTTGGATACATGGTCTGGCAAAAGATAGTCCATTTGCAAGGCCTTTATTGTTGTTGTTGTTGTTGTTGTTGTTGCTATCTTAGACTTCATTTTTCACAAGTGGAGGGAGTTCCCAACCGTGCAACATTTTCTGGCAATACAGTTCACTAATTCATCTTCAATTTGAAGTCTAAGAGAATTATTGGGGCACTGAATGTGACTTGTCCAGGGGTTCATAACCAGCATGTATCTATCACAAGAGGTATTGAACCTCCAGGTCAGGTCTTCCCTCCACTAGACAACATTGCCTCATTTTGAGGCCTTATTGAAAATAATAATGCCTAATATATGTGTGTGCACATGTACCTGAAATCACTTTCCTTGTGAGAAATCTGTTAAAAAGTTAAGTTTTCCCATAATAAGGAGATTTCAAAGTCTATTTAATTACATTTGACATTTCTATACTTAAAATTGAAGGCAACTTTCTTAGTGAAAACCCCAGCACATTCATTATATTGTAACCCTGAAGAGGCTATTAATTAATTTCCATCCTACCTAGAGGCCCAGAGGAAATGTTAGTCTCCCCTTCTGACCACCTGTGCTGCTAGCTGCCCTGTGTGCTCTTATTCACGCCTTCATCTTTGGGTTTTGAAGTAGAGTATCTAAGCTGGAAGTTTTTGATTTCCTAACAAGATTTAACAAAAAAAAAAGCTAAATCAAGCATCTTTTTAGAGCATTTCTCTAAAAAAGTTAAAGATAAAGCAAGCCTTTGCCTGGTTCTAAACAACCCCAACAGGCTAGCCAGTCTGCCTAAATCTGGCAGGCAGAGAACTCTTCTGCCTCTAGCAAGTTGGCCTTGGCTTTGATCTGCAGTGCTGATGACACTGTATTCTTTGGCTACTCCAAAGCAGACTGCCAATTAGAGCCAAATGTATCAGACCTACCCTGTAACAGTTGTGATGTGGCCAAGCTTGCATTCACGGCTCTCGCTGATTGATGCCTACAAGGGCTGTTTATTTAGAAATGGAGCAGTCATCTTTCAAGATGGAAAGCTGGAAGGGCGAAAAGGTCTAAGGCTCCCCTGACTGCTTTTTATTCTGCATTGAGGGGGAGAGGAAGAAAAGGCAGTCTTCTTATCTAAGGTCAGACAGTATCAGAACATTGAGGAATGGTCACTGATTTATGGAAAACATGGGGATACTTTCTAGCTAGGACAAAGACAGGAGAAAGGGCTGGGTAAATAATTACAGCATGAATGCTAGTAGCCTGACAAAAACACTTTTGAATATTCCTACTGTTTCTCAGCGGGCAGTATGATGGGCTCTTTAGACAACTGACTTTTCTGTAGGCTATCTTAAGCCAAAATGAGAAAGGAAGAGCTATGGGTTTAAATTTTCCAATTTCAGCCTTTTCATTAGTTCATCACCATGGGTTAGGGATCCCTCCCCACCCTACCCTACCCCCAAATCTACTGTACTTTGCTACTTTCTTCGGATCATTCTTGCAAAATCTTAATACTGTAAGGATGAAATAAAGGAGAAAAATAACTTCTTTTTTGTGAATGAGTTGCAATGGCTGCTGTTACATGTGTTCTTATTGGGAGGGATGAAGAAAGTAAGCATTTATTAAGCAGCTACTATGAGCCAGGTACTATACTAAGCACTTTACAAATATTATCTCATTTGATCGTCACAACAACCTTGAGGAGGTGGGTGATATTATTATCCCCACTTTACGGTTAAGAAAACTGAGGCAGACAGAAGTTGAGTGACTCAACACAGTGTCACACAGCTTGTAAATGACTGAGGTCGTATTCGAACTCACAGCTTCCAGCCTTCAGGCCCAGTACAGCACTTTATCCATAGCACCATCTTGCTGCCAGCCGAAGCCTTTGCCAGTCACCCTAAGAAGCATAGGTTGAATTGACCATAGAAGCACCTGAAATTTATTTGGGCCATCAGCTAACTCTGAAAATGTGTTGTTTAGTCATTTTTCACTGGTGTTCAACTCTTCATGACCTGTTTTGGGGTTTTCTTAACAAAAATACAAGAGTGATTTGCCATTTCCTTCTCCAGCTCGTTTTACAGATGAAGAAACTGAGGCAGATGGAGGTTAAGTGACTTGCTCAGAGTCACACAGCTAGTAAGTGTCTGAGGCCAGATTTGAATCAGGTCTTCCTGACTCCAGGCCTGGCACTCCATCCACTGTGTCACCTAATACCATATGCATTTATTAAACCAACTTACTGAGCTTTTGAATTTTCTCCCTCTTCTGGCCCCTCAAGAGTTTTATGTTTTTGTCTCTGAGATTTCTAGTGAAGAAGGATATGTGAGTCTTTCCTTTTAAAAAAAATTTAGCACTTACAGTTTTAGAAAAGTCAAACGCAGGCATACCTGTAGCCTGGCATGGTTCCAGATCAGCTGATCTCTTAAGGGTCTTTCTGGCACAGTAACTCTACAGAGCGCCTACACTATGCGAGGAATGCCTTGTGACAATGACCTCGCTTCCGTAGTCATGCATTCTCAGCCCAGGTTGCCTGGACTTGAGTGTAATTTGTGTTATTGAGTCTAAGATTCCATCTTATGAGTACACTGAAAAACAACCAGTCCTGGATGCCATAGTCAGGTCTGAGGAGATTATTCAGTTCTTTGATGTCTAGCGAAGTCAAGCCAGGGCATGACTGAAGAGAAGACTTGTCTGGCTTCATCATGGGACAAGTGCCATGTGTGACAGGTTATTCATTTGAGTCTCTGGAAGTTTGTTGGGGTTTGGCTGGATTCCCAGCCTCCTATCTCACAACAGAAGGTTGGAACTATCTAGAGGTCCCTGCTCACAGGGTTGGTGGCTGCTGGCAAGACTCAATGAAGCCTGAATCTAGGCAGCATTGGGCCAGAGGGCATATCCCACTGAAAATCCAAAGCTGAATCTTATCTACTCCCTCTGCACACACACCTGGACCCAAAATTCCTACTGAGAATTCCCCAATCATCATCATTACTCTCTTCTTTCTTCCTTACTCCTCATAGCCATTGTGTTTTCCTTTCCTGTCCATTCTCCTTCTGAAACCTCTCCTTCCCTCCTCTGGCAGTGTCACCACCCTGGTGCAGGCCCTCATCACTTCAGGCCTGGTTGGTCTGCCTGTCTCAAGTCTCTACCCATTCCAACCCATTCTCCACTTAGCATCGAATTGATCTTCCTAAAATGCCAGTCTGTCCACGTCACCTCCCTCCTCAATAAAGAGCATTGGTTCCCTACCATCTCCAAGATTAGATGCAAAAGCCTGTACCTGGCTTTCAAAGCCTTTATAACCTGTCCCTCTCCTACCTTTCCAGTCTTCTTATACCCTATCGTTCCCTGTTCTCTGCATTCCAATGACACAGGCCTCCTTGTTCTTCCTCACACAAGACACGACTTCTCTCAACTCCTGGCATGTCCCTCAAGCCTGGAATTTTCTCCCTCTTCATATCCTTCTCCTGTCCTCCCTACCTTTCTCTTAACTTCCTGCAGGATCCTTTTTCTGACTCCCCATTAATTCTAATGTTTTCCGTCTTTTGATTATCCCCAATTTATTGTATATACAAGGCATTCCAAAAATCCTAGTTCAGTTTTGTGCACTAGCTTAAGCTATTAAGTTAAACATTTTAAGCTGAAAACTACGCTGAGACTTTTAGGACACCCTATATATCTTGTCTGTACAGTTGTTTGTATGTTGTCTAACCCCATTAGATTATAAACTCCTTGAGGGCAGGAACTGTTTTTTGCCTTTCTTTGTATCCCCAGGGCCTGGTGCGTGATAGGTGCTTAATAAATACTGGTTGACTAACTGATGGACTGATTCAGAGATCTTGAAGAGTGGGCAAGGGAGTGGTTTCATTTTGTAAATGAAAAGATAGGACACCAAGAGACTACAAACCACCAAAATCACACAATAAGTCAACAGTAAAATACAGACTAGAATCCGGACCCTCTGGACTGTGTCTCCCCATCTCCATTCCCTTCTGGACTGAACCCTCTCCAAGTAGGCAAGATTCATGGCCTCAAAGATGACCATGAACATGCCTGCATAGTTCAGAATTGCGAAGTATAAGAGACTCCCTAGGTAGAAGGCAGAGGAAGTATAACATTTATTTAGACACCAGAGGATTAAATCCCAAAACCAATAACTCCAACCCAGCATAGCAACAGTTGCATCCCAAAACCAGTAAGTCCACCTCAATGTAACAACAAGGAAGTTATAACAGTATTACAGAAAAGAACCAAGTCATCCTGTAATCCTCCCCCCTTGCTGGGGCCTTCCCATAAACACTCACGAATCTCGATTGTCTGCTTGCCTGCATTCTCTCCCCACTCAGTTCTCTGGTCTCCATAGCTCTCTGGTCTCCACTCTATGCTCTGTACTCTCTCTGTAGCTCTCTCTCATCTCTCCTCAGTTCTCTGAGTTCTGTAGCTTGCTAGTCTGAAGATTCTCAGCTCTGTCTTCTCTGAGTCCTTACTTCTTCTCCTTGGACTAAATTCTGACCTTAATGGCTACCTTCTGGGTAGGTATACTCTTCTTAGGGCCCAAGGGCCTCATGCCCAGTCAGCAAAAGGGTATAGGCCTGGGGCTTAGCACTTAGTAAGTAATGGGTGTAGGCCTGCCTCTAATCAAGCCTCCCTTAACTAGACTCACTTGAGGCCTATTGAATGGGTGGGAAAGATCTTTAATCATTGATTGCCACCACAGTAGGATTCTACTTTCTGATCATGGGAATATATTTTTCCCCCTTTGCTCAAGGAAAGCTACTCCTTTTCAGTAACAGCTATGCTACTGATACAGTTAGAGAATATAATTTCTCTCTTCACATTCCCACCCTACCATATCCCAGTTTTTCAAGCTAGAATGTCTTCATTTACTTTAGCTTTGACAATGGCCCTTGTCATTGGTACTTCAACTAAATGCCCTACCACAGCTCAGACCAAGCATTATGGGGCCAGAAAAAGACTTCTCAGCTGAGAGTCATAGAATGCTATAAGTTGAAATGGGCTGTAGCATTTATCTAGAAGGTGAGAAAAAGTGGTGCCTTTTGCATTAATACATCATTGGCGTGGGGGAGGAGAGAGAGAGATGCAAAAAAACAACTGAAACCTTGTTCTTGGGCTCGAAGAAATCAAGCACAGGTCTTAATGACAAATTAATCAGTGGATCTAATTTTGTCCTTACTATTGTTCAGTCGTGTATAACTCTTTGTGAACCTTGGCAAAGATTCTGTAGTAATTTGCCATTTTCTTCTCCAGCTCATTTGACAGATGAGAAAACTAAGGCAAACAAGGTTGAGCACCTTGTCCAGGCTGACATAGCCAGTGTCTGAGGCTAGATTTGAACTTAGGAAAATGAGTCTTCCTGACTCAAGGCCTGGCACTTTATCCACTGCACCATTTACCTGTCCAGTGTATCTGAAACAAATTTTAAATAACATATTATATGTATATATATATGTTCTTCCTTCAGCCGACTGATTTTTAAGTAAACATTTTTGTAAGGAAATCTCAGGTGCATTTGCCAGAAGCTAATATTTGGGTTAGTTAAAATTATACCACTATCTAGTTGTACATGATAATAACAACTAGTATGTATAGTACCTTATGGCTTGTAAAGTGCTTTATATATTTTGATGCTCCTTTGATCCTGCAATGTAAGTACTATTATTGCCCCCATTTTTACAGATGAGAACACTGAGGCAGACACAGGTTTAGTGACTTGCCCAAGGTCACAAAGCTACTAAGTACCTGAGGGAGAAGTTGAACTCAGTTCTTCTACTTGACACCAAGTCACCTAATGCCTGCCAAAGTGATGAGAATGGGTAGGATGAGGAAGGTGGTCAATGCTTATATTAGTTATAATGTTTGTGGAAAGCTAGCCAAGGTAATTTCATTTGTGCTGCTCTTTGGAACTTTAAAATTGTAGCACATGCAAAAGTTGACAGAATGGATGTTTCTGGGCAGCCAGAAGACAGTATGAGGGCTCTGTGTTCTGTAAGGAGGATAAGGAGAAGTATGCCAAGAGAACAGAAAATAGCAAAACTCAAAGGCAAATTTGTCTACTTCACAATCTTTCCTTCAGGTGGGTCTAATATTCGGTCATGGGCTTTAGTGAATCGAAATAAACTGCCCTTCTCCAAAATGACAGACTCACTGAGATGAAAATACAATTAGTGTCCTCAGGAAAACAAGATGCATTTGACCTTTAATTCCCACTTTTTTATCTAAAGTTGTTAAAGACAGGACATTTAAGGATCTTAACTGGGAGATGTGGATTAAGTATTTGCTTCAGGGATGACTTCACATGAAAGAAAAAGAATGTGTAGCCAAGTTCCCATTGCTACCAGCAATAAACTAGCTAGATAGGGCAGGAGAGTAGAAGTCTCTGCCTCAGACCTAGAATGCTGTGGGCACTGAGCCCAATTGAGATACATGTGCCTTTGAGAGGAAGCTCCCCAGAAATACTTGCTAACCACTTCAAGAGCCACCCATCTAACCACAAGTGCTACTCACCCTCCCTAGGTTTGTTCTGGGTCAGGAGACTTGGAATTCAAGGGGAGACTGAGTTCTTCACAAGAAATTCAGAAAAATTAAAGCCCAGGCTGATCCCTGTGCACAATAAGCTTTCTACTCTTTTTTAAAAAGAGTTTTTATTTTTACTTTACAACCCTCAGTTCCACAAGTTTTTGAGTTCCAAATTTTCTTCCCCTCCCTCGCCATTCTCCTCCTCCCACTAAGACGGCATGAAATCCGATAAATGTTCTACATGTACTTTCACACTAAACTTATTTACACAATACTCAAGTTGTAAAGAAGAATTATGACCAATGGAATGAATCATGAGAAAGCAAAGAAAACCAAAAAAGAAGAGAAAAAAAGAAAGAGCAAATAGTTTGCCTCAATCTGCATTCAGACTCCATAGCTCTTTCTCTGGATGTAGATGGCTCTCTCCATCATGACTACTCTTTTTTTTTTTTAAAGAAGAAAACGGAGTATTCATTAACAGATGTGGAATTTGGCCAGAATATAACACGCTTCCTTTCTCATCGTCCATAGACTGCCATTCAACTGCAACAGGCAAAGTTTAAACAGCTTAATGAAATGCTAAGACCAACTGATCCCAATATTTTCTAGTTAGAATGAAGTCTATAACCAGGACGTTACAGAATGTCACTTTCAAAGGAACTAGAATTGCAAAAAAAAAAAAAATTCATTTCAAAACATGAAAGATAAAAGTATGGTTTGAAGATTACAGCTGTTTATACTAAATGGGAAACCTGGCTTCCAAACAGAGAAATAAGCCCACTTCATTGAATCATCGTAGGGACATCCTTTCCAAAAAATATAAGTATCATGCCCCATCAGAACAGCTAGGTGGCACAGGAGATAAAGCACTAGACCCGGAATCGGGAGGATCTAAGTTCAAATCTGGCCTCAGGCACTTACTAGTTGTGTGGCCCTGAGAAAGTCACTTAACCTCCAGTTTTTCATCCATAAAACGGAGATACACTGGAGAATGAAATGGCAAACCATTCGAGTATCTTTACCAAGAAAACCCCATAGTCAAAAGTCCATGCCGTCACAAAGAGTCAGATATGACTGAACAGCAACATGGTCTGTTAGATTCTCCAAAGTACCTTGGGTTCCTTACTCTACTTGCCATCATTATCCAGGATTGATGAGGAAGACTCTTGGGCATCTTGCATTCAAAATTGTCCTGAGAGGGTTCAGCAACGTTATAGGATGAAAATAAGAGGTTTCTGTGGATGCGTTTAGGGCAGCTAGGTGGTGCAGTGGATAGGATGCTGGGTTTGGTGTCAGGAAGTCTTATCTCCCTGTGTTCAAATCTTGCCTCAGAGATTTACAGGCTGTGTCACCCTAGGCAAATCGCAAATCACTGTTTGCCTCAGTTTCCTCATCTATAAAATGAGCTGGAAAAGGAAATAGAAAACCACTTTAGTATCTTTACCAAGAAAATCCTAAACGGAGTCACAAATTGTCAAACATGACTGAAACAACTCAACAATAACAATAAATGGATGCATTCAGGGAAGTTGACGATTTTCTAGTTTATAAATAAAAGTTGTTTTTTTTTTCTTTAAAGAAGCCAAAATCTAAGAGGCCTGAAATGAAATGAATATGACTTTGCCCTAATGAGTTCAAGATAATTAATCAAGTGATAGAATTCATCACCATGGGCAGCTAGGTGGTACAGTGGATAGAGCACTCACTGGTCCTGAGATCAGGAAGAGCAGAGTTCAAAAACGAGCTCAGACACTTACTAGCTGCGTGAACTTGGGCAAGTCACTTAACCCCAACTGCCTCGGGCAGGGGAGTGGGGAGGGAACAGAATCCATCACCTAAAAGTCATTTCATCCAACAATTCCCAATGTGTGTCTTCTCCCATTGGTACCTATGTTCATAATGTCTTTACAAACTTAAAAGTGTTGTATGCAATATCAATCATAGTTACTGTTTCAGGTTTCTTTATTTTTTTTCTTTTTAATGCAGGAGGGGTAGAATTGCATATCACAAAATGTTATAAAAAATAAAAGACATCAATAAAACTTATGGGAAATATAGCTGTAGAGTGTTCTGTCTTATTTAAAAACAAGAGATTATGTAAAATAGGAAAAGAGAAATAACATCGTGTGTTAAGAAGATCTTCTCATGTCGGTAAATTCTGGAACCACGGCCAAAAAAAAGTCTAAAGAAGAGCATTTGGGAGAAACTCAAGAACAGGCGGAAATAGAAACAATAATGTCATTCATTTGTACTGAGGACCACCTGAACAGAAAGAAGAGACAGGATGAGTTAGGGAAACAGATCGTGAGCCTGGCACAAAGGCATGGTATAAGAATGACGGGAGACTTCTATTACCTGCAAATCTCCTAGAATCAAAGATGAAATGACAAATAATTCAGGAAGACCTGAGTTCAAATCAAGCCTCATATAATAACTAGCTGTGTGACCCTGGAGAAGTCATTAAACCTCCCTCAGGTCAGTCTCCTCATCTGTAAAATGGGAAAATAATAGCACTTATCTCCCAAAGTGGTTATTAGGATAAAAGGAAATATTTGTAAAGATCTGTGTAGACCCTAAAGCACTATATAAATGCTACCTATTAATTATTATTATTATTATGTCTCTGACATAAATCTTGAGCTTGGTGTTATTGAGTTGTTTTTCAGTCATGTCCAACTCCATGACCCCATTTGGGGTTTTCTTGGCAAAGATGCTGGAGTTGGTTGGCCGTGTCCTTCTCCAGCTCTTTTTTTCAGGTGAGGAAAGTGAGACAAATAGGGTTAAGTGACTTGCCCAGGGTCACACAGCTAATAAGTGTCTAAGGCCAAATTTTAACTCAGGGAGATGAGGCTTCCTTACTCAAAGCCTGGTGCTCTGTACACTATACCACCTAGCTGCCCTAAATCTTGTGTATTATGTTCAATTCTGAATGCCATACTTTGGGAAAGACATACCATAAGCTAGAAGTACTTCAAGAAGAAGGCAACTAGAATGGCAAGATAATTGAAGACCATGCCATATGTAAACATCTATTGGATGAGTTGGGGATGTTTGACTTGGAAAAGAGAAGACTTAGCTGTCTTCAAGTATTTGTGATTCAAGATATAATATGGGGAAGATGAATTAGACTTGTTCGGCTTGGCTGCCACACTTGTTTTTATTGGCTCTGACAGTAAATGCTAGAACTTTCAGAGAAGCAGATCTAGGCTCAATATAAAGAAAAGCAATCAAGATATTCAAAAGTTTAATGGACCTACTTTGAGAATTGGTGTGTTCTTCCTCCCTGGAAGTCTTCAAGGAGAGTATATATGACCACGTGTTGGTCATGCAGTTCCCCCCCACCAGAGGGGTTTTGGACTAGACTAAATGACTTCCAAGATCCTTCTCTTGGTGGCTCTGTGAATCAAAAACTTTAAGCAATAAAAGAAAAAAACTCCGAAAAAACCAAAATATTCTCTTAGGCAACATCTTCACGAACCTGACAAGCTGGGCATCCTCAAAGCCCTATTTGTATTTGTAAAACTAAGGGTAAAAACTGCTTTTTTAAAATTATATTTATAGTATAGAGTTGTTATTTTTATTTTAATTTCTGAAATAAAACAAGTATTTCCATAACCTAGTAGAATAATAAAAAATGATTACACGTGAATCTGCAAAAGTAAAACTTGCTATTCCTTTTAAATTTATAATAAAGTTTTCATGTAATTTTTTAATTAAAAACCTGATTAACAACAAAAAAGGCCACTACCACACATCATAAAATCCAGTTGTCCCAGTCACTCTAAATTTATTAGGGCTCTTGAATTCCTTTTCTTAATTTCCATTTCAACTGTAGACAAAGCTCTTATAGCCTCCTGCATGTAATATTTGAACAATTCTCTAATTGATCCCCCTGCCTCAAGTCTCTCCCTAGTCTAACCCATCATACAAATCTCTGCCAGATTAAATTTCCTAAAAGAGTTTTCCATTCCTCACCCCTCTACTCAAAAAACTCTAGTGACTCTCCATCCTCAAAAGAACAAAGTGAAAATTATTTAGACTGGTATCCAAGACCCTGCATAACCTGCCCCTAACCTATCCCTCCAACTTTTATTCTCCTACCAAAACTCTGTTCTCTGCTCAAATTGTTCTACTCATCATTCCCAGAGCTCACCATGCACAGCTCTATCTCTTCCCTTTCATTCCCTCTCTCTGTAGTGTCCTGCAATGGTCTGAAATACTATCGTCCTTCAAGGTCCTACTCATGTCCCACTTCTTCTATAAAGACTTTGGAGACTATATCATTAATCTCCCTCTTCCTGTGAAGTCCTCATCAAATGTTCTCAAATTTGGTCCCCGTGCTTATTTTAAGTTGACAGTATAACACTCATTTATACTACCATTTAAATATTTGTTCAGCTGATCAGATCATCAGGCTAAGTCTTTATAAATAGAAACAAACTGCTGCAGAATAAATATTGAGCGGCTGCAAAAAGCCCAACACTGGTGGATTCTCTGACCTGTACCACTCATCTGACCTTTAGTTGCTGCTACTTTATGTTCTGTCTATTCCCCTACTACCTATTTATAGAACTTGGAGCTCTTAGAGCTAGCTAGTTAGATAAATAGGTCTCACCTGTGTGACAGCCTATGCTAACATCTCTCAGTCTTGGTCTCAGGTTTGAGAGGATCATTTTCTGATAAGTATATCCCCCATCCCCATTATGAAGCTGGGTACCTCTAAAGTCAACTGGAGTCTAGATACTCGGTTATTACTAGGCTAAGCTTGGATTCAGTAACTACTTTTATTCGGAAAATATAAGGAAACAAAATAAACATTTTAGGAACTCATGAACCCAAATAAATGTATTTTCACTCTACTTTTCCACAAAATCCAGATGAAAACTTCCAAACTGAAGAAGATCCAGATTTCATTCCTGCCTGCTACTGGGGATAATCTCCCATAGTGCAATGTCCTGTGAGCTCTCTGCTTGCTCATCCCCCTAAGACTTCATTGCAAGCCTGCTTGTCTTAGCCTTCGGCTTCAGTTCTGGCCAGCTGAATGAATCGGGAGCTCTCAGAATACCTTGTGTTCCCTCCTTTTTCTTTTTCTTCCTCATCATAATGATGTCTCCTCACGTCTGGCTGAGCAACTTCCAGAAATTCAAAGTCCTGGCCTTCCATTATCAGGCATGACTTGAGTTCTGGTACTCAAAGCAAATGTAGCTCCATTATATTACCTTACTGGAAAGTCTAGGCATCTGCTCACCTAGAGATACAGAGAGAGAAAGATAAAGAGAGAGAGAGAGAGAGAGAGAGAGAGAGAGAGAGAGAGAGAGAGACAAAGCCAGAGAAAGATACATGCATATATACACATACATATATTTATACATATGTATTGCATATATACATATGTGTATGAATATATGTAAATATATGTATTATGTATATATACCCCTACAATAGCTATAGTCTCCTCCTTTCCATATTTTGACCCTTCAGTGAACCAGTTCAACTCTAGACTCTCCTCTTTTCTTGAGTCCCTGACTCCCTTATCATATTGCCAATTATACCCTGCCAAGCCTCAACCTTGGATGATTCCCGCTATCTGCCACCTTCACTTCTACATATATCGATGAATATAAGTAGATAAAATCACACGAATATTCTGACTAGGTCCACTACAAAATTTACATTATGCAACTTCAATTGGGCCTTCATTGACACTGGACATCCAATTCAAGATAGAAGGACAATCAATCTACACCTCTCTTATGAACTCATTATCCCACTCACCATAGCGGCTCTTCAAAACCTTTTCATTTCTCCTCAAACCTCCCTTGGCTCTCCCTCTCTCCACCCTCTCAGCTGAAAACCTCTTCTTACAATTTACAGAAAGAAATAGGACCATTTGCCAAGAGTTCTTTCTTCACCCCTCCTCCTCATCTCACATCACCAAGACACCTTCTGCCACTGTCTCCTCTCCCATCTCTGTCTCACATTTTGAGATGGCCCTTTTCCTTGCTAAGGCAAACTCCACTATATGTACAAGTGATCCCATTCCATCCCATCTTCTCCAGCAGATTGTCCTTCCTCTATCATTCCCACTCTTCACTTACCTTCAATCTGTTACAGTCAACTGACAGTTGCCTACTCGCCTCCCTCCACCCTCAAAAAACCCTCACTTGATTCATTTATTCCTACTATCATCCCATAGATCTCCTCCCTTTTGTGGCCAAACTCTTTAAGAAAGCTGTCTATAATAGGTGCCTCCATTACCTTTCCTCTCATTCTCTTCTTAAAACTCTCTATAGTCTGGCTCTGATCTCATCATTCAACCATAACTGTTCTCTCCAAAGTTACCAATGATCTCTTAATTGACAAATTGAATGGCCTCTTCATAATCTTCAGCTTCTTGACCTTTCCACAGCCTTTGACACTGTTGTTCACTCTCTTCTGCTAGAAACTCTCCTCTTTCCAGGTTTTTGGGAGTCTACCCTGATTCTACTCCTACCTTTTGGACTCTTCCTTCTCAATAACATTTGTTGCATCTTCAGTCAGGTCAGGCCTGCTAACAGTAGGTGTCCCATAGGACTACATTCTAGACCTTCTATTCTCCCTTTATACTATTTTACTTCATCAAATGAAATCTCATCAACTCCAATGAATTCAATGATCATCTCTTAACACTGATGATTCTCAGATCTACTTATCTAGCTCTAATATCTCTGTTGACTTACAGTCTGACATCTCCAGCTGCCTATTAGACATCTTGAATTAGATGTCCAGTAGACATATTAAACTCAACACGTCTGAAGCTTTACTCATCTTTTCCCCAGAATCTTCCGTCTTTGAAATTTCCTTATCACTGTTGTGGGTACCACTATTCTCCTAGTCAATAATGCTTGCAACCTAAGTGTCATCCTTGATGCCTCATTCTTTCATTCCACCCCACCATATTAATCTGTTGCCAAAGTCTGTCGGTTCTGTCTTCATAACAGCTCTTAAGTATTCCCTCTAATCTCTAATGCTGCCACTGTCCTAATTCAGACCCTAATCGCCTCATGACTGGAATATTGCAATAGCCTACTGGATTTCTTCCCTGCCTCAAGTCTCTCCTCTTTCCAATCCATCCTCCAATCAGCTACCAAAGGGATCTTCCTAAATGACAAATCTATCCTACTCGATAAACTCCAGAAACTCCCTATCACCTCCAAGATCAAATATAAAATTATCTGATTGGTATTAAAAGCCCTTCAAAACCTATCCTCTCACACCTTTCCAGGGCTGTCATACCTTACGCCTTACCATCTCTTCCTCAAACAAGGACTGTTCCTAACACCCCATCTCCTGACTCAGTGGCCATCTCCATACGTGGAATCCTCTCCCTCCTCATCTTCACCTCCTGGCTTTCTTGGTTTCCTTTAAGCCATATATATATGCAGAGAGTGCATATATGTGTATATATACATATATATACACACACATATACATATATGTATATGTATGTATGTGTGTATGTATACCTTCTACAGACAGCCTTTTCCGGTCTCCCTTATTTCTAGTGTCTTCCTTATGATAATTATTTCTAATTTATCTTGTCTTATGTACATAGTTATTTACATGTTATCTTTCTCGTTAAGACTGTGAGCTCTTTGACAGTAGGGACTGTCGTTTGTCTGTCTTTGTATACTTGGTGCTTAGCAGAGGGCATATGCCCGGGAACATAGGAGTCTGATAAATATTTATTGGCTAAATATATGTAAGTATACATATATGTGTGTACACATATACATGCATGCATGCATGCATACAAGTGTGTATGTATCTCCTGTCTCTGTATTGCAAGGCTCAAGGGCATTCCTCACACCTCATATGCCCTAACATAATTCTTTGAACACTCTCTTTGTACAGACCTGGGATTTCATCGGTGTAGGGAGTTCACAGTGAGGAAGTCTTTCTCTACCAACGTGGCTCAGCAACTATTCTGCCATTTCTGATGGTTGCCAGGGGCCCTGTCAAGTACCAGATCAGTACATCAAGAGGCAGCATTTGAACCCAGGTCTTCATTATTCTGAAATCATGTCTCTATACAGTCCACCCTACTGCCTCTTGTATTGCACATAATAGGTTCTCGATGGTAAATATGACACTTTTGTCGTTGTTGTCGTTGTGTTGTTGTTGAATCAAGTTGCAGGCTATGAATGCATATTGAGTAAACAGCACAAAATGCTACAGGATTTTAAGGAGCTACTATTAGGAAATTAGGCCATAACAAATAGCCTCAGCTGGAAAAAAATCATTGTGTTCTTTGCTTTAATCAAAGTATAACCCAAAAACTTACCTTAAGCTTTTGTTACTTTGTTTTGTTTACCTCGTATTTGTGTTAATGTGAAAGGCAAGGCACGGTCATGGTGACTCATATATTACTGATGAGATGTGAAAAGCCATTTTCTTCACAAATAGGGCTGGTCAGGTATAGAAAAGCTTGATTTAAGTCACATTAGGAAGTCAGTGTTTAGTCAAAAGGTACCCTAAAAAAATCCATGAGGGTTTTAATTCATTATGTGTGTGTGTGTGTGTGTACACACATATACACTTGTATTTCAAGCTCTAGTCAAGCTTTTTTGATTTCACTTAACAAATGTGACCTTTCATTTAGTAATTTTCACGTAGAAAGTTCTATTCAATGTGTGACACCAAATGTCACTACCTAATTTTATAATTTGAGGTGGTGCTTTACTATTTATTTGTAAGCTATTTGGGGTGGGGGGTGGGAGTTGTAGAGGGAGGCAAGATGGAATAATGAAAATCAGAAGTCTTCAAACTTGGTTGTTGAAAATTAGGTAACAAGAAACAAATTGCATATATATGTATGTATATTATACATAACACACATATTTATACATACATATGTATATATATGT
This sequence comes from Phalanger gymnotis, assembly GCA_028646595.1. NCBI lineage: Eukaryota > Metazoa > Chordata > Mammalia > Diprotodontia > Phalangeridae > Phalanger > Phalanger gymnotis. The sequence goes on along the minus strand of CM053622.1, from coordinate 166,000,003 downwards.
GTGTGTGTGTGTGTATACATCACTTACAGGAAGCATTTAATAAGCACCTACTATGTGCCAGGTACTATGCTAGGTGGTAGATATGTAAAGACAAAAATGAAACTATCCTTGCCTTCAAGGAATTTATATTCTATATGGGAGGGGGGTATTGTCAGCTGTCCTGACCTACATCTTGCCACTGGACTCCTATGACTCTGGAAGAGAGAGTGAGGCTGATGACTTTTCACAGTCCTGCTTTACCTGAATCTAATTTACTTGCAAGGCAAGATATCACCCTCCTGATGTCATTGGTCCTCTTCAAGAACAAAGGATGAATAACAATCTGTAAGTAGCTATTCATTTCCTTCCTTCCTTCCTTCCTTCCTTCCTTCCTTCCTTCCTTCCTTCCTTCCTTCCTTCCTTCCTTCTCTTCTTCCTCCTTTTCCTCTCCCTCTATCCAAATGGAGAGTTATACCCTTACATGTAGGTGCTCTGTCCAAAGGAATACATTTTGATTGCTTATACTTCATAAGGTATCTTGAGATTTAGGGGCTAGATTTTTTTCTTCCCCATTTATTTTATCATTGTTTTTTTCTTCCCTACTTATTTATTCTATCATTTTTTCTTCCTTATGTATTCTATCATTGGTTGGGATTTTTTTCCTGAAAAACTAGGACAATTAACTCTTTTGTCTCAGATAGTTTTCATTTATGATCTTTTGAAATATAGCTCTGGAAAACAGGCTTTTTAAAGCTCATTGGATTTCAAATGGAGCTACTTGATTATGTCTTTAAACCCAAATCAATCAGGTCCTCACTGATTGCCCAATAATAGGTCACAGTCCAAGCTTCACTTGCTCCTTGTTTGGGTTTTTATGGCTCAGAGTGTAAATACAATTGTTTGTGTTCTGAGGGTCTTTCCCTCCCAGACTGATTCTTTTGAGAAGGCAAACTAGGCCATCTTTTGCTTCAGTTCTTACCTACCCTTAATCACTAAATGGGTATTGCCTCAGAGAAACTGAGACCTGGAAAAGATCTTAGCTTAAAAGGCCAAGATTTCTCACTGCATTCAGGGCCATCACCTGTCCTCCTGACCTATGTCTTGCCACTGGACTCAGATGACTCTGGAGGAAGGAGAGAGGCTGATGACTTTGCATAGCCCTGCCTAACTTAAATCCAATTCATTTGCAAGTCAAGACAACATCCTCCTGATGTCATTGGGTCTCGTCCAGACAGAAGAATGGACAACAACAATTCTATAAGAGGAGCTCTGTATATATAAGAGTACATACGATGCTGGGTAAGTCTCAGGCCAGCCCTGGATTTTCTTCAAGTCTGTGTTTTGCTAGTAGCCGGTTGAGTTATTAGGGGGTGAGGTCGGGGAAGGGGATTCTGCTGTTTTCAAAGGCAATAGGACAGTGCATGAGACACATTTCTAAGAAAAAATAGTTCATTCCACTCCTGCCTGCCTTCCCTAGATCATCATCATTCCTGAGCACTTCTGGGACAAAAGTCCAAGCCATGCTGGAATTTAGGAGAGAACAATGCAGGAATGTGTGTGGTCTTCAGAATTTGTTTGACTTTGGTCTAACAAGTTGGCTGGACTTCAAGAACTACATTAAAACTGACCCACAATCCCTCTTCATAGTTCCCCAACACCCAGTTAATACCATGAGATGACTTTTTGGATGTTATTTTATTTTAAAATGGAAAGTAATCAAATGTCATTAATCAGTGTAACAATTACAACAAAAATAATCCATCCAGTTCATTAAGGAATAAAACAAAATGAGACAACTAAGAGTAAACTTTTAATTTCCTTAACCTATTGCAGGGCCTTTCCCCCCAAAGGCCTGCATCCTAGACACTTTAACCAGAGGAAGGGGAAACTGGGAAACTCGGGGCACGAAAATAAATATCTCTCTCAGCACAGAAGGCAGAAAACGGCGCTGATAAAACCTAAAATGCAACAAAAGAATTAATTCACTGTAGCACTGGACTTCTTTATACACATCTTTTGAAACACACACACACACACTTTATTGAATCTTACAAAGATCAAAGCCTCCTCTTCTTCACCACTTTGAAGTAGATAAAGGGTCATCAATTCTTCATCTAAAATATAAGAAAACTAGCATAGAACAATCATTTATTTTTGATACTTAGAGGGAGAAAAACTTACTCCCCCACATCACATGCTAATAGTTCATCCTTCAATGCTCCATTTCTTGCCTCTTCTTTTTTTAAAAAAATAATGAGGTTTCCATAGCAATCAGGCCACAGGTCTAAAATACAAATTGGATAAGAATTTGATAGCAGCACTAGTAGGAGGATATTTGGCATCTGTGGTAACCGCTTTCTCACTATATCATAAACAGGAAAGAGAGCTCACAAAATCAAATTTAAGGACAGAACAGCTAAGAAACTGTTTTGTATTTCTTTGGAGCTGGTAATTAATGGGAGCCTTGTGGAAGACAAAAAGGACTAGAATGGCAGGGATTCCAGCATGAAATAATCAGATACGCAAGAACCTTTGACATTTTTCTCAAATGAATTATCCTCAACCTTGCTCTTCCCCTCCACTTCCTAGAAGATCCCTTATGGGGGGTGAGGAAGGGACTACACATCTGATTGGCTTTGTAGGTAGTCATACACAGACAAAAATGAAAAATGACTGTTTTAAAGTATTAGCCACCCCTTCAGGTGATCTAATATCTATTAACACAGATAACAGAGTTTTTTATATTATTTTGTGAATTATGACATAACAGAAGAAAAGTAGCACAGACCTGGTAACTTTGATTGTACTCAAGGGTGAAGGCACATTTAGCAGAATGGTCAATTGTAAAAAGCTTTATGTTTGCACGACAGCTGGGGACCAGGTTTAAATTCTGACTTGATAGTGAATAATAATATACTGGGGGACCTCTGAGGACTTCCTCCACCTTTATCCTTAACTCCTCCATAACTTCAGTCTTGGAGGATTATCTGAGATTAAACAATTTGCCTATGGTCACTCAGAGGCAGGATTTGAATCCAAGTCTTTCTGACTTCAAGTAGAACACTTTATCCCTGATGCTACACTGCCTTTCTAGTAATAATCGACATTTATATAGCACTTACAAAGGAGTGCACATTATTATTTCACATGAAATCTCACAAAAAAAAGCCTATGACTTAATGCAAGTATTATTATTTATATTTTACAGATCGGGATACTAAGGTTGAAAGAGACAAAGTTACTCGCTCAAGGTCTCATGGCTACTAAGAGGTGGAGCTGGAACTTACAAACAGGTCTTCTGACCCTAAACTCACTTTTCTCTCTGTTATATTTCACACTTTCCATTAACTAATTGGGGAAGCTTGAGAAAGATTACACCTTTCGGTGACTCAGTTTCTTCATTTTTAAGATACTCATGATGCATGTCCTAACTCTTTCACATTGCTGGTATAAAGATAAAATGAGATGTTTTATGCAAAGTAATTTTTAAAAGTTAGAAGTGTTGTGTATAAGCAAGTTATTTTATAGCCAGTCTAATAACAATTCAGGGCAAAGGAACAAAATGTACTCTGATAGTATGGTACAGCTCATTGTTTTGAAGACTTGAGAAAATGTTTGGTTTTCCAGCATAACCCAAAACTTGGAACATGGCATAATCCTGATGATCAAATCTTCTTCTGAAATACTTTAGTTACATGGCATTTACATGAAACTAAGTTAGGTTGCATACAGCATCGGTTAATCATGAATGGAGTATGAAGCCAGCTATTCAAGAATTCTTTGGAAATACATAAATTTTAAATTTGCTGAACATTTAAGTTCAATTTTTAAAAATTACACAATATTGCTGTGCTACAAAAGATCTCATTAAGGATATTTGGCTGAATGAGTAGAAATGTCTTCAAAGTGATCTTAAGGATTTTGCCAAAACTAAGAAAACTTAGAATTATGTTATCTGTTAATTAGAAGCCATTATGCTCAGATAACGCAAGGTGTAGAGGGATAGGGACTGGGCCAATGATTTTATTGGTACAGAGAACTCCCAGATGAAAAAAAAAACACTCCTTCTGTAACTGCTGAGTTAGCACTTTCTCTGCTGTTTGCAATTTGTAGTCTTAGAGAGACCTGCTCAGGGCCATAGTTTGAATCAAAGGAGGATCTTGAACCCAGGTCTTTGGGGCTGCTCCAAGGCCGGTTCTCTATACACTACGCCCCAATTCCTCTAACTAGAGCAGATTATATCCAATATGTTTAGATCATCCATTACCACCTATGTATGGAAGAATCCCTGGGAGCTTTCTTAACTGTACCAGTAACAACCAATTTCTAGAATTCATTTTCAACTTTGAATAAACAACTCTCCCTCTGTAAGCCAATTAAATAAATGGAACCTTGATTTTCAACATTACCAAATGCATTTTTTAAAACATTTTTTTTAAACCAATAAAAGGAAACACTGGTTATGTTAGTTAACAATGCTAACACTTTGCAACACAAGTACAATCAGAAATGACCAAAAATTCCAACAGTGGTCTGCTATGTAGTAGTTACTGCTAGGATTTAGAGATAGAAGGGACAGTAGATATTATCTAGTCTATCCTCTTATTTTAGGGGAGGAAACTGAAAAGTCTGAAAATTTGCCTAGGGGCCAGGAGCTGGGATTTGAACTCAAGTCCTCTGACTACAGGCAATGCAGTGCTCTTTCCAGATCACCCTCTGCTTCTGGTAGTAACATAAGGTAACAGGTTCGCTGATGAAACAGCCATTCAGCTTGAAATTCTGGATGAGTCAACACAGCATGACCCAGCAATCACTCCCATTCTCACCTCTTTCTTTTTCTTCAGTGCTTACATAGACCCAGTAGGCACTTAATAAATGTCTGTTGCACCTGAAGTCATCCAGTTGCAGAAGATATGAGAACAAGATTTACCAAAGAGATACCGATACAAATAAAGTCAATTATACTAAAGTACTGAAAGGGTTTTATTTATTCATTCTAAAGTTCTAATTTAATAATCCCTTGGCCATTTTCTTAAAGATTTAATTGAAAAGGAAGCATAAAAGATAAGAGAATAAAACAAGAAGCTATTAAATGAATGGAAAATGGCAAGAAGATAGAAGCCAATATCATTACAGAGATAAAATATTGGCCCTCAAGATCATAGTGACCTTCCAGAAATAGTGTAAAAACCCTTTAAAATATTAACGATGTTCAGGTGAAAATTTGTTCTTAAACTCCTGTTGCCCTTAAAGTTATATTTCATTAAATACATGAATCTATATACATGGGAGCAATTGTTTATTTGTAATTTACAAATAGAAAAAAACCCAACCATTTAGAGATAGAAGTGGGGGAAAACAAACAGTAATAAATAATAAGATTTTCAATGTTTTAGGAAAGAGAATGAAAATCAGAGGCTCAGAAAAATATGATTTATCTACAAATGATAATGAGGCATAGCTTTTGAAGTTGTGGGCAGAAAGGACTGCGTGATACCAGCTGCAGCTGAAATCCTTTACTTGTTTTCTCAGGATGCATTTGAAGACCAGAGCAAATAATGACCACCAGAACAAGACTTTTTAGCATTCTAAAAAGCCACTTAATTAGGCAGCTATGCTCTTGGTCTGCCTCTCCTAGAAACCGAAATAAAATGGATTATTTTAAACAGAAACAAAAGATCAAGGAAGTGCTAAAAAGCTTTCCTAGATGAGACTGATTCATTCAGCAAACATTTATTAAGGGTCTACTAAATGCAAGGCTGGGTGATAATTTGTTTGTTTTTTTAAAAGTCGGCTTCTACCTTCAAGAAACTGACATTTTACTGGAGGTGAGTGCAATACAACATGCTCTCAGCTAAGCATAATATAAAGCAAAGTGTGACGGAAGTGCAGGGGAGATCCCAACATAGTGCTCTAGGAAAAGCTGAAAGTGGAAAGATCGCTTTCATCTGGGGATGAGGAAGTTGGAAATTAGAGAAAGTAATTCATGGGGCGGCTAGGTGGTGCAATGGATAGCGCGCTGTCCCTAGAGTCAGGAAGACCTGAGTTCAAATTGGACCTCAGACACTTACTAGCTGTGTGATCCTGGGCAAGTCACTTAACCCCAATTGCCTCAAAAAAAAAAAAGAATTAAAATAATTCAAGAAATTCATAAAGGCTTAGCACCCGAGTTGAGAAAGACAAAGAGAAGTGGTACATTCTAGGCACAGATTATGACCTCCACAAATGTACGGTGGTGGGAGTCGGCATGTCATGTTCAGGGAATAATTAGTTGTCTATTTTGGCAGGAATATAAGGGAATGTAAAAAGGGGTCATGTGGAATGAGTTTGGAAAGCTATGTTGGGCTAAGTGTGGAGGGCCTTAAATGCCAGGTAATGTGTTTTGTATCACCTTATTCTATAGGAAGTCACTGAAGGTTTTCTGTATAAGGATTTCAATTGGTCAGATCTGGGCTTTATAAGACATTCGCCCCTGATAGAAGTTAGTCTTCACTCCCAAATTCTCTACTTTACTGTAATATTTAAAAATAGAAATCTCATGTTGACAGCACATCTTCAGCCGTTAAAGGTCATGGCTACAGCACCCTAGGACTAAGCTACGCTATGATTTTTCAACCCCACCATTAAGAAGCTGACATCACCAAGACAGAGCAGGCTCAAAGGGTCAATTAGGGAGACAAAGTCCAAGTTCACCTTTTCATCTGGCTAGCTAATATTGTCACATTGCAGGCTTTACAGATATATTTACAAATCCTTCCTGTTTATAATTAATCCAAGTTGCCAGTACCTTCAGCTATATTTAGAATCTCCTGTCTGCCTTCATGGTTCAGACTGAGGGACGCTGTCTACACAGTTAAGGTCCAACGTTCAAGTAACTGCCTCAGTCCTTCACCTGCCAAATAACGTGGCCATTTGTGAGATCTTACCTTTCTTCCCTCAGGCATCCTTCAAAAAATAACTGGGTTAATTCCTTAAAACCTTTGCTCTAGCTGGGCTTCTCTTGAGCCTACATATTAACCCTCCAAAAGCTTCCTAGGCCAATAAATAAAGTCACAGACACACAGTTTGAGAAGGCAGGTTTCTGAGACTTGGACCAATAAGAAATGTTCCCTCCCCCATTCCTTTGTCTAGTCTTGAAGGCTCTCTCTTGCTGCAAATACGTGGTACACTAGATAGATTGCCAGGCCTGGGGTCATGAAAACCTAAGTTCAAATCCAGCTTCATATAGCTCCTGGTTGTGAGACCCTGGGCAAGTCACTTAAACTCAGTTTCTCCATCTGTAGAATGTGGATAATAACAGCACCTACCTCTCAGGATTGTTGTGAGAATCAAATAAGATAGTTGTAAAGCACTTGGCACATAGCTCCATATAAATGTTAGCTATTATTTTTATTCTCACTAAAATCAGTCCCAGATTTAAGCTGCTTTGCAGCAGAGTCCGCCAAAGTATGAAATGTGACCAGAGAAATTCATGTCTTTCCTGTCAGACAAATAAAGTTGCTTTGAGTGCTTATGATTGCTTTCATCATATAAAGAAACCCCCTTGCCAACACTGAGACAACAGGCTCCAGGGAGGAAACGGCCAGTAACCATTCCATGGCAGCACAGAGAAGGCACCACTGGCAACAGGTGTTTGCCATCTTTAGGGGAAAACAAAAGGAGGTGGGCAGGGGGACAATGAAAAGCAGTGACATTTACATGACTATTCAAAGAACTTTAAAGTATTTTTGGTTGGAGACCATGCCATAAGTTTCCCCAGAATTCTAACCTATAACCTTTACAAGTCATAGAAATGTGCATCTTTAATATGACGCCATCAATCAAGAAGCCTTTATTAAGTGCTTACTGTGTGACGAGCACTCTGCTAAGTGCTGGGGATACCAAAAAGGAAAAAAAAACAAAAAAGACAAATCCATATGTAACATGTATGATTTAAAGTGCTTTAAAAATGTATATCCCCACTACCTTCTTGCTTAAACAAACCTTTGTCCTTTAATAATGCATATGTGACCAACCGAGACCTGTACTATGGCAATCTTCTATGTCAACCAGCCAAGTTCATCAGTACATACTGTATATCCAGATAGTTTCTAAATAGTCATTAGCTTTAGAGGAGGATAGCCATGAACTCCTAGGATCAGAATCTATTTAAGTTTTATGCACTGAGCATAGACTACCAACCAAATATACTACAGATGTCCTTAAAAAGTTAAAGTTATGGAGCTATAGGAAAAGCAGACCCACAAGCATCCAGAAAGTGACACAAGTCTCAGAAAAATTGTGTTGGTGCATTTTCATCTCAACCAACCTATTATAAATTGGTTTTTTTTAAAAAATGAGCACCCCATTTAGTGCTTTTTCACTAACGTCCTCTACTTAGAGGCCTCACTGGGTTACGGAGGGTTCTAAAAGGCTGACCAGTTTGGTGGCTCTAATGGGTCCCCCATCAAGCTTTAAAAACTATGATTATGGGCTGAAGGAAAGGCCCCATTGACCTCTGAGTATCAACCGAAGTACAGAGAGGCTTGTCATCAGAAACTGACCTCTAGGTCACTGGCTTTCTGTTTGGCTGCAGAAACTCAAGAAACTGCCAACTAAGGAGGTGAGATGGGACTGTAGACTGCACAGATAGTACAATTCTACCTATGTACACTGGAAATCCACTTCTTGTGCTCAGCTAATGGGAGGACCTGCTCTAAAAGGAAATTTTGAAGGAACTAAAAATGCTGCACTCCATCCTGGCATGGCACCTGAGTCCCATTCTCTGTTGCTGTGACAAGATTCAGGACATACCCAATTAGTAACAGATCTGGTGGCCAGTTCAAAATAGAGTCTATTCAGTGTGAAAGGAATGGTCTGATTTTCATTCCTTTTCTTAGAACTATTTATCTTTATAACATTGGGGTATTTCTACACTGGCTTCACATGGATGTGCAATGGGGATTTCTTTCAAGGTAGAAACCAGATGGACATAGAGTAGACAGGGGATTCATGACCTATATTTGCTGATGGGATTTGCTTTTAGGCCTCATTCTACATCCTAAAGCTCCGAGACTACAGGACCAAACTATGGCGCCTCCAATCTTCTATAATGGAGTCTTCAGAGGCTTTTGACCATTTTGACCCCTTTTCTCTCACACAAAACACATTTCTATAATAGGTCTTCTAACTAGATGACTTGGGTCTCCTAGGAAAAGTGAACTTGCTAGGTGGAGATGGTGGAACAGGCATATTACCACTACTCTCATTCCATGAATCTTCTTATTCAAAACTGAGACCCCTTCTGAAGGCTTCTCTTCCCCAGGGTAAGGCAACCAAGAAACAACCCAGAACTTTCTGTAGATATTGTGAACGTGGCAGCCCTACCTACCAAACACCCAGCCTATTTCCACCTTCACAGAAGAAGCAGAGATACTATTTCTACAGATTCTTCCCCAAGATACATGGTTGGCTATATGTCTTAGGTCTTTCCTTTGTTAAATGAATCCTTCCCCATCTTGACACTCCCACCACCCACATTCACACACACTGAAGATTTTGTGCCTGCCCTTTCTACTATATCTGGTAGAAAAATAAACACATCTAGCCAAGACAGTGTTTCCAGCTCTCTCCCCCACCACTCCTATTATACATATAATAAGCATGGCAATACAGTTTGTTATAACAGATGTTTCCTTAGGCTCCTTCTGTCCAGTCCAGGAATCATGGAGCTTCAGGTAAGTCTCCCCTACCACTCCTGTCATACATGTAATAATCAAGGCAACACAGTTTGTTGTAACAGGAGATTTTTCCTCATGCTCCTTCTCCTTGGCCGCAAGGTGACTGGTCCAGAAATCATGGAGCTTCGGATGACAAAATGATGCTGGTCCTTTCCATTCAACCCCAAAGTTTACATACAGACATGTTCCACATTCACAGTCTGTGCTTCAAAACCAGGCCTTCTTCAAACAGCAACACAAAGCTTAGCCTTTCCCCACACTGAAGACGTGCAAGCAAGTTCAAATCCTGTAGACAGTAGGCACTTCCAAAGGCTGTCAAGGGTAAGGAGACAAGTCTGCTAAGGAGGGCACCATAACCAGATCCTCACTCAGGATACCTCACAGATCCTGTACGCACATGCCCACAAGGTGCGGGACTTTAGGTAGTCGGTGGGTCATGCTTTTTCTTCTTGCCCCGACAGGATTTGCAAACACAGCAGATGATACAGGGGGAGGCCAGTAGCAGCAGAGGCGAGGTCACCAAGGCTATGATGCCCAATCCCACAAGAATCCCTACAACCTGAAAAATTAAAGACAAGAGCAGGGTGTAAGCTAATAATCAAGTGTTCTTACAGAACAGTACACATGAGTCCTCTTCGATACATACACAAGAAACAATAATGATGAGCTTTAATTGTGGTCCAGCCACAGCCTGAGCCAGAGCTGCAGAAGCAGGAAATTCCAGCCTCATAAACACAACAAGCAGCCAAGAGTCCGGCTCCAAATCTAGTTCTGTCGTCAACCCTGGCATGACCAGATGATGATAACTCCCTTTGCAGTAAGTAACTAATTTATAGGAGGTTAGGTGATGCAACATCACATAGTGGCTACAATACCAGACCTGGGAGTCACAGAGCCAAGAAAATCCTAGTTCAAATCCTGTCTCTGAGAATTAGCAGCTGTTTGATCAGGGCAAAGTACTTAATCTTACATGATCTCAGTTTTTTATCTATAAAACAGGGATAATTAATATTTGTGGTGCAAAGCTGTAGCGAGGCCCAAATGAGATAATATGTAAGGAACTGAAGTTGTTCAGTAGCTATTTCAGTCCTGTCTAACTGTACATGACTCTATTTGGGGTTTTCTTGACAAAAATACTGGAGTGGTTTGCCATTTCCTTCTCCAGCTCATTTTACAGATGTAGAAGCAGAGGCAAACAAGGTTCAGTGACTTGCTCAGGGTCACACAGCTAGTGAGTGTCTGAGGCTGGATTTGAATTCAGGAAGAGGAGTCTTCCTGACTCTAGGCCTGGTGCTCTATCTTCTACACTACCCAGCTTCCCAAAGGGACTTAAAGCACTGTGTAAATGCAAGTTATTGTTAATGATGGCTCTGGCTGAAAAGCAAGGGATCCTTAACGAACCCCAAACGATTCTGGGTGGGGGAAATAACTAAGCTGCTATGTTCGGGTCTGTTTTATAATTTATATACACACTGTATAATCAGAGTAGCTAAGTGACAGCAATAAACTCTCCTGGGGTCTCCTGGGTCTGCTTTAACTTCTCTTAGACATATACTCATGGCAGGAGAACAGAGAGAATATGTGCTTCCAATTTATACAGAACCATAGGATCATAGACTTAAAGCTAGGAAGAGACCTCAGAGGCCACGAAATCCAATCTTTTTATTTTACACATGAGGATAAAAGTTCAATGACTTACCCTGGGTCACACAACTAGGAAGAGTCAATGGTAGGATTTGAATTTAGGTCTTCTTGATTCAAAGCCTAGAACTCTATCCACTAAACACTACTTGTTGCTATAGACAATATCCAGACCATTCTTCTGGTCCTCTCAGGGTCTTACTCAGCCTCATATGCAGCTTTTTGTGCTAGGCTGTCATGCTCCTCCATGACTTACAGCTAGCTAAAACGGGAAGCTTCCCAGACAGAAGTCCTCCCAGATATAGCACACCTAACTTACTCCATCACTCTCTTTCAAATCACAGTACCTGTGTTCGGTTCCACATCACAGAGGCTCGGGAGTGACCCAGTTTATTCCGACAGGGCCCTTTATCATAATGTCTGAGGAAAATGTCATTCTGAAAGAAAGGAGGGAGTCCCAGTCAGCAGCCATTTTAAACTGAGAGAATATATGCCTAATAGATCTTTCCTACCAAGTGTGTCAGGAGTGTAAGTAGGGCTAGACGACTGGGGCTTTGCCCAAGGGCACCAAATTTAGAGGATGCTGACAGCCCCTGAAGTCCTTTTAGCAAAATGAGGTTAGGTCATCCCCCCCCGCGATGCTGCACCCGCACCCACAGCAGCCTGCCAAGCAAAGGTTATGCACTGGCATTCCAGGGCCTCTATCTCCCTACCATGGGGCAATGTTCACCCCCTCAAATTAGGGAACCTTTCATGTTACTTCCTTTGGGCATGGTTTATAGGGCTTGACCTCAGTACCAAAAAAAAATTTCCTAATTACAACTTCCGAGAGGAGCTTCAGGAGTCAAAGGTAAACGTTATTGTCAAATATACCTCCCAACAAGCCCATGACCTTCACACATGTAGTTATGTGGCTTCAGAAGTTATCACATGTAAAGGGATAGAAATCAGAGGCAGTTACTACATATTTCTAAAAGGGAGCTTAATAATCTTTGCTCATACCAGTCCTCTCCTAAATATATGGTGCCTGGTATGGGCAGATCAACCATTCATAAAATAAAAGCCAGTGGATGAGTACTTGATGAATACCTAACATATGGCTATCACTGAGCTAGGTATCATGGGGGAATAAAAGACAGTCCACAGGTGCTTATTGGGGAAATAAGATTCACACAAAACTCAAGTGAAAAGAACAGCACCAAATCATACCAACACTATGATTATCTCTACGTGCTAAACCACGTGGTACAATTAGAAAATAAAGTGGTATTTTCCAATGTCTTAATAGTGTAGCAGGTAGTAAGTTCAAAAGGAATTGAAGAAACCAAAGTGGTCTTGCCTCCAAGCCCTGCACAAATGGTCCTTTATTCTCTCTCTAGCTACCTCTGTGCCACCCTTAAGAGGCCTTTCTTGATTCAGTTCTCCTGGTTGTTAGATTCTCTCCCCTCCAACAATGCCCTGGGCATTTATTTTGTATTTATCCTATATTTACTCCTCTTCAATCATATTGTATGTCCTCCCCTTGTAAAATTAGGGAAGGTATATGATGGCAAGGAATGCTCTAAGAAGGATCCCCTGATGGAAGGACATGGACAAGAGTATCACAGGACATCTAGGCATATGAGAACCCTTTGTGGGTGAGATCCCACATTAGAGAGATCCTCGATCCCTTGAAGGAGTTGGATCAATGTAGGATTCAAAGTATTATCCTAAAAATTGATTTGCAAAATAGATCAAGATCAGCAAGAGAAATTTGAAATCATTCTACACTTAAATGCCCAAGACTGGGATTTGGACAATTACTCCTCAAGCCCCATTCTTAGAACATTCCTAGAAGCCAGACACCCATCGTCTGAAATCTGCACAAAGCAACACAGCTCAATGTGCATCCAACGCCGACACTATTGGTTTAAACAGTGCAAAAATGATGAATAGAACAAGATGCTTCCTTCCACATCTGATGTCAGTGTTATGAGCCATTTAACATCTGCCTCGTCTCATCTCAAGTGCCAGAACTGTGTGTTCTTTGCAGCACCATTCACCAAAACACAAATCAATCTGCCAAAGAAGACTGAGATCTGGTGTGCACATTTATCTCTTTGTCTTCTACAGAAGGCATAAGTATGTCATGAGCCCAAAATCTGAATATGGCCCCTTCTAATACACTAATGGAAAGAAGAGAAAATTGTCAATTCTATCATTCATTTATCCTCAAATGAATTCATTTTAATTATTCATGAAGCTGCATATGCTGACAAGGGGGTTCTACAATCCTGTTTTAATTCCTCTTCTAAAATGTCCCATTTTATAACTGTAGCAGGCTTCCTTTGATGGTCTTTCTCAAAAGGGTTAAAATCAAACTACTAAAAAGCAATAGCCTGGGAAGGAGTTCTGTTGCCACCTTAATTTCTGTCTAGATTTAAGAGCCTTCTCACTAACAATTTTTTTTTAAAAAACCGTCTTTGTGGAAGGGGTGGATGTTGGGCAAAAGCAACCATTTGACCAAACAGGTTATGGTGTCTCTGCCTGGAAGCCATCTTGGATAATGGGTTCCATTTTGATGGGTTGGACCTTAGGCAAAAGATGAACAAAAGCACTGATTCATATTTACTGAACAATCACTTGGTGTTTAAGACTACACTACATACAAGCTGCTGATTTCAATTCAACAAATATTTACTAAGTGCAACTGTGCTAGGCACTAAGGATACAAAAAAGGTGAAAATGAAGAATACCTGCAGCCCTTAAGGAATTTACAATCTTTTGTCCATTGATTCTAGTCAATCAATTTGGAGGGAATGAATTGACCTCTAGATGTAAGTAGCAAAATAAGATATGTGGCAAATGAACAAGATCAGCCATAGCAGGGGTTCTTAACCTAGGGTCCACAAGTTTGCTTTGTTAGGATTTTGAAAGCTGTATTTTAATAGAATTGGTTTCCTTTGTAATCCTATGTCTTTTATACATTTAGAAACATTATTTTGGGAAGGGGTTCATAGCCTTCACCAGATGCCCAAAGGCAGCCATGACACACACAAGGAAGGTTAAGAACCTCTGGTCTACATTAATGACCCCGACCACATAAAAGGAAGGGCTGAGAAACACCGTGCTCAGCAAACACTACAAACCACCAGATTTGAAGAATGTAGCCCCTAAAGTTTGGTTAACATGTCCATGAATAACAGTAGTAATCCTAGAATGACTGTGTTGTATCATCATTGAACTGAGAGAGATGAATTTTTGCAGGTCAAATTTGTAGTCATTTCTAATCAAGCTCCAATCACCTGGCACTCTAGGGCACTGAACCCCACATGGGCCTTCTTGATACTCCTTCTCTACCCTTTCCTTTCTTGGTCTGAAGATTAACACTTGACTATAGGCTCATAATAGGTTAACTTGATTTTAAAGGAAGGAAAGGTTCAATCTGTATATTGGGGTGGAGAGAGGAGAGAAAGAGATGAAAAATAGTAATTGGGACAGAGACTTTTCAACTGGGAAAGGGTTCTTAAATAGAGTGGCAGCACTGTCTTGTGTATACGTGGATGGAGAACTACCTTCACAGTAGCTCATAAATTCATCCAATCCAAGAAGAATTTACCAAGGTCCTACTGCATTCAAAGTGTTGTCCTAGATGTTAGGAATATACATACAGTCTCCTCCCCAAAATGTCCCACACACTCAAGACATATTCTACAGGAGGTGGAGCGAGGATAAATGTATGATATTTATGAGACATAATGACATCTATTCCAAGTTGAGAGACAGAAGAATAACTTAATGGTTTGTGAATATGCTGAGGTATCACCCAGAGAGTAAGTGATGCCCCCAAAACAAACTTTATCTTTTGAAAACACGCCCTGGAGGAAAATGGACACTGAGAGCTCCTCCCAGATCTTCCATTTAAGGAGGGCACCTAGGGCAGCCATATTTTCAATTCCTAACCAGCTCTACTCCTTTGGACTTATGCCTTTGAGTAATGTACTCTTCCCTTTCCTTCTGCCAACTTCTTTTTATGTGCTTCTCCCATTAAAGTGTAAGTTCCTTGAGGGCAGGGGCTGTCCATCTTTTGCCTTTCTTTGCATCTCTAGTCCTTAGCACAATGCCTGGCACATAATAGGCACTTAATAAATACTGATGAACGGTTAAGGCAATGCTCCCAATTCTACCAGCTGAGAAAGCCTTCAGATAAGGATCTACAGAAAGACCAGCTAAAGTTGGGGAAGTCCTTTTTCTTAGGAAAAATAAGCTGTTTCAAGACCACTAGACATATTCAAAAAAATAGGCAGAATGCCGGCTCTCATTTGGGTGTGTGGGGACAAACACCCCATGGGATGGGGCCAACCATGAGAACTTACATCCAGGTTCTGGAGACAGTACCAGCAGAATGTGTGCTTACAATTCTTACACATCATCTGGGCACAGCCTTCATTCCGTTCAATGTAGACCCGGCAAACAGGGCACTGCTTAATGGGAGCTTCTGCATCCATCCCAATGAGGGCCCTGGAAAGAGAAAGGACAAGGAGTAGGAAAATAAATGTATACTATTCAATCAGCAAGAACCACAGCTGTATCAACTAAGATGGTAGGTGAGGAAACAGGTCTAAGTAAGACCTAAGGTCTAAGTAAAACATAACATCCTTCTTGGAAAGGATCTCTATTGAATTTCCAGGCCCAATGATAGCAATCAAAGTCAAATTTCTGTTATCCATGCTCGTGTATGTATGTGTGTGTTTGTGTTTGCACACACATGCCCATGAGCCACAAACGTGAATCCATGTGATTTTGAGGGGAGGTTGGAAAATGGAGGAGAGAAGGTCAACAGACTCCAAATATGTCACAGGGAACTCAAAAGTACAGGTTACCAAAAATCCATTTACATTTGGTTTTGGAATGCATTTTTATTATTTTTTCAGGGTAGATTTATCTCCCTAACTGGGATTTGCTAAGCTAGCATGGAAAATGAATTGGTATTCCTGGTGTATACCAGCTATAAGAGAAATCCCTAGGAATAAGCAACAAAGTAGCAGAATTGAGCCCAGGATTAAAAAATGGTCATCTACATGTAAAGAATTAGAAAGCAAAATCAAGACTTGAATAATGACCAACACATGTGACAGAAATGACAACTATTTATGCTTCTTATAAGATAATGAGCTAAATAAATTAACTGTGACATCCCCCCAGACTGTGATGAGATAGTACACAATAATGTTGAAATCACTAGTAGGGGAAAAGCAGGAAGAAGGAAGAGTGAATCATTGCCAGCATCCCTAGTCAGCTATTAAGGGCTATCAAAGATATCACAGTATGAGAAAGACAGGAATGGCTAGTCAATGTCTGGCTGGTCAGTTTATTAAGCCTGCCTGTAATCTGCACTAGACCTTTAATCCTGTTAATTCTTCACCGAATATCCAAGGACATTAAGACATGTCAGCGGTAACACTGAGAATCCTAAAAAGCCACACTACCAGCTCAGAAGCAGTGCTGGGGTCTTTCCATTGAATGGATCACTGTAACACTGGTAGCTATGTTCCTATTAATACAGAACACTCATAGCCCCAAGCAAAACCAGGGATCAAACACAAAGGTCATACTCAGGGAGCTCCTGTTTTAATAAAAACCTCCCAGAACCAGATGGCACAAGTTTTACTGATTCATATCTCACCGCCTCCCAAGTAGGGGTACCACCTTCGAAGAACCTGATTTCTTACATAACATACAAACTATGTGACAATAAGTATTCATCGCACCACTGCATTTTAAGATTTCTTTCCTTGTGAATGTTTTCAATGCAACATGATATTTTTAACTCAGTAACTAGATCTCAAAACATCCTTGGGAGGAAAGCAGGAGAATAAAAATTCTTGCCACACCTGATAAATACAAGCAGGAAAACTGAGGCACAAAGACATTAAATAAGGAAGTAGATTATATGCCTGAGCCAGGATTTCCCACTGAGTTCCTACTGACCACAGTGACTCTTCCACCACTGGATGAGGCAAAGGAAACAGAATGAAAACTCTGTACCTTCAATAATACCTGGAAGATCCTTTAGTCCTAAATAATCCCTTAAGAAATATTCTCTTAACTGCAAGACCGTTTTGATGACATTCATGTATGCTCCTAAGGAAAATGTTGCATTAGAATTTAGAAAGAAATGATTACTCCATGCCACACTGAAAGCACTTAAAACCCTGGGAAGAGCAGTTAAGGCTTCTAGAAAAGTTGGCAGCTCACAGAACCTGAGAGTTGAAAGGGATTTTGGCTGCAACCCTTCACACTAAAGGAATCCCTACGATAATCCTCCTTGTTGAGATAACAGATCTCTTACAAATTTAGTTCAGTCTTACCCATGTTCTGTCGGCAAGACAACAACAGGTTGGCTGTCCTGACAAGAGCGATCAGCATGCCAGGTATCTTTGCAACATGAGCAGAATGTCAGGTGACAAGAAGGACATTCAACCTTTGTGGGCTGTCCTGAATTATTCTGTTCAATATGGCACACAGTCTGGCAGTCAGCAACAGGACACCATGTCCGGCAAGGGTCCAAATGGACTTCTGGAATAAAAAGAAAGAAAAAGAGGAATGGATTCTGTTATTAGGGTCTTGACTTATGTCTTCTTGTTCATGAGTCCCGATTTTGAGAGCTATACAAATACCATTATCTGGAAATGGAGTGTTTATAACCTAACACTTACATAGCAAAGTGCTGCCAAGGAAAACTATCTCTACCAACTTTCCCTTCATTGAATCCATACTTCATTTACTCCGTCCCTGACCATTCCCCCCCCCATATTGTGAAGTGCTGTACTTGCCAATGATCTCATGCCCTGATAGCAAAGTTCAACGAAAAATGAATTAACAAGGACAGTCATCACCACTCACAAAATAAACCTCCTTTCAGAAATGTTTGCTTGCCTCGGGAATTCAAAATAGATACACACACACACAATCAACAATAAAATCCCCTGAAATGGCCACTCTTGCTTCTATTTTGGAGAAATCTTAGATGTGATGAGTCTGCCAGGCATGAAATTTTTTTTCAGATGTAGATTTGCATCTTCCATTTGGCACTTTACCCTCACAACAGCCTTAGGAAATAGGTTATAGTGATTTCTTCTAATTAATAGAGGAAAATGAAGTAAATGGAGAAGCTAGTGACATGCAAAAATGTCTTGGAGTCACAGAACTAGAGCTAAAACACAGAACTATATTTCAGAGGCCATCTAGTCTAACCTCTGCACGTTATAAACGAGGAAAACTAAGGCCCAAAGAGGTTAAGGGACTTGCACAAGGTGACAAAGGTAAGTGAGCATCCATGGTGGGTTTCAAACCCAGTTCCTTTCTAGGGTCCAAGGCTCTTTCCACTGCTACCATCAGAGTTCAAAGTCATAGAATTACAACAAGCTTTTTCATAATTGCACAAGATTGAAACACTAGAAATGAACCAAAAGGGGACAATTTGTCCAAAAAAGAAAAAAAAGAGAAAGGAGAAAGGTCCAGATACATTATAAACATGAGGTGAGGAGTTAATGAAGCAGGCAAAATTCAACCAAGACACCACATGTATGTGATGTCATGTATGTGATATCTGTCTCTTCAGAGGACAACAAAAGTCTTCCTCTTTAAGTGTCCACACACACCCTGCTCAGCTTCCTTATTCCTTTTCAGTAAAAGATCCACAGTTCTTTCCATCAAAGGTGACCTTTAGAGGAACAAAATCATGTGGAAAATGCTGGTACTCCTTGAGGGGCGGAGTGGCCCTTTTCTCTCCGAACTGAAGGATCTGGAAACCCTTGTGCTGATGAGATTCTAATTTTAAAACCTCCTGCCCTTGGGAATTTAGAGACAAGAGAAAACAAATTTGAAGGAGAGAAAAATGGAATAAGAGACTGAGAGTTGGTCTAATTTCCCAAACCACAATTCAAATACTTGAAAAACTTAAAAAATACTTTTTAAAAAACCCTAAAAAATACTTTAAAAAACACTCAAATCTAAAGGGTGTCTATGAATACTGTATTTATAACTTACCTGAGAACTACAATAATTGGATATACTCTTATTAGAAATTTTTAATACTAAGGCATTCTCTTTAAGCATATGATGTTTCTATACAGCATCAGGATTTGCAGTGATGGAGGAGAGTAAGAAAAGGATACAGAAATACAGTAGAAAGGATAGAAGGAAGATCGAATATGGCCCTGGAAAAATATCATCGAAAGGAAGAGACTGCTGTCTACCAATTTAGAATTAGATATTCTCTGGCTCTAAGCATCAGGAGTTCTAATCAAGTCTTAGAAAGGTAATTCTCTATCTCACATGGACCACCAGGAGAATGGTCCCTTGACTGACATCAGTTTTAAAAACAAACTACTTAACATAAAAAAATCTATAAATGTCAAACAAAGGTAGTAACATTTTTCCTCGAGTAATTCCAGAGGAAGTTAAACAGGTAACAAGTGAGGTAATTTACTATTAGTTTGCTTGTATATATGTGTTTCTATGTGTAAATTCTATGTATTATTAGAAAATATGACCTAAAAGTTTACAGATAAGGTAACATCCTTGATAAAAGTTTTGAGAAGAGAATAGGCAGGTTTTCACAAACAATACCTACGGCGCAGACCTCTGACATAGATGACATCTAATATAGGGATTTGTGTTCTACGTAGACAATAACAAAAAAAGGGGATTCTGCTCACACATAGTGTCAGCCTGGCGCATAACAGGCACTTAAAATGTTTAATATATTGAATTAAATTGAAACCATCAACAATCTTCCATGCAATAATGTTCTCCCGGGACCAAAAGTGAGAGTGGGGCCTGAAAGGAAAGAGGAAGCAACAGATATCTAACAAGAACCTGGACTTAATGACTTTATGGTGCATTCTCTATGATAGTTAAGAATTACTTTCCAGTATTTCAAATGTGGCTAATGAGAGACAGTGGTCTGCTTGCTTTATCTTCCTAGAGTTGTGATTGTTCATCCTTCATTTTTCAAAGAGGACCAATGACATCATGGAGTGATGTCTTAGCTTGTACATGAATAGTATTTAAGTGAGGGAAGGTTGCACAAAGTTATCAGCCTCACTCTCTACTCCAGAGTCATCAAAGTCCAGTGGCAGGGCAAAAGTCAAGATGACTGGTGGTGGCTCAGGATACAGCAAATGATCTTGGCATCTCTGATGTCTGACCAAGCCCGAAGAGCTCCACAGCATCTGCTTCAACCACCTTCATGGCCACTGGAACAAAAGTCTTCATGTGCTTGGGGTAGACATCCCCGTAACTCACCAACAAGTTTAAGGGCTGTTGTTTGCTCTCAACCTGGTTTAGCCCATCTACCAAGAGTGTGGTCAGAGTGTGGCTGCTGCACATGCTACAGCTTCTTGGAGTCATCGGTGAGAGTTGGGTGACAGACAGACTTGGTACACTCTATACACCGTGACACCAAGCTGCCCCATCCTTAAGTTACTTTATTTATATTACTCTATTTTATGCGTATGCTACAGAATCTTCTGGACAAACAGAGATACTGGCTATTTCACTTCTAACCTCTATTCCTCTGAATGAGACTTTGTCACCCTACTACCCATGATATCACCATTTCAAGGAAATGGAAAAGTAACTCTTCCCCACACCCTACGTCCCGCCCCCCCCCCCCCAGCCACATGCACAAAAGATTGGAAATACAAAAGTTAAACAATCTCTAAAGTTATTCTACCTTCAAAACTTCCTTGTCTCTTGTAGTGGTTAAAGACATGTCTATACTCGCTAGGCACACATTCATTTGAACCTGGAGCTGAGTCAAGGAAATTGGTCTGCGGTGGGGATGGGGGGAAGTAAGGAGGTAAACCATAAGCTGGGCTTTATGAGCACCGTGTTCCAACAAACTAAGCAAATCAATCTCTGCCCTGGATTCAATTCTGTCAATATTTACAGAGTGCCTGTCGCATATGAAGCCCTGTACTGGGTACTTCAGTGTCATAAAGATGAATATGGTCCCTATGTTCACTTCTATTTAATGGAAAGAGGTTTCACACAACCGCAGATGTATAATCTGTATCAAAATGCTTGCTTTCTCAAGAAAGGGGAAGGGGGAGAAGAGAGGGAGGGAATGAAGAACTCAAAATTTTTGAAGATGAGTGTTAAATATGGTTTTCAATGTAATTTAGAAAAAATAGTTATTTAAAAGACCAAACTTCCATTTGGTAAAGTCAATCCAACAAGTAAGTGGTTGTTATTAACTAGGCATTTTGGTAGGCACTGGAAATTCAAGTATATATAAAATAAAGATAACATTGAGGAGATGGTAGTAGTAGTCAGGAGACTGGGGGAGGGTGAAATTGGGTAAAGCCTCATGTGCAAAGTGGCAATTAAGCTACGCTATGGATTCTATGGGTGGTACAGTTGATAGAACACTGCCCCTGGAGTCAGGAGGACCTGAGTTCAAATCCAGCCTCAGATACTTATTAGCTATGTGACCCTGGTAAAGTCACTTAATCATGTTTGCCTCTGTTTCCTCTTCTATAAAAATGACTTGGAGAAGGAAATGGCAAACAACTACAATATCTTTGCCAAGAAAAACCCAAATGGGGTCACAAGTTGGACACAACTCATCTTAACAACAGCAATGAATTCTCAGAGGTGGCAGTAATGAGGAAGCATCCCATGGAGAGAGGGGTTGAGTGTCTTATGTGAAGAGCAGTAAAATGGACCATTTGGTAGGGGAGTAACATAATAAGTTTGGAAAGACTGTTGACTCTTGGATTGATCACTACTCCACAGTGTTTGGGGCAGCTAGGTGGTACAATGCATAAACAGCTGGGCCTGGAGTTAGGAAGCATCATCTTCCTGAGTTCAAAGCTGGCCTCAGACACTTACTAGCTGTGCGACCCAGGGCAAGTCACTTCACCCTGTTTGCTTCAGTTTCTTCATCTGTAAAATGAGCTGGAGAAGGAAATGGCAAACCACTCCAGTATCTTTGCCAAGAAAACCCCAAATGGGATCACAGTCAGACACAACTCAACACCACAGGGTTCAGAAGTTTTGATCAAAAAAATTTTTCAAGTTTTGATCCAGAACTTATAATTCCTCTTCCTCCTCCTCCTCATCCTCCTTCTCCTCCTTTTCCTCCTCTGGCACAGAAAAAGAGGAAAGTAATAGCATTCAAAAACACAAGGGTGGAAGGGGCAAAATGAGGAGAAAGGCTAGATGGAGCTCCTCCACTCTGGCACCAAATGCAGCTCTTGTATGTGGTGTGCTACATAAGGAGGAGGAAGTTTGAACCCTTTGTCTACACTTGTAGTTTATAGAAAGACCACATCTATTGTCTCATTTTATGAGGGTAATGTCATTCTAGGCCCTAACTCCATTTAAAGGACCTTCCAAACTTCATACTTCCTTACATATGGGGATGTCTTAAGGGTGAATGACATTTTGGAGTGGCAGCCTAGGCTCACAGGTCTTGAACTAGAAGGGACTTTGAGAATCACTTAGTCTACTTCCCTTTCCCCCATTATACAGTTGAGAGAATTGAAGTTGAGGTGGTTGTGACTTGCCCAAGGACACACGAGTAGTAAGGAACAGAGGGATTTGAATCCAACTCCTCTGACTCTAGAATCTGTATTCATCGTACTGTGTGACCTCCTCCCTGCATGGAAGCCTGGATGAGGTCACTGCATTCATTTCCCCTGTTTTACTTTGTTATAAGAGATCTCTCATAAAGTGGGAGTAATCTGTAAATGTATGCAGTGTAAAATCAAAACATATCAATAAAACTCAGAGTGACAAAAAATTTTAATTAAATGTTTTTAAAGTATAGAAAGAATAGCAGGCTGAGTCAAAAATTCTGCCTTCCAGTGCCAGTTCTGCAACTAACTCAGCTGTGTACCCTCAAACAAGTCTCTTCACCTCTCTGTGCCTTAGATCCCACAAATGCAAAATAAAGTCTCTTAAGTATTTGAAATTTTTACAGGGCTTCTTAAACTTTTTCTTCTTAAGATCCCTTCAAAACTTCTTAAACTGTGGGTTATGACCCCATGTGGCCATTCCCCAACTGATAAATGATCAAAAGATATGAACAGTTTTCAGATAAAGTAATCAAAGCTATCTATGGCCATATAAAAAAAATGCTCTAACTCACTATTAATTGGAGAAATGCAAATTGAAACAATTCTGAAGTAATGCCTCATACTTATTAGATTGGCTAATAGGACAGAAAAGAAAATGACAAATGGTAGAGGGGATGTGTTGGTAGAGTTGTGAACTGACTCAACCATTCTGTCAATTTGAAACTATGCCCAAAGGACTATAAAACCATGCATACCCTTTGACCTAGCAATACCAGTACCAGTACTGTATTCCAAAAGAGATAAAAAAAAATGGAAAAGGACCTAAATGTACAAAAATATTAATAGCAGCTCTTTCTTGGTGGCAAAGAATTGGAACTTGAGGGAATGTCCATCCACTAGGGAATGGCTGAACACATTGTGGTATGTGATTATGATGGAATACAATCATCCTATAAGAAAAGATGAGCAGAATGCTCTCAGAAAAACCTGGAAAGACTTACATGAGCTGATGCAAAGTGAAATGTACTGTGTACAGAGTAACAGAAATATTGTAAGATGATCAGCTGTGAATGACTTAGCTTATTCTAAGCAATACAATGATCCAAGACAGCTCTGAAGGACTTATGATGAAAAATGCTATCCATCCCCAGAGAAAGAATTGATGGTGTCTCCACATAGACTAAAACATACTTTTTTAAACTTTCTTATTTTTCCTGAGGTTTTTTTTATCTATGTTTTCTTTCACAACATGATTATTATGGAAATGTTTTGCATAACTATACATGTATGACCTATATTGAATTGCTTGCCCTCTCAATGGGGGGTGGGGGCAGGTGTGGAGGGAGAAAGAGAGATAATTTGAACTCACATTTTAGAAACAAATGTTAAAAATTGTTTTTACATACAACTGAGGAAAAATAAAATACTAAATAAAAGAAAAAGAAGATATCCTAAAAGAAACCGAAAAAAATTAAACCACATTTGAAAATAAGCAAACAGTTCTTGAGACAATTAGAAACATCAAGGGGATGATGTTAAGAAGTAGCAAAAAGGTTTATTAAAAGTCATCAGCACTCCCAGGCTGTCTGCAATGTTGAGATACAGACCTATCTACAGGTCTATAGGAATGAATTTGGGGAAATAAAAATAGAGAAATTCTGAAATGAAAATCTTTGCTTATATAAATTCCAGAACAGGGATTCTTAACCTTTTTTGTGTTGCAACCCCCTCTGGCAGTCTGGTAAACCCTATGGATCCCTTTTCAGAATGTTTTAAGTGCATAAACTATAATATATATAATAATAAAGAAAACCAATTGTTTTGAAACACAGCTATGAAAATATTTTAAAATTAGTTTTATAGACTCTAGGTTGATAACTCCTGTTCTAAAAGCACACTTCTAAAACACAAATTTCTATTTACATATATCATGCCTAGCCTTTGGTCTTTGCATCTTTGTCTATGGCTATTCATCCTATGCATCCTTCCAAGGTCCAAACAAAGTCCTACCTTCACCGTAAAGTCTTCCCTGCTGATTCCAATCTGTATTGTCTGAATGTCTTTGATATGACCTACATATAATAAGCCACCCTCTTATTATATATTACCTCATTCAGTAATTTATTCTAATCAATATTTATCAAGGTGATAAATCAAGGTATTTGATAAAATGGCCACTTATGTGCCAAGTCCTTCATTTATGTGAGCACCTCTCATCTTTCCAGGTAGAAGCTAGGCACTGTCAGCAGAAAAGCCTTCTATTACCAATGGCCAAAGATCCTGCTTCCCCTCTGACCTAACACTACTGATCTCTTATTTCCTATAACTCTTCCTTCAATCAGTTTACCAGGAGTGACCAGGCTCTGGTAAAATTTTATCATTCTAACTAAATTCTTGAGAGGCAGCCATAGCTATCATATTGAGCACTGACTTTGGAATC
The DNA here is from genome assembly GCA_028646595.1 of Phalanger gymnotis. Classification (NCBI taxonomy): domain Eukaryota; kingdom Metazoa; phylum Chordata; class Mammalia; order Diprotodontia; family Phalangeridae; genus Phalanger; species Phalanger gymnotis. Next base: position 165,974,654 of record CM053622.1, on the reverse strand, counting down.
AGGCACATCACTTAACCTCTCACCCTTAGCGCCCACAGGTACCTAAGTAGCATAGGAGATGCAAATCTGCATCAGTGAAGGCCACTTCCTCACTAGGAGTTTCATGGATAAAATCATAGATCTAGCTTAAAAACAACTTGTAAAATCTCACACGAAAAAAAAAATAATTTATAAGCCAGAATACCACCAGCTAGCTTTGTGACCCTGGGGAAGTTACTTCGATTTGCAATGCCCGGAGATGATTCTTCAAGACTATAAATTGTAAAGAGGGTGTTGATAGGTGTTTCCTGACTAGAAGGTCCATAATCCAATGAAATCACAGGTCTGGTCCATCTAATGAGAAGTAACTGCCAAGCAGGCTATAATATTCCCACCAACTAGTCATAACACCTGCTTCCCAGAAGTAGAAAGCCTACTTGGAAATCAATATCACTGCCAGAAATTTGTTTGTAAATAGATACAGAGCAAGGGGAGATAGATGACATTCAGGATATAATCTTTCCATAGTAGCTATTTCACCACCCCAACCCATTCCCACAACAGGCATCTACCAAACATTTCTGAGTATCAGTGCTGGTGAATCAAGTATCCACCCTCTCTTCTGGACAAGTGCTATACAGTTATGCTGATGTGTTTATTTGTGGACTCTTCTTTTCCTAGACTCCATGTATGCCCCACCCCCACTTTTGTTTTCATTTATCATTAACATGTTACAATTTCCAAGATTACAATGTAAATTACATTAGTAACAGTTATAGTATTCTCTCTGATGCTACTTATTCATCACTTAGTGAGACTCCTGGGAAGCATCCTGGTGTCATGAGTATTACATAAATAGATCGTCTTTTATCTGTCCTTCAAATCGACTTTTTAAACCTCAACTGTAAAGCGGATCATTCACTTATGTTTCAGGGAGTTCCATTTTCTGACTCTACTCCCCGAATTCTAGGGGTACTTTAGAGTACCCTTTTTTTGAAGAATTCAGTTCCCTAGGCACTGGAATAGGAAAGTATTTATGAAGCACTCTCTACATGTCAAGTATTGAGCTAAAGGCTCAAACACAAATAGAAAAACAAGCCAAGGCCCACATTCAAACTAGGGGGATGATACATAAAAGAGGGTTCAGCTAGAGAAGTCCTAGCATATTCCCAAACATACCTCTCCTGAACCCTGAACTCTCTACCCAATCAATAAACCTTCTTACATCTGAAATTCAATACCTCCAAAAAAGAATTTAAGGTGTTAGATATGACCCTCAACCTAGATTTCCTACCAAATCCCCCATTTCTACGACTAGCAGTATCATTACCTTAGGCTTTTAACTTCATATCCATCTTTGATTCCCTCGTTCTCCTCAATACTTAGATTGGAAGTTGATCTACCACGACAGATCTACTAAAGGGGGTAAGCCACATGGAAACAAGCACAGTATATTTGGAATGCCTAAAGAGTACTATAGGAGTACATCCAAAGGATGCATCACTTCTGGCTGAGGAGAATAGGAGAAAACTTGGCATTTGTGCAAGGATTTGAAAGATTGTAATAGGCAGAGACTGATGTGGGGAGAACGGGGTGAATGATATTATGAGGAAACACAATAACACAAGAAAAGGCACAATGGAGATGGAGGAATTAAGCATGTTCTGTAAACAATGAGTAGTTGGCTGTGGCTTCTGTTGATTGAAAGGGTGGTGTGGAAAGTACGTTCACTTTGGAGTCAAAAAGGATGGGCATGATTCCTGCTTCTGACACTACTACCTATGTAACAAACTCCTTAATCTCTCTGGGGCTCAGTTTCCTCATTTATACAATGTGTTGGATCAGAGAACTTCTGAGACTCCTTAGCGAGAGCTAGATAGTACAATGGATAGAGTGCTGGATTTGCAGAGAGCAAGTCCTGAGTTAAAATTCTGCCTCGAAAGCTTGAGACCTGTAAGATCCTGGACAAATCAATTAATCTCTCCTCATCTATGAAATGAGAATAATAGGACCTACCTCGCAAGGCTGTTGTGACGATCAAAGGAGATAACATGGAGAGTACTTTGCAAACCTTAAAGTGCTATATAAAATGGTATTGTCCTGTCATTTTTTAGTCACACCCTACTCTTCACGACCCCATTTGAGGGTGTCTTGGCAAAGATACTGGAGCGGTTTGCCATTTCCTTTTCCAGCTCATTTTACTGATAAGGAAACTGAGGCAAACAGGGTTAAGTGACTTTCCCAGGAGTCACACAGCTAGTAAGTGTGTGTGTGAGGCCAGATTTGAACTCAGGAAGATGAGTCTTCTTGACTCCAGGCCCAGCACTCTATTCACTACACCACCTTGCTACCACTGCTATTGTTAAGAAGTTTTTCCTGACATCAACCTTAAACTGGCCTCTCTGCAACTTCTACCCACTGCTCCTGGTTCTACCCTCACAGGTCAAATAAATCAAGTTTCATCTTTCCTACACATGATAGCCATCCAAATTTGAACACAGATATCATAGCCTCTCTGAGAGTTTAGCTTTCTCCGAGCTAAACATGCCCAGTTCTTTAATCAATCTTCATATGACACGGTCTCAAGGCCATTTATCATTCCAACTGCTCTCCTCTGGTTACTGTCCAGCTTCTCAATGTACTTCTCAGATTGTGGTACCCAGAATTGAATATAATACAACACTCCAAATGAGATCTGACCAAGGCACAACATAAAAGAAACAATCATACTTCTCTTAACAGAGCCCAAGACTGAATTAGCTTTTTCAATCGCCACCTATACTGCTGTTTCATACTAAGCTTGTAATCCACTAAAACCCATAGATCTTTTTCAGAACAATTGATATATAACCATTCCTCCCCTGTATTGTATTTGTGAGGTTGATTTTTTTAATACCAAAGTATAAGATTTTATATTTGTCTTTTTTTAAATTTCTTTTCATTAGATCTTTCTGGATCCTAACTATTATATACTTTGTTATCTATCCCACCCATCTTTGTTTTACTTGTAAATTGAATGAGCGTACCATCTATGCCCTTATCTGATTTTTTAAAAGGGCATCTAGGTGGCACAGTGGATATAGGACTGGGCCTGGAGTCAGAAAGACTTGAGTTCAAATCTGACCTCAGACACTTACTAACTAGGTGACCCTGGGCAAGTCACTTAACACTGTGTGCTTCAGTTTCCTCATCTGTAAAATGAGCTGGAGAAGGAAATGACAAAATGTAGAGGGAGAAATGAAACCCAGGGATGCAGAGATCCCAAACCAAAGTATCTATTGCGCAGGTGTATTACCCAGGGTTCTCTAGGAAATAGCCCACAGCAGGGTTACCGGGGGTATGGTTTTTACTATGAAACGTCACTAAGTTCACTGTCCATCAAGGCTAAAGGGGAATAGTTTCTCATCTAGTGTCTTGTTAGACAAAATACTATGTCTAAGATACATGATAGAAAGGTCAGTAAATAGTAAATATGGTTATGACTCAGTGTACAGTCGATTATCAGCATCTGGAAATCAATCTATAATTGGGCATAGCTGCTTACTGAGGAAGAAGCAGGGATAAGTTGGGTCATGCTGCCCTTTAGCTAGAGAGACACAGCCTGGGACAGACTATGTTTTGAGAACTAGATGTGTTAATGAGAACTGGATGTGTTTTGGAACTGGGGTTCAGGCACAAGCACCCAAGCAGAGGCTGTTAGAATTTAGGGTCCGAGCACAATTACCTCATCAAAACCACTCTAGTATCTTTGCCAAGAAAATCCTAAATGGGGTCATGGACATGACTGAAAAATGACCCAACAACAAATTTTTTAAAAAGAGTATCTAACTGGAGTGCTGACATATTGGAAATGAAACATTAACAACTATTTTGAGTCTGTCTACTTGACTAGTTTTTTGGTTCGAGGCTAGATTGCTGAGAGAAGGCCTTAGAGTTCATTCAGTGAGACATACGGATACAATGGTTTTGGGGGAGGAAAGTGATACAGAAAGAGGTGTGGTAGAAAGATTAATCTGGTGGTGGTATATCAGATGGATTGGAGGTATGAAGAGATGGGAGCTGAAAAGGATAGCAAAGAAGGTATTACAAATAAATTCAGGCTAAAAGTAATTAGGGCCTGAACCAAAGACCAAATTAACCAAATTAAAATGATACTAATAAAAATTAACAATATTAATATTAGTGACAACAATAATAGCATTTATATAATGCCTTAAGGTTTGGAAAGAACTTTATAAATATATCATTTTAGCCTCACAATAACCCTAGGAGGTAGTTGTGAAGCATTCCTTGAAGAGAGAATCTATAGGACTTGGTATACATAGTATGGGTGATGGGGAGGAGGCAAGGTCAAGGGAGAAGTTAAACACAATTCTAAGGATTCCAAATTTGGGTATCCGGCAAATTAATGATGCTCTTAAGAAAAATAAGGAAGTAGGGAAAAAACTTTGAAAGTTTCAGTATTAGGATGAAGTTATAAGTAGCTCAATTATAGAAAGAATAACTTATGGTACCCCCATAGGACCTCCAGATGGAATTCATCTTATAGGCAGTTAAGATACATAGGCTTGGACCTTGGGCAAAAACTAGAGATAAATATTTGGGAGTCCCCCACATTAAGCAGATGGCAATCTCTTTCTTTCCCTCTCTCTGTTAAAGAGATTTATTTCATATACTTTTTAACAATATACCACACATAAAGAAAGCCTTGTGCTGGTGCTGGGAATACAAAAATAAAGGAGAAATGATCACAGCTCTCAAGGATTTTACAATCCACTTGATTATATACCCTCTGTTATAATTATCCCTTCCACATTGCAACTTTCCCCATCTTGGGTTTCCATATATTGAGGTTCAGCACAAGAAATTAAAAGGGAATTTGGGGGGAGTTTTGCAGAAGCTACAGACAACATGAGCAGGCAACACAGAAAAAGTTTAGAAATTCAGAAATGCATAAAATATATGCATAATGGTGTATAATAACAACATATTTTATCTTTACAAAGTGAAGGCCAAATATTTTAGAGATTTTCCAGACTGTGGGAGATTTCATCCTAACTCTCACCATGTGAAAGGGATAACTGTATTTTCTAATGTTTTCCTGCAAACATAAGTGATTTTGTCCACCGTACTCCCCAGTGTCTTAGCACAGTACTGAGTATGTCATAAGAACTCATAAATACTTGCTGAGCCAATGATTTTTATCTCTGTAGTTTTGGGGGCTGGGGGAGGGGTAGATGAAGAGACACAGAAAGGGCTCTCCAACTTCAGCTTACGCTTCTTTGAGGTTAATTATTGTCCTCCAATGAAAATTTGCCCCAATGCTCACTGTAGCTTGGAGGCGACACTGAATTATTGAAGACTATGCCAATAGTACACAAGCTTTGGCAGGTCCTACTAAAACAGAGAGGCCCAGCAACAGCTCAAGCTGAGTCTCTGTTCCCTGAGCACCAGCCTAACTCTTTTCAGAGAAAAGCTGGTCAACAAGTTGGCTACAAAGTGGCATGTTTCAGCCACAGTCTGCTCTCAAAGACTGTTTACCTAGCAGTCAGCATCCACAAAATCAAATGCCTTTGAAGCTTCCAATGAAGAAGTTAAGAACACCACCGCAAGTTAGTTCAACTTGGTCTCCCGTATAACCACAGAAAAACACAGGAGCTCTCCAATGAGCTCAGAGCTTAAAAGCACATGCTCATAAGATGGAAGAATGAAAAAGTGTCTCTTCCTCTAAAGAATATGATTAAGGCGGGGTGGGGGTGGAGCCAAGATGGCAGCTGGAAAGCAGAGACTAGTGTGAGCTCCCTGCCAAGTCCCCCCAAAAACCTATAAGAATATGATTAAGGAAGACCAAAACTCAGACTGAGTCAAGGTTTACAAAGTGACCAAGGACAATAACAAGGATTGTTTTACGGATGTTCAGAGCAAAAAGGACAAAGAAAGCATCAACTTACTCCTTGGGACAGATAATAATAACAGAGGACAGAAAGAAAACAAAGCTATCATTATTAGTGTTATTTAGACTATAAGCTCTCAAGGGCATGGACAGTCTCTTGCCTCTTTTTGTATCCCCAGAACTTAGAACAGTACAAGGCACATAGGAGGCATTTAATAAATGTCTAATGATTTATTGATTATTGCCTGATTTTGCCAACCATGGAAGATTATCCTTAATCTGGAAAGATTTGGAACAAACACAATTAACAAGACATCTAAGGTAATCTATAATAACTAGAATTCGCATGGCAGTTTAAGGTTTGTGAAACACTTTGCAAATATGATCTCATTTGATCCTCATGACAATATGGGAGGTGATGTTATTAACCCCATTTGACAGATAAAGCAACTGAGATATAGCAGTTAAATGATTTGCGCAGTCACATAGCTAGTACCTTGTCTAAAGCTGCATTTTAACTGAAGTCTTCTTGACTCAAGATATGATGGTATGAAGTCACCTAGCTGCTTTAATTAAATTCAAATTTCCAGGCTCAGACAAATTGCATCCCAAGGATTTTGAAAGAGCTTGATGGTGTGAACTCAGAAATACACAGCTGGCAAATTTTGTAAAACTGTGTAGAATGAGAAAGGTATCATTAAATTAGATTACTAAACTAGATGGCCAAAAGTATTAAAACTAACAAGATTATATTTATCCCTATCACATGGTCTAAGTTCTACATAAAACTTTAATCAAATCAACTGCATAAGTACAGGTAGAGAGAGGCTTGGCTCAGCAGTAGGTCACAAGAAAGAGATGGAAAGGCCTTTGTTCATCGAGTTCAATAAAAGCCAGAGAGGTATTAAGTATGGTATCTAGAACAAGGGAGATGACCATACCGCAGTTTTAATTAGCATAACTAGACAAAATGGAGGTCAAGTGAGGCAGCGCAGTAGATGGAGCACTGGGTTTGGAGTCAGGAAGACTCATCTTCCTGAGTTCAAATCTGACCTCAGACACTTACTAGCCATGGGACTCTGAGCGAGTCACTTAACCCAGTCTGACTTAGTTTCCTCATCTGTAAAATGAGCTGGAGAAGGAAATGGCAAACCACTCCAGTATCTTTGCCAAGAAAACCCCAAATGGGGTCACAAAAAGTCTGAAGCAACTAAACAAAAAAGGGCAGCTAAGTGTTATGGTAGATAGATTACTGGGCCTGGAGTCAGGAAGAGTCAGGAAGATTCATTTTCCCCAGTTCAAATCTGGCCTCAGACACTGACTAGCAGTGGGATTCTAAGCAAGTCACTTAACCCTGTTTGACTCAGTTTCCTCATCTGTAAAATGAGATGGAGAAGGAAATGGCCAACCACTCCAGTATCTTTGTCAAGAAAATCCTAAATGGGGTTATAAAGAGTTAGAAATGACTGAAAAACAAACAACAAAAGAAATAACACACATGATGTCTATGACAATGTAAAAGAAAAAGGTCACTAGAAGGAAGTTGAATTCTGAGTAATGAAAAAACAAACAACGAAGGCCCTAGAGAAAAGATAATGAAGCATACTTCCTCCTTCCTCATGGCAAAGAAGGTGGAGGACTACTAGGATAGAATATTGTACAGATCATTAGACACAGTCTCATATTAGATATTTTTGCTTAATTCTTAAAGCTTAAATTTTCTTAATAATTAAGCTTAATTTGCTTACATTTTTTTCTTTGTCACAAAGGATTCAATTTAGGGAGTGGGAAATGACCATGTTGTAAAGACAACAGGCATTAATAAAGTACATATGAAAGGATTTCCCTTCGTAGCCAAAAGTACTTTTCCTAGACATAGGCCACCTTTACAATTCTCAGGACTTTTCTCTGAAATGAAGACATCCTGTTTCCTCTGAGGTTGCCTACTCCACACTCTTGGAGGCAAAGATCAAGGCAAAATACTCCTTGCTTTATGATAATTTGAATGATTTTCAGCTATCTTGTCCAAAATATGCTAAAGAATGAGATATAAAGGCAGAACACATGTACTGGTAAACATGAACTTCAACTAAAAGGCCTTCCCCTTGTAGCATCCCATGAAATTGCTTTATGCAGGTACTGCCTTCCATAGCACCCAGTACAACATACAGCCTTAGAAGTGTACACAGAAAGAACTTCATAAATGTTTTAATGTTTTCCTACATAGTTCCAAACTGTTTTATAGAACTGTAGGACCAATTCATAGCTCCACCAACAATGTATTAGTGCGCCTCTATTTCCCCATTCTCAGTAACAACGATTTTCCATTTTCTATTATCTTTTTTTTTTAATTTGAAAGGTGCAAGAAACTGGAGTTGTTTTAGTTTACAGTTCCCTTATTACTATTGATGTGGCTGGTTTTCTCATATCATTGATGATCACTTACATGTCTTCTTTTGAAAACATTTTCTCAAATTAATGTGTGAGTTTAAACCTATTTACTGCCAAGGTACTTTGTAGTTTTCCTCTCAGTTCTTGTAGAACACAGAGTCCTTCCGCAAGTAGCTTGGGATCTTGGGATTATCAAACACTGGGCTACTATGTTCAACTGCTTCTGGCTCACACTTATCTAGTCTGTTCCATACTGACCTACTTTCTAGTTTTTAACCCAAAGAGCATGGTGCTAAAACATCCTCTTCCTTTCTACACCAAGATGTACTAGAAGTTTAAATGAACATGAGGATTTGGGCACCATTTTAAGAAGACCTTTACAAACAATATTGGATTCACTTTTGTTTGTTTTTTAGCCAAGATCTGTGATTTCACTGGTATAAAGAATTTCTCATGAGAAAGCTCCCACTATAAATGCAGAGTAGGCTTTGGTTTGCTGACCTGTAAAATAAGGCAACTGGACCAGGTGGGCCGTTAGGTTCCTTGGAGGCCTGGAGCTATGAACCTAGATGCTTCTAGTCTTAGAGAGTTGCCTTTGGCACTGAAAAGTTAGGTGACCTACCTAAGGTCATATATTCATTACATATGATAGGTGAGACATACTGGGTTCATTGCTCTGACATCACACAAAACAAGTGATTAACAAAAACATGCAAGATGGTACCACTAGCTTGATTGTGTTAATAAGAGTGCAAGTCAGCATGGATAACCCAAATCTACAACTAACAGGACAACCTGACAGTAGGTTGACCTTTTCCTCTCACCGAATCTTGTAATAAAACTAAAGAATACAAAGGTTAAGGAAGTCTATACTTAATCTTTAACTTCCTCTTCCTATTCTCTGGGAGGAGATACCAAGAGATTATTGCTGTTATTGTGCAGTTGTTTCAGTCATGTCTGACTCTTTGTGAATCCATTTGGGGTTTTCTTGGCAAAGACACTGGAGCGGTTTGCCGTCTCCTTCTCCAGCTCATTTTACAGATGAGGAAACTGAGGCAAATAGGGCTAAGGGACTTGCCCTGGGTCATACAGCCAGTAAGTGTCTGAGACTGTATTTGAACTTAAGAAGATGAGTCTTTCCGACTCCAGGCCTAGTGCGCTATCCACTCCGCCATCTATCTGCCTGCCAAGAGACTGCCAGAAGTCAATCAGAAGAGTCAGGAGGAAAACCAAGGACCCATATAATCAAACTGTGTATCTTCAAGTTAACACTACAACTAAATCTTTAATATGAACCCAGTAGGGAAGTGATTAATTATGACATTTGCTTACAAGAGAGAGAGAAGAATAAAAGCAGGCTTTTAATGGAATTTACTTAGGGAAAGCATAATTGATTACTAATATAACAAATCACCATTTAAGAAAACTAACTGGTGCTGATGACCCTTCCTATATCTCCATGAGATTAAGTTAAATGAAGTAGGAAATACTGTGTAGAATTATGTGGGTTTTTTTTTTCACTCTACTTCTGTTTTTTGCCAATTCCTGGAAAATAGATACATTCTGAGAACCAAAATGACCATTTCCTTGACCCTAATGTTTTTTTCTTTTAAGTTTTCAGAACCTGACATTGCAGTACCGTTTCCCCACTTAATTACATCAGCAGGAGATATAAGCTACTTGTTTGTTACTATGCTTTATACATGCTCGGTAAACATAAAGGCATCTTATTGCTTTTCTTCCTCATCATGGGGCTATGCCAGGAAAGCACTAAATGAAATTTTACTATTATCATGAGAAATCCTGCATATACATGCTGTGCCAATTGCTGGAGGAAATAAAACACACCATTTTAACTCTTATGAGCTGCTGAATTTTTAGTCATTCCAAGGATTTGGTTGCTCCTGGTATCTCAAAGGAAGAAAAGGTCTCTGAAACTGAATTCATCGCATTTATAGGTAAGGTACTCTGCTAAGTGTTAGATGAAACTGAATACTTTCTAGCCCCAAGAAGCTTACTGGATCATAGTGGAAGTAAGACAGAGACACAAATGACTAGAAGACAAGTTGGAATGCGATGCAGGGCTTAAGAGATAGTACACATAAAGCTAAATGGCAAGGTATAGTAGGAAGACTAAGAAATCTGGATTACAGTTTCAGTTTGGCCACTAAACTAGCAATATGATCTTGGGGAAGTTGCAACCTCTCTAAATTCCAATTTCCACATCGGTAAAATGAGGAGGTCAGACATGAACTCTATGGCCCCTTTGAAGCTCAGTGATTCTAAGATCGGCATAATCTACGTACATGAAAAAATAATAGGAACAAGATTGATTCCACAGGAAGCCAATGAGGAGTCTCATCTCCAGGGAAAAGAATTAAGCTTTTAAAACTGTAATGTAATTTTTAGAGATAAGCTAGTGTTTGGGCAGTCCAGTAAAGCCTATGGATCCCTTCTCAAACCATGTTTATAATCATTACATAAGATTACAAGAGAAATGAGTTATACTGACATACAGTTAAAAAGTTTACAGATGCAAAGTTAAGTAAAACCCTCTGTTTTTGTTTTGTTTTTTCAAATAAGAAAACTAAGATGAAGAAAAATTAAATGACTTGTTGGAGAAAATAAAAAAAACAATACAGAGAGAGCTTCTTCATGATGGAGTAAGGGCTGATATCTAGCTAACTTTTTTCTTTCTGTTTTCCGATGCTTTAAAAAAATGCCATACGAGGTCTCATTAATATCTCCCTGTAGAAATACCCCTTTCGCCATTTCAATGATCTTTCTACCACAAATAAGCTGATCCATATTCTCCCATCTCCATGGTGACCAATCTTTCTAAACATCTATTTCAATGCCCTATCTCAAAAAGTCATGTTCTATCCCCCCAGGGCCAAAATGTGCACTTCTGCAAAGAGAGTATTTGGGGGGTTAGAACAAAATCTTCCATAGATCTACCTTAGATCCTGTCCAAGGGGATTTACTCCCAAGAGGTACCAGAAAGACCTAGTTATGACAGGTTTCACCCACCTTTTGCATGGCATAGATCCCAAGGTCACCAGTCATGAGATGGTCTTGCATCAGATACCTCATACATAGAACACATCTAGTTTATCAATGAACTCTGTCTGGCAAATTGTTGGTGGAGTGTCAGTGAACACAACACTGAATAACTGGTCTTCTATGACAGTGGCAACTGCCAAAGCACTGCATGGTGTTTTAGAGGCAGCTAGGTGGCACAGTGGATAGAATGCTGGGCCTGGAGTCAGGAAAACCTGAGTTCAAGTTCAGGCTCAGACAGTGACTAGCTGTGTGACCATCATCTCTGCCTCAACTGTAAAATTGGTATAATAACAGCACCTACCTCCTAGAGCTGTTGGGAGGATCAAATGAGATAAGTGTAAATTGTATTAGCATACTGCCTGGCACATAGTAGGTGCTTAACAAATGTTTGTTCCCTTCCTTAGGGTAAAGAGAATTAGATGTGGAGTCAAAAGACCTGGGTTCATTTCCTAGTTCTATTTCTTACTCTCTATGAAACCTCAGACAAATCATTTCCCTCACTGGCCTTTATAATGAAGAGTCTGAACTAAATCTCCAAGGCCCCTTTCTAAGTTTAAATCCTAATTATGATCCTAAGGCACTGCAAAATGAGTCATTAAATGTAACAAAAATATACAATGTCCCTGAGCCTTGATTTCCTGATCCAAGAAAATCAATCGATAAAACACGAAGCATTTATTAAATATCTACTACATGCCAGACTGGATGTTAAGTATAGAAAGACATAATGCTGGAGCTGTCTTAGATTATTTCTAAGGTTTCTACCAATCCTACCACCGTATGAATATGTATTCAGCATCAGTTTAGCATGATTTATTTTTATTGGGTCTTTACAATTTTCAATTAACAAGTATTTTTAAAATTTAATCTGTTCCTCCCACTAGCTCACCATATTGAGTACATTTAAAAAAAAACAAAAATGAAAACAAAATAAACCCCTCAATACACAGCTGCCTTCTTTCATGTCCATAAATTTGGTTTTCTTTTTCTTTTTTCAGAATAGTAGTTCATTTTTCCCTCCAATTACATATATAAACAATTTTTGACATTTGGGTGTTTTTTTTAAGTTTTAAGTTCCAAATCCTAGCCTTCTCTCTCCCCTCCCTGAGACTATAAGCAATCTGATATGTTATACCTTTGCAATCATGCAAAACATATTTCCATATTAATCATTTTGTGGAAAAAACTCAAAACAAAAAAAATGAAAGAAGGACAGAAGGTAAAAAACAGTATGCTTCTGCATTCAGACTCTACCAGTTCTTTCTCTGGAGGCAGACAGCATATTTCATCATGAGTCTTTGGAATTGTCTTGGATCATTGTATTGCTGAAAACAGTGAAGTCATTCATAGTCTGTCCATGAATACTTGTGCAGCTATTCCTCATACTGCAGGGCATACAGTCTTCATTACCTTCTTAAATCCTCCAACACTTAAATCAAAGCTATCCCTCAACAACTAATGCCCACACTGGCCATATCTGAAAATGTACATCTCTTTCTTCATTTTAAGTTTATCACCTTTGCCTGGAGGCAAGCACCATGTTTCATCCTTCTGTACTCCTTGCTTATCAAATATGCTGAGCGCTATTTAATTTTATCAAATTTAACACCCAAATTAATGACAAAGGACATATGAAAGAAGATGCCATCTGTGTCCAGCGAAAGAACCGATAAAGTAAAGAACATATAGAATGATTTTACCTATGCATATATATTTGGGTCTAATGGTAGCCATTTGTGTCTAATAGCAGAGGGGGAGGAAGAGGAGGAAAGAAGAAAAAAAAAGAAATTTACATGACAACTTTATTCTATATTTAAAAGGAATGCCAAGTTGTACATAACGGATTTGCAGTTTCATGTGCAATCACTCTTTAAAAATATACTATGTTATGGAAATGTTTGTTTTATTGCAAAAACTAAGACAAAAATAAAATATTTTTAAAGAAAAAAATAAAAGAAATGTTAAAAAAAATTAAAACCTTCAAATGTTGGAGTTGAAGGGCTCGAAGAGATCATCTCCAAGGTCCTTACTTCACATTGAAGGAAACTGAAGATCAGGGAGGTCACGTGATTTGCCCAAACTCCTCTAGCTACAACATAGGACTAGAGCCCAGCTGTCCCAAAGCAATGTCTTTTCCTCTACCCATGATGATGTGGAATTCTATTTGTGGTATATACACTAAGACATTTATTTAGTGCTTAATAAGTATCTGGCACAGTACGACAGAAAGCTTATAGGGATTAAACCTGGAAAGACCTTAGAATAGGCCCAGTATTGATTCAAAGATGAGGAAAATGGGGACTAAACTGTTTGAGTGATGTGCCCAGGGTTAAAAAATAGCAAGACAATGGGTAGAGGAGAAAGAGAATTTGAAACTCAAAATTAAAAAAAAAAAATAAATGTTATATATAATCTAAATAAAATCTCTTACCATCTCATTGAGGGGCTGAGGGAGTGAGAGAGGAAACTTGGAACTCAAAAATTTTTTAAATTAATATTAAAAATTATCTTTCCATGTAACTGGGGAAAAATAAGACACCTTAAAATTTTAACTTAATTTAAAAATAAATGTTAAATTTTTTACATGTAATTGGGAAATATTTAATGAAATAAATACATTTTTTCAAGTAGCAAGACATAAGATACCTATGCACTTAGCATAGTGCCGGGTCCCTAGAAGGCAGCTAGGTGGTACAGATGATAAAGTGCTAGGAAGCCCAAAGTTCAAATCCAGACTTGGGTACTTACTAGCTGTGTGACTATGGGCAAGTTACTTAGCCTATCTGCCTCAGTTTTCTCAACTGCAAAATGGGGATAATAATATCTATGTCATAGGGTTGTTATAAGGCTCAAATGAGATTTCTGTAAAGCATTTACACTGTGCTAAGTAAACACTTAAATGCTTGTTTCCCATCCTTCCCTAGTAAGTACTTAATAAATGAGCTAGAAGGGAACATTTAAAACACCTTCATAACAGATTGGAGCATGGAGGCTCAGAAAGGTCAAGACTTGTCCAAGATTAGATTAGTAATAGAAGCATCAGAGCCAGTATTTAAATCCCAGTTCCCTGGCTCTTGACTCTCATATGAGTGTTTGTTCCACTAACCACGAAGCCCAGGATGATTTGAAGCCAATCCCCTTTAGGACACCATATTCCCTAACCATGCCAATCGATTAAGAGTTCACTGGATTGGCTCAGTGAGACTACCCACAAAAAAAGGCTATTATTCAACAGATCAAGAATTCTTCTCAGTTTGGATCGCATCAGGCACAAAAGTCAGTCCATAGTTACATTGTTACAGTAGTTAGGTATGAGCAATTAGATGCCAGAGGGAATAAGAATGCATCCCCACGTTGGTGGATGGGCACTATAATTAGAATAGCTATGCAAATCATCACTGGCCAAGAGTCTGAACGAAATCAAGTCAAATAAAAGCTTGTTTTAAAAAAAGAAAAGGGAAAAGCTCCAATAATGATTAAATATGTAGCTCTGAGGCTATATTCTTGCAAGTGCTCACTGCTGTGAGACACAGCCAGAAGTCCAGCAGTACTTCTTGATCTTGTCAAGCCTTCTTTTAGGTCCATAACTTGGTATAGGGTATTCCCCATGTGCAGGGTATGCAGTTTCCATACCTCCTCAAATCCTTCAAAACCTAAATCAAAGCCATCCCTCAATGAAATCTTCCCTACACACCCAACTGAAATCCATCTACCTCATCAAATTTTAAACATACTTTATCCAGATCTCTATTTTTCTTATCACATTTTACCTTCTGTCATCCTCCTTGTTAAATGATAAATTCCTTGAAAAAAAGATAATTTTCTTTACTGTATCTCAAGAGGTTAACACTATACCTTATACATAATAAGTACTTAAATGTTCTTTGAAATGAATTTAGTCCTTATGACACCAATAAACATGAATAAAAATGATGAATTTTTATGTGAATATTTTGAACCCATATGAAATAAACTAGGATAGCAGGTGGTAAAATCAGTTCAGAAAAGAAGTGTCACTTTCCTTTATGTTAGTGTTATTGTAAACCACTGCAGAAGTCTTTCCATGGACCATGTAAGTCAGGGAGTCAATTAACATCTATTAAGTGCTCAGTGTGTGCCAGGCACTGTGCTACAGAAAGGCAAAAACGGTCCCTGCTCTCAAGGAGCTCACAATCTAATAATGATTCCAAGTAAAAGAAAACTGCTGAAGCAAGAAAAAGATTCATTTGTTCAAGGTCTGGCCATTCTTTTTTGACTGGAGGTGAGAGTTTAAAACATTTCTATTGGAGTAAGAGCTTTTGCCTTTTGGGTTATCCTTACATTTTTTTCCGAAAGTACACAAATAACTCAGGCCTCTACATGAGTTAATGCGGTTTGGAAGTTATGTTCGTTTTAAAGATGGTGACTCGGTTAGAAAGGGTCCTACCTCTTTCGAACTTCAACTGTTGGTAGAGCTGAAATTGATCCACTGATACCAAGCAGGCAATCTGAAACCAAAAACAGAAAGGTGAGATTTCCAGCACTGCA
>CM053622.1:165904309-165958301 GCA_028646595.1 Phalanger gymnotis | reverse complement strand
GACTAGAGACCAGAGTCCTGAGACCCATTGGTTCCCGAGTTGGCCCCTCTTAAGTGATTAATCTATGCCCACACGAGTTTCACACCTGATAGGGCTTTGGGCCTGGGGCTTAGCATTTAACAGGTGAAAGTACTTTCACAGTAAACAAAAGCCAAACTCCTCAAGGGCACCCATTAAACTAAGCCCATTTTGCCTTACTGGCACACAGGCCTGGCTCTCTATCCATTGTACTCCCTAGCCAAAGAGCTAATGATAGCGATACCATCAAAAAAAGAGGATTGTTGAAGAATTTTTAAAAAATATTCAGAAGAGAACAGGAATAAGTTAGGAAAGACATAGATAAGCAGGGAAGATTTGAAACTACCCTGTTGAACTTACATGTCTTATTTCTTTTAAGGCAAACTTTTGTAATAGAGATGAAGAGCTTCACATACATTCTATTTTCCTACCCTTTTATATAGAAATGTTCATGTTTGTTGATGTTAATCAAATTCAGAATAATAATATTTTAAAAGAAAGATATGTCCCAGTTTAATTAAAAAAAAAACTAGGTCTCCTGACATACAGAGAGCCTGAAGTCTTGACTATCACAAAGTCATATGCTATATTAGTAAAAAATGAAATATCAACTTGCAGCCTTCTTGTGGTAGTTGCCTTTTCCCTCCCAGATGAGGGTGTGAGCCAGAACTTGGCTTCTAACAATTATTCCTACATAGCCAAATATCTTTTGAGATTTCTGATTATCAGTTGTACGACTGCCTTTCAAAGATGCTCACTAGAATAGCTGATGAATCTTAACCACAGTCTTGAAACATAAGATTCCACTGATGTCAAGATTTAAGCGTATCAGTGCTGCTTAAAAGATTTATAATTTGAAAACGATGGATTTCATAACCAAACTCCAAATGCAAGCAAGCCCATAGAGGTTACATTCTTAGCTTAGTTAATATAAGTCTTCAAGTTTCCCTCTTAAAAATTTTTTTAAATTTTTATTTCTACAGATTGCTGCACTTTACTACAGCTAATGATAAGACAAAACATACAATAAAAGAGGTCTGGGAGAGGAAAAGAGGCAGCTAGGTATATTTTGAGTCAATGCAATAAATAGTGACATATGATAGAATCTAGGCCTGAAGGAGGACAAAAATCAAATTGGCCATCTGGATAAAAAATTAAACTGTCAACTACATTGTATGAAGAACCAAAAAGCCCAAGCAATTTGGGATATTTCCCATTCCCAACAGAAAGAAATTAAGCTAGGAATAGAGTTTGGGAATAAAAGCTTTTTCTTCTAAGCAACTTTATTCAGTTGATAAATGCTCTGTGGGTATATACATGAGTATGTGTATATGTATATATGTGTGGTTGTATGTATAATGTGTGTTTACATACAAACATACATACATGTGCATATCTGTGTATATGATAGTTGTTAAATTCTATAAATAACAAAGAAGTTTTTTCAAAAGATTCATGGTAACATGAACATTGCAAAGAAGATAGATTGAGGTTTATATTTTTTCATAGGCTATATCTCCCTAACCTAAAATGTAATTTTTAATGGGAGAACTTTTTTAATCTTTTTTTTAGATTCCTATAGTTCTTACTACATGGCAGGTCCTCCAAATGTTTGATAATGATACAGAAGAGAAAGAATTGATAAATGGAAATATCTATAGAATGATTTTATACATATATATGTATATATGTATGTGTGTATACATGCATGTGTATATATATACACACATATTTTATATATTATACATATGTATTTGTGTCTAATAGTAGCCATCTCTAGGTTGGGGGAGAGAAGAAAAGAAAAAAAGAAATTTACATAATAACTTTATTCTATATTTAAAAGGAACAGTACATTGTACATAATAGATTTGCAGTTTCATGTGCAATCATTTTTATTATACTATGTTATAGAAATGCTTGTTTTAAATTAAAATATTAATATAAATTAAAATAAATTAAAATTTTATGAAATAAATTAAAAATAATTTTTTATAAAAGAAGAAAGGAAGAGGAAAAGAGAATAAGGCAGATTAAGTCTCATAGGCATAGTGGCATAATGCCCAGGGTATGGGATTTGGATTCAGAAAGATCTGATCTCAAACACTTACTAGTTATGATACCCTGTGCAAGTCACTTCATTTCTTTGGGCCTCCATATCTTTGTCCATAAAACAATGGCCTCTAAAATTATGCTCAGCTCTAAATCTATAATTCTATGAGCCCATGGCCTGGTAACAAATGGATGTCTTAGGGAGCAGTTTAGAATTATGTAGGAACGGTGCCCAGAGACTACACGATTCAGGGGTATCTGTGTCTAGCGTACAGTAGGTACGTAATGAATGCTTTATGGGGCACCTAGGTGGAGCAGTGGATAGAATGCTAGGCTTGGAGTGAGGAAGACTCATCTTCCTGAGTTCAAATCTGGCCTCACACACATACTTACTAGCTATGTGATCCCTAGGCAAGTCACTTAACCCTGTTTGCCTCAGTTTCCTCAGCTGTAAAATGCATTGGAGAAGGAAATGGCAAACCACTCCAGTATCTCTGCCAAGAAAACTCCAAATGAAGTCACAGTTAGATGTGACTGAAAAATGACTGAATGAACAATGAATGCTTGCTGAATTCAACAGAACATTTCCCAAGGCCTACTTTGTTTCATTTCCTTTACTACCTATTCACCTTTGCCTGGAAACCAAGTTGCATAATGGATACAAGGGCTTGAGGAAAAAATGGAAAAAGGACAGAGGAGAGAAGACTGAATTTGATTGACTATGAAGTCTGAGGCAAAGCCATTGGACACTTGCCACTAGAACCTTTCTATTGTATGGAATGGAAATAGTATTATCTGGGTCTCACTGACCTCAAGGAATAAATGAGCTAAAACTTATAAAATATTTTATTAACTAATGTCAGGGGAGCTTTGTTCTAATAATTTCTATTTACTCTTTTCTAACATAGCATTTCAAACAACACAAGAAGACTCCTAGGATTGTTTCAATGTCACTTGTTATTTTTATGTCACAAGAAAAGTACATGCCATGCATGGAAGAAAAGGGGAATAAAGTCACCAAGGAAGATCAGAAAGGCTAATGAGAGAATGACACTACCAAACTATGGAGAAATCGACCTGCCCTCAAGTTACAACAGTAGAAACAAATAATTATTGCCAGAAATAGAAAGAAAATGGATGAATTCATTATGGAAGCCCACATTGCGGTGACCAAAGGCTATAATCTCATGTAGCAACAGACTCTACAGCTTGTTTGGGTTTCTTCTTATCAGCTTCAGGTTAGACAGCTGTAAGCAGTGGCATTGGGGGGTGGGAGTGGGGAGGGATATTCTTTTATAATGACATTGGCATAACGGTCTGAGAGGCAAGATTACATAGAGAATTAACATGAAGATGTAAAACCAAGAGTCACTTAAAGGTGGATAAGAGCATTACCAAACAGTTCTCAAAGGAATAACTGCAAACTATTAACTGTATGAAAAACTGTTCTTGTAATACTGATAATAAAGGAGATACCAATGAAAACAACTCTATTTCACACCTAAAAACTTGGCAAAGATGACAACAGATGTTTTTAATAATCTATGCTGGAGAAGCAGCAAGAAGACTAGTATTTCAATGAGCTGCAGATACATCAGACCATTCTGTAAAGAAGTCTGGAACTACATTTAAGAAACGATGATAAATTGACAAACCCTTCAACCTAGCACTGCTACCCACATTTCCTGATGAGGTTGAGGGCAGCTAGGTGGGACAGTGCATAGAGTGCCAGGTCTGGATTCAGGAAAACATCATCCCGAGTTCAAATCTGGCCTCAAACACTTACTAGCTGTGTGATCCTGGGCAAGTCACTTAGCCTTGAAGGAAATGGCAAACGATCCAGTATCTTTGCCAGGAAAACCCCAAATGGGGTCATGATAAGTTGGACACAATTGAAATAACTAGACCATAATTGAAATAACTAGAAAAGACAAAGACAGAAAGTTCTCATCTATGACAATATTCATAGCAACCCTTCTTGTGGTAGCAAAAAACTAGAAATAAAATACCGTATGTGGTCATTGACTGGGAAATAGCTAAGCAAATCATAGCTCATAAGATATGCAATAGAATATTACCACATTATGGGAACCAATAAATATGAAGTCTTAGAAACACATATGAAGTGATTCAAAATAAAGCAATGGACAGCAGGGAAAATAGATATGATGAACAAAAAGAATATAAGAAAACTGAACAGTATGTAATTGTAATGACCAAATTTGGTCCTAGAGTTGAAAAAATATACTTATCCTGCCCTCACTGCAGTGATGGGGAACTATGAGTATGGAATATTGCCATGTGCTGTCTAGTGTGCTTGAGATATGTGGGTGGGTTTTACTAAATTGTCTTTTTTTATCTTTATTACATTGAGGAACAAAAGATTTTATAAATGAATATAATGTAAAAACAAAAATGTATCAATAAAACTAGAAGGTATAGAGTACAAACTATACCTTTATAATACAGATTATTAAACTGTATTCTAGTAAAACAGCTTCCTACCTCCATCTACTCTCCTCCAAATGAAGGAAGGCATTGAGGTATTCTTCACCAAAGACAAATTCTACCTATCATCTTCACCTCCATCTTCCCTTCCTATGAAACTGTCATTTGTCCTTGTTTTTTGCTTTCAAAGAGGACTAATGACACCATGGGGTAATGTCTTGACTTGTCCATGAATTGGATTTAAGTGAGGCAGAGTTGCACAAGGTCATTAGCCTCACTCTCCTTTCCAGAGTCAAAAGTCAAGATGACTGGTGATGAAGAGCTCGACAGATAAAGATGATAGCTAGCATTTATATATGTAAAGCTTCCAAAGCACTTTATAAATATTGTCATTTTATGTCTACTTTGATAGAATATTAAGTTCTTTGAAGGCAGGGATTATTTCATTTTTGTCTTGTCTCCCCAGGCCCTAGCACACTGCTTGGCCCATAGTAGGCACTTAATAAATATTTCTTGATTTAATAAGTTACAAGGGATTCAAAAGAGGTTACCAAAAAATGCCCTTGAGATGTTTCCACTTTAGTTACTGCCTAGGAGCAGCCAAACAGATAGAACATAGGAAAAACATAATCTCTCGTCCTGGCCTTCAGTTGAATTTGTATGAGTTATAGCTAATTTCTAAAAAAAAAATGCTTTCTTTCATTTATGTCAATTTTAACAACTGCAGTCATGAAACTACATAATAGAAAGGTGAGAATGACTTAATTGAGAGTATTGCTGGACAGGAAGAAAGGAAAACATAAATTCTACTCTTGATTCCAGTCGTACATAGGGTTCTCTGTCTCAGATGCTGGTGACAAAGCTGGAAGAGCCGTTCCAACAATATTGAGAGGACTAACTGGGAATAAAAAGGGGCTTGCCCCAAGGTGCTGATTATTTTCAAGAGACATGCATTAGAAGTCCAACTTCTACTAACAAAGCCCAGAAAAAAGGGGAGGCAATGGTAAACATGGGAATACACGACTCGAATGCAATAAGAGACAGTTCTCTCTGCTGCTAAGGAAATTCCAAATAGCTCTAATCTTATCACGCCACACTCTATTAAAGATGGAAAAATATGCACAGTGGGAAATTTCTGCTCTCCTCGCCAAATGCCTCTCCATTGACTCCAATGGACCTTAACTGAATATTCACTCGCTTGACTAAAATCTTTGCTGCTTTCCATTCAGCCTCTGACACTGATGCTAACCTTCCTATTTTGGAGGATTTTCACTCTTCAGCTGGCTCAGGACTACATCTTCTCTAACTATTCCCTTACAAACAACACTAAGACATATAAAAATGTTCCTTGAGAGACAGGTGGTTTCAGACACATAACGGGAGAATGTCAGGGCTGAAATCTGTGGCATTTTCTAAATGGGACTGCCCATAATCCATGTCCATTAACTTTCACTATGAAATTTCTATAAAGAGTATCTGCATTCACTTGCCTATCACTCCTAAAGCCCTTGCATTCTGGCTTCTGTTCCCACCACACTACAATGAAGGGGGGCCACTAATGACCTCAACCTCCTTACTATTAAATGTAAAGGCCTTTTGTCCCATCCTTAACCTTTTTGTAACATTTGACATTATGGACCACCCCTTCCTACTTCTCTGACCAATCCTCTTTTGTGGTTTTTTCATTTTCCTTCTGCCCCTTAAATGAGGGTCTCCTTCGAGGACCTGTTTCAGGCCCTCTTCAATCTACACCTTATCCTTTGGTGTTCAGATTCACTCCTGTGGTTTTTATAACTACCTCTACATAGATGGCTCCCAAATTTCCATCTCCATCCCTAGCCTCTTTCCAGACCTCAACCCCACATTTCTAGCTGCCTGCTGGATATCTCCTGGATGATCTTCCATAGCTCCAACTCAACATGGCCCCTATCCCAAACCTGTCCCTCCTTCTAATTTCTCTCTTTATTTTTCTGCTACCAGTCACACAGGTCCAGAATCTTTGAACCCTCCCTCTCCTTTACCCAGCACACCTAATTAATGGACAATGCCTGTTATTTTTACTTCTGCATCTCTAAATTTTTACATCTACATTTTCTTCCTTTTCATAACCACTGCAGCCACCTTCGTTCAACCTTTCAACACTTCTCTTCCCACCTAAATTGTTATAAAGCCTCCTAACTGGGCTTGCTGGCTTCAGTCTATCATTTCTCCAACCCAAGGTACCACTCTGACCACAAACATCACTCCTCTATTCAAAAACGTGCAGCTCTTTCTTATGACCTACCAAATAAGTATCAAGTCCTGAGCCTGGAAATCAAGGCATTCCAAAATTTGGCCCCAACTTTCTTAACCAACCTTCTCTCTCTGTACTCCCCTTCACATATTCTGTGTCACAGCTGGTCTGGAATAGGTGTTTTCATCCTACTTTTCCAGTCTCATTCCATGGTATTTTCTTTTACACACTCTAGCCAAATTTATCTGCTACCTGCTCCTCATATTTCATATTCCATTTCTTGTTTCCCTGTCTTTGAACAAGTGACCCCAAGTATCTACAGGTATTTAGTCCCTCTTGACCTCTGACTCTTGGAATCTCTAGCTTCATTTAAGCACCTCCAGATGCCACCTCCTACATAACACCTTATTTAATTCCCTACAATTATTAGCACTTACTCTCTTTTAAAATTATCTTGTATTTATGTACCTGAATGTTGTACCAACTCAAGAGGATTCATGTCAAGTCAACAAGCATTTATTAAGCACCTACTATGTGCCAAGCACTATGTTAAACACTGAGAATTAGAAAGAAGAAAAACAGTCCCTGTCTTCAAGGAGCTCACAGATTAATGGGGGAGACAACATAAAAATAATTACGAATAAAGAGGGTCAATTGAAGATGATCTCAGAGGGAAGACACTAAGTTTAAAAGGACTGGGAAAGGCTTCTTACAGAAAATGGGACTTTGTCTGGGACTTGAAGGATGCCAAGAGGAGAAAAAGAGGAGGCAGAGAATTCTAGGTATGAGGGACAGCCAACGAAAATTCCCAGAGTCAGAAAATGGAGTGTCGTGTATATGGAACAGCAGAGAGGCCAGTGGAATTGGATCACATTTCATGGAGGACAGCAAGGTGTAAGACAACTGGAAAGGTAGGAAGGAGCTAGATTATAAAGGGCTTTAAAAGCCAAACAGATATCTTACATTGACAGATGGTCCTGGAGGTAAGGAGAAGCCACTGGAGTTTACTAAATAGAAGGGGTGATGTGGTCAGGCTTGCAATTAAGGAAGATCAAGTTGGCAGGTGAATGAAAGGTTGACTGGAGTGGGGAGATTTGTAGCAGGCAGACCACCAGTAGGCTAGTGCAACAGTCCAGGCAAGAGATGATGAGGGCTTGCACCAGGGGGGTGGTAGTGCTGGAAGGAAAAAGGGGTCACATGCAAGATGTTACAGAAGCAGGAATGGCAGGACTTGGCAACTGATTGAATACAGAGAATGAGAGAGAGTGGGGAATCAAGGATAACATCTACTTTTTGTGCGTGAGTGACTGTGAGGATGGTGGTACCTCGATAGAAATAGGGAAATCAGGAAGAAGGGAGAGTTTGGGAAATGTTAAGCTTAATATGTCTACAGCATCCAATTAGAAATGTCCAATAGGCATTAGAAATGGAAATTTGGAGGTCAGGAGATGGATTAGAACTAGACAAATAGATCTGAGAGTTATCTTGATTGAGGTGTCAATGCATGGGAGCTGATGAGACTATCAAGCAAAGTACCAGAGAGAAGGGGGCCCCAGATAGGACTGTGGGGAACTCCCATGGTTAGGAGGTTACAAGGGCATTTTGTCTTCATATTCCTAGAATTAAAAAAAAATATCCTGCATATTTTAGATACCTGAAGTGTGGATATAGCAGCTTTGACCTATTCCTTGAGCAAGGAATAATGACTAACCATAGATGTGTTAGTGATTCCAGCAAACCCTTCCTCTCTCATTCCTTCTCCTCTTACACACTAGGGACCCCAGCAAGGCACAGTAAAAATTAAGTCAGTGTCTTCAGGATGGGGAGAAGTGTTGGTAAACTACTGGTTCCTCCCTTTCCTTTACTCTTGATCTTGGGCTGGCAGTAAGAGAGATTAAATTGCTCAGGGTGCACCATGGCAAGAAACTATTCAAAAGGCCTTCCTGCTCAACACCCAAATTTTCCACTGCCCAACCAAAAAGTTCAGCCTCACCCCAGAAAGTAAATGGCACTCAACTTCCTCAATGATTATAACTAAATAGCTTAGAATTAATCATAACCTTTCTTCCCCTAATGTATAACTTCAAGTCAGGCACTTACCTACAATAAGGTCAAAAAACAAAACTGAGCCACACCTTCCATTATTACAAAACAACAACAAACATCAGGCCTGTGTGCTGGGCAGACTGAATATAAATTATGCTCAGATTCACATGCTAGAAAAGGACTAAAGATAGACATAAAAGGTTCAAAGCTAGAGATGACGGTGATAGGAACTGTCCAGAAGTTCCTTCTTTACTTTGTCCTGCTCCTAAACATACTCTATGAGGAGAAATTCCAATCAATCAGTCAACGTTTATTAAGTGCCTACAATGTGCTAGGCACTGTGCTAAGTTCTAGGGATACAAAAGAGGCAAAAGACAGTTCCTGACCTCAAGGAGCTTACAGTCTAATAAGAGAGATAACATGCAAAAAAAAATATACAAAGCAAACTAAATACAAGACAGGAAATAATTAACAGAGGAGAAGCACTGGAATGAAGAGAGGTCAGGTAAGGCTTTCTGTAGAAGCCCTCCTCCCATGATCTGCCTTAAAATGAACAAGGCCTTTTTCTATTGTTTCCCATGTAAATGGGGCCTGGAATTAGGAAGACCCAAGCTCAAATTCAGCTTCAGATACTTACTAGCTGCAGGACCCTGGGAAAATCAGTTTTCTCATCTCTAAAAATGAACTGGAGAAGGAAATGGCACTCTGTTATCTTTGCCGGGAAAACCCCAAACGGGGTCACAAAGAGTTGGGAACAACTGAACAACAACAACCATGTGAAGTGGACACTGAACTGTTCTCCAAGTAGCTGCTTCAATAACTGAAAGACAAGCCTCAAAATCACAGCAAGTCCATCTCAGAGGGAGCAAGAGGGCACACATGGTCTGAGGCAGGAGTGAGGTGGGAGTATGGAGCCAAGCCAATGTGTAGGCTAGAGTTTCTTGGTAAAACCATTAAGAGGAAAAAGGATTAGTTCCCTGTTTTCTTGTATCCCATGGCAACTATTATAGAGACCTACTATATTTAAACATATAAAAAAAGCCATTGCGTTTTCAAAAAGAACATACAGAAGAGCTATAATATATTGTAATAGAAATGCCAGCAGGGCATTTCAGAACTTCCATTTATGATATGCTAATGCCCTTCATCAGTTAGGCTCATAACAAAACCAATGAGTATGGTAATGGTCCATTAATGCGCACCCTGGAGCGTCTTCCTGCTCACCTAATGGGAAATAGGCCTTGCTGAATTTCTCCAGCTTAGAGAAAGATGATAGTTTTTCCTCTTATCTTATTTTTGTAAATTCTTCTTTAAGGCCCATTAAGTATATCTTATGCAACCTTACAGTAAACTTGCTTTATACAGGAACTGGATCAAACAGATTTCCTCTGGAAACCTACAGTCTTATAACATTGATACTAGGAGAGATCTAAAAATTCAGAAATATATTTTTACCTTCCTAGTCTGATTATGTGCATTTGTGTAGCATGCAAAGGAGAGAGATTATGAGAGTGAAAGAGAAAACTTTTACAGAGTAAAGGAGGAAAAAATATTCTCTGTCATAACTCTGTTCAACTAAGGCAGTTTTATATGGCTTATGTCTACATATTAATATGAAAATCTGGCTATTCGACATATGTTTATAGGTCTCCTTCAATTAGACAGATGAAGAGATCCTTGGGATGTGAGGATTGTACAAGTTTGGTTTAAAATTTAAGATTAAATGACATTGATATTACATGGCACATATTTTTCACATCAGGATTAAAATCCCATCCTAAAATTATCTGGGAAAAATATAAAATTGGAGAATACTGTATCAGAGTTGTAAATTAAAGTAGGTCTCGGATTACTGTGAATAAAAAATTCG
This sequence comes from Phalanger gymnotis, assembly GCA_028646595.1. Lineage (NCBI taxonomy): Eukaryota > Metazoa > Chordata > Mammalia > Diprotodontia > Phalangeridae > Phalanger > Phalanger gymnotis. The sequence goes on along the minus strand of CM053622.1, from coordinate 165,947,637 downwards.
CTAAAGTGGTCACATTAATCGAATTTTACTGTATGTTTCCATTGGGTTGCCATACTTTACATAATTATAACTTTGAATTGTAGAAATTTGATGTGACCACTTCAGGAGAACGTATTCATTCTTCCTACTGATTGAGACACAATTTTTACATGCTAAAGTGGTGCCTTCCCAGAACAAATGCATGCAAAGGTTATATATCTTCCTTCCTTAATCTAACTTTAAACTTCATTATGAAATCTCACAGGTCAGGATGTTCTTGGTAGTTTGCCTAAATGTTTTCCCATTCAGTTCCATGCTTTGCTCCTAATAACTCAGTGTCAGAGATTCAAAGCTGCAAGAGACCCTCATTAGAGGCCATCTGATCCAACTGTCTCAGTTTAGAGATGAAGGAACTGAGGCCAAGGAAGGTTCAGTGATTTGCTCAAGTCTCAGAGGTAGGATTTGACCCTTATACTCCCTCTAATTCAAGAACCAGTGATCCTTCTACTACACCATACTGCCACAAAAGTCAGTCCATTGTATAAAACTAAATAGTTCTTTTTTTTGATATTTTATTTCTATACGTACACACAAATATGTGAATTATAAGTATACATATATAATTTTCAATTTTTCAAAAATGCAATTTTATTTTCATTATTTATTTATTTATTCTCCAAAATCAGTTCTCTCTAAGCCTCTGTTTACTCCTCTTACTCTCCCCTAAACTTCTTCCACATGGTCTGTACAGTTGCAGCAATGAAATTTCCCCGTGGTGGGTAAAGCATGCTCAAGTATAGGCTCATGAGAATTATTTCCTCTATTCTATGACCTCCTGGCTTATTTCTTTGATGTATGTTTATATGTGGCAGCTGGTGTGTATACATTTAGCGTTTAAATATAATCTTGATCTTCCTGCTGGCCAATCATTCATTTATCACTTTGTTCTGGCTTCCCTGCCTCTCCCCAGAGCCCAGAAAGGGACCTTTAACCACTGACAATCTGCACCATTGCGTCTCCTATAGAACGATTTCTTGTGCGTTCTGATAGTTTTTAGATTCATTCTAGTTTAAGATTCATTATCCTGCAATTCACAATTGGTGTATTTAAGATTAAGATGTGACCTTAATTGTAGACTAGACCAACTAATGACTAATCGAAAGGGAAAAGCAAGTTCACTGACAGAGGAGATCAGGTTGGAAGCTCATTCTAAGAAGAAAAGCAGAGCCCAAGAAAGAGCTATTAAAAACGATATCCAAGAAGCCTAGATTTCAAAAACCTGAACCCTGTTCCTCTGTTCCAAGCTGGTAGTGATCACGCTCTCATCTGTAGTTATTGAAAATTATTTGTGCTTTTTTTTGGGGGGGGGGGAGAGGGATAAATTTAGAATCCTAAATGTAATTTCATCAGTGTAAGAAACTAACAGTATAGAAACTCCTTCCACCAATGTTATAACCTGTGTCTTAGGCTTAGAGAGATGCTTAGAGGCCTGGGAAGTTATGGAACTTGTCCAAACTAGCAAATGTGAGAAGCCAGTATGTGGGAATAGCTAAGGTGGCACCGGGAATCCTGCCGCATCTATCTATCTATCATGTGACCCTGGGCAAGTCACTTTACTTCTGTCTGCCTCAGTTTCCTCATCTGCAAAATGAGGATAAATATTAGCACCCACCTCCCAGGTTTGCAAGGATCAAGTGAGAGAATATTTGTAAGGTGCTTTTATAAATCTTAAAAGAGCTGTGTAAATGTCAGCCATTATTATAATTATTATTAAGCAAGACTTTCACCCAGGATCTTCCTGATTCTAAGACCAGCCCTGTATCCACCAAGTCATGTGCCCTTAGTTCATATTACCAAAGTCTGAATTTGGATTTTAATTATTCACATGCACATCTTATATCCCCTCATAGATTGTAAGCTCCTTGAGATTAGAAGCCATGCTTCATCTTCATATGCTCCCTAGCACCTACTATTAGGGATGGTATACCAGCAATATTCAATGTTTATTGAACACTGAATGAATGACTCTCACTCCCCTCCAACCCCCTCTGTAACTGATCAATTGTTTCCATTTCTTTGACTATCTTTACTTCAATATTGTCTGCAGTTGTGTTGTTTCTGGAATCTAAATACACTTTTAAAAAGACCCCTTCCGCTTTAACCACTTGGTAAATCTGATTACCAATGGCAGCAGTCTAGGTCAAATGTCAAACACTCCCGAGTGCCCCAAACAGATTAAACTATACCTGGAAAATTAACAAAATAAATAAATATAACAGAAAGAATATATTTGGTGGTTTTCTACATCAATACGGGGCAACAGGGATCTGTTTCTATTTGAGTTTGACATCATTGGTCTAGAGCATCTTTAGCAATGAAAAATACCTTCACCAAAAGGGGTGTATGGAAGAAACACCAATTATCAGATGGCAAGAGTCTGAATAAGTCTCTGATAGCTAATGTTTTAATAAATATTTCCAAATAAATATATTTTTCTAGATTGCCCAGAAGGCAGGCTCACTGCTATGCAATTAGAGGTCAGAAAGGCCCACTGAAGAATGACAGCAAAGAAAGAGGGAATATTGCCCTTGTCTCTCCATACCTCTGATTCCTGTAGGGTACCACGATTTAAGCACACCATGTCAGGGCAAGTGATGGGAGAGCCACATCCTTCTCGAACTGCCAGCTGTGTATATTGTTTCAGGCACTAGAAATGGACAGGAAAAAAAAATCAAACCAGTGAAATAACACTCTAAGAGCACAAAAGATGCTGAAGAGAACCATCACTTCAACCATCTCTGTTTCCTGCTTGGCAGTCCTGGGGATCAAATCCTCAGAAAATAAATGATCATACGTGTGAATACTAGGACCAACAACTTTGGACAGAATAAGCATAGAAGAGCAATTAATTATAAGCAACTTCATCCCTAAGGCATTCAGTTTGTTCAAGGCCACCAGTAAAAGCTTTGTATGCTAACACATCTTGTCCACATGCAGCCTAGGCTGGGTATAAGGAAGACCTCACTTTTGCTCTAATGGCGGGGGAGAGGGGGAAACACAACAAAACTGTCTTTTATACTTAATCTAGGTGGCACAGTGAATGGAAAGGTAGGCCTGGAGTTAGGAAGACATGAGTTCAAATACAGCTTCAGATACTTCCTAGCTGTGTGACCCTGGGCAAGTCTCTTAACCTTGGTTTGCTTCAGTTCCCTCAATTGTAAAAAATGGGGATAATAATAGCATCTACCACCCAAGGCTGTTGTGAGTTAATAACTATAAAGTGCGTAGCACAGTGCCTGGCACATAGTGAGCATTATATAAGTGCATACCTATTCCTAATTCAGCCGCTTACCCAACAGCCCTCTTCATGCTTGGGTTGCCTAGAACCAGAACAATGAACATTGTACTGCTCAGTGAGGGTTAGCCTTAAACAAAGGTAGAATTAGCATTTATGTAAGTATTGTGATTTAAGAAGCATGGGAAAGGGCGCTTAGCCAAAAATCTCTCTTCCATACCCTTGACATAGGCAGCTGAAATTTACTTTTGGAGGCTCGATCCTTGAGCCCGGAATACTGCCCTCTCTTAAGACTATTCCTTTAATTTTATTCAAAAAACACTTATTAGGTGCCTATTACATGCAAACATCCCAGAGAGGATAACTCATGAATCTATAATCACTAATACCTCAGAGTAAATTGGTTTATAGGACTGCTTTCTTTCTTGACAGTTAACTGAAGATGAGAGTATTTTTTTGATAGGAAAACTGTATGTATTTAGATAAAAGGTAAAAGCAGCAAGAGAAAGAGATAGGGTAATTTTGAGGCATGAGGCACCAGCTAAGACATGCCCAGGTAAGTTACCACACTGGGCACCATCCGGGTACAGGTTGTCTGGGTGGAAGGGCACTATAACAGGGAAGGGAAAAGGAGCGTGGGAGGATATCAATCACATAGCAATTTTACTGAGGCTTAGCTTAGACCTCAGTGGTATCCACAAATATGTCTATTGTTTAAATGGTAGAAGGGGGAATGTCATATGGCAGAAACTATTAACTCCCCCCACCTTCCAACAAGTATCAAACAAGAAATTCAAAAAAGCAATTTAAGCAAAAAAAAAAAAAGTCAGAGTTCCAAAAGTAGTGGCCTATTTTTGACCAACAAGTGTCTAAAACAAAGCCATTATTTGATTATTTTTCCGAACATGAAATGAAGAACCTAAGTCTTCACTATTTCAATGGATCTACAGATTTGATGAAGCAGCTGGGTGGCACAGTAGATAGAGTGCTAGGCCTGGAGTTAGGAAGACTCATCTTCCTGAGTTCCAATCGTACCTCAGACACTTACTAGCTGTGTGACCCTGGGCAAGTCACTTAACCATGTTTGCCTCAGTTTCCTCATCTGCAAAATGAGCTGCAGTAGCAAACCACTCCAGTATGACCCCAAGTGGGGTCACGAAGAGTCGAGTGAGACTGAAAAAAAAAACTGAACAACTAGAGATTTGATGAATACAGCTATCTTCTCCACCGGGGCATATCGCAACCTAGTCATGCCATCGCAGCCTCTATAATTCTTGTCCATCTTCTTCCATAAAGGATTATGAATACCCTGGGACTGTCCATCTATTTTCCCTCTTCTTTCTTCAGAGCAGTCTACCTTCTTATCTATTTAGCCAGAGGGTGGAACGAAGATGAATAGGTAGAAATTACAGGGAGGCAGATTTCATCTCAACATAAGAATTGTTTTTTCTTTAACAAGACACTGGAAAAGTAGCATGGTTCGGTGCATCAGTATCAGGAACATCTAGGTTCCTCAAGTCTCTCCTCTATCTCATATTGGCTTTGCAACATTAGACAAATCACTTAATCTCTCAGGGCCCCAGGGAGAAGGAATTTCCTCATGAACCACTCCCTATACTAACGAAATGATCCATTGAGTACAACAACAACAAGAGATATGCAAAAGCAAAATGGCTTTCCTTGTAGGCACTGAGTTCCCCATCACTGGCCATCTTTAATCTGGGGCCAAATGATTTTCTTGCTGGGGACAGTAGACTGCATTTGTAATATGGGAAAATCCAGGTGACTTTCAACTTAAATTTGATTCTATTGCTTCAGGGTAACAATCTGAAAATTAACATCTGCTTTTAAGCTCCTAAGAAAAGTCTGAGTGATGGTTAAGCTCCTTGATGGTAGAGACTGGTTTGTTTTCATATTTAGGTCCCCAGTGCCTAGCACAGTGCCTGGCACACAGTGAGCCCTTCATAAATGTTTGTCACATTGTTAAACGATACCCATTTTTCCCCTAGTCATAGTGTAAATCTTAGGTAATAATCCATAAACAGGACATCCTAGCTCTAATCCATTTCGAGAAAAAGAAATGTGTTTTCCTTGGGATTCGTCTCAAAATACTTCCAAACCCAGGAGAGCATAGTATGGGAAACTTTTTGTGAATAAACAGGCTATTTATAAGGGAAACTATATCCTGCTCCTCATCATAGTATTAAGGCTATCTATGTCATAAGCCATGCCATGTATAGAAAGTTCTCCCTTTGCATTTGCCAGATCCATTTGTAAAGGGTCAGGTGGGTCCTATTCACTTTCAGAGAAACATTAATACCATTGGCTCTGACTTTGATTATGCAAGATAGTCAAACCCCTGTCTAATTATGAACTACTTATATTGCCTTTCAACTGACTAAAATAAAATTCTCAAAATCTGTAGGCCTAATAGGTCCATTACTTACTTTATTTTGATCAGTCAAGTCAGGCATTTGAGGACAGAACCAGAAACCTGGTCCTGGATGTTTTAACTCTGTTATCTTCCAAACTTTGGGTCAGGAGCGCTTCTGTCGTGATTGGTGGCTGCCTGACTTGGTCCACTTCAGGCTTCACTTTACTCCCTATGCCCCTCCCCTCACTCCAATCCTCAAACCATGCCAAACTAATCCCAAAGGCCCAACTCCTAGTAATTTTACTAGTTTTCCAAAGAAGGGGGAGGGCAGACCTTCATAGATACACTTCCCCAAGTGTGTCTGACTTTATTAGAAAGGACAGGGCCTGTTTTTGCTTTTGTACTGGTATCTACCGCATTTAGTACCATGGTTGGCCTATAGTAAAATCTTAATAAACATTTTTTTCAATCATTCATTATAAGCTCCATTTAGAAATACACAAACAATTCTTGCTTGTGGGGTTTTGAATTTCCCTCAAGGGTTATTCTATAATAATTCATAGACTGGAGCAAAAAGGGCAGGAGCTAGGACTGATACCAATATTTTTTTTTTCCATGGACTAGATACATTGTCAGATTAAATATGTTCTTTGAGCAGGCTTCCAGTTATACTTTAAAATATTGAAGAACTGAGTTTCCCCAAATTCCTAGACATTTACACATGAACAGGCTAGGTCATGAATATTTAACGGTTTATCCTTTTATAATTGTTTTCTCTTGGGAGTAAAAATGGGAATGCTACCTTGCATTTATCAGCTTCCTCATTAGTAAAATTTATTCTACTGCCCCAGAATTCTGGTCACAAGTCCCTTCAGCAACCTTGATGTTGCTAATAGGGAAGGCAAGAATAACTTGGGTCTCTGATAGATGAGAGGCTCTAGGGAACCGCTTTTAAACTTAAATAAAAGATTACAAAGATGAAAAAAGTGGGCAGTATCTGAAGAGGCCTATATGGCTACAAAGTGAACTTCACATTAAAAATGGGGTGAGGAGATTAAGCAAAGGCAGGTAACTGAGAAGAAATAACCAAAAATTATAGAAGAGAGCTGGCCATAAGAAAAGGCAACAAGTATGACAAAGGATCTTACTTACAGCCAGTATAAAGATCACGAGAGAGTTTTTCATTGACTTCATGGAATGAGGGCAGCTAGGTGGCACAGTAGACAGAATGCCAGGCCTAGAGGCCAGATTTGACAGCCTCAGACATTTCCTAGCTGTGTGACCCTGGGCAAGTCACTTAACCCAGTTTGCCTCAGCTTCCTTATCTGTAAAATTAGTTGGAGAAGGAAATGGCAAGCCATTCTAGTACTTTTGCCAAGAAAACCCCCATAGCGGACACAACTGAAAACAACTAAATAACAACAACAAAATGCTATAGAAGAGGAATTAGATTTACTCTGCCTGGTAAAAAAAACTAGGTCCAAGAAGTAGAAGTTACAATGAGGCAGATCTTGGTTTCAAAAAAGAAATATTTCCTAACCTCTAAAGCCTCCAAAAGAGGAGTCAGCTATCTTGGGAGGTGGGAAGCACTCCTCACTGGAGGTATTAATGACTCCTTGCACATAGTGACCCTAATAAATGTTCACTGAATTGAGCCACATCCTTCATCAGGGATATTGTAGATAGATGGCATTAGACTAGAATAAATTTCTAGGAATGGAAGGTTTAATACAAACATTTTAAAAGCACCAAGTGGGCTGACCCTCATGAGGACTCTATCTCTGCATTCACTTGGAGTCCCAGAAGGAGGCACTGACTGGTTCTGAGATTCAGCTATTAGCACTACTATCTAGAAGGGAAGCAAATGAGAGACAACAGGAAGAAGACAGAGATGGCCCAGGGAGTAAGGAACAGAGGTCAAGCAGGAAATAAGCAGAAGTAGCTGAGAGAAATAAGAGGAAGAAAAGAAGTTTAAAAACAAAAAATAAAAACCACCCACTCGAGCAGGATTCCATTGGCTACATCCCCAAAGTAGGACAACAGGGTAGCATCATCTTGATCTGTGTCATGACCCCGATCTTTCCTCCTGCCACTGATATGACAGTATCTGTGACTGAGATGACCTTGACAGTTTGGGGAGTTCTCCCAGCCTGGCCCTGACTGAAGAGAGAGTGTGCACAACAAAAGAAGAAAAGACACTCAAGAAATACTTCACAGGAATATGATAGTGTTCAGGGAGTTTCTCAGTTCTAGTTTTTACCTTTCAACTTTGGGCTATAGGCTGCCTGAGGAAGAGGTTTACTTCCCTCAACATCTCAGATTATAGGACCTTAAAAGCACCTAATTCAACCGATTCAGATGAGGAAACTGGGGCCCAGAAAAATTGGTTGACTTGTCCACAATCAGACAAGCCAAGATTTGAAGCCAGTTGGTTTTCTAACTCCAAATTCTAGCACCAGCTGAGCAAATACCAAATATATACATAGTACAGATTATAGCTAAATGCTCTTTAATAAAGCTCATGATTACCTTTTAAAAAAGCACTAGCATTAAAAATACCTATTTAAAGATTATGTAGCTTACTAGTTTCACTTTTTTCATGTTTTTTTTCTTTTAGTCTGTTTCTTCTTTCACAACATGACTAATGTAGAAATGTTTTACATGATTGCACATACATAACTATATCAAATCGTTTACCATCTTATGGAGGGGGGGCGAGGATGAGAGAAAATTTGGAACTCAAATTTTCATTTAAAATTAACATTAAAATTGTCTTTATATGTAATTGGAAAAAAAGAAAATACTATTTAAAAAGAAAAAGATAAAAATTATGCAGGTAGGTGGCTTTGTGGATAAAGTACTGGACTTGGAGTGAGGAAGATTTGAGTTCAAATCCAGCCTTAGATACTTCCCAGCTAGGTGAGGCTGGGTAAAAATCCTATAACCTCCATTTGCCTAGGTTTTCTCACCTGAAAAATGGAGATCTTCAATCTCGTTCAATGTACCTCAGAACATCATGTTCTACAAACATAGTGTCTACCATGTTTTCCCCTCTGGTTCTAGGATTTCTTCATAGGACAATATTCTAAAAATACAAAGGTATCCTACCTCTTTTCCCTTATATCTATTACATTATACTTTATTCAGAAAAAAGGAATGCAAGTCTCCCTGAGAAATATTTTAATCATAGAACCCATTCTGTAATGTCTCTCAATGATACATATGAGAGATCAGGTTTGCTTCCCTGTGCTACCATCTTTAGTTCACCTTCCTTATTAACCATACTTGATGCATTTGCATATATAGCACCTGCCTTCCAGGGTTGTGGTGAGGCTCAAATAAGACCATATTTATAAAGCACTTAGCACAGTGCCTGGCACATAGTAGGTACTATCTAAATGTTAGATAATAATGACAGCATTAATATGATAGATCTAGCCTCTTGTCCCCTACAGTCACCACTTGGTTAGAGATTCAGAATGAGAATGTATTTGTATGTATCTAAATCTCTTTTGAGTTATAAAGCACAAACATCTATTAAGTAACAAAAAAAGGGAGACACAGAGTCTTTATTGTTGCATTTAAAAAAACCTTTAGAATCATATACATTCCAGCATTTTTTTTTTTGCTGTACATCAACCCTTCTGCTCCAATTTGTAGCTTTCAGTAGCATTTCACTAAAACATGGGAGTTACTAAAGAAAAAGAAAAAGGACAAACGTAACCTAGCAAGCACAGTAATTATAGTATGTAACAGTAGTTGTCCAACTTCCCACAAAAGAGTACCCAATTCTGGAAGAAATTGGCTTCTATGATGTAAAAAAAAAAAATTTTATTCTTTCTTTAAAATAGTTATTGTTTCTGGTGTGCCAGGCACCCAGTAGAAACAGTAATCAATTTGTGGGCAGAGGACCAAGGTTTGAATCCAGCCTGTCATTTACTACTCATGTGACACTGCACAAGTCACTTAACCTCAGCTCCTCAAATGTAAAATTAAGTTTCATAAAATAAAACCCTGATACCATTACAAAAAACAGCAGCTGCTCCTGAAATACATCACATTTTTAAAATTTCAAGATGATCATCTATTTTAAATTGATAAATTCTGCTTCTACAGCAGCACATTAAAACTCCACCTAATTCACAATTACCCCTTCCCCACCATGGATAATCTGCTCCCCCGCCCAAAGTTAAGTACAACAGTATAAAAGAATACTGATGGTCAGTGCCTTTCCGGGGTCTCAGTTTCCTAACTGTGAAAAGGGCGGGTGCTACACCATTAGCAAGTCAGTACCACCGTTGTGCATTGTTTTCGATCAGTCTTGTTCCTGCTCAAAATTGTCTTCATTTATACAGCTGTGGTCATTGTGTATATGGTTTTTTCGGTTCTACTTTCTTTGCCTGGAAGATTAATGCAAACATACCATTTTTGAAACAATGACTGTAAACACTTAGAGGGAAATAAATGAACTACTCTATTTGTGTATTCGATTGAAGTCATTATAATCTAGAACAATGAGCAAAATATACAAATGGCTACTTCTTGTGGACAAAAGATACAAAAGGTCATTAACACAACAATAACAACAACAACAATAAAGACCACTTGCAATTACTGAGACTCATCTAGTGGAAAATTCCTGCCTCTTACAATTTTCACAGATGCTTGCATAGAGATCTACATTGTAGACCGGCTGAAAAACAGCTTGAATTTGGTGGGAATCATATATAAGACACTCTGGACAAAATTTACTGACAACATTTTTTTAACCCCACTGACAAAACAGAAAGAGACAAAAACATATTGTACTAAGATTTTCTAAAGGAAAGCAAATCTCACAACTATGTTTCAAAATTCCTGAATGAATTCTTTTAACATTAAGGTTGACAATCTTCAAATGTTCACAGGAAGGACTTCAAGCAAAAACTGACAGGAAGGGGGTGGGGGGAGGGGAAGGAAGAGAGCCCAGGCCTAGTTTCAAGGCATCAAAAAGAAAAGGAAACATTATTTAATTCCAGATTTATGCCTTTCTCTAGTATAGATATCAACTTCTTAAGATATTAACAACACAAACAAGGTTTACACTGTTTTTTGGTGTTTTGTGTGGTTTTTTTTTTAAGGAAATGTTCAGATTTTATTGACTATGAAAACTACTTCTCAAATGTGTAGACTATTTCATATTCCTTATATAACACTGGGATTATTTTACCCAGACTCATTCTTTTACTTTACCTAGACTTATCCTTTTTATCCTTTTTCTTACAGCATCCAGTGCCCCTCTTGTAAACACACACACACTTTCAAAGTTGTCAGGGTTAGCCTTAATAAATGTTTGATTGAGTGAATAAATGACCTTTCAGGTTGATGTTACTTGCAAACTTTTTTCCCATTTTTAAGCTTAGATATCTCACCTGGAACTGCTTGCTTCTGAGGATATAAAAAGCAATTTCATCTTGTTTAATGGGGTGGTACCTACATCTGATCCCAAGAGGTTTCTAGAGATTCTCCTTTATTCTACCACAAATTGTGTGCCCAAAGTCCTTCAAGTAGCATCAAGTACCTATAATAGGCTACATGGCTCTGTACTGCAGGATTTATACACCTTTTAACCTCCACCAAAAGACTAATGAAATTCACCCTCATCTCGTTTAAAGGGATTTAGTGTCCACAGTATCAAAAGAACTTAACTGTAAGGTCAGTTCACCTTACAATGGTCACACAATATGGTTCTAAACTGTATCATGCATCTTAAGCAACACTGTCTATTACACCCTACAGCTCTTGTTCCTGTCCCCTGTGTATGTAGAAAATAACAGTCAGAGGTATTTAAGGAGAGAACAAACACCGAGGACAGAAAGGAGAGCCATTTCTCATGTTTACGAATATCTGAGGACAACTGCCCAGTTTGTAAATATCAACACATTAAGAATTCTCATCCCTACTCCCCATACCTCAACCCTACCCAAACCAACCAATGTACAACAGCATCCTGTTTAATATAAGATTATGATAAGTCACAACTCACATTTGCATAGTACTTAGCCAACAAGCAGTTGTTAAGTATCAACCATATGTCTGGCACTGTACTATGTACAAGGGATGCAAAGTCAAAAAAAAAATCCCTATATTCAAGGAGCTTCCATTCCAATGAGAGAGACAACACATAAATTACTAGCTATATCCAAGTTATATAGTAGATAGAGTACCAGCTCCAGAGTCAGGAAGATCTGAGTTCAAATCCGGCCTCAGATATGTACTAGCTGTGTAACCCTGGGCAAGTCACTTAACCTTGTTTGCCTCAGTCTCCTCATTTGTAAAATGAGCTGAAGAAGGAAATGGCAAACCACTCCAGTATCTCTGCCAAGAAAATCCCAAATGGGGTTATGGAGCTGACTGAAATCAATACAAAAACAAACAATAGTCTCAGAGGGAAATCCCTAGGGAATTGGGGGTGGGGTGGGGAGAGTAGGGGACCAGGTATAATCTCTTGCCAAAGCCTACTATAAGAGGAAGGCAAGGAAATTAGAAAGCAGAAGTGAGAGAGCAGAGCATTTCAGGCATGGGGTGCTGCCAGTATAAAAGCATAGGGAGTGTTGGGAGATGGAGAGTGTTGGGAGAGGGGAGTGTCTGTGTGTGAGGAGGGAGAAGTGGGCCAATGGTGGGATCACAGAATCCACGGAGGGGAGTAAGATGTAAGAAGACTAGAAAGGTAAGAAAAAGCCAGGATATGAAGTATTTGAGATACAGGAAGACTTTACAGATAGGGAACTGAGGCAGGGAAAAGTTAAACGGTTTGGCATGAGTAGCACAATTAGTTATTGTTAGAGACTAGTATCCTGATTCATGTAGTTGCTATCTGCCTTCCTGCTTAAATGAGAACTGTCACACTTCCTTATTGCTTCCAAAACATCTGTAGGTGATGGGGGGAACACCACCTGTGGATCAATGTAGACCAAACCATGGGAAGCATCAAACCATAAAGCTGGATTTAAAAAAAAAATTTCTCAAATTGAAATGGGGGGGGGAGGTAGACTCCTAAACCTAATCTGCTCATTTTGAAAGTGGAAGCTCAACTCAGCAATACCACTTCTAGGTCTGCATTCCAAGGAGACCATACAAACGGGAAAAAGACCCACATGTACAAAATTACTTATAGCAGCTCTTTTTGTGGTAGCCAAGAACTGGAAACTGAGGGGATGCCCAACAGTTGGGGAATAGCTGAACGAGTTGTGGTATATGAATGTAATGGAATACTATTGTGCTATAAGAAATGATGAGCAGGCAGACTTCAGAAAAACCTGGAAAGACTTAGATGAACTGATGCTGAGTGAAGTGAGCAGAACCAGGAGAACATTGTACGCGGTAACAGCCACATTATGCAATGACTGACTTTGATAGAGTTATTTCTTCTTAGCAATGCAAGGATATAAGACAACTCCAAAAGACTCATGATGGAAGATGCTATTCACGAAGAACTATGGAGTTTGGATGCAGATAGAAGCATATTATTTGCTCTCTCTCTCTTTTTATTTCTTCTTTCTCATGGTTTTTCCCATTGGTTCTAATTTTTCTTTACAACATGACTAATGTGGAAATAGGTTCAATATGAATGTATATGTTGAGCCTATATCAATTTATATGCTGTCTTGGAGTGGGATGGGGAGAGATGGGGAGAAAATCTGGAACTCAAAATCTTATGGAAGTAAATGCTGAAAACTATTAATAAATAAATAAATTTATTTTAAAAAATAAAAGAAAAAGAAGACAAGAAAAAAAAGGAAGTAGAAGCTCAGAGCAGATTAATGTGTAACCCTTGTAGCCAAAAATAACTATCTGTTTGATACAATAATTCTCCAAGAAGGAGCTTTTGATCCAGATCACAAAGTACTTCAAGTTTCCACCAAATAAATGGTATTAAACAGTTCCTTGTACTGACCTTTGTTGATAAAGAAGTATCTAAAATTAGGAATCCCAGCGACAGATAACAATGAAGAGAAATATGCTGAATACGTGATAGGCTTGACTGCTCTATGCAAAGCAGACAGTTAAAGATGGCTATGTTGAAAGATGGGGCAGCTAGATGGCATAGGGCATAGAGTCTTGGTCCTGGAATCAGGAAGACTCATTTTCCTGAGTTCAAATCTAACCTTAGACACTTACTGGCTGTGTTGACCCTGGGCAAGTCACTTAACCTTTCTTGCCTCAGTTTCCTCATCTGTAAAATTAGCTGGAAAAGGAAATGGGAAATTACTCTAGTATCTTCGCCAAGAAAATTCCAAGTGGAATTATGAAGAGCTGGACATGACTGAAAAATGACTGAACCGAACATAATGAAAAATGGATAGAATCACAATAGAGCCAACCTTCCCATTTAAATTTGTAGGTTACTGAGTGCTTCAATATTAGTAATTCAATAGCTGTCCTGTGGCATTTAAGAAATAATCCCTTCCCCCATATTGCCTCTCTCAGGAACACTAAACCTGTCCCAGGATAGGGCCCCAGACTCCACACTATTCCCAAAGCAATCCAGCTGTGCCAGGTGTTCCCTCCAAACAGCATACCCAGAAGAGAAAGTGATGATTCCTAGAGAAAGAAATCAAGAGTTAAGCCAATTTTACATCCTTCCATTTCCTCCAAAGAAACCTTAGACTCCAGAACTTACTAGTTCTCGGGCTTGCACAGAGGCCTCAACAACTAACCTCGGAAAGCAAGTTGCCTAAACAGTTACTTAATAGGAAAAGGAATTCAGTCCTGAAATAACTGTCAGAGTAGAAGATTAAATCTACTGAATGTCACTTTCTCCTATTTTACTTAAAAAAAAAAGTCACAGAGATGGATGCTGTACTTTGACTTATCTGGTAAGTGGTCTGGCTTCTCTTTGAAGACTTGCAAGGCTGGGGAACCCACCACCTCTTGAGGCAACCCATTTCACACTAGGAAAACTCTAATTGTTAGAAAGTTTTTCCTGACATCTAGCCTAAATAGGCCTCTTGAACTTCTACCCATTACTCCATTCTACCCTCTGAGACAGAAGGTTCAAAGAACTGAATTAATGCAAGGCCTTCCATAAACTGATTCTCTCATGTATCTTCCTAATGGCCTGTGTCACTGGTCCTGGCTCTGGGGCAGATTGTCTTGTGTGTGTGTATATCCATGAAGGAAAGAATTCTTCATATTAATGTTTGGCAGTCTATGACAGAGACTCTATGTTCTTCTGTGGCCAAGGTACTGCTTTGTTCCTTAAGACTCTCACACATTGCCCAATCCCACTTTGAACTCCAGGGCACTATTTCCACCATAATTAAAACTCAACTGGTCACTTTCATTTCTGAGGTGTTTCTTGGATTCCTTGACTAGATGTTCCCTGTACATTCAAGTCAACTAGTGTTTATTAAGCATTTAACATAGGTGGGGAAACCTTTGGGCTTGAGGCCACAGGTGGCCTTCTAGGTCCTTGGGTGTGGCCTTTTGACTGAGTCCAAGTTTTACAGAACAAATCCTTTCATTAAGGGGATTTGTTCTATGAACTCTGGATTCAGTCAAAGCGCTGAACTTGAGGACTTAGAGGGCCACATGTGGCCTCGAAGCTTCAGGTTCCCCACTCCTGATTTAGTATGTGCCAGGCAACTAAGCACTGCAGATATAAAAAAGGGCAAAAATAGTCCTGGCTGTCAAAGAATTTGCAATTAATGGGGGAATCAACATGAAAAAAGCTCAGAGTCAGAGATTAACCTCTGCTCTTTTACATCTTTTTCTTAAAAAGAACAGTAAAGAAAAACTTGAATGACTGGATGGTGCAATCTAAGACCAGAATTGCACAGGCAATCCTTGCTCTAAAGAAACGTGTAAATAATAAGTAACAAAAAAAAAAAAATAAACACATAGTACTGTTTGCTAATGCCCGCTCCCAGCAAGGGAGTGAAACCCACAAAACCCAAACAGCTAGAAGGATTTTTAGTCTCTCAAAGGATTAATTTCATTCCATGAATTTATCTAATGAATGAAATTTCAGAGTCAACTAGCCTGCACAATTCCAGGCAGTCCTTGTCCTTTTTCCTCTTTTCTTTCATGGGGGAAGTTTGGGTTTCAGCGGTCTAAATGGTGATCTTCATACCCCATATTATTCTGCCTTTTACTGCACCAAAAATAGGAGTTAGAAATTCCCTTCTGTAAGAATGCTCTAAGTGTCTCTTTTACATTTAAAGAATTGAATACTCTCTACTATCTGTGTGTATGTGTTTGTATTTTATTCTTCAGGATGGGGAACTGGGATGGAGATAGACAAGAAGCCCATGTGGAAGAAGTTAAGGAACTATTTCATTTTCAGGAGAAAGATGATCATTGAACAAAGATGTCCCACAGCTTTATCAATGTGACATAAAAAAATTCAAGAAAGATTTAGTTTTCATCAAGATAGTTCAAGACCTTGGTTGTCTGATTACAAGGTAAAAAGAAGAGTAGAAAACTATCGGAAAAACAGGCAAACTTCCTAACAGAGAGGTAACATGATGAAGCTGCTAAATGAGACATACATTGTTGGACGTGGCCAATGTGGAAATTTGTTTTACTTGACTAAGGATTTTGTTCCCTCTGCCCATTTTTCTTCCAATCAGGAAGGGGAGATAAAATAAATGCTATTAATTGAAAATATGAAAGAAAAATTTAAAAATATAAAAAACAGACAAGAAATTAAGAAATGGAGTGTGCCTGATCGATTATCATGTCACATTCTGGGAACCATGTCTGAAGAGGAATAAAATGAAGTGAATCTAGAAGAAGGCAACTAGAAATATTATAAATTGGTCTGAAAATCATGTCCTGAAGGAATCACAGAATTTGAGAACTGAAAGGGACCTCAGAAGCCATCTACTACATCCCATATGTGAAAGGAATCCTCATTACAATATACTACATGAAAAGTAATCATGCAGCTTCTCCTCGGAGGGGAAATGCACCAACTCTCAAGGCATCCAGTTCTTTGGGCAGTTCTAACTGTTGTAAAATTGATTTGTTTGTTTTTTTTTTTACAGACCTCCAGCCAAAACTGACCTCTTAACTTCTACCCAGAGTTCTTAAATTTGTCCCCTCAGTGCAAATCCATCAATAATCCCTCCTCTCCTTCAAATAAGTGAAGACAGCTATAAAGTCCCCCTCAGAATCTTCTCCAGGCTAAACATGACCTACCCTTTCAATCAAACAGGAACAATTAAGGAATTAATAATAATTAGTCTAAAGATAAAACCAATTAAATATATGTTGCTAAATTTAAATATTATTAGGCAGAAAGAAGAAAAGATTTATTTTAAATGGTTCCTGAGAACAGAACTAGGACCTCTGGGTGAAAGTCAGAAGAAGGGAGGTATCAACTCAATATAAAGAAGAAGCTTCTTAAAAATTAAAGCTATCCAACAATGGTGGCTGATTCATTTATAAAGTAAGTCACTTTCCAACATTAATATTCAAACAGAGGTAAGATAATTTTCTGTAACAGGAGAAAGAATTCCTGCACTGAGTAGCAGGTTAAAGTAGGCAGTTGAATCCTAATGATCTGTCCCATTCTAGGCTATGTTTAAGGCTAATACCAAATCATCCTGGCTTAGTATGAGGGTTTCCTCATAGCTTCCTTTTACTTGCCCTAGACAAGTAATGAAACGAATAGGGGAGTAAGGAGCACTGGACATTGATAAGATCTGAAAGTCCAGGAAGATACTTGAGTCATCTCTGATTACCACCCCTACCATTCTATTACCTACCATTTTCCCACACTCCTCAGGTGCTCTCTGATCCCTCCACTAATTTCCCTGACACTGTTTTCTGGGTTTAAAAGACAATCATGCTAGTACATTTTAAAATAGGATTTTTAAAAATGATTCAAAGGTTTTGAAGATCACAATACTCTATTTTTTTCTTCTTTTCTTTTTATTCTGAACTTTAAAAACAGCAAATAAAATAAGCATTCCAACATACAGCATGGGCCAGGAGAGGATGATGCATGAAACTGCAAATCTTGCTTACGGAAAACTTGCTTTTCTTAGGTGTATAAAAAATTCAACATGTAACTTTCAGAGCTGTGTCAAAGGGGAATATGAATTGGTCTCAAGACCAAAAAGGTCTTCTTAGAAGAGCTGAAAAAGGATTTTAAGAATCAATTAAGACAAGTAGAAGAAAAATTGGGAAAAGAAATGAGTTATACAAGAGAGTTATGAAAAAAATCAATAGTTTGGAAAAGGACGCACAAAAATTGACTGAAGAAAACAACTCCTTAAAAAATAGAATTGGCCAAATAGAAGAAAAAAATCCACTGAAGGAAACTCCTTTAAAAGCAAAAATGGTCAAATGGAAAAGGAAGTACAAAAGTTAACTGAAGAAAATAATCCCTTAAAAATTGGAATTAGGCAAGTGGAAGCTAATGACTCTATGAGAGAATCAGTCAAACAAAATCGAAAGAATGAAAAATAGAAGAAAATGTAAAATACCTCATTGAAAGAACAATTGACCTGGAAAAATAGATCCAGGAGAAATAATTTAAGAATTATTGGACTACCTGAAAGGCATGATCAAAAAAAAATGGGGGGGGAGGGGAGCCTGGATAGCATCTTTCAAGAAATTACCAAGGAAAACTGCGCTGATATCCTAGAACCAGAGGGTAAAATAGTCATTGACAGAATCCACCAATCACCTCTTGAAAGAGATCCCAAAATGAAACCTCCAAGGAATATTGTAGCCAAATTCCCAAACTACCAGGTAAAGGGGAAAATACTACAAGCAGCCAGAAAGAAACAATTCAAATATCAAGGAGCCACATTCAGGATTACACAGGACTTAGCAGCTTCCACATTAAAGGATCAGAGGTCTTGGAATACTATTCCATAAGAAAAAGGACATTGGCTTACAACCAAGAATCAACTGCCCAGCAAAAATGAGCATGATCTTTCAGGGGAAAAGATGGGCATTCAATGAAATAAGGGACTTTCAAAATTTCCTAATGAAAATTCCAGAACTAAACAGAAAATTTGGCCTTCAAATACAAGAATCAAGAGAAGTATAAAAAGATAAACAGGAAAGAAAAACAAACAAAAAGACAACGACATGGTATTCAACCTACAAGATGGCAAATAAGTATTTATTAAGTGCCTACAAAACATCAGGCTCTGGGGATACAGAGGAAAGCAAAAGGCAGTACCTGCCCTCAAGGAGCTCACAATCTAATGGAGGAGACAACAAGAAGGACAGTTAGAAGAGCTTAGAAGGAACTATAGAACATTAAGTCCAGAAAAGAAAAGATGTGACTGTGGGGATGTGGTTGCAATCTTAAGATATTTGAGGGGTTATCAAATGGAAAAGGCATTCTAGTCATCTTGGCCCTCGGGAACAGAAACAGAACTAAGGTGTGGACGTTACAGGAAGGTAAATTTCCACTTAATATAAAAGAAGATTCTAACAATTATAACTGTCCAAAAATGGCATGGACAGTATCCTCTAAAACTAAAGTTCTTCAGATAGAGGCTGACTCTATTCGAATGACCTTTAGTTGGAGATGTAGCATACAATATTTATGTTATCAGACAGGAGTTGGACTAGGTGCCCTTTGAGGTCCCTTACAAATCTATTTTTATGATTTTGTGCTAATGAAAGGACAGGATGGAACTGGATTTGAGGAATGAATGGGTAGGTGGGGGAGGAAAGGAGCATAGGGAAGAGGAATTTGTTAGTTGGGAAATTATATTGACAAGTATTTAAAGACATTTGTCTACAGAGAGGAAAAAGTAGCTCAAAAACCATTTTTTGAAGTACAAAATGCTGCAACTACCATAAACATTCATTTTAAAATCCCAACAGGAAGCATAAAGATCGTTGTAATCCTTTCTCATCCCTAAGCAACAGATTATATTATATATGCATATGTATATATGTTCGTTACAAAAAATGGTAGTTTATTATACTTATCCATCTGTGCTTTATATACTCATTAGAAACACCTGACATATCATTTACCTTCACAGTATCATGGATTTTGTGTTTTCAGTGTCACACCTTCCATCAGAATCCAGATTATGTAGTTCAGCTGACATGATGCCTATACCCATACTTTGGACTGAATAGTCTCATTCACTGAAATGGACAATCTCTATTTAGTTTACCAGCATGAAAACATCAACAAAGAAATTCCTATCTCTTCTTAATTGTTAGGTTTAGAAATCCCCAGAACAGTGGCTAGCCTGGGTAAGTGACCTTAACTGTATAGTATTAGAACATAGTTATGATGAAGTAGTTAGAAATCTTTTAAGTAATCACTTTCTTCCTAAATGTGTTCTTAGAACATTGAATAGCTCTGTATGAATGTACAACCCTGTTATACTCAGGACAGAAAGACTTGGTGCAAATGAAAAATGCTTTACCCAATTAAAATGGAAAAGAAAATGGTTAAATAGTGCTATTTTCCTGACACATAAGTCATTTAGAAGCCTAGAAAGACCAGTTACAAGTTCTAAAGACCATAGCTTTACTTCAACTGAAAGTTACAAAATAACAACAATAATAAAACAAACAAAAAAAAAGCAGGCCAAGATTCCAATCTGACAACTTCTTAAAGGCAGAATGTGGACTTCCCTTAAAGGTTTCCCAATAGGTTTCGAGGGGAGGAGGGTTCAGTATGAAATGTTTTATATTTCCTCTCACTCTTGAAACATTGGAAAACGCATTTGGCTTGGGGGCCTGAAGAGAAAGGGAGTTTTAACTACTTAGTGCCAAGAAGATGTAATGGAAAAAAGCAGAGAAGATGACTGGACTCTATTTTCTTTTTGCTCGGCACATCCTGTCTTTAATCTGAAGGGTAAATAGGCCAAACCCAAACATACCAACTCTTTTCAGGTGAAATTATCTAGGTTACGAAAACAAGCAATACGGTTTTCATTTTCCCCTTAACTCACGGCTGACAGAAATCACTTCCAAAACAAACCAGCAAGGCAAATCACTGCTTACAAGAGAGCCGACTAACAAGTTCTCCCTGCTTTGATAACTAACTCCCAGGAGGAAGTTTGGGTCTCTTCTTTCACTGGTGCTCCAATTTTCAACCCTGACTTTCAGACAATCCTGTGCCACACATGGCAAAGAAAGAGCTAGGCTCTACTCATCACATCTGCTGCTTAGTGGAAATTAATCTTTTGAAATTTGTCTCCAGATTAATCTTGAGTGGGCAGGGTTTTTTATATGGATTGTGTCATTTCAGGACATGGACATCTTTGATGAAAAATAAATGGTCCTAGGACACTTTCCTTAGTGATCAACAGATAATATACTTCACAGGCCCCTGAGCAAGTCTAAAGAGTTACTCTTTAATATAAAAACATCCAAGATTTCAATTGAACAGGCAAGGCCACATACTTTTTATGTTACTAACACTCCACCTTTCCCCAATATTGAGTATAGGTTGGTGGTGAGATGTCACAGCAATAACAATAGCAAATTTCAACACTAAATATGTTTATGAATTGTGCAATTTCCAAATTCTTTTAAGGAGAAACTATATCCCTACACAATTATAAAATATTTTCCTTACAGACATTCTCTAGAGGTTTTTAAAAATTAGCACAGAATCTCATCTGTAGGAAATGATTTAATATAGTTCTACTTTATAAACTTTATAAGTAAAACCATCATTAGCCATTGAACAATTTTTGAGAAATATTAAGCACCCACTATGTGCAAAGCAGTGTCCTGAAAGCTGGAGAAATACAAGTAGAAGGAAGAAATGAAGGGAGGAAGGGAAGGAGAAAGAGAGGCAGGAAGGGTGGAAGGAAAACAGAAAGAGAGAAAGGTAGGGAAGGAGGGAGGGAAGGAAGAATTAAGCACCTATCATGTTCTAGGAACTATGCTAAGTGGTTTATAACTATTATCTCCATCCTCACAACAACCCTGGGAGGTAGGTACTATTATTATCCCCATTTTACAGCTGAGGAAATTGAGGCAGGCAGAAATTAAATGACTTGCCCAGGGTCACACAGCCACCAGTGTCCAAGGCCAGATTTTAACACAGGTCTTCCTGACTCCAAGCCCAGTGCTTTTATCCACTGCCCCACCTAGTTGTCTACAAGAATAAGGAAAAAAAGGTTGCCACCCTCAAGGTGGTACATTAACATGAGTTACTCTTACAGAAGTGTGAGACATATAGAAGTTGCTATCATTAAAATCCAAACATGTATGCAAGGCAGAAAATGATTATGTGTTTGGATGAGAAACCCAAGAGGAAGAGAGAGAGAGAGAGAGAGAGAGAGAGAGAGAGAGAGAGAGTGTGTGTGTGTGTGTGTGTGTGTGTTACAATGGAAAGGGAAATGCTTCAGGAAACAGGACTTGGCTTTCTATCACACAGGTAATAAGTCAGTTTCCTCATCTATAAAATGAAGAACTACACTAGACAGGGTCTTGAGGTCCTCCCAGCGCTACATCTTTGATCCTTAGTACAATCCATTAACTTTCTTCAGCATCAGTTTCCTCATCTATATTATATAATAGAGATGAATTAAATAAAAATCTCTAAGGTCCTGAGTGAAGACTTATCTTCCAGAGTTCCAGGCTAGCCTCAGACACTTACTAGCTGTGTGATCCTAGGCAAGTCACTTAATTCTGTTTGCCTCAGTTCTTCATCTATAAAATGAGCTGGAGAAAGGAACCATTTGAGCATCTTTGTCACAAAAATCCCAAATGAGGTCATAAACAGTCAGGCGTAAGTGAATAACTCAACAACAAAAGCCCTTTTTGGCTCTAGATCAGGAAGTAGTCTACGATGTATTGTTTTCATTTTAACAAATATTTTGGTAACTATCAACTGCTTTCTTTTCTAATCCTATGTATTTAAAATATTATTCTGAGGAAGGCTTTAGCAGACTGCCATATCGAGGGGTCCCTGACACAAAACAGGTAAGAAGCCCCATTCTACATCTATGACCGTGGTCCTGAGATAATCAAACATGAAAAGACACTTCTAGTTATAGAGGTTGAAGGAAGGGAAGGGTATGGATGAATCAGGGAAAGCTTTACGAAAGAGACAGCACTTGATCAAGGGTCTTAAAGGATGAGAAAGATGTCACTAGAGATGAATGGGTGTGGCATGTATTTACTTCACTCTTCATAGAAGGCCAGAGTAGAGTTATAGAACTGTTGCATTGGGAGGGATGAGATGATTTCTAAAAGGTCCAGCCCATTCATTTTACAAACAATTAAGTGACCTAGGTCAAAAAAGGAGGCAATATAAGAAGCCAAGTTTCTCATCTCCTTGTCCTGTTCTGCTTCACCATGCTGCCACCACCAAGCCAAAAGTTTATGCTAATAAGGCCACATTTAACTAGTTCCAATTGCTTGGAATTAAATTTGCCACCGCAACTCATGTAAAAAACCAATCACTTCATATTTTTTATCTGATAGCTCTGAGTAGGAAAGACACTGATGTCAGAGAACTTACATTAACCACCATCAGATTTGGTCAGTCTTTTCATTCACACAGGACCACAATGACCTGAATATAAAGCAGAGTAACCTTCCCAGCTCCAAACACAGTCTCTGCTGTATGCTAGCAGCAAGAGCTTAGATTAATCACTGAAGTTCCCTAAAGAAATGTTTGGGTATACCTAATCATGGTATGGGGCAGCTAGGTGGCACAGTGGATAAAGCACTAGACTTGGAATCATGGAGACATCTTCTGAGTTCAAATATGGCCTTGACGCTTACCAGCTGTGTGAACCTGGGCAAGTCATTTATTTAATCCTGTTTGTCTCACTTTCCTCATCTATAAAATGAGCCAGAGAAAGCAGAAGGAAATGGCATACTACTCCACTACCTTTGCCAAGAAAACCCCCAATGGGTCACAAAGAGTTGGACATGACTGAACGACAAAAACAATCATGGCACGGTGGTCAAGCTAGAATATCTTTAAAGGGCCATGAAAAACTATGGGGACACTAGTATAGTTCTAGGATGATAAGTATAATATATAGGATTATACTGTATACAGGACTACTATATACTGTACTACGTACTAAGACTATAAGTGTAATAGATAGTAGGACAAAGTTCCATCTATTTAAATGCTATTTTAGAAATAGCTAACATCAGTATGAAGTTTTAAGGTTTGCAATGAACTTTACATATAATATCTCATTTAATCCTGACAACATACCTGTGAAGTAGATGCTATTTTTATCACCATTATGCATAAAAAGAAACTGAGGCTGAGAGAGTTTAAGTAACTTTCTCAAGGATACACAGGTAGGTAGTATGAGGCAGGATTTGGACTGAGGTCTTCCTGACTATCCACTATGCCACCTAGGAGTCAATAAATACACATGATTCCAATAAAATGTTTCCTCTTCTCACCTCTAATAAGCCTATCAGATCACTATGTGAGCATGGTCATATTGATTTTTTCATGAGTCACAAAAGCCAAAGGAATATCTGAGGACTTCATACTGTTTGAATGTCTCATTCTGAAGTGAAAATCTTTATGTGGTGATCATGGTGTTTCTTTCTTTAAGCTGCCAAAGGAAGGGAAAATAGAATAGAAAAGGAATGTTCCTGATGGGCTTCACTGAGAACACCTTTCTGCATCCTAGTCTAAACACATACACAGCCCCACTCCAATGGGCACTTACTTTGGCAGTAGCACAGGTTATAGGAATACATAAGGAAAGGTTAATTTTTTATGGGTACAGCAATTTCTCATCTGGAAGAACACCAAAAAGAAGTAAAAAAGGATAAACCAATTTTGAGTTTTCAACAAAGAGAAGGAAGTACTCTGATGTCTGAAACTGTACAGTCAAACAAGCTCCCACCCCCAAGCAGTTGAAGCAAAACTAGGAAGCAATTCTGTTGCTTTTAAAAAAAAGCCAAACAAAGAAGTGGGCAGTTGTGAAAACAGAGCAAGTATCACTGTAACCTTCTGGTGGACCTAGGTTACAATACAGCATAGCTTAACTTAATCAGATTTAACATTGCCTTCAAGTCTACATGGTTAAATACAAAACATGAATTCTACTTCCTGATTTAGGTATCTTTAAGACCCCTGGAAAGTTTCCGTTTTAAGTCAAAAAGATTCTTTTGTTTCAAGGAATAGAAAAGCATTATGATAATGCAAATACTGAAAGAAGGAAGAAAATCTGAGACTCTGTCCCAAGCTTGATAGTTCCAAGTCATTCAACCTCTCAAAGATGATTTTCAGAACTATATGTCCAGGCCCCATTTCTTTTCTGAGATCCAGTCTCACATCATTAACTGCCTCTTCGATATCTCAAACTCAGCTTGTTCAAAATACAACTTATTATTTCCCCCAAACCCTCCCCATATCCAAACTCCCCTATTATTGTCAAGCACTGATATCCTCTCAGTCACCCAGGCCTGCAATCTCAATGTCATCCCTGATTCTCCTCTGTTGTCAAGCCTCCTTGTTTCTACCCTCAAAGTATCTCTCATATAGATCTCCTTCCTCTCACACAGCTGCCTCTATGGCGCAGGATCTTATCACTTCGAGTCCAGATTATCAAGTAACCTTCTAGTTGGTTTCCCCACCTCAAGTCTCTCCCCATCCCAAACCATCGTCCATACAACTGTCAAAGTGATCTTCCTGAAGCACAGATCTGACCATGTTACCTCCAACTCAAATTCCACTGGCTCCCTATTACCTCCAGGATCAAATACAAAAGCCCTTGTTTGCTTTTTAAAGCCCTTCGCAATCTGGCCTCTTTACTCTTCTTCATGTACATACAGGCCAGGCATGTTGGCCTTGTTTGCTGTTCATTGCACTGAACACTCCCATCTCCTAACTGTCCCTTTTCACTGGATGCCCCCCATGCCTAGAAGGCTCTCCCTCCTCGCTTCCACCTTTTGGATTCCTAAAAGACTTCAGTTCAAATTCCATCTTCTTCAAGAGGCCTTCTCTGGTCCCCATCTCCCACTCAATCCACTTTCCCCTGCTAATGCCTTCCCTCTGAGGGAAATGATACATACACTTAAACTGCATGTATCATTTAGATACTATTTTTGTATGTTGCACTCTCCATTGGAATGTGGACCCTTTGAGGGCAGAGACCTTGTTTTTGCCTTTCTTTGTATCCTTAGCACTTAGCACAGTGCCTGACATGGTAAGTTCTTAATGCTTATTGAATGGATTAAGCATCATTTTATTTCAAGTAAAATTCAAACAATACTTTTCCAGGCTAATAAATATTTCCGATGAGACTGTCATCCTTAAACAGTATACCTCTCTTGATATCTTCAAAATCTCAATCTGGTGAACTTTCCATCTGTCCTGAACTGACTTCCCTTGTAAAAGTTGAAGCCATGGGACCCTACCTATCCTTCCTATGAGCTCTTTTAAATCTGCTCTCCAAAAACCTAGCTATGCCTGGTTTTCTTCTCCTTTTCCAAGGAGGAAGTGGTCACTTCTCTGCTCCACCGCACAATAGTAAATAGTTCCTCCTTATTGAGGAGAATTAGATCCAAAACAAATAGCTCTACTTTTTTGTTCCTCTGTCTGTTGAAGGAAGAAATTATAATCAAAGCAAGGCGATAGATGATTAGTTGTTTGGTTTTGGGCAAAGAAAATCTAAACAAATTTCAAGATAATTAAAGTCTCTTATCATTACTGTGTCATGCATCTCCACAGGAGACTTGTGATCTGTTTTCTGTTTCCCAAATTTCTTTCACTTAATTGTTCAGACAGATTGTCCATAGAAATTATCTCTAAATATTTTTAATGCACAGCACTATCAGTAAAAAAAATAATCTTTGAGTATGTAGCCCTAATTTACTTATTCATGAATTATGTCTACATACACCATAAAATTCGGATTAAAATAGAAATGTTAGAAAGATGAGATAAAAATAAATAATATTTGCTCCTGAAGTCAATAAAGGGCTACTGAAATTCACTGAGTACAGGGAGTGACTTGGTCAGACTTGTGCTTTAGAGAAGGTGCAGGAAGATGGATTAGAGTAGGGGAAAACTGTAGGAAAAGAAACCAAGTAGGAGGTTATTGCAATAGCTCAAATGAGAGCTAATGAGGGCCTAAGATAGGGTGGTGGCTGTGTAACTAGATAGAAGGGGATACACAAGAGAGAGTAGAAACAGCAAGATCTGGCAACTACTTAGATATGTGGAATGAGGAAGAGGAACCAAAGATAACTGGGAGGTTGCTAAACCCAAGGTGACTTGGTGGTGACCTTAACAGTAATAAGGAAGTTTGAAAGAGGGGTGAGTTGGGGGTGGGGATTGGGTGAGAAGATAATGTAATGATACTTGTGATCCATATCAGAACCTATCCAACTCACCCAACCTGGCCATTCTATGGATGCCTTCTATCACACAAAAATGAAAAGGTGGGGAAAGGAGGCCAAGATCTTCCTCAATGGTTACTTCTGCTAAAAGTACCTGCCCGCTGAGGCACACCTGCCACTGCTATCAGGGGAACATCATCTGAGCTGATATCCAGCTTAGAAGGAAGAATATGAAAACTTGCACAGAAAGGAGAGGGCAGAGCAGGGAAATGCTAGAGAATAAGGGTAGATAACGATTGTTGGAGGTAGGCCCCACCATTTTCACTTGTATTCCCAACCTCTGACTGGTGGATCAACCCTTGGAGGTAAGCCTACCCCCATTTTGGAGACCCCTGATCCATTAGATATTCCAATGACAACATCCTTTCATTCCTGCCTCTGTTGATATTAAACCAAATGCTCTCCCAACTTTAGTGTTTAGATTTCTGTAATATCAATTAAGTTGGGAGTTTTTTTTACTGTTTTAGAATGATAAATTAATTGTCTTTGATTGAGCCTTACTAGGTGCAAAGCTCCAGGCCCAAACTCCTATCTACTAGGTGCTAAGCCTATGTGGGTGTGAAGTCCTCAGGGTCCTAAGGGGAGTTGCTAAGACCAGAGCCAATAGTAAGAGCCTGAGTGTGGCTAAAGAGTGTATAAAAAGAGAGAACACAGCTATTTGTCTGGGGCTCTCACTCTTGGAGGAGTGTTGATGTGGAGACTCTGGGCAGCTTGTGAACCCAGATGTTGATGCCTTCTTGGTAACTATGAATTGTATTTGGGCTGTTCATAATGTATCTGTAATTTGTTTGTATTTGCTCTGAACTTTGGGGTGGTGGCTTTTTCCCCTGAACTAAGTGAATGATATTTGCATGTTGGATTGAAATAAGATTGCTAACCCCTTAATGTTGATTTCCTTAGTAAATCAGATCAAAAGAACCTGTGCTGGCAGCATTCTTGTTGTTGGGCTTGTGTTGGTCTTTCACCCCCACAGCAGCTGCTAGCCAAATTGCTGAAACAATTTCCTTACGTGGAACTTTGTGATATATAGAGTTCCTCTGCTTTACACATTTTGCCCATCTTGTTCCTTTAGATAAATACATATCCTTCAAAAGCTATATTACAGTTAAAAATCTCATCTCCAAAGTCTCTGAAATCCCTATGGGTTAAGATCTTTATGTCATCTTCCTCATTACTCATATTTTCTATGTAGACATCTGAGACAACAGGTTTAATTGCTGGTTCAGTTCTTGGACTTTGTCTCTTGTAAAATTTTGGGTATCTCAACTGGTGTTCTTCCTACAATGAAGCTGCTCTCTGGTAAATAGCTTAGTGAGTATCTATAGACAACTTTCCTATTCCTTTTTACTTTGAAGTATTTCAGATGAGATTTCTAAGATTCCAAACAATAACTTCTTACCATTCCTGTTTAGTACACTCCATCCCTGATCAGGGGCCTGTCATTAATATATTTCAAGCTGTAGTTTAGAAATCCAAGTCTCATTTTCATGCCCCATCTTCTTAAACAGCTATTTGCTTCTCAATTCTGACCCTTCCTTTTTTAAGCCCTTGCCTTAAATCCTACATGAATGTTATTACTTGTGCCTTTGCTGTCTTTAATTTCTTACCTACAATGTCATAATCTTTAGCAAAGGTTTCTAAATTCCTTCTATTAATATTGATTTTGCCCATAGGAATCACCAGAAGTAGTCATTCTGTTGACAAATCTTGGGAGATTCTCCTACATGTCCTTGAAACATGTTCCAGTAAAACATCAGACCTTTCTATTATTGTCAGGTAAATAAATAGCTATTTCAGTAACTCTCAGATGGAAGTCACCAACCATCCACTATTTGCTTCTTCTTCATCTAATCCTTATCTCTTACCTGACAACACCTGTGGATCCATAACCTCATTCATTGGAGGAGTAGAAGCTGCTTCCTTCTCAAGTGGTACAGCTCCCTCATACTGAGGATACAGAACTTTAAAACTTTAATGTACTTTTCAGACAAACTGATTACTAACCATGCCTTTCCCATCTTTTAACTCAACATCTATGTAGCAGACTTATTCCCTAGGCTAAAGACTTATGAACTGAAATATTTTGCTTTTTTATCCAACCTAGAGGTGACATTTTTCCAAAGAGAGGGGTTTTGTTTTGGAGGGGGGAAGGCAGGGCAATTAGGGTTAAGTGACTTGCTTAAGGTCACACAGCTAGTAAGTGTGTCAAATGTCTGAGACCAGATTTGAACTCAAGTCCTCCTGACTCCTGCACCACCTAGCTGCCCCAAGAGAAGGGTTTCTTTTGTATATGTCTGTATCAATACAAAGAAGCAGAGAAAGAGAAAAAATAGAGACAAAGAGAGAAGACAGGGAATGGACCTCTGATTTCACTGTAGGAAACTCTAGGATGAGTATGCTCCCTTTACCAATGTCATTCAGCACTCTCTGCAATTCAGTCTTAGAGAGGTGCTTAGGGCACTGAGAAGTTGTGACTTGCCCAGGGTCACACAGCCAATATGTGCCAGATGCAGGACTTGTACCCAGGTCTTCTCGGATCCAAGGTCAACATTTGATCCACTAAGCCACACTTTTGTCATATACACATAAAAATTTTCTGGTTTGCCATTCAAACTGTTATTTGGAAGAAAAAAATTTCTCTATGTAGGGTTATTTTAGTTAAGCGAGACTAACAATTTTTAGTATTCTAATAAAAATAAACCTGGAAGAAAAAATTTCAACATATGGTAGGTGTGATCCCACTGCTAAGAAAATGTCCTCCTAAAAATTTGTTATTCCTATTAGTCAAACCTGTCCAAAGGTGGAATGAGCTGCCTTGTAAGGCAAGGAATTTCCCATCACTGGAAGAGTTTGGATGGAGACTGGACCCCAGAAGATCCCAGCTCAGGTAGCAACAAGATGACCTCTGAAGTTCCTGCTCAAAACTGCACTAAAGGCTACTTTGATCAAACGGTCAAGGAAACTTACCGATGTACAAAAGATGCACTGACATTCCTGCAGAGTGGTCATCTTGTCCAGAGAATATTCACAAAGACAGAGCTTGCAAGTGACCAGAGGATCCAAGGCGAGTTCTCCAGTCGCTGGTTTTTCCATTGTCATGGTTGGATAGCAGAGCTCACCAACGGAGCCCATCAGTATGTCTGGACACTTCTCAGGATATTCTTATTCCCTGCAATCAGATTTCAGAACTTAAATACTCTGATGCATATTACTCAAAATAACCCCAAGAGCATTCACACAAAGAATCACCAACCCAAATAAGGACTGTTAACAAGTTGGGGTATGTCTGGGAGCATTATGTACTACAAAGATTTTTTGTGGGGGAGGGATGATAGAGGAGGTTAAAAATTAAGCTTATACATTTGTAGCAATTAACAAAGCAATGTGACTCAGTGGAAAGACTACTGAACTCCCAGCTGTCACTTTCAACCTGTGTTACCTTAAACAAGTCATTTCCATCTTTTTGTATCCCCAGTACTGAACATAATGCTTTGGCTCATAGTAGACACCAATTACATGTTTATGGACTAATTTGACCTCCCTGGGCCTCAAGTTCTTCATTGGTCAAATGAGGAGGTTGGAAGTACATGATCTCTGAGGTCCCCTTCAGAGCGATGACCCTATGAATTCAAGGACCAAGCAGAGAACATAAGAACAACCCCATCTTACCTATTCCATTCCAACTAATTGCATTCAATAGAAAATAAAGACAACTTCTGTAGTCCCACAGCTTTCACTAAAGTCACAGAGTCTGATAGCCCAATTCTACTTTGGGAGCCTCCTGTGTGTACTTGAGCTAGAGGGAGGAGGTGGGCAGCCATGTGCAAAAAGGACATCTAAGAGCTGCTAGTTTAGCTCTGTGGGTTATTTTTTTTAAATAATTATATTTAAGAAGATCTAAGAAAATTATATCAAGGAATCCTGAAAATAATTTTTCTCTTAATGTTGTTTCTAAAATCTTTATATTTGTAAAAACTGTAAGCTATACAAGGCATTAAAAGACAAAAAAAAATCCCCAAAGTTCTTAAAAAATATGGCCACGCAACTAAACCCCAAATCTTTTTTTTTCTTTTTTGAAATAACTAAAATTTATCATTTTGGAATGACTAAGACACTGCACACATTTCTTGAGAATTGAAGGGGTTTTTTTTTATTCTACTTTAAGAATCATTTTTGGCAGAAATGCGCAATATTTGATGCACTGTCCCAGTTGGGCAGCTGTCAGAAAGGTCCAATATCTGTTAATGAAAATAAGTCATAGAATAATGGATAATAGTATAATAGATCTGGATCTGGAAGAGGCCTTAGAGACTGCCAAGTTCAATTTTCTCATTTTACAGATGAGGAAACTAAAGCACAGCGAAGTGACCTCCCAGGATAACATATATCTGCGGCAGGATTTGAACCTAGATCTTTTGACTTCAAGCCTGGTGTCTTATCTACTCTTCCAGAGATATCAAACAGAAGACCCATAACACTCCTGAGTGCAGCCAGAATCAGATTAAAATATAATTGGGAAGACTCATGAGGGAAAATGCTATCCACATCCAGGAAAAGAACTATGAAGTCTGAATACAGATCGAAACACACTATTTGCTCTCTTTTTTTTTTGGTTTTGTTTCTTCTTTCTTGTGGTTCCTCTCATTGGTTCTAATTCTTCTTTATAACATGACTAATGTGAAAATATGTTTAATATGAATATATATGTAGAGCCTATATCAGATTGCACACCATCTTGGGGGAGAGGGAAGGAAGGGAAGGAGAGAAAATTTACAACTCAAAATCTTATGGAAATGAATGCTGAAAACTAAAAATAAATTAATAAAAAATTAATTTGGAAATATTTAACAAAATAAATAAAAATACAATAAACATGGATTATGTTAACATGCAGCTTTCTAAGTCAATATGCAGGGATCCTTATGTATGGTTTCATGGTCTCTATTTCTGTTTCACACCACTGTCCTCTACCACATTAACTACCAAGGCAAGGGGATGGGGGTGGGGTGGGGGTGGAAGGGACTGGGGTGACAGAAGGGAAGGCAGACTGGGAAAAGGCGAAATCAGAATACATGCTTTCTTGGGATAGGGGGAGGGTAGAGATGGGGAGAAAATCTGTAACTCAAAATCTTGTGGAAATGAATGTTGAAAACTAAAAATAAATTTAAAAAAAAGATTAATAGCCATTCTCCAATAGAGAGGTGGTCAAAGGATATGTCAAAAGAACAATTTCAAAGTGTTCACAATCACATGAAAGAATGCTCCAAACCATTAATAATGACAGAAACGCAAATCAAAACAACACTGAGGCTTTACCTCACTACGCAAATTAGCAAAAAAATGACAATAGTTAATGTTGGTGGGGTTGTGGAATGATAGGTATGCTACGTCATTGGTGAGGCTGTGAAACAGTACAATCATTTTAGAAAGCAATTTAGAATTATGCAAATAAAATGACTAAAACATTAAAAAAAACTCCCAAGGCATCATCAAATGCTGTAAATGAAAGCCTAGAAATCTGAGGTCCAAAAAAGTTACATGCCTGACCCAGTAACAAATACCCATTAAGGACTACTTGAAACTATTATAATTCAGCTTGGGTAGAATAGTGAGAGGAGGTGGGAAAGGAGCTGGGAAAAGGAGGCTTTTACCATTAATTCCCTAAACCTATGATTACCACAATGCTCATGTAGTCCTCAAGTACCTCATGGTAACCACTCAGTTCCATTTCCTGTCAGAGAAATGAAACCTAGCAACTTGAGGTATACTCACAGATAACATCAAGGGGGCCTGAGCCAAGCCAAAGGGTACTTCCCCAAATATGACAGCCACAGAAAATGGGAACAAGGTATTGACAATTGACTTGGATCCCTGGTTATCATGCATGCAGATCATCAGCTCCTTTTGAAAGTATAAAATCACACAAGTTTTCCTTGTCTTACGTGGGAAGGGAACCTTACCATGTAGATGGTAAAATTAGCTTGTCACTGGGCGTCAAAAAGTATCTCGATCATTTCTATTACTGGTAAATTTCCCATAGTAGTAGTCACCTGAGAAGTGACATCTTACTTAACTAAACTCCTGCTTACCATTCCAATTATTCAATTAAATATTCAATCTCTATATCAAATCCAGCACCTAGAGGTTAGCAATTTTCTTTGGGTTCTCTTGAGTCAGTTGGGTATGGGGAGAATGAAAACACAAAATTACGTTCATCTCTGACTGAACCAAGTCACCTGTTTTACTTATTCCAAGAAAGCCTCAATTTCAGGGAAAACACTCTAGTTCCTGGGAAATTTTCTCTACATGTCACACTGATCTTTAGTCTCATTCATAAGCTTCTTCACCACTTTCAAAAGAGGTGGCTATGTAACACATCAGAATAAGCAATGCTGGTATGTACACATAATAATGGGAAAAGATTTCTTCACTGTTTCTTAAACAGAGAATGAGAGAGCAAAAAAGCAGCTGGACTTTTTGAAGCATCAAGGAATTGGAAACAAAGTAGCTGCCCCTCAACTGGGGAATAGTTCAACAAACTGTGATACGTGAATGTAATAGAATCTTACTCCTCCATAGGAAATAATGAATATTTAGAATTCACAAAAGCATGGGAAGATTTATATGACTTATGTAAGGTGAAGGAAGCAGAATCCTTCCCATCCTCATCATAACTTTCCCCGTTGAAGTTCTGATATATCACGGGTCGGCGTAAGAAATTAAAAGGGAATTTTTTGGGAGTTTTGCATAAGCCACAGCCAACACACAAACGACACAGAAAAAGTTTAGAAACTCAGAAACACATAAAATATATGTATAGTATTGTATAATGTCAACATATTTTATCTTTCAATACCATAATAATTCAGACTTCTTCTCTGGTACGAAGGAAAGGTATATCGCCAACGCAGTAGTCACAGTGCCAACGGCAACTATGAATATGCTAGTGTAGTTCTGAATCACAAAATATAACAGACTCTCCATATGGAAGACAGAACCAAAACATTTATTCAAACACCAGAAAGCCAAATCCCAACACCAGAAAGCCAAATTCATCACAGCAGCGAAGAAGTTTATACACATTATCACTGCAGGGGAAGCCGCCATTCCTAAGCCCTCCCCCTAGCTGCTTCCTCTCTCCCCCTCAGCTCTAACTGCTCTGACCAACTTCCTCCGTTTTGCTCCACCCTTTCTGCTCCACCCATTCAGCAAGCTCCTCCCACCACAGGCTTCACAGTGACTTAGGGTTCCATGTAACTTAAGCAGGTCACATGGGCCTCTTAATGGATGGGAAGATCTTCAAATTTACATTACCATTACAAAAGGCCAAAAAATTTTAGGTGGATTTTCCACATCATGGTGCCCCTGACCCCTGAGATGTAAAAGGATAACTGTACATGGGGAGGGGGGCAGAACAAACAAACTTGAACTCTCATTGGTTATAAAAGCCAAGCTTGGCCCCTGAGAATTAACACAAAAATATACCTTGCTCCCTTCTTTTCAGAGGTGGAGAATTATGGGTGTGGACCATTGCAGATGCAGTCAATGTGTGTATTAGTTTTGATGAACTGCTCTGTCCCTTCTTTTTAAGTTTTTTATTAGCTGGGATGACTTACTGGATAGTGGGAAGGTGAAGAAAATATTCAGAAATGAACATTAGGCTTTATTAACACAGCAATAATTTTTTTAAAGAGAGAAGACTGTCAGAAAATTCCCCTATATCCAAAGTGTTTGCTACATGTAAGAGTGTCATTAGGGCAGTACAATTTAAAAAGCACAGTTCTGTTGCTCCTACCTGGCAACATGCTTGTGAACTTTTCAAAAAATACAAGACATTAATCACAGCTCCACCCATTACAAAGAGGGCATGGCTAAAACAAACCAAAAATGCCAGATGTACCTAAAACTTTTTAAAAGTGCACTATAAAAAGACATGGATTGATACCCTAAGAAGAAATTTAAGGAAGAGGATAAAAAGTTTTCCAAAAAAAATTTTTTTAAAGATTTTTAATACTTGAAAATCCTCTATCTTGCCACATAAGCCTGTAATTTTCTGGAAATTATAGGAGATATTCCCTTTAGTTTAAATATAGGCCATGTATGTGATTAAAAGCACAATAAATGCTTTCCTTTGCTTTTATGAGTTTCATATAGCACAGAAAAATCTGGGGAACCAAGAGTATCCAAAAACAGAATCAGGGCTGCCTGAAGGTACAGTGGGTTCTCCCTTATTAGAAGCCTCACATGCTCTAGATGTCCGTTTTAGGGGGATGTTGTAAAGAGAATCCTTATACAAGTAATGGTTGAGCTAGATGGCATCTGAGATTCCTTACAAACCTGGGATTTGGAGAAAATGAAATTATTCTTAGCATTCATCTCTAAGTCAGATGGAAAAGATCGAAAGTGAAGTTATATATTTGATCTTCTAGAGGCACTCATCAGAAATGAACTGGTGGGCAGAGGAAAGAAACAGCATTATTCTATTAATTTTTCTGTCAATAAAAGAACCATACTTTAGAAAATAATTTGTTGGTTCAGAGTTAAAAGCACCTCCAGGCTGGCATGGTAAGACTACCCATAGGTTATGAGCTGACTCTCTTATTCACAAGTACAAGGTCTGTATTAACAGTAGGAGATATAAAGCAAGACAAATGACTGTTGACCACCATTCAGCTCTTAAGTACAGAAAACTGCAAATCCCATAGAGGGAGTGGCGTAGTAGAAAGAGTGCTTACTCACTTGGAGTAAGGACATGTGGGTTCAAATCCCACCTTAGACTTAAACTTTCAAAGCCTTGGTTTCCTCACCTATAAAATGAAGATATCAATGTTGAAAACTAAAATATTAAATAAATAATAAAATTAAATTAAAAACCATAAAATGAGGATAATAATAACACCTACCAAACAGTGTCGCTCTGGAGGATAAAGAATTCTTTACCTACTTTCATAAGACAGTTATAAAGAAAACACTTCATAAACCTCAAAAGTTCTATATGAACATTTTTCAATCTATTTTGTTAACAGTTACTATAATTACGGGATCATAGATTCAGGTCTAGAAAAGACCTTAAGGGTCATCTGGCCAATCCCTCTTGTTTTAAAGTTAAGGAAAGTATGGCCCAGAGATGTGATCTGACCAAGTTTGCAGCATAGTAAATATTAGAGCCGGGAGTCAAATTCAGGTTCTTTGACTCCAAATCCAACGTTCTTTCCATTACATGAGTGGTCCCCAATGGTTTTTGTTCCACAAACCTTTTTCACTTGCAAAAATGCATTGTGACCCCACAGGGTAATTTAATACTCATATAATACTCTTTTATACATTTATTCATAAGGTGCTTACAATAAGAACAAGGTGTACATGATCATACTAGCTTCAAATCGCTGCAGAAACAAACTTATAATGCTTCCAACATGCACATGTTGTCACAGAGGAGAAATACATTTGTAACATAAATGGGCAATTGTCTACTGCTTAAGGTGCCATTATAGAATGTTCAGCATAGAACCCCTTGGACCGTCCCATAAACCTCTAAACGGAAACTCCTACAATATATCGTGCTGTTTCATAGGCTACGGTTGGAATCGCACTTGAGGACCCAGAGGGCCACATGTGTCCTCAAGGCCACACAGGTTCCCCACCCCTGACTACACTATGCCTATTAAGTTCTGTTTCTGTGTCAGGTGCTAATGAAAAAGGGGATCTGAGCAGCAAAGAATAAAATTTGGAAGAAAAAAGAAATACTTAAACTTGAGTTTGTTTGAAGAGGACTTTGACAGAAAAAGTTTTATCTCAAATTATAAAAGTTCCACATGCTTAAATGCCTCTGACTGTAGAAATAAGTATGGTGAAGGCATCATGATGAAAAATGCTATCCACATCCAGAGAACAAACTGTTGGAATCTGAATGCAGATCAAAGCATACTATTTTTCACTTTTTCTTGGGTTTTTTTTATCTGCTTCTTCTTTCACAACATGACTAATGTGGAAATGTTTTATATGACTGCACATACATATCAAACTGCTCACCATCTTAGGGAGGAGGGAGGTGAAGGAAGGAGGAAGAAAATTTAGAACTCAAAGTTTTTTTTTAAATAATGTTAAAAAATTGTCTTTACATGTAATTGGGAAAAAAATAAAATATTCAAATTGAAAAAAAAAGAAATTAGTATGGTGGGTTTGGGGTTGGGAGGGGGGCATGGAAAGGAATAGGTCCAGAAGAGAAGGAAGAAGAGAAGCCAGCTTTTTCCCAGTTTGTACTATGTTTTAAAAAGGAGCCCCAGCAATTCTACCTATGTCTATAAATGTCTTCTGTACTATAAAGTACTCATTATATGAGAGGAGCCAAGCACTGATAGGAGAGAACAGGAAAACCATTTTCTCTCCTGTGTTTGCATTAAGACTGCTGAAGAAAGGAACACTTCAGAAGCAAGGCAGGAAGCACAGGGTGTATAAGGAATTTTCATATTCTGCTGGCAACCCAAAAAAGCAATATGCTCCCAAAAATATGCAGTGGGTGGGAGAGCTCTGACATTGGAAGTATTTTTAACTAATGTAGCTGCAGCCTGTTAGACTAGCCAAAATCAGAGGTAGCTAATTTCTTGTAAAACTATAATAACAAAGGGGGGATGGCAGAAGAATAATGCTCTAACAAGATAATTATACTGAAAATTTTACAAACTTTTCCTTAAGTAGTGCTTTAGCAATAGGGCACTTAACAAGAGTAATAGGATCATTTATCTTTTCATAACCAGAGTTACCCAAATTTACAATCCCCAGTACCTTGCAGCAAACGAGTACTTAAATCTCTGGGGAATTCACTGTAAATAGGCTACAAAGACAAGTGTAATATGAATTATCTGTGGAGCTGTCTCATCTCTGGATAGACCTGGGAAATTATGCGAAGGCTGACTCAGGAATAAAGGACAAAGAAAGGGAAACCCATGACTGTCTTTAATGAGACAAAGAATTCAGTGCCAAGGCTGTGATGTAAGTGGAGTCACAGACTCGATGAGATAACACATCACTGGGAAAGTGCAATATAGAAGAAATTTTCCAAGAAAGGAGGGTGTGAGCAAAGGGATAAACCACAATAGACACAGTACTGCCATGCACAGTCAAGCTATAATACAAATACTGGAACCTCACCATAGCAGTCTTTATGTATTGCTCTCTTCTCCCACTCCAAATAAAAGCTGAGAAGGTCCAATCCTTGCTTAATGAGGAATACGCCACCCCCCCCCCCCATGGTTCCTGGGACAGACATATTGACACACCCTACTAAAATTTACCGTCAACCTGAGAATGAGCAGATAGTGCTGATGTTAGAGTCTATTCCCAACCTAATGATTTATTTAGCTGGTGGTTGGTATCCTCAGTGTAAGCTATTAGCCAACAAAATGTGCTGAATCTGACTGTGAACAGATCACTGTTGGACATTATGGCTAAGTGTCGGCTCCCAGGTAAACGCATATAATAAAGGAAGCCAGACAAGTTAGCTGATGGCAACATGAACACAAATTTCATTTCGAAGGAAAAGTATAAATCTCTTAAATTAGGTTGTATTAAGGCATGTTACCTTCAATTAAACCATTTGTCAATTAGAAGTATTACAAAACTGCATAAGATGGAAAAATTGAAGGTACGTTCTCATAGATCATAGATCTCACTATATTGAATAGAGAAGCTAATATATTTTGATCAGGATAGAATGTACATTCAAAGATAATCCTGAAAAACTAGATAATGTCCCCTCAAAAACAAAATAAAACACAACAGGATAAAGTTCAAATTAACACACAATAACCACATACATAAAAAAATATTATGTAGTTGGGGAGTTACTTTTCAGACCTAGACTGAGCAGGAAAAGACCTGGAAGTCTTAACAGACTAAAGTTGGATGACTCAGAAACAAGATGCTACTCAAAAATCAAACAGGATAATAATATGTTACAGGTCATTTGAAATAGGTTACACTAACACTGATTGTTAATACATGATCCAGCAAGTAATCCTTCAAGAATACTCTACTTCTGTCAGAGCACTGAGGCTTGTTTAGACAATTAAAGAGGATATGTGAAAACCATAAGGGATCCTGAGAAAAGTAAGAATTGATGATTCAGGGAATGAATCCATTTTAATAAGGAAGTATGGCACCAAGCAAGGAACACTGGCTCTAAAATCAAGGCACCTAGGTTCAAATGCCATCTCTGATATTTACTTACTGTAAGACTTTAGACAAGTCATTTAACCTCCTGGGCCTCAGCTTCCTGATCTTTAAGGTCAAGAGGTTGGAACTGATGGCCTCAGCCACAGAGTCCCTTCCTAAAAAAGATTCCATTAGATATAAGGAAGCCTTTAAAGGAGGCTGTTATCATCTCCATTTCCAGAAATTACTTAGCTCAGAGCATGGGGTTAATGATGCCGAGATTCCACATTTAATGTGCTTATACTAGCCATTTGATTTTGTTTGGTTCAATGGCCACAGACTCCACCTCGAACCCTGACACCAACAGTCTGGGACAAGGCCAGAGAAAGTGGCTAAGGCCCTACATACTCATTTCTGCCATTTCTGAATCTAGAAAAACTGAGAGTTGGTACATCTTAAAATAATCCAAGAAGAGGCTTTCTAATCTGACAGGTATTCCAGAGTAACATTTGCTTGTGTAGCACTGACAAAAGAAAATGCCTCCTTTGCTTTGAATTTGTGGTTCATAAGTAATATGACAAACAACAAACACTTTCTCAACAAATCTTTGAGGCTGAGTCAGGAAGACCTGAGTTTAAATTAGACATTGGATACTGATTAGTTGTGTGATTCCCAGGCAAGTCATGTAAACTTTATTTGCCTCAGTTTCCTCATCTGTAAAATGGAAGTAATAACAGCAACATGATTGTTGTAAGGATCAAATGAGATACTTGCAAAGTGCTTAACACATTGTCAGGCACATAGTCAGTATTTAATAAACGTCGTTTCCTTCATCCTTCCTCTTCTCTCTATCTCAATGTAAATCAATAACTTCTGAAGTCATAGTCCTACAGAATGGGAGGAGGGCCGATACAGTGGTTTTTAGTGCCTTTAATCTCATCACTTTCTATCTCTAACTTTCAAGATACCAACAAGGGTATATGAAATTGTAATAGATGATTATATTACAAAGTTCATCTTTTTCTTGAAATGGAACTAATAATTAAAATGTAATTTTTATTTCTTCCAAACCCTGCTCCATAGGGAAAAGGCATTTTAGTACTGAGAATTATCTTTTAGGCCTAAATGTTTTCTAAAAGACTTACTGCTATTGGAATGAAGCTGGCTTTTTAGACAACACTAACATCCAAATTCCTCATAATTAGCCCTAACCCCTAAATAATACATTCACTGGGGAACTACATAAAAATGCAATTTTTATTAAGGTAAAATAAGAAAAAAATCATATTCTGGGATATGAAAGTTAATAGTTGCTCAGAAGCCATTATTTTCTGCAAATGACTCAGCTTGACTGTCTTCAGCATAGTCTCATCACTACCACAGAAGAACCAAATCCCGATCAGGTAGGTATAAATCCATTCCCAGCTCTCCTAACAGAATTAGGTAATCAAAGTAGGTAGAAATGACTATGTGGTTGGCATTTCAATGATTTCTTTAGAAAGATAATTTATACTGCTCCTCTCCACTGGCCTCCTCCTTCCCTACCTCCTCCAACACACCCTTGCTTTTTTAATCAGTAAGAGTCCTTTCTCCTACAGCTATCTGTACTGCCCTACAGAAAAGCTATCTTCTATTTCCTGGCACAACACTTCCTTCAGAGCAAGAAATGGTCCCACTTAGATATTCAGTACATCAATAAGTACTTTATTATTAAGCACCTACTATGTATATCAGTCACTGGGCTACAAAGAAAGGCAAAAGATGGTCCCTACTCTCAAGGGGGTCATTGTCTAATGGGTGAAAAAGTACAAACAACTATTTACGAACAGGATACACACACATACAGTATACATATAATAAATTAGAAATAACCAATAGCAGAAGAGCACTAGCGTTAAGGGGTAGAAGGAAAGGCTTCTTCTAGAAGATGGGATTTTAGTTAAGACTTGAAAGGAAGTCAGGCAAGAATAATACCATTAATACATTTCCAAAGTTCAAGGAGGTGATGCAATAGACAGAAAGTACCTGGCCTGGAGTCAGGAAGACTCCTCTCCCTGAGTTCAAATCTTGTCTTAATCTCTGCCTTAATACGACCCAATTTAAGAGATTCATTCCTGTCTTAATAGCTGTGTGACCCTCAGCAAGTCACTTAACCCTGTTTGCCTTGGTTTCCTCGTCTGCAAAATGAGCTGGAGAAGAAAATGGCAAAGCACTCCAGTATCTCTGCTAAGAAAGCCCTAAGTGGGGTCACGAAGACAAGGACATGACTAAAAGGAGTGATCAACAACAAAGTTCAAGGAAAAATATTTAGAAAGCACCATGCAACAAATTCCCTGCTTCAGCCCCCTCTCCCTGCAATCCCCCAGCAAAGTAAAGGAGTTAGACCAAATGAGCCTTAAGCTCCCTTCTAATTTAGCATCTGATCCTATTTACCAAGTTAAATTATCAAATCATAAATTGTAATTGCCAAATTATGAATAACACTAAATTGCTTAATGGTATATTTAAGTGTAGGTCTGGAAACTAAATCCCCTCATTTCACAGGCATACCTTGCAGCTCGTGTCTGAGCCAAAACTAGAACCTAGGTCTTCTGACTCTTAATCCAGTTTTCTTACCATGCTTGGTCCCTATAAACCAGCTTAGCTTGCAGAATGAATAAAAGCACATATAACCATGTAAATTTCTGAGGATGTCAAAGAAATGCACAGGGGACTAGAAACCTCAGTTCCTGTCTGTTTTTAAACTGAGTGTTTTTCCAAACTCATCTGGTAAAGGGGTCTTCACTACCTCGACAGTAAAATACACCCCTTTGCCAAACCACAAGTTTTTATAAGAAGGAATCTGCAATGCAAGAAAGTAAAGAGGTTGTTTTGTGGCTGCAGAAAAAACCAATAACATAATGTTAGAACCGACAAGGAAACTGCTCTCCATACCTCATCACTGTGCTAAGGGGAGCCAGCCAGGTTTTGCAGCACCAACCTACTAGCTAAATAAACTGTGACTAAGACTAAGTGCAAGTTTTCGAGGCTTTGCCCGATTTTTAATCAAACATAATGAACTTTGAAACCATTGTTTCTCTAGGAAGGGGAAAGAGCTAGTTGACCATGAGTTGGGATTCAAACTTCCAGTTCCTGAGAACCTGTTAACAATTAGCTGGAAATAACTTTTGCTACAGGTTCTCTAATATTATAACAGTAGGAAGGTTCTTTAATACTATAACAGTAGGTAGGGAAAGACTACATTTCCCAGGATGCCTTGGTTCAATGTGATACTCATTGAAAACACAAGAACTCTCAACTCCTGTGCACCTGCAGTAAAAAACTGATTGTCATCAGGAGAACTGCGGGAACAGAAGCCAAGATAAAGGAAGTAGAGCTTGCTGCATGATCCATGAGCATAAAGAAGAGAAGCTTCTAAAAATAAGAGGAAACAGTAGGGGCTTTTTTTTTTTTGGTTGTTGTTGGATTAGACACAGATCAAAGAAATGAGATATTCTGGCTGTAGAAAAGCTATTACACTGCAACTTTGCCCAGAAGTGATGAGTAGGACGTGATCTAGCCAATCCTAGGAGTACAAGTAACACAGATCTGGGTAACTAGGCTGCTACCCAGTTATAGCAAGAATAGTTTTGAAGCCATGATACTGGGATGTGTGTGTGTGTGAGAGAGAGAGATAGGAGGGGGTTGCACTTAAGCTTTCAAAGTTTAACATACCCCATCCTTTTTTAGCCAGGTTAGGGAAGCACAGGTAATGTATAGAGTTCTGGGCCTGGAGTCAGGAAGACCTGAGTTCAATTTTGACCTCAGGCAGCTTACTAGCTGCGTGAGCCTTGGCAAGTAATTTAGCCTGTCTGGAACAGTTTTCCCATTTGTAAAATAAGGTTAATATCATCATCTTCCTTGCAGGGTTGTAGTGAGGATCAAATAAGATAATGTTTCTAAAGCATCTGGTACATAATAGGCACAATATAAACACTTGTTCTCTCTTTCCCTCCCTTGTGGACCTTTGAGTCTTAGAAGAGTTTGTTTTCTAAACTGCTCTTGGAGGAAAAGCAGAAGAGACTATACTCATTTGGGAATATGTACTAATGCTATTTCCTCTTTTTGTAATTTTTTAAATTATTTAATATATTTAGTTTTCAGCATTGATTTTCACAAGAGTTTGAATAACAACTTTTCTCCCCATTTCTACCCTCCCCCCCC
>CM053622.1:165888266-165903809 GCA_028646595.1 Phalanger gymnotis | reverse complement strand
CATTTTTTTATAGGTTTTTGGAGGGACTTGGCTGGGAGCTCACGCCAGTCCCTGCTTTCCAGCCTCCATCTTAGCTCCACTCCTTGCTATTTCCTCTTTTACTTTGCTGTTAATCTCGTTCCTCAATTAAACGTTTTAATGTTACAGTGTAATTCTTACTCTAGATCTGTGAGTACAATGAGCCACCCCACATTTGGACACAAGTTAATTTTGATTTAATTCAATTCAATAAACATTGAGTAAGCATCTATGATGTGCCCAGCACTGTACATAAACACACTGGAACTTCTGATGCTCTGAGTTGTTATTGTTGTGGAGTTCATTTTGTTGGGGTTTTTTTTTCACTTTTT
Source organism: Phalanger gymnotis (assembly GCA_028646595.1). Lineage (NCBI taxonomy): Eukaryota > Metazoa > Chordata > Mammalia > Diprotodontia > Phalangeridae > Phalanger > Phalanger gymnotis. Next base: position 165,903,459 of record CM053622.1, on the reverse strand, counting down.
TGTCCCAAACTGGATAGAGACAAGCAAACCAGAGAAACAAGATATCATTCAAACCCCCAACATTTTTGAATACAAGTCTGAGAGATTGTATCGGTATCTACAAACAGGCTACAATGTGTACCACAATCCAAATGAATAGATGTCTCTTCCACTATATTTAAGGAAGTATATTTTGTATTCAAATGAAGAAAATGACCAGAAATATGCCCCTGTCCATATTGCAGAGGCAGACAGGAACTACTTACTTCTTTAGAAAAAAAAAATAAATGCCAAAAGCTTTTTTTTTTCAGTACAACAGCTTTCACGAATTTTTAAACAAAAGAATCTGAAGTTTATTATGTAATAGCCATACGAAAGGAAATCTGGAAAAAAAGACCAAGCTCTCCTGACCACCAATAAGTATACTGACTTCAAGTTGGTGACATTCTTAGTTTCTTTACTAGGGTTTTTTTTAACTAGGATAGAAAGCATAGAGTCAGCAAACAGTATTTAGACCTATTTCGATGTGCTATTTTTTTTTATAAAAATAATGAACTTAAAGTTACAATATGCTCTCTATTATCTGAATACTAACTGTCCAAAATTAAAATGGGGAATAGTCATGGGAGGAGGTCCCAAAAAACTGCTATTCTTTATCCTCTCCTTTCCCTTCAATCCCTGTTCAGTAACTGAAAACAGATATAAATTAACACCAGCAAACTTAGAACAGTGTTTCCAGTGTTTAGCACAGTGCCTGGCATATAGTAAGCACTTAATAAATGCTTCTTGACTGACAAGAGCAAACCAAAGAGATCTGATGATCAGAGGCAGCCTTAAGGGGAAACCTAGCACCTCAGTTGTGGTTCTTGCTTACCGCTGTAGCTTCCATTCCATGGATAGCCCCATAGGGCAGGGTCCAGAGACAGAGCCTTTGGAAGCATGATTCCTGTGGCCACTTGGCCCCTTTCCAATGCCCAAAATAATTGCTTATGCAAAATAGGTGCAATCTCCAGTTATTTGGACTTTGCTCACCCACAAACCAACATCTGGGTTCAGCATGATTCCTGACCTCCACCTCAATCTACAGATCTCAGACCTTAAAGGACCTAGCTGAATAGGAAAGCGAGGTCACAAGTCATGATCAGGAAAGCATAGAAACGTGTTCTGTTTGCAGAATAATTAAAGAAGTGTATCTTTTTTAATATACACGTATGTATTTTAACATTGGGACCTAGTCCTAAAACATTCAGACCAAGTCTCTGGAGGGAAGAAGTAAACTCACAAAACAATGACTGTCTAATGCAAGTAACTGGCTTTGATACTTAAATTTCCCAAGAAGCTAAATGGCCATATGTAGAAATGGCATTTCTTCTGTTCCATGAGCTGATACATTTTTCCTCATCACAGGAATAAACCCTTTCTTTGGTTCATGGCTAGTGACCAGAAAGCTGCTTCCAAAAAGAATCCATTTCTTATGCTGACCTATTTTGGAAACCTAAATTCCCAATAATTAAATTGCCAATAAGCTGAAGCCATTCATTAGAATGGGGCTATTGAATTCCAAGGAAATGTTCCTGGGGGATCAGCCCCAAGATATTTGGCACAGATTACTATAAATATTTGTAAAGCACTGAGTAAATGGACAGTGTTTGACTGCCCTCAAACCTATACTTCCAACAGTGTGGCAGAGGCTAGGGTTAGAGCATAGCTGGGTTGCATTTTTTTTTTTAATAAAAAAAACTATGACCTGATTCTGCCTGCTTCAGTGACTGCTCAAAATTTCTCCTGTGTTGACTAAGCATGTTTACCTTAAGTGAGTTTCTGCACTGATTAAATCTGTTTCGGTTAACCAGATTCTCCTTTTGCAGGAGAGGTTTTTTCTATCACCATCTTGTTCCCAAGGGGGGTATTTGTCACGAAGAATAAAATACTAATGGGAGCCAAAGGTATGGAGGAGGGAGCAGAGATTGATTTCATAAAGCTACACTTTAATTGGCTTTGTGGGTGTAATTGCATGTTTGTTTACAGATCTCTAGGGGAGAGAGACTAGAAAAACTCCAGAGGTATATGCTCCCTCAAAAGTTAAAAGGTGGGAAGGAAGAAAAGAACAAGGAGAGAGGGATAAAGTCAGCAAAGGGAAAAGAAGTGGGGCAGCTACAGCCTGGTAAATGAATGTTGCTCACAAAGAAAGCTAGATCTTATGATTGGCCGGCTCCGGTGTGAAGACTGGCCGGTTTCCTTTAGCCTCTCTCACCCACACCCTAAAAAACTGAGTCATTTTAAAGTTAGTTTACTTTGTTCGTAGACTTACAGACGGCCAATCTGCTCTTTCAGGAATTTTTAGGTCATGTTACTTGCTAAAGGGATGTTGTTTGAGGGTGGATATTTTAATTCTTGACTTTTGATGCTACAAGACTGGTTTCTTCCAGAAATGCCCAAATGGAAGTCCAGGAATATTCCTGCTGGGAACCACTTCTAACATTCTAGCAAAATGCGTGGGTCAGAGAAGAGAACGCCAGACTGGACTCCAGTCAGTGAATTTCCTTCACAATAGTAAATTCCACATGGAGAAACTAAAACATAAGAAGTTCACCCTACAGAGGTAGTATTGCAGTTGAATGCCTAAGACGGATAGAGAAAGTGAAAGACACAGAGTTTGTATTGGAGAAGAAAGCTACTGGGGGGGGGGGCGAAGCAAAAGCTTCACCCCTCCCCATATTTTTAAAAACACATTAGGAATCACTTTAATTTTAATCAATAATCAGTAAACATTTATTAAGCGCCTACTATGTGCCAAGTACTGCGTTTCAAATAAGCTGACATCTGAAATAAGTACAACAGGGAATATACAATTTCAACGTTCTACTTCCTTTCAAATATAAGCAACCAAACAACAATCATGTGTAAGGCACGATGGTTGACATAGGAGTTTATTTTATTGATGTCAGTGTTTGGGGGAACAAGGCCAGTTATTACCGAGCAACAGCAGGTAAACATCTGAGAATACGCTACTACTTAAATCACAAGCCAAGGTTTGGGCTAATGCTTTTTGCATTTTTCAAATGCACTTCTGAAAAAAATACTGATTGCCTAGTGTAACAACTATTTTTTTTCCTTTAAGAAAATATTTTCAAAATACAAATAGAATAACATGTTTTCAAGACCTTTATAACAAAGCCTCCACAAATTAATTTAATCACCTATCCTAGCAAGCACTGTCTGCAGAAAACTGAGCAAAAAATCATACAAGTCATGGGTCTTGATCAGAGTCCCCTGTTCTAATCCCAAACACTATGTTCCTCTTTCTGGCACTCTCACATTAAGTAAAAGTACGCAGAATAGAAAGCAAGCGCTCAGAAACATACCTTGCACCAAGAGGTTGGTGGTCACCAGCAGCTGTCTGACTTTCGGACAGCCCCACACTCACTCCTCAGGGCAGCCGAGGACGTTCATAGTATCACCAACCACTCTCACCGACTGGAGGAGAAACTGTTTCATCGCTCTCCCCGGGAGCTTTTGCCCGTGTGGAGCTGCTGACAGCTATACACTTTTCAGGATTGCAACAGGACTCGTCTTTCCCAGACCTTTTATAAAGGCACGGTGTGGGACAATCTCCTCCCTGCTCTCAAGAGCATATTGCTATCATAGCTTACACAGGCAGAGCAGGGTAGCGCAGCAGCTAGCAAGCAGCAGCTTTGGGGGGGCGGCGAGGGGGAAAGAGCTGCATTTATTTATACAGGAAGCTCCAGCGCAGCACTTCCTACTTCCCATCTGAGTCTCACTTCAGCTGCAGGTGACTGTTTTAACCCTGTCCGAACCTCGCACCCGCGGTGCGCTCGGCAGCTCCTTCTTGCAGGATTTTTAGCATGCCTTCAATAGGTTCTCCTGGGGTAGAAAGTGCGAGAAAGGCTGAAAGGGGCACCTGTTAAGCCATTAGCCCTCTAGCGCCTACTTGTCTCGCCCAGGCTAGGGAACCTCTCTTTGCTCTCAAGGCTCTCTGTTTTCTCTTCAACACTTAGCTTGAACTCAGCTCCCTCTCGCAGATTTCCTCCCCTTACTTTCCTCCTAGACCCCCTTTGTCTTTTTTTTCTCTTCTCGCACAAGCCTCTACTGTTACCTTCTCTTACACTTTGTTTCACCAGAGCGACTAGGTCCTGTTTAGTATATGCAAAGACGCAGGCTAAGTGCTTTTGCAATTCTAGTAATGCTATTTAAATATCAGTTATTATCATAGAGTTGAGGTGGCACTAGCCCCAACCAAAACTGCTTTCCGGATGCAACTGAAAGATGTTTTCCATAAAGGCTTCATCTCTAAGAATTGTCTCGTTAAGATGCAGGGATGTGCAGGGATGACCCGTCTACATCACATTTTGTCTTCTTTTAAACTGCCACGTGTTAGCAAATGAAGAAAGTATCCCTTTGCTTTTGGGCAGCTGGTTCACCTTGTGGCTAGAGCACTGGGCCTGGAGTTAGGAAGATCTGTAGTTCAAATCCGGCCCCAGGCAAGTCACTTAACGCTGTTTGCCTCAATTTCCTCATTTGTAAAATGAACTGGAGAAGGAAATGTCAAATGTCAAACTGCTCCAGTATTCTTTGCCAAGAAAACTCTAAAGGGGGCCAGGGGGAGTCAAACTGAGCCAAACATGACTGACAAAACAACAAAATCCATTGCTTTGAAGTGCATGATATATCTACATCTCTGTCTAATAATAATAATAATAGCTAACATTTATATAGCCCTTAACATGTGCCTGGCTCTTTACAAACAGTACGTCATTCGATCTTCACAACAGGCCTGGGAGGCTGGTGCTATCATTATGCTCATTTTATGGAGAAAGAAACTGAGGCAGAGAGGTTAAAGTGATTTGTCCAAGGTCACACAGCTAGTAAACCTCTGAGGTTGAATTTGAATTCAGGTCTTCGTGTCTCCTGGGCAAGCTCTCTATCCACTGCGCCACCTAGCAGCCGCATATAGCCATTACCTACCCAAAATCTACTTTAACCTCTCTTAGGTGAGCTCCCAGCTGGGCAACTATCTACGTCACTGTGACTCTCATACACCCCAGATCTTGAAGAGGCTAACTTTTTCTATACTTTCTGGGTTGACATTTCCGCACAGTTGACCTGTTAGGTCCATTAACTACTAAAATGAAACTCTTAGGTCTAATACCTGCAGTGTGAGATAGCTCAGAAATGTCACAACTCCAACACAAGGTTCTCTCTGATCACTGCAATGAAACGCAACAGAAACAATGAATATATTTGCTAAGGGGGAAGAGACTCCTATGGTTCTTTGTGGAAGGGATCTATCTGTTCTTGCCAATGAAAAAGCAACAGTAGGCATTGCTCCAAGGCACACAAAGCAAACTGCTCTCAGTGCCTGACTGGAGGAGAAGTTCCAGGTGACAAATAGGGAAAGACAGCGTTTCTATATGTGTGCAGCTGGCGGCAGGAGAAGGATGAGTAAGGAGGAATGGCCTGGGGAAGGGGGTACCACAACAGAGCGAGGGCAGGCACAAAGTTAAAGCTGAAAGAGACAGCCAATGGACAGTCCAACCTCATTTTCAAGGGGCAGAAACACAGGCCTTTCCTTTGCATAAGGTCACATGGAGCTAATGTAGGGGAGCCAAGACTAGAATCCAGCTCTCTAGATTCAGTTTTGTGACCTTTGCTCTGAAACTGGGTGAGGAAAGAACTCATCCCTTAATCTACTCCCAAATTCTGGGCACTGAGAGAAACTGTCAATGGAGCTTAATTAGAGCTAAGCCTAAGAGTTGGGACAGCCCAGGGACAGAGACCCAGAATACGCTAACTAAACAAGTGAGGAGATGTACGTTATACAAATGCATTAGTAGAGCTCAATTTTAAAAACTCTTTTAAAAAATCCACACATTTAAATTGTAATTTATCTAAAAGATAGGGCAAAGAGCTAAACACAACTGAAATGTCAACATTCTTTAAATCAAAGTCTCAATACTTCAAATCTCTAGAAATAACAGGTTAATTTAAAAGGTAATCTTAGGTAACTGAATAATTTGTTTTGCCTTCTCTGGGGAGGGCAGAGGCAAAAGGTGTAACTGATAGCATATAGAGTTTAGAAGCCCAACACCATGAGCTCAAATCTTGCCCTCAAACACTTCCTAGCCCTATAACTTGAACAAGTCAGTATAGATTGAACAAGTCAATTAAATTCTTGCAGCTTCAGTTGGTCAACAAGTAATTCGAGGGACCGGCCTGGAAAGCCCCTTCCAGCTTTAAATCTATGGTTCCGCATGCTATGAGTGGAAAAAATTGTTTTCAATTCAGGAGGCCTGAGTCCACATCTTAGCTCTACCATTTGGCTATATGGCCCAAGTCTAATTATATCACATCATTGTGCCTTAGTTTCATCATCATACCATGGATATAATCATCTTTGCACATGGTTATTGTGAGAAGACTAAATGCTATAAAATAAGAAATTTGTGTTCTGATGGAATATAAGCTTCTAGAGTACAAGACCAGTTAGGTGGCATATTGGACAGAGTGGAGGGTCTGGAGTCAGGAAGACATGAGTTCAAATTTGACCTCAGATGCTAGCTGTTTGATCCTGGGCAAGTCACTTAACCATGTTTGCATCAGTTTTCTCATCTGTAAAGTGATGGTGAAGGAAATGGCAAAGCACTCCAATATCTTTGCCAAGAAAGCCTCAAATGGGGACACACAGACACAACTGAAAATGATGGAACAAAAACAGAAACCAAGGATAGTGTCAGGTTTTTTTTTCTTTGTGACCTTGAACCAGTTACCAGTGACCTTGAACATATTACTGTAGATTCTTCATAAATATTTACTAAGTGAATAAAATGAATTAAATGCATGCATGCATGAATAGTAAACATATGTGTATTTGAAAATCCTAGTGTAGGCAAATATGCATGACAAACTGGTATTGTGCAAACTAATACTGTGTAAAAGTTATTACAAACTTAAGTAAGCCCAGAACAACCTCTCTTCACATTGTTTTTTTTTAAAAAAAAAAAGGTCACTTTTGCTTCTTCAAGCTGACAAGTGATATACAGCCAAAACCTGATTCAAAATGAAATTCTTGTAAACAGCTATAAACATGTAACAGGAGGTCCCCTGACTGTAATGACTTTCCTTGCAATATAACAGCAAAAGATACTTCCTATTATGAATTACACAGAGCCATACAGAGAAACTCATTTCTGACACTGAGGAAACAATTACAAGATTAGTAATTTACTCTTTCTACTCTTGTCTTTACTGATAAAAAGGGAGAAGGGAACCCTAGGTCACAATCAGAATGTTTATGCCACAAATTTAACCAGAAAACAACAATCGAGGCAACGTGACCTACTCACTTCTATGCATATGATGCAATATTTGTACCCTAGAAGTTATGTTTACGAAGAGAATTTTTCCATTTAAAAATTTATTCTCCTGTATTAGAGGGAGTTTGACATAGTGGAGAGAGGCTGGCCTTGGGGCTAGGAGGACATAGATTCAAGCCTCATCTTTTACACAAATGGATGTGACCCCTGGCCAAGTCACTTAACCTGTCCATGCTCTAGACAGCTCTCTTAACACTTAAAGTTGCTAAGGAGGTACTGAGCTACATTGGTAGATAAAATTTTTTCACTACATCAATGAAATCACAGATTGGGTCCCATTCCTTATCCCTTTCTCCTGGATTACTTATGAGAAAAACAAACTCTATTCCTGTGCTAAAGAGTAAACTTAGCTCTTCTCTAGTTCTGACTAGGTAAATAAATGACTTGCATTTTAGGCTTGCTATCTCAACTATTCCCTCTAGACAAAGCATTATAAAATGGCTAGAGTCAAGTATAATGAATCAAATGGAAGAACACAAAAGGTGTTAGATACCAGGTTCTGCAATAATGTACAGTTCCCAGTACACAAAGGGAAAAAATGTAAAGTTAAAGAGCCCGGCAGGCTTTCATTGGCAGCTAAAATATGGTGGCATCTTAACTGGTACCCTTCTGACACATTTCATGTGATTCATCTCAACTCTGTGTAAGTTAGATGTGATCTCAATGATAAGGGTTACCCGCAAACCAAAAGAAAATCCAAAATCTAATAGAACAGTCTCAGCCTATTCAGACCAAATATATTCGCCATGCTGGGAATCCTCCCCCTCTTTCTCTCTGCCACCCAGCTGCCCCAATTTCCTTCAAGTTTGTTGTTGTAGTTGATCCTCTGTTCAGTCACATCTGACTTGCATTTACCCATGGGGTTTTCTTGGCAAAGATACTGGAGTGGTTTACCATTTTCTTCTCCAGTGGATTAAGACAAACAGAGGTTAAGTGACTTGCCCAGGGTCACACAGCTGGCAAGTATCGGAGGCTGGATTTGAACTCAGGTCTTCCTTACTCTAGGCCCAGCACTCTATCCACTGACCCACCTATCTAGTGATTCTCCTCTGCTTCCTTCAAGAGGCTGTGTTTTTTCAAGAGTCTTCTCAAAGCCCACTTTCTGCAAGAGGCCTTTCCAGGTCCTAACTCCCAAACCCATCTTACATACTGCTAAGCTCTTCCCTCTGAGATTATCTCCAATTACCCTGTATATATCTTGTATGTACACAGTTGTTTGAATGTCGCCTTCCCCATTAGAATGTATCACGTCACCTCCCTGGGTCTCAGTTTTCTCATCTGTAAATTGAGGGGGTTGGACGCATTGGCCTCTGAGGTCCTTTTCACTTCTAAATCTTGTAATCTTGTCTTCGCCAGCAGATTGTACAAATTCTGATGCCGATGAATGGCAATATTCAAGGGGAGGGATTTTGGAGGAGTAGATTGCTTAGGATCAATGACATCCTGTAAAACAACACTAGAATGATGGAATTAGGGATAAGGAGGAGATGTAACTCAAAAGTAACCAATGTTACTTACTAATGCTCTCCTCCTAGAAAAAAAAAGTCAGGTCACTAGGTATGAAGAACTCTGCAACAGTTCAACTTATGTCCTCCACTAATAACCCTGATTCTTGAGTATTATTAGATTAAATGAACTAAATATAGCTCAAAACTGGTATGGCAGTATTGGAAAACATGTTAAAGTCTGGTCAGAAGACATGGCTTCAAGTTTTTCCTCCCAGCCCCTGCTCCTCCTGAAAATTATTAAGCAAGTACTACGTGGAAGGTACACCATGTTAGGCACTGGAGCTACTGTGGTTTTTTTTTATTTAATATATTTAGTTTTCAGCATTGATTTTCACAAGAGTTTGAATTACAACTTTTCTCCCCATTTCTACCCTCCCCCCCCCACTCCAAGATGGCATGTATTCTGGTTGTCCTGTTCCCCAGTCATCCCTCCCTTCTGTCACCCCACTCCCCTCCCATCCCCTTTTCCCTTCCTTTCTTGTAGGGCAACATAAATGGAGCTACTGTGTTGATAGCTCTTAACCTCTCTGAATCACAGGCAACTGATAGATCTAAGTGGTAGAGAAAGTTCCCACACTGAGAAAATCATTGGTCCTTGATGTACTGGCCTAAGTGTTGTTGCTTAAGCTCGTAAAGTTTGTGATGAGGTATGCCTCTGTAAATATGCTCATCTCCTGGACAGTTTTCAGATAAGGAATCAGTGCATAGCCCCACAGCCAGATTAAACAATATTACTACCAGCAATCATCCTTCTCTTCTCATTGTTCTATAATCAGTTCTTTGGATGTCACTGACACTCAAATGACACTTTCAAGAGTCTGCATCCAACAAAAACTAGTTTCCAATTGCCACTTGAAAAAGTGAGGACAGGGCTAGAAAGGAATCCATTTGGATAAGTTGAAATAACTCAGGAGAAGAGAAGGGGCCTCAAGTCATCGGGACAAAGTAAAATGTTTCTTAACTGCAACCTCCCGCAAAAAGGAGGGAAAATTTGAAATTTTTAGGCAGCATGATTCCAGAATCCAGCATTAGAGGAATGGAAGGAGTGGAGGGGTTGCCTCACGGTCACCTTAAAATTGAGAATTCAGAGACCTGTCCTTCTTGATAAAGTGGATTTTATGAACAGTATATCTTAGAGAAAGAAGATCACCCCACCATGACCATAACCACCACCACCACTACCAACACCATCACTACTACTACCATCAGGAGTTGTAAAGGGGCAATATAACTTTGGGAAGCAAAGAATCTGAAATGTGTTATTTCTTGCTATTACACTGAGGTATTTGGACAGTGAAAACCTTGTGGGAAGGGGATTGCTTATCCAGTAGTCCTGAAGTTGTAAAGATGAAATGAGAAAGAGTAAGTGAAGGTGTTTTTAATTGTAAAGTACTATATGAATGTAGTATTATCATTATTATTTACCCACATTACTATTCAGCAAAGAATCACATTCAGATCAAACCCATAGAGAAGCAAAGCCAAGATGTCAGAGTAGCAAAAAACAGAGAGCTCCCCTCATGCAGCATTCCTCAAACAGACCTAGAAAATGCACCAGACTAAATTCTGCTGGAGGAATCCAGGTAAAAGTCATAGTGTTATTTTTCTAGCCTAGGTGACTATAGAGAGACAGAACAAAGGTCTGTGGAAACTAGAGACGAGGTCTGGCCAGAAAAACTCAGGGAGAGGTTGTGCACCAGGGTGAGAGGAGGTCCCAGACTCATACAGGGCTACCTCCTAACCTATAAAGTATGGGGACAGGTGACAATCAGTAGTTCTGGATTTTGGCTGTAATGTTCCTAAGAGTATTCACTTTGGCATTTCTTTCAGGAGGTGATTAGTAGATTCTTTCTATTTCTATTTTGCCCTCTGATTCTAAGAGACACAGACATTTTGTTTTTAATATTCCGTAAAACAGTATAGCTAGGTCCTGATTTTGGTTATGGTGTTCAGCTAGTAAATGAAATGAGAGTTCTAGAGGAAAAAAAATGGGAAAAGAAATGAGAGTTATGGAAGAACAAACTGGAAAGGGAATTAATAGTTTGACATGGGAGATACAATACCTTATGGAAGTAACAAACTTCCTGAAAATCTGAATGGACCAAATAGAAGACAATGATTTCATGAGGTAACAAGAAAAATTAGAATAAAGTCCAAAGGATGAAAAAAAAGAAGATTTAAAGTTATCTATCTCACAAGAAAAACTGGCCTAGGAAAAAATCAAGGGGAAAACATCTAAAAATCATTGAATTAACTGACCACCATCCTATCTCAGGAAATCTCAGAGGACAAAGTAGAAATGAAAGAATCTACCAATCACTTCCTAGAAACAAAACCCAAAATAAAAACTCCTAGAAACATTATAGCTAAAATCTGGAGCCGACCTGTGCAATTTGGCAGTGGGGAGGAACCAAAACTGAAATAGGGTAAATTTCTTCAGGTTGCTGATAGGTTTTTAGCAGCTCACTTTCCAAGTAAATGTATGATTAATGATTAAATTATTTTGTAAATAAACCACATTTTTAAAAAGGGAAATATCAATTCATATCAGTTAATTACACTTATTACTTCAGATTTTTATTTATCATGAAATCAGATTAATTTTTAAAAAAATTACTTTGCTAAGTGGGACATAATCCAGAAACTGTAATCAGCAAACACTTCTTTATCAAGTCACCTTCCATAAAAGACTTTCCAGCAGCAGCAATGTCTTTAGAAATATGAAAACTGACCTTAGTAGCTGCCTTATTTTCTGAGTTTACCCACTGAGATTTTTCAACAATTTGGATGCTTTAATTTGTTTTTCATTGGTTTCCAATTTGCTTAAGTCAGAATGTTTTAATTCAGAATGGCGATGAAGATTGTATTCCTTCGAAAAGGCTATAGGCAAACAAGGCACAATATTTTGTCTCTTGTTTAAGTAAACAAATATCTTTTTGTCCATTCCATATTAAACACACTATGTTATGATTCAATCTAATGTTAAAACCAAAAAAATCTCCACAGCAACTGTTCACTCACAAAGAAATACCGAACTGAGTGTCTGACCTTGGAGATAGTGCCAGACACTCATGTAACTTGGAGGGCGGCTGCGAAATGCAGGAGGGGAAGAAGCCCTTGTGTTGTTGCTGCTCATTGTATAGTGGGCATCAGCTGCACTCACTTTGTCCCTGTTCAATGCCAGTAACAACCGACATAACCAAAAGATATGATTCTCACTCCTCTCAGACTACTGACAGATTGATGATGGTTGGTTGCTGCAGATCACTTGACAAACAGGAGAGAATATGCAGTGGCAATCCACTCACCAAGTTACATGACGGGCATGATAGTGACCAGTGGAAGGCAAGTTTAGAGGGGCATGGACGAAGCACTAGCTATATCTTTACTTTCTTTTACATCCTCTACATTTTTCTTTGGCCACCGGAAATCCTTTGGTGGGCTGCAAGAGGTCCATATGTTGTGCAGGCCTAATCTTGAGCCAAATTAAGGTTAAAGAAATCAAAAGCAAAGAAAAAGTATTGTAAAAGCCAGAAAAAAAAGAATCCAAGCACTGAAGAGCCACAGTCAGAATCACACATTATTTAGCAGCCACCACCATCAAGGACAGGTGAGTTTGTAATACAACAATCCAGAAGGAAATGGATACTGCCTTACAGTCAAGAATAAGTTAACCAGAAAAAAATAAGTACAATCCTACAGGGAAAAAGAATAGACCTTTTGAAATAGAGAACCTCCAAGAATTGCTGATGAATAGAGCAGAGAGCTGTGAAAAAACTTTTAAGTTCAAACACAGGAAGAGAAACATAAAAATGCAAATATAAATGAAGAATGATAAAGAACTAAACAAGGACAAACTGCTCTAATATGAGGAAATGATACATGTCTCCCTTTTGAACATTATCATCATCTGGGGTCACAGAAAAATGGAAAGAAAGGGGAAGAGGAATACGCTGAGGGGAAAAGGATGGTTACCAACAATTATCCCACGTAATCAGGACGTACAAGTAAACATCTATACAAACAAGGAGAATAGAGGTAAGGGAGCAGCTGAGTCCTGAACCTCACTCCCATTAGAACTAGTCAAACGGAAGAATATATATATTCATACCTCCACATACATACACAGTCAAATGTAGAAATACATTTTATTCACTAAGAAAATGGGAGGGAAAGCAGGAATTTGAGGGAGGATTGATTAAGAGAAGAATGGTTGTTCAGTTGTTTAGTCATGCCCTACTCTTTGTGACACCATGAAACTCACTATCCATGGGTTTTCTTGGCAAAGATACCAGAGTAGTTTGTCATTTCCTTCTCCAGTGGATAAAGGCAAACAGAGGTTAAGTGACTTGCCCAGGGTCACACAGCTAGTAAGTATCTGAGGCTGGATTTGAATTCAGGTCTTCCTAATTCCAGGCTCAGCCTCATATCTACTGAGCCACTTATCTGCCTCAAGAGAGGGATTAGTCTGAAGCAAAACAAACTCTAAGAATGTACAAAAATATGTAAAGTTTTTTTGAGGTGACAAAGAAGGGCAATCTATGGGGGTACCCATAAGGAGGCAATGGCTACCCAAGTTACAGTGTGTAAATGTGATGTAATACTATTGTACTGTAAGAGATGATAAAGGGAATGGTTTCAAAGAAACTTGGTAAGACTTATATAAATGAGTGAAGCGAATAGAACAAGGAGAATTATTTATACAATGCCAACAATATGGTAAAGACAAGGAACTTTGAAAGAATTAGGAACTCTGACCAGTGTAATGACCAACCATGATTCCAGAAGACTAATAAGGAAACATACTACCCACCTCCTGATATAGGAGTGAAGGATTCAAAATACAAAATGAGACAGTTTTTTGGACATGGTAAATGCAGAAGTGTGTTTTGTTCCACTATATGTATTTGTAAAAGGGCTTTTATTTCTTTCATTCTCAATGGGAGCAGGGAGGTTGTTAGGATAGAAGGGAGAGAAAGTAGACTTTTGCTGATTAAAATAAATATACATATATATATATATACACACATAAACTTTTTAAAAAAGAAATCAAAACTATCAATATCATTCTGTTTAAAAACTAATTATTATAATGAACCTACAAAGTATCTTTCTCCAAAGACTTAAAAATACCAAACAAACTTTTATACCTACCATATCTCTGTGAGATGATTGAAGGTTGCTACATTTTACTCATGAAAAAACTACTCACTCAGTGCCATGTGTCTCCTGTTTTAAACACAATAGTAAAGCACACTGCCCAGTACCCTCTATACTTGGACACATGGCATGCAATCCTTGCCCATCTCTACTCCCTTGGAGTTCCTAACAACATTCAAAACTCAGAGAAAAAGCAGCTTCTCATACCCAATTTTTCCTTATCTCCCCCCCATTCCCAGTTATTACAGCTCCAAGCTCCCCCAAATAAATTTACTTTACATATATTTTGTATTTGCTTATTTGCACAGCTGTTGTTTTTCTGAATGGAATGTAAACTCCTTGAGGACAAGGACATTTTTGTCCTTGAATACTTAGTACCAACACATTATTTGGCATAAAAATTCTTTTTGAAATGAATTAAATATCTATTCCTGAACTTTAAAAATACCCAGAAGCTGGAATATGAAAAAATTGACAAATGCCGGAGGAAATGTGGAAAAATAGGTATACCAATGCACTGTTGGTGGAGCTGTGAACTGCTCCAACCATTCTGGAGAACAACTTGGTACTAGGTCCAAAAGGCTATAAAACTCTGCATATACCTTCTTTTTATTTTTTATATTATAATTAATTTATTTTCAGTTTTAACATTCAATTCCACAAGATTTTGAGTTGCAAATTTTCTCCCCATCTCTCCCCTGCCCCCACCCCACCACAGTGTGCATTCTGATTACCTTTTCCCCAGTCTGCTCTCCCTTCTATCACCCCATTCCTCCTTCTCTTATTCCCTTCCCTTCTATTTTCCTGTAGGGCAAGACAGATTTCTATACCCCATTGCCTGTATATCTTATTTCTCAGTTGCATATAAAAACAATGTTTAACATTTGTTTTTAAAACTTTCAGTTCCACATTCTCTCCCTTCCTCCCTCCCCACTCACCCTCATTGAGAAGGCAAGAAATTCAATATAGGTTATATATGTGTAGTCATGCAAAACACTTACATAAGAGTCATGTTGTGAAAGACTAACTATATTTCCATCCATCCTACACCACTTTCCATTCTATTCTTTCGTTTGACCTTGTCCTTCCTGAAAATTGTTTGCTTCTGATTACCCCCTCCTCTCATTTGCCCTCCCTTCCATCATCCCCCCC
>CM053622.1:165846449-165888166 GCA_028646595.1 Phalanger gymnotis | reverse complement strand
TATTACCCCACACCATCCCCTCTTATTCCCTTACCCCCTACTTCCTTGTAAGACAAGATAGATTTCTGTACCCTATTGCCTATATATCTTATTTCCCAGTTGCATGTAAAAACAATGTTTAACATTTGTTTTTAAAACTTTGAGTTCCAAATTCTCTCCCTTCTTCCCTCACCACTCACTCTCATTGAGAAGGCAAGCAATTCAATATAGGTTATACATGTGGAGTTATGCAAAACACTTCCATAATAGTCATGTTGTAAAAGGCTAACTATATTTCCCTACATCCTATCCCACCTCTCATTTATTCAGTTCTCTCCTTTGACCCTGTCCCTTTTCAAAAGTATTTGCTTCTGATTACCCTTTCCCCCAATCTGCCCTCCCTTCTATCATCTGAAGTAGGAAGGCCGAATTTATAATCTCAAATATAATCATGTATATGTTTGAATGGTTCAAAATCGCAAGGTATGAGAGATTCTCTAAGTAGAACGCAATAAAACATTTATTTAGGCTCTACAGAAACAGATCACGAACCAGCCTCCCCATTTCGACACTTTGATCACAGGCTTCCAGGCCCAATAAGTCTGCCTCACAAGAGTAACCAGGAGGCCACAGAAAAACAAGATAGTATTTAGCCAAATCATATTTACTGGCCTCAAGTCCTTGCTCGCACTCCTGGGTCTACACACGGGTCAGCTCCACTTTTGGGTCAGCTCTGCTTCCGCAGCTCCTGCTTCAGCTTCGGCTTTCTCTTCAGCTTCGGCTGTAGCTGTCTCTGCCGCCATCACCACCGCTTCCACCACACTCTCCAAGCTGTATTCCAGCTTGCTGACTGCTTCCTCTCTCCTTCAGCTCTTAACTCTTGTCACCAACAACCTCTCCAACTGCCTCCCCATTGCTTCTCCAACTGTCTCTTAGCTCTGTTCCAACCGTTCCACAAGCTCCTCCCACCACGGGCTTCTATTGGCTCTAATGCTAGCCACTCCCCCCAGGATCCTAGGAGGCTCACATCCACATAGGTTCCATACCCAACAGGGCTCTGGGCCTGGGGCTTAACACTTAGCAAGGCTCAACGAAATACACTGAATTACTCAAAGAAAACAAAGACCATTTTGCTTGTCAACACATCATCTCCCCAACTTTCCTGTTGGGTAAGATACCCAATTGAGTGTGTATGTTATTGCCTCCTTAAGCCAAATCCAATGAGAGTAAGGTTCAATCAATCTCTCTCACCTCCCCCTTCTTCTCTTCTGTTGTAAAAGCTTTTTCTTGCCTCTTTTATGTGAGATAAGTTACCCCATTCTATCTCTCCTTTTCTCCTTCTCCCAATATATTCATCTCTCACCTATTAATTTTATTTTTCAGATATCATCCTTTCATATTCAACTCACCTTGTACCTTCTATTTCTGTCTTTCTCTCTGTGTGTGTCTCTCTCTACGTGTCTCTCTCTCTGTCTCTATGTTTCTCTCTCTGACTCTCTCTGTCTCTCTGTCTCTCTCTCTATATATATATGTATATACATATATATGTGTATATATGTATGTATATATATATATACACATACATATATATACATATACATATATACTCCCTCCATATACATATATATATATATATATATATATGTATACTCCCTCCAACTACCCTAATACTGAGAAAGGTCTCATGAGTTACAAATATAATTTTTCCATGTAGGAATGTAAACAGTTCAACTTTAATAAGTCCCTTATGATTTCTCTTTCCTGTTTATCATTTCATGTTTCTCTTTATTCTTGTATTTGAAAGTCAAATTTTCTATTCAGCTCTAGTCTTTTCATCAAGAATGCTTGAAAGTCCTCTATTTCATTGAATATCCATTTTTCCCCTGAAGTATTATATTCAGTTTTGCTGGTTAGGTGATTCTTGGTTTTAACCTAACTCCTTTGACCTCCAGAATATCATATTCCAATCCCTTTGAACCCTTAATGTAGAAACTGCTAGATCTTGTGTTATTCTGATTGTGTTTCCACAATACTAAAATTGTTTCTTTCTGGCTGTTTGCAATATTTTCTACTTGACCTGGGAAATCTGGAATTTTGCTAGAATATTCCTAGAAGTTTTCCTTTTGGGATCTCCTTCAAAAGACAATTGGTAGATTCTTTCAATTTCTATTTTACCCTATGGTTCTAGAATATCAGGGCAGTTTTCCTTGATAATTTCTTGAAAGATGATGTCTAGGCTCTTTTTTTTTGATCATGGCTTCCAGGTGGTCCAATAATTTTTAAATTATCTCTACTAGATCTGTTTTCCAGATCAGTTGTTTTTCTAATGAGATACTTCACATTGTCTTCTAATTTTTCATTATTTTGGTTTTGTTTTATAATTTCTTGATTTCTCAAAGAGTCATTAACTTCCATTTGCTCCATTCTAATTTTTAAGGAATTATTTTCTTCAGTGAGCTTTTGGACCTCCTTTTCCGTTTAGCCAATTCAGCTTTTTAAGGCATTCTTCTCCTCATTGGATTTTTGGACCTCTTCTTCCATTTGGGTTAGTCTATTTTTTAAGGTGTTATTTTCTTCAGCATTTTTTGGAGTCTGCTTTAGCAAGCTGTTGACTCATTTTTCATGATATTCTTGCATCATTCTGTGTTGGTAAGCAAAATGGGCTCCTTAGTACTTAGTGCCCTTGAAGAGTTTGGCTTTTGTTTGCTTTGAGTAATGCTAAGCCCCAGGCCCAAACTCCTATTAGGTCTGGAACCTATCTGGGTGTGGATTGGTGACTGGGGTGGGGCCCAAAGTGGGGCTGGCTAAGGAGAGGTGCTAACTCCAGAGCCATGCCCCATTAGGTGTTAACCTAACCTATGTGGATGTGAACCTCCCAAGGTCCTAAGGGGAGGGGCTAATTCAAGAACCTATCATAGCTGCCTAAATTCTGGTCATTCAGATGACATTTGATGACGTCTGAAGCCCTATACGAAGGAAGGACAGAGCCATTTGTGCGGGGCTCTTGAGATGGTGTTGATGAGGAGACTCCAGGCAGCTGTAGGTAAGGAGCCCTCCAGGTTGTAAACCCGGATGCTGAGACTTTGTTGAACTCTGGTAACTATGTATTGGGATTTGAATCAGACAAGGTCTGTCTGTTGATGTTTGTAATTTGTTTGTATTTTGCTCTGAAATTCAGTGTGCTGGTCTTTTCCCCCTGAACTAAGTGAATTGTATTTGTGTGCTGAATTAAAGTAAGCACGTCGACCCCTTCCCCCTGCTTTCCTTAATTAAGCAGATCAAAAGAACCTGTGTTTTTGCAGCCTGCTGGCAGCTTTCTGGGTGCTGGCTGTGGGTGGATCTTACACCCCCACAGAAGCTGCTAGCCAGATTGTGGAAACACATTCTCATTTCTTTTTCCAATTTTTCCTCTACTTCTCTTACTTGATTTTCAAAATCCTTTTTGAGATCTTCCATGGCCTGTGACCAATTCATATTTTTATTGGAGGCTTTGGATGTAGGAGCATTGACTTTCTTCTGGTTGTATGTTTTGATCTTCCTTGTCACCAAAGTATGATTCTACAGTCATTTTTTCCCACTGTTTGCTCATTTTCCCAGCCAATTATTTGACTTTTTAGATCTCTGTTAAGGTAGTTCTCTGCTTCTAGTGTGGAGGGCGTACTGTCCCAAGCTTCAGGGGTTTTGTGCAGCTGTTTTCAGAAATATATCTAGGGACCTGTAAATTTTCAGTTCTTCTGAGGTGGTATGATCAAAGGAGAGGTATTCACTCCTCTCCTGGCCTGTACTACGGTCTGTGAGTGACTACAAGCACTCTTTTCTGTCTTGGAACTGTGAGGAGGATTCCCTCTCCACCGCTGCCTCAAGCTCCACCATGCCAGTGCTCCTCCTCGCCCCAGGACTGCCATGCAGGAATGCTATCCAGATCAAAGCACAGGCAAAGCAAGAGAATCCTGCCTCAGTACCAGCAAAGAGATCCTTGCAATCCCCGTCTGATCAGCCACTCAATCCCCCCACCATCTGTGGGCCAAGAGTTCTGGAAGCAGCCACCACCACCGCTGCCACTGCCCCCACCTCCACTGCCCCAGGGCTGGGGCCTGGACCATGCTCCTCTCTCATCTAGGTCCAACAGACCTTTCCTACGGACCTTCTAAGTTGTCTTTGGTGTTTAGTGAATTGAGAAGTCTGGAAACTGCCACAGCTGCTAATGATTCAGTCCCCTGAGGCCTGCTCCAGCCCTGTCTGTGCTGGTGCAGTCCACACTGCACTGTGCTCTTCTCTCAGACTGGTGCAACAGACCTTTTCTGTTGACCTTGCAGGTTGTCTTGGGCTGGAAATTTGTTTCACTCTGTTTAGAGTCATTTTTACAGGTATTTAGAGGAGTTTAGAGGACAGCTCAAGCAAGTCTCTGCTTTTACTTGGCTATCTTGGCTCCACCTCCAGTTATAAAACTCTGCATGTATCTTGACCCACCAATAACACTACTAAGCCTATATCTCTAAGAGATCAAAAGAAAAGGGAAAAGACCTATAAGTACAAAAATAGCAGTTCTTATGGTGGCAAAGAACTGGAAATTGAGGGGATACCTATAAATTCTGGAATGGCTGAATAAGTTGTGGTATACGATTGTTATGGAATATTATTGGCTTTAAGAAATTAGGAAGGGAATGGTTTCTAAAAAACCTGGGAAGACTTATATGAACTAATACAAAGTGAAGTCAGCAGGACCAGGAGAATATTATCCACAGTAAAAGCGATAATGTAATGATAATTAACTGTGAAAGACATAGCTAGTCTGATCAATACAATGATCCACAACAACTCCAAAGGACTCATAATGAAAAATGCTATCCACCTCCAGAGAGAGAACTCATGAGCTCTGAGTACAGACTGAAGCTCATTTTATTCATTTTATTTTTCTTGCTTTTTTTCAACATGGTTATATAGAAATATGTTTTGTATGACTTCATATGTATGATGGGTATCATGTTGCTTGCCTTCTCAATGGGTGGGGTAGGGGCTGGAGAGAGGGAGAGAATTTGGAATTTAAAATTTTTAAATGAATGTTAAAAAAATAAAAAATAAATATTTGTTGCTTGATTGAAAAAAATACCCAGAAGTCTTGATTGTTGTATGTGTTTATCTACCTACTTGTATGCAGGAGACTAGACAAAATGACTTTTTTAGATTCCTTCTAACCTTATTACTATATTACTCATGGATATTGTTGTTAAGAAATATTTCCAAAATAAGTATCACCAAGATGTTATATAGTAGAAAGCATACTGGTTCTGGAATCAGTGAATTTGGTTCAAATTCCTTCTTTAAAGTTTACTTCTTGGGTGCTCTTGGGAAAGTCCCAACCTTCATTAAATTTTGTTTCCTCACCTGTAAAATGAGGGAGTTGAAATAGATGGCCTCTATTGTCCCTTCTAATCCTAGATCTATGATTCTGTGACTGCCTATAATACAACCAGGAAAGCTAGATTTCTTATCTAAAAGTAAAGTTCAAAGTATAGTGGCTCTTAACAATATTTCAATTTTCTGTTTCAAAATGCACCAAACTTATAAATCTAGAATTATGGTGCCTCTAGGTGGGTCACCAAGGTAATTTATTAAAAGTCAACTGATTATGCCATGTTGGAATGAACTAAAAAAATAAGACATATGTATGTATGGCCTGAATTGAGCCCACAAAGACCACGTTTGAGCTTTCATTACCCAACCCGGATGCTCCCCATCACATACTAGAAACTCTGTAGCCTATTGGACATTCTCTAGCAAGGCAGACCCACCGCACAAATCACAAAGAAAAACATTTGTTTTATAAGTCAAGAAGGCTCTGCAGGATTCCCTGAAACCTTGAGGTTTTAAATACACACAGCAGTGTGAACCCACTGTTTGCACAGAAGCCCTGAAGCCCAGAACTAGCTCTGGTCATGGCAATCATTTGAGGAAGGAAAGCTTGGATCAAAACCACCAAGGAAAACTCTTACTGATGCATATTAAGAGGCTATTTTAGAAAGTCCACACTCAGGACCTGAGATGCCCCAAAAGAGGGAAAGCTCCCTAAGATACCCTGGAACCTCCCTAGAGATTTCCCAGCAGCAGCAAGGTGGGGGTGGGGTAGAAAGAGTCAGGTCCTAGCTAGTTCCACCACCTCTAGCCCTGTACCCTTAGGCAAGTCACAATTTTTCTGAGCCACTATTTCCTCATCGACAAAAATAGAGATAATAAATAATGCTTGTACTTCTTGCCTCACAGGACTGTAGTAAGGAAAGTGCTTTGGAAATTTTAATATGCCATATAGAAATTTGAGCTGTCATTACAAAAACAGAATTACAAGGCGTGTTCACTGGTATCCATGTCCAAGGAGGTTCAATTGCTGAAGTTTCAATAGGAATTTCTTTGAAAATAACTGGTAAATAAGATATATAGGCAATGGGGTATAGAACTCTATCTTGCCCTATAAGAAAGTAAGGGGAAGTGGATGGGGGGGGGGGTGATAGAAGGGAAGGCATACTGGGGGAAGGGATAATCAGAATGCATGCAATCTTGGGGTGGGGGGGAAAGATGGGGAGAAAATTTGGAACTCAAAATCTTGTGAAAATGAATGTTGAAAACTAAAAATAAATACAATTTTTAAAAAAGAATCTCTTTGAAAGATGCTTTTGCAGATAAAGTAGTCCCAGTTATAGTGAAGTTCTTTCATGTTTACCTTTAAGACAAGAAAAACCATGGTGACCCAAGTGTCAATCTGTCCTTGGTCCTTGAATGTAGAGAACTGATTCAGCCTCGGAAACCATAGTGATGTTCCAGTATTTACATTTAAGACAAGAAAAACCACTGTGAACCAAGTGTCAATCTGTCCTTGGCCCTTGACAGGAGATATCTGATTCAGCCTGGGGGACCCTTCGATGACTTCTGTGGCTTTCTTTGCCTCCCAACCTAGGTCTCTCCATATAACCACAGAATTTGGTTTATATTCTCTATGAGCCCTTGGTATACCTTGCATGAACTCAGCCTAATAAGACATCAGATATAAGCCAGACTTTATTAAACTAAGTCCAAAAAAATCCAGTGATCTTGTACCCAAATCCCTTGGCAGTGAGGGAAGTTATCTTTTTTTTCTGGAGGACATCAAGCAATATCTCCTCTGGGGGAAGGAAAGTGGGGTCCCACCTATCCTCTGAAGCAATACAATCCACATGAGTCACAGGACCAGCTAAGGGATAGGTCCAAGTTACTCCTAAGTGCACCAGGTTCCCTATTTACTGATCCTTTCATTAACCAACTGGGTGCTTTGGGATCACTCAGACAACTTGTGGGTTCATAGGCCTTTCCATAGGTCCAAGTGAAGCGAGGTGTCTCCAGGCTCCTCTCCTCTTTTCTCTGGTTGAGGTTACCAAACCTATTGCTCATTTTCTGATTGGATTTCCTCTCTATCTGGACTTGGGTTCTTTGTAAGGGTCACACAAGGAGACACACAATTTCTACAAGTCCATGTGTAGCCCCAGAAATTCTACCTGTGTCCTTCTCTAAATCTAGATATTTGCATGTGTGATTGGTAGTTCTCCATCCCTTTTAAAGCCCCAGAGGGAAACCAAGTATGTGCACTTACATATTCTTAAAGTATCAATTTAAGTATCCTCATTGCTTCTTCAACTTTGTAGCTATGACCTTGAACCAGTACCTGAACAAAGGTCAGTGGGGACAATGAAAATCAGAAACATGGAGAATGTATACTCCGTGGAATTCAGATTGTGGAAGACACAGTAGAAGGGCATTTTTATTTACGCTTTCAGTGTATACCTGGGTATGCCTAATTCAAACCACACAGGATTTGATACTGTGACTTAAAGAAACTTTGATTTCAAACACAGACTTGCTGGTATATCCATCCAATGTTTGGTGATATAATCAAGCTATTTTACGGAATTCATGAAGTAAAATATCCATTCTCTCCTAATAAAATGACCTTATGCAGCTTAATCCCAGCTGGATTTTACTGGGTACACAGTTGGTAGCTGCCTTCCAATTAGGCTGGAAAACTATTTTTAATGAACAGGCAATTTTGACAAATTACCAGGAAGAAAGAAAAAAAGGCAAGACATCTAAAATCAAAATCAAAAGTCAGCCTGATTTCCCTCCATTATGAGAGGGGCAAAAAAGCCCTTTTTGAAATTTGTGGAGGGGTGTTCTTTGTAGATTTAGGTAGGGTGAACTGAAAATCACACTCCCCTATCTCCTTAAACCCCAATATTCAGGTTGCATTTCCCCCAAAAACATGGATAATAAAGATAATTGAGCAGCCAAAACAGCACAGTACTAACTACTTTTCCAATGGCCTGGTGCCAGAATTTTTTTTAGTGACGAAAAAGCTGTATTGCCAGCATTCACAAAGTCTTCCAGATCAAGAAGAAAGATTTCAGAATTTCCAGAAATGAAGCAGGAAAATGGTTTGATAATTGTTCTTACACATGTGCCGACTCTCACCATCCAGCCCCGAAGCTTCAAAGCGAGAAATGTATTCCATACATATTAGTAAAGAGCTTACAGTTATGTTTTTTTCCTTTTCAAGAGTCTTCTTTTATTATCACTATTCAAGATATTCATAAAAGGGGAATAAACCCCCTTACCTAGTGTTTCTCCCCTCAGCTCATCCTTAAACAAAAGCTAAAGAGGATCCTATGATCAGGTTTCTCTGATTAATTGAATTTATAACCACTGCCAATAGTTCTGACAAGTTTCCTCTTGAATTTAATTCAGGGTTGGGAAATTCAACTTGGAAAAGAATTGAAATAATTTGCTCCCTGTCAAACATAAGAAATGGAAGCAGATCATTTGAAAGGAGACTACTACAATAGTACCACACCAAAAAAAAAAGACAAGAACATCCACAAGAAGCTAACAGATCAGGATGGGAAAGTTGGAGAGAGGAGAAAAATAGATATATCCATCCATCCATCCATCCATCCAACCATCTATCTATCTTTGTGTATATGTGAAGGCACATATTATACATATGTGTCATATATACATAATGGAGAGAAAGATGGAGAGAGAGGGAGAAAGAGAGATAGGGAGGAAAAAGAGAGAAAGATAGAGAGAAGAAAGAGAGGAAAAGAGAGAAGAGGAAGAAAAAGAGAGATAGGAGGAAGAAAGGGAGAGAAGGTGAGGGAGAAAACTAAAAGAATTAGATTTATCATACAGGCAAATCATTAATTTCGAAGTATGAATGTAAAATTGAGTACAAATTTAAAATATTTAAATTAGAAAGTATTGTGAAATAACATATGATAATTGTGAGAAACAAAATTGAAGACAAGAAGAGAAAGCTCAGAATGGTGACAAAGAACTCCAACAGACTTCGCAATTTGTATGATTTCAGAGACATCACAGTTTAAAAATGTGTCTGGTTATAGTAAATAGGTTGCCCATAACTACTAGTAGAAGAAGAATACAAGAGATGGGAAGATGAAGCTGGGAAATGTTTTGCATGAAGAGTATAACTTCACCCTAAGTCCACTAACCATCTTTTGGCATGTTGTTGGGCAAGGGTCTCTCTGGTCAACTGCATTCTTTTGCTCTAACACAATTCCCAACTAGATCAATTTCTAAGCAGTAACTATGGCCATGTCTTCCTATCCCATTAGCAACTTGCATTGTCAGGGATGCTAACAACTGATGGAGCAAACTAGATAATGGAAAGAGCAGGAGACCTGAAATCTGGTTCTGCCAAAATCTATTATGTGACCTTGGACAAATCATTTAACCTCTGGAAGCCCCAGTTTCCTTATGTGTGAAATGAAGGGGTTGAAAATAACTTCTAAAGTCTGTTCTAAGGCGGAGGGAACTTCTCAATTTGATCAGGGACTTGATAAATATTAGAATATAAAATATATTTAAATTTCATAGAAATCATAGCATGAAGAAGTGTTGATTAGAGGAATCTCTGGTCAAATTGAAGAACTCCAAACTCCCTTCCCTCCGCCTCATGCTATGATTCCTATGAAACTGAAATGTACTTGTTCACACATTTATTGAGTTGCTTACTCTATGCCTGGAACTATGGTAGGTGCTTTGGTATCTCATAGCCAAGGAGTCCAAGCTATTTACCTTCTTATTCACGATAGAACACAATAAGAGACTAAATCAGATCAATGTCTAGAAACCTAGAGATCTCTCACCAAGTAGATTATGGACCAGCCACTATCATCACATTTCCAGGAAAGAGAGATGGTTAACCAGTTGTCAACATGTAATTGTCCTTCCCAGCATACAGAGCCTTTCCCATGAACACTGTCTCTCCCCACCCCAACACCACATCACACCCTGTAAAACGAAGACTTCAATGGAATAAAAGTTAATTCCCACCTAAAAGAAGGATGCGGTCTTCAATCTTAGTAAAGACTGCAAAAATCATCAACCTAGAAATTTGCCTAAAACTGTTTACTGCCCTTGGTAGAAGTGATATATGGTATTCCATTTATTTTAAAAGTATTGTTTTGACACAATATACATCTCCCAGCAAACACTCTAACAAACCACAGACCTGGGCTCAAATCCTAACTGCCACTTAGCAGTTTGATCTTGGGCAGTAATTTGATCTTGGGCAAATGACTTCACTTTTCTGGGCCTCAGTTTTTTTTCCCTATGGTATTAGGGGTTTCAACCAGATCACCTCCAAGATTCCTTCCAGCTTTAAATCTGTCATTCCCAAATATATAAAATACATTCTCCTGAAAACCAGTTAAGTAGAACTACCTAATAATGTCAACCCAATTAATTACTTAAATTCTGAAAATAACAACAAAAAAAGTTTTCAAGCTACCATTTCTCTAACACCTCTGACAAGATCTTGAAAATCTTGAACACAGATGTACAAAGTGCATATGTAAAATGTACATCCGGGGTGCTAAAATTGGAGAGATGGGAAGGGGAAGAGATCAGCCCCTCAACTTCAAAAAAAATTGAGCAGCTGAAATGGCTTCTAATTCAGGGCTTGCTTTATGGAGTTAATGCTGATTGCTTCAACTTAGCAATTCCCAAATTGCTCAAGATGTTTCTTTGATAGAATATCAACATATATCTCTTGCAAGGCTGCATTATGGAAATGAATACTCCAAATGCACAGGACAGAGAGGAACATTCAAAGCCTGCACTGAATGTTAACATTTAGGGTGTTCCATGCTGAATTAGATGACTATGTGAGCATAACAAAAAGAATGAGTGAGTAATATTAATGGTTATAATTCAATTTGGTACAATTCAATAAATAAATCCTCAGTATTACTTTGGGCTGTATTCTATGTTAGGTAGAATAGAGTTTTCAAAGAAGACTCAGTTCTGCAAGTAAGAATTATTTAGCACAGGGAATATGACAATGATACAAATAACTATAGTGCAAGACAGAATGGAATTAAGTCCAACCAAAGTGCTCTTGGGGTTCAGAGGAGGCCGAGACCAAACCTAGGTAGGAGAATCTGGGAAAATCTTCACTGATGATCAAGGCAGCATTTGAACTGGGTCTTGAAGAGTGAGCAGGATTTCAGACCAAATGAGATATGGAACCAAGCATCCAAAATAGGTGTGGGGATTGGAAAGTTCTGGAAGTTCTGAGGGAGCATTGAATAATTAAGGAATAGGGGATAATAGGAGATATAGTTGGGAAGCTAGGTCTGAGCCATATGATGCCAGGCTTTGGTATTTAGGATTTATTTGGTGGATAACAGGGAGTCATTTAAGAATTTTGAGAAGGGAAACTACATGATTTTAGCTATGCTTTCAGAATTGTTCTGGCTTGGACCTCTCTCAGACCTGTCCTCTGCTAGTTTATTTTTAATACTAGACTGAAAGGAGATATTCACAAGTCTTTATACTATATGCAGGACAGATTGGAGATAATAAGTAACAGCATTATGGGGGAATCATAAAAGGCTTCCTGTAGAAGGTGGGATTTTAGCTGGGCTTTGAAGAAAACCAGGGAAGCCAGGAGGAAGAGAATTCCAGGTATGGGGAACAACAGCTAGTGAACATGCCCGAAGTCTGGAGGGTCTTGTGCAACGAATAATGAATAGGCCAATGTGGCATATTATAGGGGTGAGGGAATAAAAAGACTGGAAAGGTAGGAGAAAACCAAGTCATGAGGGGTTTTGAATGCCAAACAGAGAATTTTACATTTGTTCCTGGGGATCAAATAGGAACTGACAGGGGAATCCTGGGGTCGGGGGGGGGGGTGTCAGGGGAAGGAGGAAGAACATGGTCAGATCTGAGCTTTAGGAAGATTCATTTGACAGTTGAGTGGAGAATGGATCGAAATGGGGAAAGACTTGTGGCAGGCAGACTAACCAGCATCTTAGTTCAATAGTTCAGACATTAAGTGATGGGCGATGGTGATATCGGAGGGGAGAGCAGACACATATGAGAAATGATACAAAGGTAAAATCAACAGGACTTTGAAACACCTTGGACATGGAGTGGGATGAGAGTGAGGAGTCAAGACTAACACCTTGGTTGCCAGCCTGGGTGACTGAGAGGGACCTGGTGCCCTGGGCAGTAATAGGGAGGTTCAGAAGGGAGAAGGGTTTGAGGGGAAAGAACAGAAGGATGTTCAGTAAGGACAGTCGCTGAGGACCCCTCAAGTTGATGCAGCTGAACAAAACTCCCACTGCAGCCAAGTTCACCAGCCAAGCATCTGAGATCCTCCATCTTCTTGCCGCTGAACTATACTCAGGCAATGAGGAAGGAATGCCACCAGTTCCCTGACCCAATCTTGAAGAAGGTCTCAATGTCCTTTAAGGAAAAACCAGCCTAACTTGCATGGGGAAAGGGGTTGAATATTGCTCCCACCACAAGAAGGTTAACTAAATCAAGGATAGGATGAGCAGTAGGGAAAAGGGATTGAAAGTAATTAGGAGGTAATAGCAACAGTTCAGGTGAAAGATACTGAGGGCTTGATGGTGGCAGTGAAAATAGACACGTGGAAGACAGAAGGTGGATATAGAATTGACAGGACTTAACAATTGTATGTAGGGGCAACTAGGTAGCACAGCGAAGAGAGTGGTGGAGTCAGGAGGACCTGAGTTCAGATCCAGCCTCAGACATTTACTAGCTGTGTGACCCTGGGCAAGTCACTTAACCCTGTTTGCCTCAGTTTTCTCATCTGTGAAATGAGCTGGAGAAGGAAATGGCAAACCGCTCCAGTATCTTTGCTAAGAAAACTCCAAATGGGGTTGCAGATGAAACAACTCCACAACAACTGTATGTATGGAGCAAGAGAGGTGAAAAATCAAAGGTGATTCCAAGAGAATCTGGAAGTCTACAAATGTCAAAGCCAGAGGACAGTCACAGAAGGAGAAGGACTAAACTGGGTAAATGCCTATGACAAAAGCAGCTTCCTCTTTCAGCAAAAAAAAAAAAAAAGTCAAATTTAGCCAAGAAGGATGTATTGCAAGTCTTTAATGTGGGTTGGAGAAAGTTAATACCAAAATAGGGGAGGAGCCTAGTTCACAAGTTATTGTCACTCCCAGGAGGCCAGGCCATGTATACCTTGAAAAGAGGAAAAGATATTAGACCTAAAGGATAAAGGGGTGGCTACATACAGTGATACAAAGACAAGACCATAAAACCAAATGGGATAGCCACAGGGAAAATTTAAATAGAAAATTGTGAACATCACAGAGAAGCCAAAAGGGATAGAACTTCAAGGGGGCCACCAACAGAGATTAGTTGTGTAGAAGTAAGGCACAGAGTTTCATGGGTTCCTTTGATAAGCTCCAAGGAGGCACCCATCAGGATCTCTTAAAGCAACCATGACTTGGTAGCTTGGGGTTCCTAACAGGGAAGAGGGAGGCACC
Organism: Phalanger gymnotis; assembly: GCA_028646595.1. Lineage (NCBI taxonomy): Eukaryota > Metazoa > Chordata > Mammalia > Diprotodontia > Phalangeridae > Phalanger > Phalanger gymnotis. Next base: position 165,874,331 of record CM053622.1, on the reverse strand, counting down.
ATTCACAAGAATAAAGAAGCTGAAGACATGAGAAAAAGGAAACTGCTGAAGGAAATAATATTAAGTGAGAAAGAAGAAGCCAGGGACAAAGACCTGGGAATGACCTATCTCTCAGTAATAGTAAGAGAAAAATAAAGGAGAAAGAAATGGAAGCATCAAAGAAGCAGAAGGAAGAAGGATGATGGCATAGTAGAAAGAAAGCTGCCCAGGAAGACCTCCATTTGAGTCCTGACTGGCATGCTCACCCTGGGCAAGTCACTTACCTCTCAGCTCTCTAGGCAACTCTCTTAATACTTTAAGTTACAGAGATGTTAACTTGCATTGGGAGAGGAAATTTCCTTACCCGGGAGTTCCTTATACCAAGAAAATTCTGTCCTTTCCTTACCCAGAGAGGCAGAAAGAAGTTGAAGGGGAAAGGAAAGAATTTTAAGAAGGAGGGATTTATAGGATTTAGAGCTAGAAAGGACAATCCAGCCTCAGGCACTTCCTAGCTATGTGACCATTGAACCTGTTTGCCTCAGTTCCCTCATCTGTAAAATGGAGATAATATAATAATAGCACCTACCTTCTAGGGTCATTGAGGATCAAATGAGAAAATCATTGTAAAGCACTTGGCACATTGCTTAGCCTGGCACATTATAAGCTCTATACTAATGTTAGCTATTAACATTATTAATTAATTAACCCTCTTATTTCACAAATAGGAAACTGAAGACCAAAAAGGTTAAGCAATTGCCCAGTAGTCATAGAATTAGACATTAGAATCCAAGACCTCTAATTAAAAATACAATGGTTTGCTTCTGTTTGGTTTGGTTTTTCCCCTACTGTACTGTCCAGGGAAAAGTCAGCAGCACCAAATGCGGAAAATTAAGGAACATAGATAGGGGCCAAAAGAGGGTCCACTCGATTTGGTGATGAGGAAGTCACCTAGGAGAGAGCAGTTTCAAGTAAGCAGTAGATGTGGAAATCAGACTGCAAGAAGCGAATGAGTGAATTTGTGGGAAAGGAATGGGAAGTAGTTTGTATAAACTATTCTTTCAAAACGTGTCAGGATTTTTGTTTGTTTGTTTTGGTGTTCTTGGAAAGGGGAGGCCTGAGCACATCTATAGACCAGTAGAGGGAAGGCCTGAAGATACAATGAAGGGAACAGTTGAATGAAAAAACAAATTTCTATTATTGGACAGAGTCCAAGAAAATAAAATTGAGTAGAGTAAATATAAAATCCTACACTTGAGTTAAAAACTGAAAGGCCTGAACAACAACAACACGAGTTAAAAAAATCAAGTGGAATTTATCTGAATCAGATCTTACACAAAAATATTAGGAAATGCTTATTACTGATTTGCTCAGTCGTGTCTGACTCTTCATGACCCTATTTGGGGTTTTCATGGCAAAGCTACTGATTTGCCATTTCTTTTTCCATCTTGTTTTACAGATGAGAAAACTGAGGCAAACAGGGTTAAGTGACTTGCCCAGGGTCACATAGCTAGTAAGTGTCTGAGGCTGGATTTGAACTCAGGTCTTCCTGACTCCAGGGCTGGCCCTCTATCCATTGTACCACCTAGCTACCCCTCTGCATATTAAGGTGTGTATTATGATCCACATTTGAGAAATGAGGAAACTAAAGCAGAGTGAGGTTAAATAATTCGCCTTAAGGTCAGCAGAGAAGCCAGGTTTAGAACCCTGCCTCTTTCTCCAGGACTTTCCACTAAACGACAGTGGTTTACCAAAATATATTTGCCAGCAAAGTCTAGTTCCCCATATTTGGATTAAGATTTGTCCAGTGGAAAACATTTAGTCTTCTCTTGGGGCCTATCTTTTGGAGGACATGGAAGAAAAGAAAAAAGGGGGAGGACAACATTCTATTTTTAAACCTTTGCTGAGTACTTGATGTTGGGTGCCATATAAAACCAAATTGGACAATGCCCCAGTATGAGTGGGATCCCAACCTGACCATGCAGACAGGCAAGGCACAAGTATCAGGAAAGGCTGACACGAAAACAAGCACGTCCAGAAGCCCTGAATACCTTGTATTCTCAGCATAAATATTCTGGAAGAAGTGATGTAGTAAGTTTCCTGTAAAAGTTAGTGAACCATTTAGCATACACATGAGGAGCAAAGGGTATGACTCAAGGACTGTTTCAGTCCAAGATCCTATTTCGACCTACTTGTGCATCTGTTTGCTGTGAACTTAGAGGTATCTGGACCCAAGTCAGAACAGGAGATGAAATCATCTCCTAAAGTAACCTATGCAGGAGGTCCCCTATAGTCACCCTGTAGTCATCCTCAATGAAGATGAGAAATTTAAAAAAAAAAACAGTAATAACAACTGCTTCCCTTTCTATGCTGTTTCATAGTCTCTAAAGTGCTTTCACATCCATCATTTTATTCACTCCTGACAATAACCACAGACTCATAGACTCTTGATGATAGAAGGCAGCTCAGAGGCCACCTACCCCCCAGAATGAAAGGCCAGCTCGAATTTTAATTATTTTCTTGGAAAATCACATATCCACTTCCTGGCTGGATTTCTGAGCTGTCATGCCATCTCATCACAGGAAACTGAGTTCAAGGCCTCAGCTACCCCAGCTGGGAGTACTGTAGAAAATATTCTTAATAAGCAAAGACAAAAGTTTCATGGAGACAAATGAGGTGGAGAGGAGAAAAACAACCAAAAGAAATATAGACAAGAATGACAGGTAGTAAGCTTTAAAACTGCAGGCATTTCCTGATTTCTGAATGACCTATTAAAGGCTGCCTGTGCTACCAACTCTAAATACATTCAATTGAGGTCTTATAATATCTCTCATGTTATTTTCATGTGTTTCTTTTTTAAATAATATTTTATTTTTCCCAACTACATGTAAAAACTATTTTAACATTCATTTTTAAAAATTTTGAGTTCCAAATTCTGTCCCTCTCTTCCTCTCCTACCCCCTCCTGAGACAGTAAACAATTTGTTAGATGGTTAGCAAAGACAAAAGTCAATCACTTCCAAAGTTTTAAGTCTCGTTAAGTGTGGATAATGTGAGGACATCATAGCAAAGCTATAAAGTTATCTAAGCTCTTTTTAGAAGTTATTTTTAAATCCTTTTAGAAAGTGTTGACATTTTCTATGTGTTTATAGAAGGAGGGCACACCTAGAGTTTGAAAGGAGATGAATGATTTTTAAAGAGAATCATTTTTGCAGGTGTTTCAGATAATCAAGAAAGGTGAATATTTCTCTCCCATCCCTACCGCAAGTTTCTTCCTACTGGCTGGATTAAGTTGTATTGAGTAGAACTGGTATCCCACAGGGTTTCAGGAGAGGTAGGGAAATGGTGAGCACATAGGAAGAAGAAGCTGAGATGTTTTCTTTTTCTCTAGAAACAAAAACAAACAAACCCCAAATATTAAAAGGAAGCCTGGTTAGGGACCACATATGGCAATTTAGCCCACTTCAGAGGAAATTTGCTCTATCCAGGATTGCCCTACTGGGTCTGAAAGAAGTTCATTCCTGGACAATTTTAAGGAATCAAGTTGAAGGGTGTTCTACACAGGAACAATTTCTTACAGGTCTTTTCCATGACACCTTCCACACTCAGTTGTTCCTGATATACCTAAACCCTGCACCCCACCCCACTAAAAATACACACACACGATGATGACTCCATACATCAGAAGCTCTGAACAATATTAATGAGTTTCATTTCTGTCTTTGTTTCCATAGTGCCTTGTATGTAGTAGGCACTTAATAAATGTTGGATTAATTGACTGATGACCTTGTGCTGAGCTACAATATACTGGGTGCTCTCCACACTTATTTAGAAATGGGGAAGATGAAAAGGAGTTAGAAGGCACAGTGATGGCCCTCAAGAATAACACAAAAAATGTTAAGAATTCCTAATTTAAACCCTTTATAAAGGTGTTTATTTATATAATTTGCAGCTTGTCGCACCACTTAGGGTATTGAGTTGCTTCAGTTTTCTACCCACTGTGAAAAGTGGCATTTCCTTCTATTTCTTATGTCAACCCTATGACAGGTGGTTCAAAAGTTACATTGCAAAAGAAACAATGCGTTTGATCTATTCTTAATCACATTCTTTAGAAATCTGGAATGCCATGAGTTAACAAGTACAGCTTATGAATCTGTCATATTCATTTTTGCCCACTTAGAACACTGACATCCCTACCCTTGAGTCAAAGAAAGAAACATTTGCACCAACAATTAAAGAAAAAAAAAAGCTCTTTGGAACAATGAGCGGTCATATGGCTTGATAGAATCTTGAAGAATAATTTACAGAAGATACAAAAATGTTCTAATCTGAGAATTCATCATCTTTGTTATGCAGTATGTCCTAGGTTTATAGCCAAGGTTCCAGCTGTTAATGAACCCAGTGATGAAAGGGGGAAGAAAAGAATAGAAGAAATAGAAGAGCTGGAAGGGAGCTGGCTGAGAAAGTATTAAGCCAGGTAACAAAAAGTGTTTTTGCAAAAGAAAAACAAAACTAAATAAAAATTTACTGTTTTAGGTGGTTAGCAAAGGCAAAAGCCAATCACTTCCAAAGTTTTAAGTCTCATTAGGTGTTGATAATGTGAGGGACATCATAGCAAAGCTATAAAGTTAACTAAGCTCTTTTTAGAAGTTATTTTCTAAATCCTTTTAGAAAAAGTTGGTATTTTCTGTGTATTCATAGAAAGAGGACACACCTAGAGTTTGAAAGGAGGTGAGTGGTTTTTAAAGAGAATCATGTTGATATGCAGTGACTGGAATGGATTTAAACCTGAGCACATTGACTTCTCTGACAGCACAAGCCTAGGCCTCTGGAGCTAGTTCTGCCCATTTCTCCCTGTGTGACCTTACACATCTTATGGCCTCTGGCTGTCTGTCACTTAATCTGCAAAATGGACTTGATGATGCATAATTGCTTCTCAAGTGCTAAGAGCCTTAGATGGGAAGTGCTAAAAGTTATGAACATTATCATACAGTTAACTCCTCATCATTCAGGCCCAGATTATCTGCACTGAAGATTATTCTGCTTATTTCCTGTTTGCTCATTCAGTATAAACTGGGGCACACTCAAAAATAGCCAAATTTGAGAGCTGATTCCTGGGACATTTTTTCAATAACTAAAGCTGTCTCTCTTTCCCTTTAATCTGGCTAAGTTATAAAAAAAATTTTGTTAGGGAAAAAAATACTTAAATGTATAATTAGAAGCAACCTCAGAAGTCATCTAGTTCAACTCCTCCACTATACAGATGAGAAAACTGAGGCCCTTATGGTTGAAGTGATTTGCCCAGATAATAATAATGTATAGCAGAGCACATCTGCAAATCCATATCCTCTGACTCCAGAGCCAATGTTCTTTTGCTGGGTCATGTTGCTAATTCTACTTCTATCTGAACCACCCCCTTTTCAAGGCCATCATCCTAATATTTTAATAACATCCTAACTGGCCTCCTTGACTCCAGTCTCTCCCCTCTTCAATATGTCATCCATACAGCTATCAAATTTATATTCCTAAAATCAAGGACATGCTAAAGCCATCTCTTAATGGCCTCAAGGGAACATATCATTAATCTTCAGTGTGAGCATTTGCACCTCAGAAATTTGTAGATTTTCAGCTTCATGTGCAATCATCCTTTTTTTTAATTATACTATGTCATGGATGTGTTTGTTTTATTCCAAAAATTAAAAATACAATAAATTTAAATTTTTTTAAAAAAAGTAAGGACTTCCTTTGTGTTCAGTGTTATGTTAGGAGATGAGAACCTAAAGATATAAAGATAATCAACCCCTGCCCTTTAAAAGCTTATATTTTTTATTAATTTATTTTTCTTTTTCGACATTTACTTCCACAAGATTTTGAGTTGCAAATTTTCTCCCCATCTCTCCCCTCCCCCCACTCCAAGACAGTGTACCTTCTGATTACCCTTTCCGCCAATCTGCCCTCCCTTCTATCACCACCCCCTTTTATTTTACCCTTCCCTTCTATTTTCCTGTAGGACAAGACAGATTTCTATACGCCATTGACTGTATATCTTATTTCCTAGTTGCATGTGAAAACAATGTTTAACATTTGTTTTCAAAACTTTGAGTTCCAAATTCTCTCCCTTCCTCCCTCCCCACCCACCCTCATTGAAAAGGCAAGCAATTCAATATAGGTTATACATGTGTAGTCATGTAAAACACTTCTATAACAGTCATGTTATTTCTCTCCATCTTATCCCACCCCCCATTTATTCTATTCTCTCCTTTGACCCTGTCCTTCCTCAAAAGTGTTTGCTTCTGATTATCCCCTCTTCCCATTTGCCCTCTCTCCTATCATCCCCCCACTTATCTCCTTCCCCCTACTTTCTTGTAAGGTAAGATAGATTTTCATACCCAATTGAGTGTGTATGGTATTCCCTCGTTAAGCCAAATCTGATGAGAGTAAGGTTCACTCATTCCCTCTTACCTCGCGTCTCTTCTCCTCCATTAGAAAAGCTTTTTCTTGCCTCTTTTATGTGAGATAATTTACCCCATTCTACCTCTCCCTTTCTCCTTCTCCAAATACATTCCTCTCTCACCCCTTAATTTTATTTAAAAACTTACATTTTACTGGAGGGAAATAATCAATACAAAAATGGTAATAAAGTAAAATAAAATGCTACAAATGACTTAAAAAGTAATAGAGAAAATGTTAATAATGTAGGTTAAACTTAAAAGTGTGTGGCTTATATTTTTTTCCTGAGAGCTGACTGTTAAATATTTACTTGTACCAAAAGCACAAGTCTGACCATTCTACTCAAGAAACATCTGTGGCTCCCTGTTTTCTCTAGGATAAAATATGAACCATTCTACTCATTGCTTAAAACTCTTTACAGTATAGCTCCAACTTACCTCTCTAAACTAATTTCATATGTTTTCCCTTCATGCCCTTTATGTTCCAGCTAAACAGGCCTACTTACCATAGGTGACATTCTGTCTCTCATCTCCATTCTTCTGGAACAGCTGGAATCTTCTTCCTTCTCATTTCCATTTCTTGGACTCCCTGGCTCCCTTCAAAGCTCAGGTCAAAAGTCACCTCCTATGCAAGTTCTATCCTGACCTTCCCCCTTTCCCCAGCTGCTAATGCTCTCCTCATCCCAAGATTACTTTGTATGTGTTTTATGCTATTTTTGTACTGGTTATTTCTCTCCAGTAAAACATAAGCTTTTAAAGGGCAGGGGTTGATTATCTTTATATCTTTAGATTCTCAGCTCCTAACATAACACTGAATACAAAGGAAGTCCTTAATTTTTTAAAAAATTTAAATTTATTGTATTTTTAATTTTTGGAATAAAACAAACATGTCCATGACATAGTATAATAAAAAAGGATGCTTGATAATATATGAAAATGCAACTCTATTATGTACAACTTGCTATTCCTTTTAAATATATAATAAAAGTTATTGTGCAAATTTCTTTTTCTTCCTTCCTCTCTTTCCCACCCTAGAGATGGCTACTATTACACACAAATAGGTATATATATATATATGCACATATATGTGTAAAATTATTCCATAAATATTTCTATTTATCAGTTCTTTCTCTGGTTGCAGATAGTATCTATCTTCATATGTCCTTTATAGTTAATTGAAATATTTGTTAAGTCAGCTAGGTGGCACAGTAGAAAGAGTGCAGGGTCTGGAGTCAGAAAGATTCAAGTTCAAATCTAGCCTCAGATACTTATTAGCTGCATGACCCTGGACAAGTCATTTAGTCTCTGTTTCAGTTTCCTCAAAGGTAAAAAGGGATCATAATAGCATCTACTGTCCCAGAGTTGTTGTGAGAATCAAATGGGATAATATTTGTAAAGCGCTTGGCACAGTGCCTGGCACATAGTAGGCATTTAATAAATGCAAGTTCCTTTCCCATACTGAATTGAAAAGTCCTGACTAGGTTATGAATATCTTTTCCTTTTAAGTTGCTCCCAACCACCTTTCTCTAAGTATGGAAACCAGGAGCCAATTCAGCTGGTAAAATTTAAATAAAGAATTTTGGAAAGGTTTTTCTATCCCAGCATGCCCACCATTTGCCCCTTACTCAGGTATGTGCTCTGTGTAGATGCACTCTAGTAACATGGGGCACACCCCAGTCTGATATCAACATCATGGAGTCTTTCCATTGTACTTACATATACATACACACTGCAGTACTCACTTAAGGGAAGGAGACTCAATGAAATAACACTGTGATGCTGCTTCTCCCAGGTCCCTTCACTCTCAATGTCCTATCGCTGCTCCATTCTTCCTGAACAATCCACCCCCATTTTCCATACACCAGTAATCTTACTACTTCCTGTTGTCCCTAAATACCCTAAAAGAACTGTAATCTACTCCTCTATTATCAGCCACTCCACAATAACCAGCTCCCTGTTGAGGACTGTACCTTGGTGATACTACTCCTGCCAGCTCCAGGGCATCCCAATCTCTTAATTCCTCTTTCCAAGGACCAGAGATATAAATAACTGGAACCAACTGGTTCCAGCCCAATGGAAACATGCAATGAAAATTCAAATAATGCAGCCACTTTGGGGGATTCCTTATTCTCACTCATTGAGACCAGCTGTGGTTCCTGTCATGCTCTTTCCTTCCATTGTGCTCTCTACAACTGCCATTCTATAATATATCAACTTTGCTGTACCCCAGACCTTTTCATCCCATGTTCTTGCCATCTTCTTGCATTCATGAAAGCCTGGATTCCCAAAGAAGATACCATATCCCTTGATACCATCTTCAATACTGGCTGCACATTCTCATGTGCCTCACAATACACTAGGCTCCTTCTTCTGCCATGACCCAGCAACCTCTCCTTTGAAGGAGATTTCATCTGTTTCTACATCAGGCTATCTAGATCCTTATGGCTGTTAGCTACTGCCCTCCTCCAAGAAGATTCTCCCTCTTATTTCAAGAAGTTCCTGGCTCACTATCTTTCTCTCCACCCCAACCCTGTTCTCATTTTTAGAGATTTCAAAAGACATGTTCCCTTCAAAACCCCTGGACTGCCCCTTCTATGATCACTAGATATGTTTCCATCCATACCCAGTCCTTTGGCCATAGGAAAGTCTAACGAGCCTAGAAACATAAACAAACCTTTGAGGGAATGAAAAGGTGCAGGGGAGTGGGATAGGCAGAAGCATCCACAGGAAGGCATAGCTTGGGGTGCTGCCTCCTTTCCTGAACATTGACATGCCCCCATTCTGCAGGGCGGAATGTTACTGTGAAGTAGACCAATTACCAGCAGTGGACCACTCCCAGCCCACTAGTTGTCAACCACAGTTATGTTCTTGACAATCCTCTCTGGGCTTCTCCATAAGTGCTCCTACATAACATGGCAAGTTTTTCTACATTAGAGATTATGAGATACCCACCTGGAGCCAACTCTCCCGGAAACAAAGCTTTGCACTGCTATGCCATCCATCAAGTCTCCAAATTATTGCTTCATTATTTCTCTAAGTTTTGTAAATTCTCATAATGACAGACCCAACAATATTAAAATATGAATACCAAAATTCATTCAAAAGCCAGACACAAATGGTCTTTAGATTGCTTTTTATATTATTCACAGGACTATTTGATTTCATTAGCATGAATAATCAAGAGCCTACTCCATTTGCTAATTACATCTATTTTCAAAGCCCCCAAAGACTAATTCCAAAGTCATTTCAAAAGATTACTTTTAATAATATCAACAATAATTAGTAATTTATATAGCTTCAGTAATTCTTGGTTCATCTCTGCAGTGAGCATCACATAGTAATCCAGTAAGTATATATTTGTGTTTAATACTTATAAAAAAAGAAATTTACATGATAACTTTGTTGTATATTTAAAAGAAACAGGAAAGGGATTTGTTGTTTCATGTTTGATCATCTTTTCGTTATACTGTGTTATGGAAATGCTTGTTTTATTCCATAAATTAAAAATAAATGTTTTAAAATATATATGTTCTATGTTTTTAAAAGGAGATTTCAGGAGAATGGTATATAACTTACAAAGGAAAACTTAAATTCTAATATTTTATGATTATCTTAAAAGCCAATCAGAGTTGAGAAAAACTGCATAAATATACTATTTCATATACATTTCTATTACATACGTATATACTATTTCATATACTATGAAATCTAGGTATAATATAATTTAAATACTCTATGATGTACATACAATAAAAAAAGCATTTAGTTCTTTAACTTGTACTTATTGGTCTTATAAAATGTGATGGTCAAAAATACTGTTGTAATTACAAGTTCCATATGCTCTATAGTTTGTATTGTTTAAATGTCTCTAGGTGAATAAACGCAGGACACTTCCAAGAAAGTTTACTTAAAAGTATCCAGGACTACATTTTAACTTCCTTTGAAATCAACTGAGTTTATGCTGTAAATATCAGAAAGACCTCAAGGACCAGCCACTGCTTTTAGGGTGCTCACAACTGTAAAGTTAATTGAGAATAAGATCTTCCCCACTCATCAACAGGCCTCATGTGGCGCCCGTTGAGGGAAGCTTGCTTGCTTGTAGGAAGGCTTGCACACTTTTTGTTAATAAGCTAATTAGGCAATGAGTCAAGTTGTGATACCTTCTATATTCTGACAGGTGAACTTTTTGCTTTGGGGGCTTGCTTACAAGAAGGGTCTTGTGATTCCCTGGTTGAGACTCTGAATGGTTGTATGTTCAAACCCCTCCCTACCCCCTGACTGCTCAGAGGTAAAGGTTCTCTTGATCCAGTGGTGAATGTAAAGTATAGATAGCAGTACTGTTTTGATTCAGTCAGTAGAGCCCTGTCTGTTGGTCTTTATTATTTCTCTTCTCTGTATTTTCTCTGTTTGTATTTTATGTAATTAAAGAAGATTGACCCCTGAAACAGCTATCGTTCCTAGTAAAGCAGATCTAAGAACCTGGGTTAGCAGCCATTCTGGGTATGCCAGTGTGCTTGCCATTACAACAACCTAGCCATCCATACAAAATTAACCCACAAGCTCTGTAAGTGGTCATATATGTTGGCCCTTATGGGTCATGCAATTGGATTTTTAAAAATGAGTGGGACAGTAAAAACAGACCCACATACACACACAAAGACACACATATATAAATATGAGGCCCCTTTAAACATGTGGCCTCTGGAAAGGTGAACAAATGAGAAAAAATAGCAGATCCACCATCAGAATCACCCCATGTTAGAGCTGGAAGTAATTTAGTTGCACTCCATTTTACAGAGAGAAAACAAAGGCCCAAAGTCACACACCTTCTAAGTAATCTATTTGAATAGAGGTTTTCTGACCAGGAGGAGTTTGGAGCTATTTAGACTACTACTTGTGGACTACCCTTACTTAACGAAAGGATTTGTTCTGTAAAACCTGGACTCACTCAAAAGTCCACACCCAAGAACCTAGAAGGCCACATGTGGCCTCGAGGCTGCAGGTTCCCCATCCCTTCACCTCTTTCATCTATATGAGGAACAAAAGGGTTGACTTTGCCTTAAAAATTGTCAGTTTTAAAATACTGTATCTGGTCAGACTATTTAAATGCAAGTTTCCAGCTCTAACAATCTTCTACAATGACTTTGCAGATGCTTAGTCCCTTTGTTGATGTTACTCAGGTATAATTCGAAGTTATGACACAGTTTGACTCAAGATATGATGAGATACTGAAACTTTAGAAGTTGCCTCTTTTTCCTGCAGAATAAGCTAAGAGCAGAGGACCAGAAAACTGCTTTGCCTGGGATATTCTGAGCCTGGGAGCCCAGATTATGCTATCAGGAATTATTCAGATATCTTTAAGCCCAATTATCTTCAAGAACAAGTCTTGCTCTTGGCAAAATCATGAAGTACACAGAGACCTTGGTTCCCCACTTCTCTTTCTCCAATAAGTGGCCTCTCTGAACACTTCCAGACTGTTAGAAAGCCTCGTGCTTCTCCCTTGTATCTTCCCCCACCCTGAGCCCCAATCAGGCATGCCGCTTAGGAAACAGAAACGCAGAAGTGAGTACAGCCATAAGCACAACTCTAGTCCAGTAAAGTGCTCACATACAAGGTGACCTCATGGGTCTTATCACTGCTTGCTCTATACTAGTAAAGGCTAGGAAGTGGAGTTCAGGGTGGGCATACTAGCAACCAAGCCACGTACCCCTATGTCTAGGAGCAGGAATCTAGAGCTGGAAGATGTCTCAGAAGTCATCTAGTCTAATGCCTTCATTTTATGGAGGACAGTAGGGCCCAGTGAGGTTAAGTGATTGTCCTGAGGTCACAAAGATAGTGTCAGTCTGGATTCAAACTCAGGCTCCTGGGCTCCAAATTTGGAAGAAAAGTTTAGAAAAGTTTCCTCTAGACCACAGTGACACACATACACACAAAAAACAGTGAAAACTGTGAAAGTACCACAGGATGGGCTCTTAGCCTCCACTCTCTCTCACTCTCATGTTGAAACACATACTCGCTTGCTACCATCCCTGACTCTTGTTCTATATTCTAACACCTTTCCCCAACACCCTTACCACATATACTAGCATTCTGCCTATTTCCTGACTCCCCAAACAACCCACAAAGAAAGGACTACAAGTAAGAAAATATTTATAGCAGCTTTTTTGATACAGCAAAGAACTGGGAATTAAAGGGGCACAGAGACTCACAGGTTCATGTAGAACCAATCCTCTTTATCTGCTCTACTATGTATAGAGAAATATCCATTTTATTTAGTGTTTATTAAGTTCAGAAAGGGGCAGCTAGGTGGTACAGTGGATAGAGTACTGAATGTGCAGGCAGGAAGACTCATCTTCCTGAGTTCAAATCAGGCCTCGGACGCTTACTAGTTGTATGACCCTGAGCAAGTCACTTTATCCTGTTTGCCTCAGTTTCCTCATCTGTAAAATGAGCTGGAAAAGGAAATGGCAAATCACTCAAGTATCTTTGCCAAGAAAGTCCCAAATGGAATCACAAAGAGTCTGAAATAACTGAACAACAATAAAAGTTTAGAATTTCAAAAAATTAATAATCCAAACAGAATTGCAGTCCATTGCTCTCTTTTCCAGCTTCCAATACAATGGCAATAGGTGTAGAGGGAGCCAATTGAAAAACATTTATTATATTCTTTGTTCCAAAGACAAAAATGAAACAGTCTCTGCTCTCCAGGAGTTTACATTCTATCAAGAGAGGCAAAAGGTACATAAAGATCTAGATACAAAATACATACAACATAAATACCAAGTAAACTTTCAGTGGGGCAGGTACTAACAGCTAGGGAGATGAGGAAAGGCTTTATGAACTTTTTTATATTATGGATATCCCTGGGCAGTCTGGTGAAGCCCACGAACTTCTTCTCAGAATAATGTTTATAAATACATAAAATATAATATACCCTAATACAAAAAAAAACTAATTATATTGAGATGCAGTTATAAAACTACCTATATATATATATATGTAAGTAAGGTGAATTTTAGTTTAAGTAAAGTGGATTTTAGTGTGTGTAAAATGGATTTTTGTTATTATTTCTTAGAGTTCAATTTCCCAGTATCTGTGGCCACAACAATCTCTGTTTCCCAGGTATTAGATATGAGTTCCCAGGCTCATCGTTCAAAACAGCTCCACCACGCTTGTGCAGCATTATATAAGGGTAAATAATATAAATGTGCACTGAAACTGTAAACATCCACTGCGACTGCACAGTAAGATATAGGGATGAGGCGATGTAAACTTGTGAGGCTATTGCTGGAAATATGCCTTCTTTGTCTGATGCCCTATAAAACAGGTGGGCCCTGGTCAGTGAGTTGGGGAACCTTTACGGTTGAATGCACAAGCTGGATTGGGAGGAGGAATCTGTGTTTGCCTCAACCTCAACTGGTCCCCATTGAGGCTTGAGGGGATTTAGGGGAACCCTTTAGGGTTCAATGCACAAGTTGTGCTTGTCTCGATTGACCCCATCGAGACGTAGGGGTAGTTGCCCCACCATTCTCACCAGCCCCTGTGAGAAGGGTGATTAGGAAATGCTGTAGGAGTTTGTGGTGCTTCTGTTATCAGCAGTACTGTGTTAGAGAAGACTAGACTAGAATAAAGCTTATTATTAACCCCTTTGAAGCTGTCTTTCCTGTCTGACCAGATCATGTGTGAACCTGTTAGAAGCTGGAGTATGAGACCTCAAGTGCTTCCTGTGTGTTATCTGGCCAACAATAAAGCTAGGTGATTCGGTGGATAGAGTGCTGGGCTTGGAGTCAGGAGAACGTGAGTTCAAGTCCAGCCTCAGACACTTACTAGCTGTATGACCCTAGGCAAGTCACTTAACTCTGTTTACCTCAGTTTTCTCACCTGTAAAATGCATTGGAGAAGGAAATGGCAAATCACTCCAGTATCTGCCAAATAAACTCCAAATAAACTCCAAAAGTTGTGTTGAACTCCAAAAGGAGTTCAACACAACTGGAAATGACTAAACAACAGCAGTTGTAAAATATTTTTTAAAAAACAAGTTGATAGACCGCTCTGTGGCACTTAAGCATGAGATTCTATGAGACAGAGGTGGACACCTCACTCATCGATCACCTGATTGGCTGAAAATGTACAAGGCTCCATGCAAAGGTTATCTGGCACTCACTCCCACCTAGAAAGGCAAAGGAGTTCTCCTGCTTCCTTTGAAAAAGGAAAAGGGAGACAATCAATAGCTCAGCAAAGTAGTCAATATGGGGAGAGCAGTGATCAATACCAACACCTGGTCATCTTGTTAAGTCATGAGTGTAATTAGGAGCATTGATAATAGTTAAACTATTCCTTTAGGACCTACATATACCAACTAAATCCAACCAAGGGAAGAGGAAGGTGGAGACACCTCCATGGTACTGATGACAAAGAGAAAAACTATTATAAGATATGTACTGCCCTGCCCCTAGCAGGGGCATAACTAGGGCAGGGGGATCAAGCCTTTGCTCCAGAGTGCCAGACACCTGTACTTCTCCCCAGCTGGGTATGTTTCCTCCCTCTTGTTGTGCCATAGTCTCTTGTTCCTTTGTTCAGACTCAGGCCATCACCCCAGGGTCTCATTTAGTGACACTTTTCTCTACCGTTTTCTACCATGTCTTCACTCCTAGCTCCTCTCAGTGGCAAGGATCACATTTTCTGATGGGATCTCCTGGATCAACAGTACCTGTGATCAAACTATCCTCTGAACCACTGCCAGGACTTCACACCGCTGCCAGAGGAAGCAAATTTGGAAGTAACTTGGACTTTGCCCATTACTCAGATTAACTGTACTAGACAGTTCTGAACTAGAGTTCAGATAAACTGTACTACCCTAAAATTATATTGTTATGATCGTCCTTATCACTGTCTCTGTACTTGTATATGCTGGGGGTAGGGAGGTAATCAAACCACAAGCCTTACACGTACCTTTTACATACTCATCACCAGCAGGGATAAATGGATGAATAAAGATGAGGAAGTGAATGAATGAATGAGCATTTATTATGTGCCACGCCCTGAACTAAGTGTAAGCAATACAAAACAGAAAAGCAAGATTATCCCTGCTTTCAAGGAGCTCATGTTCTAATTGGGGGAGACAATACAAAGCAAGTATTCCAGCTTTCTGGGCCTGCAGTTTCAACTATCCCATTCTCCCTATAGTCACAATGAAATACACACTCCCCCCATAATCACATGCCCAGGCATCCCTGCCTCTCCTTTCATGTTCTAACACTCACAGCATCTATGCTTCCTTTCAACAATCCCTTGATACATACATAATATTGCACCTATTTCCTGAGAGTTCTAAATATCGAGTCCCCAATCCTCACCCACAACCAGGAGAGGGAGTGAGCAGTCTTCCCCTGCAAGTGCCAGCATCTCCCACCTTACAAAACTGGGAACTGACTACCCAGGGCTCTCCACTGTGATTATAAACATGGCAAGGAATGGCAGTGTATCATACTGTTATTTTCTGACTTCCTCCCAACACTTATTGCCCCTTAGTCAAAAATATAACAGTCCCGCATCTCATTTCCTTTTGGATAGCCCTGGGTAGTATTGTTAATCATATCTTGGTATTAGCCAGCTAACTTACTTCCCTTCCCAGGTAATGTAATAACTTTAAGCCATTGGAGGAAAAAAGCCAAACAAACAGTTTGCAGAAAGCCCTCAAGAAGAGAGTCTAATTGTGGATATTTTGAGAACTGGGTCTTTTTTACCCCTGGTTGAGATCAAGAGAAGACTTTCTATCTCTCAGGGTGGGGAAGGACATCATGAGATTTAATCTCTACACCCAGGCCCACATGTGGCTATGAATACACACTTCTGTTCTTTCACTCTTTGCCTGCTCTTAGGTGAAAGAGTACTAGACCATGATGAGCTCTTGTGAGCTTCAAAAGGCCCAAGAGTTGGAATCTGTTACAGGTTTTGCTGACAGCTGAGCCTGGTGAGGAATGAAGTCTCAAGAAACCTGCTTGAACTAGCACAGAAGGGGATCAAAGGAAGCTGACAGGGAACAACACTGACCCACCCATTAGCTATGTCACATTCACAAGTAAACTGGGGACCGGGGGGTGGGGGGAGCATGCTATCTAGAAAATTCTTTAAGGTTGAGCACACTGTCCCCAGGGACTGAGGTGATCCAGAGAAAAGTATGCTTCCAGGTGTTGGGGAAAATGGTTTCTGCTTCTCTTCTTGGTATATCTTCTCAGTAAATGTAACACTTTTAAAAGGTAGGGTTGGGGAAAACAACAGACCAATAGGAAAAAATACTTTGGAGTCTTGAAGTCACTGTATCTTTGGAGAGCATTTCAATCTTACCACATTCATGTCACTATCTACTTTGTCTACAGCTGAGTCTGTCTCTATTCAAGGAAAATACTTTCTCACTTTCTATGGGTGACAAAACGTCATTAAAGACTGAAGTGCCCTGTGGATGTTCCAATACATTTGAACTAGCACAGGAGGGGATCAAAGAGCGGGCAGGGAACAACACTGACCCGTCCATTAGCTAAACCATGTTCAGAAGTGAACTGGGCAAGGGCAGGGAGGGGGGAGAGGAGGAGCATGCTTTTCCCTGGTTAAGATCAAGGGAAGACTTTCTATGTCTCAGAGTAGGGAAGGACATCATGGGATTTAATCTCTACACCCAGGCCCACATGTGGCTCTGAATATACACAGACTTCATAGGATCAGAGATCTAAAGCTGGTAGGCACCTTGGAGATCATTTATTTAGTTCAACCCCAAGATAAGAAACCCAGAGAAGTCACCCATAAGTGGTATGCCTAAAGTCACACAGGGAATAGGTTGTCATAAAGATAGTGCTAACCTATTTGGAGCCTGACTCCAAATCCAGCATCTTTTCCAGATACCAGTTGCTATTTCCTTCACCACCAGCAAAAAATTAGCAGAGACAGCCTCTGTCAAGCTATGTGAGGGGTATTCTCAAGAAGCCAGAAAAGGCACCTTGTGCTGACACAAACCAGAAATGAGATCTTTATGGTCTTGGGCAACTTGACATGGGAAGCTCATAGGAGAGACAACCAGCTAATGAAAATTTAAGTAGCATCGTCTACAGTAAATAACCAAGTTTTTGTGCTGTCCTTTCTGTCTGAAGGAGAGCTAAGTGCTTGCCTGAATAAACCATGGTAACTTATAATTAACCAATGTCTCCTTTTAATTAGTTTCAACTTGCTGCAGGCTCCCCCTCTGCCTCTTGGTTTTAATGCAACCCTAAAAGCACTGCCAGCCATCAGTTAAAGTTAAAAACAAACAATGCCTCCTTGACCCAGACAACAGGTAGGCTCACTAAATTGCAAACGCCCAAATGGTTTACGTGGGTGTGGCCACTGAGGAATGCTACAGTTTCTGGGAGCCACAGGTGAGAGTTGAGTGCCAGGTAGATACCAAAGGTGAATGAAAAGCCCTGAAAAGGGTTTGGCAAGCCCTCACATCTGTTAGCCTCCTTGCACACCCCACAAACCCCCTTGATGTCATTGGTCTTCAAAAATGAAAGACAAACAACAATAAATGGCAGCCTGGCTAGGCAGCCAAAATGTTTCCATAAGCCATTGGTGCTTGGTCTTATCATCTAACCAGATAAGTTAACGTGGCTTTTCAAAAACCCAAACACATAGTCTATTGAATTACTGCCACTGACTCAGAGCATTTAAATACATGACAACACATTAGAAATGTTTGGCCAATCAATTACTTCAGGATGGCTGGGTAGGGAATACAATGAATTTAGGGAAGGTATATGAATAAAAATATTTTCAGTTTATTAGTCTGAAATGAAAGGAACTGATATTTTCTTCATATGTATTTAGCAGCTCATCATAGTTGCCCATTATGGTAATTGACAGCTTAGGAGAATTTTTCTATCCTTAAACAGAGAACGTTTTACTTATCTGGAAACAAATTTGGTTTTAGGTATAATTTTACCTAGAAACTTATAATCTGGTATAAGTAGTGAGAAATTCTGGTCATGTTATGCCTTCAAGGGTTTAAGCTACATGTGAGTCAAAGAGTGGAGTATGTCCCACCTTAATCACAACCCCTCTAGCACCATACTTATTGCCCAAACAAGAATTAGGTTCCCACCAATACAACCTTTCTCATCCCTGATGAGTAAAAGTCACCAGGCTCAAGGTAGGAAAAAAAATGTTATCTGTGATTCCTAAACCATTGTCAATGATCTTTAAAAAGTCACAGAAAGCAGGATAGTTGCCACAGGACTGGAGACAACAAATGTCCTGATTTAAAAAAAAAAAAAAAAAAAAAGGAAAAGAATGTAGTCTCCAAACTAGAAACCAATGAGTTTGCTTTAAATTCTGCAAACTGGTTAGTGAACATCTAGAAGAGGAAGCAGTAACCAAAAAGTCCCAATAGAGCTTCATCAAGAACAGGTAGTGACAGACTACCATCATCTTCTTTTTTTTTTTTTCAGGCTTACTGGATTGGTAGATCCAAGTTACTATAGTTACTATAGTTACTATAGTTACTATAGTTACTTACTTAGATTTTAGTAAAAGTGAAAAAGATTTTAGTGCTATTCCTGTGAACAAAAAGGAGAGGTGTGAATGAAACAACAATTAAATAAGATGAATTGCCTGACTCTTAAGAGAAGTAAATAATGGTTTGAATTTAACTTGGAAAAAAGTTTTTCAGTGGAATAACCCAAGGCTCTCCCTGCACTTTTTAACAATGACTTGGATTGTTGGTGACACAAAGCTAGAAGGGCTAGCTAACCCAGTAGATGACAAAGTTAAGGTCCAAGATGACCTTGTCAAGCTAGAAACATAAGACAATTAAGATAAAATTTAATAGGGATATACATAAAGTTTTATACGTGGTTTGAAAAAAAATCAACTTCACAAGTACAAGAAGAGGGGCTTTGGCTAGACAGACTCAGTCAGTCAATAAACATTTATTAAGTGCCTACTATGTGCCAGCACTATGCTAACTGCTTGGGGTACAAATAGAAAAAAGACAGTCCCTGTCCTCAAAGAGCTTACAATCTAAAGGGGGAAGACAACACACAAAAGGAAGCTGAAAAGGGAAAGAGGGAATAGCAGTTTGCCTGCAAAATGTCTGGGACTTTAAAGTGCTCTATAAGCTCAACATGTTACTTTTGTATGGAGCTTTAAAAGTGTCAAAATACGGAATGTGATAGTCCCTCTCTACCCAGTTGTGGTTGGACATCTGGATTATTGTTTTCAGTTGTAAGTATCACATTTTAGGACATCCTGGAGAGCATCCAGAAGCAAATAACATAAATGGTTAGGGAACTGGAGGCTTTAGTATATGGAGGTTAGTTGAAGGTAATGAGTATGACTAACCTGGAGAAGAGAAGCTCTATCAGGACATGTTAATGGTCTTGAAATATGTGAAGGGCTGGTAAATTTGTTCTGCACAGCTCCATAGAGATAGGAGTCAGGAGTATTGGAGGGGAGTTGCATCAAGTCAATGTAAGGAAAAATCTCTTAATTTGAAGACTCAGAAAATGAAATAGCCTGCCTCAGGAAGACCTTTAAACAAAACCCAGATGACCATTTTCCAGGTGTCTGTAGAGTGCATTCCTGTTCATTTATGGGTTGGACTAGAATTCACCTTGAGGCTGCAGGTTCCCCACCCCTGGACTAGATCATCTCTGACATTCTTTCCAACTCTGTGATTCTGGAAATCAAATTGGCAATTTGCCCCTACAGACCTGAACAGGCTACATGTAGTAACCAATCACAGAATTGGTCAGATAACCATCAGTCCTTCAAGGTCCACTTCAAGTGCTACATGTTCTTTTAAGCCATCACTGATTCTTAGAATTGAACCCCACCATCAGCTAGAAGTTCTATCTTCCTCATCTGACTCATAACACTTCAGACTCTTCCATTACTATTTTATTTAACTATGTATTCTGTTTTATAACAGACACACACCCACCCACCGAGTAGATTTTAAGCTCACTGGAGGCAAGGATCTTTTTATTCCCCTGAATCACCTGGAAAGTTGCATTGTACACTGTAGGTACTTAGAATGGATGAATGAATGAATGACAAATATCGGCTAAACCCACCAAATAAAGCACTGACATCAATGAATGGGGATTTGGTCTGGTGGAGCTGGTTGTGGAAAAGTCATGCTAAGGCAGGTGTTGGGTGGAAACTGTCACTTTGCTTTCAGCAATTTGGGGAAGGCTGAAGCAAGGAGGTGGGGTTTCAGATCTTTGAACAGAGGAAAGGGAGGTGACTTATTGAGGTCATCAGGGATGGGCAGTCCTGGCAGGCTTAGGGTGTGGAACATAGACTAGGCTTTGACAAGTCAGGACAAATGTCCTGGGACTATCCAGTTTGGGGAACCACATGGAGTTAGCCTTAACTGAAATTTGTAGTCTTCATCTCATGAAGTAAATTGTGAACTAAGAGAGTTATGTTGCCAGCTCTATCAGAGAATGTTCGAACATCTGTCCAGCAGCCTATAGGAATAAAATTTTCTCTTGGAAAAGTATGAGTTAACTGGCTAATGAGTTTTTCTCCAACTTAAGCAACATCACATAGGATATAATCATTCCCCAGTAACTTCATATCACAGACTCATTATTTTCCTCTTTACACGCACCTCTTTTCCAATCTTCCCTATTTTTATTGAAGGCACCATTATCCTTTCACTCATATTTGTAACCACAAGGTCATCCCTGGTTCCACTGATAGATTTAGCAGACTTGTAGATAAGGAGAATCTACCATGATTTTAACAAAGCATTTAACAAGGTCTTTTGTGATATTCATGAGAACAAGATAAGGAGATGTGGGCTAGATACTACAATAATTCGGTTTATTCAGAAGTAGTTGAATAGTTGGACCCAAAGAGGAGGCATTAATGGCTAAAATGTTAACTCGAAAAGAAGTCTCTCATGGAGTGTCCCAGGAATCTGGCTTGATCTTGCACTATTTAACATTTTATTAATGCTTAAAAAAGCCAAGGTCTCCCACTGCATCTGTGACCATCACCAGTCTTCCTCTTGACCTATGTCTTACCACTGGACTCCAATGACTCTGAAGGAGATAGTGAGGCTGATGACTTTGCACAGCTCTGCCTCACTTAAATTCAATTCACTTACAAGTCAAGACATCACCCTCCTGATGTCATTGGTCCTCTTGGAGAAAGATGGATGAACAACAACAATGCTTTGAAGAAAGACAAATATTACACGATTACCAAGAATTGGAACGAATGGTTGACATACTCCAAGAGTCAGGATCCTAAGTGTCTGGCACTCATTCCCATCGTTCCACAACACCCTAGTTCAGGCCATCCTCACCTCTTATCTGAACTATTGTAATAACCTCCTAACTGCCTTGCCTCAAATCTCTCACCCTATCCAATCAATCCATCACACTACTCCCAAATTAATATTACTAAAGCACAGGTCTGAACACGTTATTCCTCTGGTCATGAAGCTTCAGCAGAAATAAAAAAAGCATTTATTGAATATTTACTATGTGTAATAATGTGCTAGGCAACACAGGAGAGTAAGAAAATACTAAGAATAAAATATAAACTCTTCCATTAATCTTTTTAATTATTTATTTTATTTTAATTTACAAAATAAAACAAGCAATTCCATAACAGTATAATAAAAAGAAGATTGTACATGAAACTGCAAATCTATTATGTAGAACTTGCTACTCCTTTCAAATAAATAATAAAATTATCATGTAAATTTCTTTTTTTCTTTTTCTTTTTCTTTTCATTTCTTCCTCCCATCCCTACCACACAAATATGTATATATAAATAAATGTAAAATCATTCTTTACGTACTCCTATTTATCAGTTCTTTCTCTGGAAAGATAGTCTGACTCCAGTCTACTTTACCAGTTCTTTTCCACACTTCCCTCCTTCACATACTCCATATTCTGATAAATTGGCTTACCTATTGTTTCCTACCCAAACTATTATCCCTTCCATCTCTATGTCTTTGCATAGGCTGTCTCCATGCCTGGAATGCCCTCCCTCCTCATCTCCTTATAGAATTTTTAGTTTCCTTTAAAACTCAGCTCAAATGTTACTTCCTATAGAATGTACTCTGATTCCTCCCCCTAGAATGTGATACCCTTCCTCCAGAAATTACTTCGTATATATCTGGTATTTAATTCTCTGTGTACAAGTTGTTTTCCCCCAGTAGAATATCAATTTCTTCAGAGCAGGGATTGTTTCATTTTTCTCTTTTCATTCCTAGCATAGCACAAGTAGGCACCTGATGAATGTTTATTGGATGAACAAATAACAAATTAGAATACTAAGTTGAAGCTAATAAGCTGAAATTTGTAGGAAAAATAAAACCTTACACTTGGGTTAAGAAAAATCAACATCATATATACAAGATGGGAATGCATTACTAGGCACCAGTGCTTCTCCAAAAGATCTAGGGGTTTTAGTGACTTGACTAGAAACCCAACAGGAGTCAACATTGTGATTGGTGTTGATTGCTGTGCTTGTCCTTTGTTCTCGAAGAGGACCATGACATCGGGGAAATGATGACATGACTTGCAGTTGACTTTGATTTGAGTGAGGGAGGGCTGTGCAAGGTCACCAGCCTCACTTTCTACTCCAGAGTCATCTGGATCCAGTGACCAGATATTCACCAGGATGACTTGAGATGACCCAGGGGGACCATGGCCCTTTCAGACTCAGGCTTTTTCATGTACTCACTTAGAGTGAAGTAAAGCCCATTCAGTGAATAGACCTCTTTAAGAAGTGAGTCAAAGGATGGCCCCTTTAACATTTAACATTGTGATATGGCAGACAAAAATGCTAATCGATCTTACCCTACATTAGGAGGATGGTTATATGGTTATGCACCTGAGCAACTAGGAAGACTGGTGGTAAATTTAACATAACTTTAGAAGGATGGAAGGGATGGCTTTTGGTGAAAAGAGTGCGAACTAGAAGACAGAAAACTTCTCCTACCCTCAAGAAGCCTAACAAGATCCTATCAGATTCATAGCCATAAGCTATTTGGAGGCTTTCCCATTCAAATCCAGAGTGCATTGAACTATCTTTTAGAAATTAGAAATATTCAACAATTCACACACTTAATCAGATTGTCATTTGGGATGTTATTTCAGAAGTTTAAATTTTTTTAAGAATCAAATTTTGCTGATAATTTATCACATGAAGAAGACTCTTCCACCCCCACCGCACTCCCACACTGGTAGAATGGGTGGATGAGAACAATATGTTCTCAGAACAATCTGGAGCGCTCAGAGTGTGACCAGACATTGAAGACACCAAGGTCATGCACTACATTCCAGGGCATCACCCGTAGTCTTGACTTTCATCTCTGGAAGAGAGAGTAAGGCTGATGACTTTGTTCAACTATGTCTCATTTAAGTCCAATTCACTTGCAAGTCAAGAGATCACCCTCTGATGTCACTGGTCCTCTTCAAAAATGAAGGACAAACAACACAACAACAACATTGGGAGAGGCTAGACTATTTAATTTATATTTGCAGTAATGGGTAGCACATTTTAGGAAGGACATTAATAAGCTGGGAAACATCTAAAGGAATGTAATAAGGATAGTAAAAGGCCTTAAGATCACATTATCTGAGCACCATTTTAAGAAACTAGAGAAGATTTGGTGCAGGTTTGATACGGAAAAACTTAGAGCTATCCAAATGTGTAATAAATAGGCTGCCTGAATAGGTAGTAGGGGGCAGCTAGGTGGCACAAATACAGTGTCAGGCCTCAAGTCAGTAAGACCTGAATTCAAATCCAGTCTCAGACACTTACTAGCTGTGTGACCCTTGGCAAGTCATTTAACCCTGTTTGCTTCACTCCTCATCTGTGAAATGAGCTGGAGAAGGAAATGGCAAACCACTCCAGTATCTTTGCCAGGAAAACCCCCAATGGGGTCAAGAAGAGTCAGACATGATTGAAATGACTGAACAACAAAACAGGTAGTGAGCTCCTCCTCATCAGACATCTTAGAAAAGCTAGATAACCATCTGTCAGTTACATTGAGGAAGATAACATAGTTTAGATATGGATTAGACAAAATGGCCTCTGAAGTCCCTTCCAACCCCAAGATCCTGTGATACTATCATATTCTGACCTTTGCCCTGTGATCCATGTCCAACCATTCTTATTGATTTTATGGCTACATCTCTTGTATCCATCCCTCTTCTCTACCTAGCTCACATTACTCATCACCTCCTGCCTAGGATACTATTGCAATATTCTCTTATTTGGTTTCCCTTCTTCACCTTTCTCTGCTTTACCCATTCTTCCACACAGCTGCCAAATGAATCTTCATAATACCCAGTTCTAACTATATCACTCTTCTACTTAAAAGTTTCCCTGTTGACTCTAGGATTTAAAACAAAACCCTCAGTCTAGAACACAAAACCTTCCATAGTTTGGTTCCAGTCTACCTTAATAGACTCATATCATCATCCACTCTACATCCCAGCCAAACTGGCCCAAACTCAGCATTCCATTTCCTATGTCCATGTCTTTACTCAGATTGTCACCCTCCATGCCTAGCATGGCCTCCTTCTTCACCCCAACCTCTGAGAATCTTCAGTTTTCTTCAAGTTCTTGTTCAGGTACAACTTCCTGCTCTGAGCTTTTTCTTATCTCCCTATATCCTCCACCCTCCAGTTATTTGTGCTTTCTCCCTCCTCAAATACTTGGTATTTACTTAACATTTACATGTTGTCTCCTATTCTTTTCCCATCCCCTCACCCAGAACATAAGCTCCTTGAGGGAACAGACTTTCATTTTTGTCTTTGTATCTCTGGTGCCCACAACGGTGCCTAGAACATAGCAGGAAATTAATATGTGTTATATGAGCTGAATTGAACTGCTTTTACAAAGAAGTCCAACACTGTCTGCAATGCCTCCATGGGGTCATAGCAAAGTCTGGATTCTGTATACATTTTGTCTATACTTATAATATGTGCACAATATTTCCCCTGGATAGACTGTAAGCTCTTTGAGGGCAGGAACTGTTTTATCTTTTGTCTTTATATCACCAGTGCCTAGAACAGAGCCTGGATCAAAGTGGGTGCTTAATAAATGCTTGTTCATTAATTGATTGAATGCGACAAACCTTGGTGAGCTACTAGGACCAAAAATTCAGTTAAGCAGGAAGCTTCTAGCAGATGTTCAGGGTTAACATTGAAGTAGCTCTTATTCACCACCAGCAAGCAGGTAATCAGCAAATGTTACAGTGTGGGGGTTTCCTGATGCTACCTTGGGAGCTGCTTATAATATATTCCTGACACTGTTGCGAAGTGAAGATAGTTGGAGCAACGTTACATAGGCTGTGCTTGTACTGAAAGTCTGAGCAAACAAGGGTTTTAAATCGATGGAGGTCAGCCAAGATAGAGAAAAATAGGCAGGTGCTCTATAGATCCAGGGCAAGCAAAGGTCTGGGTCCAAAGCAGTCATTTGGGGCGAGGTCCAAGCAAGTAGACAAGCAGGATCCAAAGTCCAGTAGGCCACAGAGTCAGTGGCAGGATCTTTGACAGAAAACTGTCAGGACCCCAGTCTCTGAAAACAGGGGGAGCCAAGGAACCCAGCAGAATCAGCCATCATCTAGCCTACATCTAGGCTATTTCTCCTTCTACCCAGAGGAAGCAGCATTGTGTTCTGATACTGATAGGGAAGAAGAAGACAACACCCACTAGGTGGAAGAGAAACCACCAGGACAGGATGGAGCCCTTTTGCTAGATAAGATGATCACCCTGGGGTGAGACTCTCAAGGGAAACCTTGAAACTGCTCTAGATAAAAGGCTCTCTATTTGGGCTCTAAATTCCACTGGCATAACAAAAGCTTCTAAGGGTCCCCCTGGTTGCTTTTTAAGACTTCTGGCTTCAACTCCAATCTCTGAGCCATACTCCTGTTTATCTGACCCAACTCTTTGACTGTTCTCTGCCTGACCTCCACCACTTAAATTCAACCAGCCTATTTCTGTGGTCAGGCCCTGTCACTGTCCTAGTCCTGAGCTCCAACCCTGCCTGAAATTACCTGATGCTGATACCTGTCTATTTTAATTCTGATCCTTCTCCAACCCTGCTTATCCATCCCTGGTATCCACGCTTATCCTTAGTGTCTTCACTACAACTAGTTATATCCTTGTATACAAATTATACTATGTATATCTACCCTAAGGGCAGGTCCTAGATTGGAGGTAAGTAAGGTCTGTGACAGAGTGAGGTCGATGGTACTGTCCATATTCCATTAGCTCCCTAGAGTCAAATACAAACTCCTCTGATATTCAGAGCTCTTTACAACCTAGCTCCAACCCACCTTTCTAGTCTTATTATCCATTACTATCTTACATGCACACTCTACTGTCCAGCCAAACCAGCCTTCTTTCTGTCCCTCACATACAACACTATATCTCCCATTTCTGAATCTTTACACAAGCTATCCTATGCTTCCTCCTCAATTATGTCACTAAGAATTCCTACTTTCCTTCAAAGTTCATCTCCAAAGATTATATTCTACCTGAGACCTTTTGTGGTTCACATCCCCTCCAGCTACTAGTGTCTAACCTACAATCACCTCGCATTTATTTTGTATACATCTAGCATATAGCTATGCCCATACCATCTCTTCCGAAAAAAAGTAAGCTATTTGAGGGCAGGAACTATTTCATTTTGTCTTTGTATCTTTAGTCACTAGCACAGTGTCTGATACATTGCTAAATGCTCAGTTTGACCATTAATCATTAACAAATGATTATTTGACTGAACCCTCCTCTATTTGACTACCAATGGCAAACTCTACAGAAGGTCCTGTGAAGGTTAAAGTCAGAATGTAATGCTAACAAGTCCAAATCTACAAAAAGATTAAGTCAAGGAACTTAGAGGGCAGAGATATGATCATAGATTCAGAACTAGAAGGAGTTTTATAGATCAAAAGATCATAAATTTAGAGCTGGATCTTAGAGGTCTTCTTATCCAACTCCCTCTCATTTTAGAAATGAGGAAATGCAAACCCAGCCAGGATTTGAACCCATGTCCTCTGGTTTAAAATCCAGCACACTCATTCAATGCACCAACCATCTGGAGTCTAAAGGAAAATACAGGTCAAAACTAAGGATCACAAAAATGTCTAACCTATATCAAACTGTTTACTATATCAGGGATGGGAGAGGTAAGGGAAGGAAAGAGAAAATTTGGGACTCGAAATTTTTGAAAAATGAATGTTAAAAATTGCCTTTACATGTAACTAAAGGAAAATAATTTTTTAAAAAAAGAATGGAAGCTAAAAACAAACCAAAGGGGGCGGAGCCAAGATGGCAACTGGAAAGCAGTAACTGGCCTGAGCTCCCCACCAAGTCCCTCCAAAAACCTATAAAAAAATGGCTCTGAACCAATTCTAGAACTGCAGAACCCACAAAGTAGCAGAGGGAAGC
>CM053622.1:165816215-165845949 GCA_028646595.1 Phalanger gymnotis | reverse complement strand
GGCAACCAGAGTGTACGCCATCTTGGAGTGGGGGGGTGGAAATGGGGAGAAAATCTGTAATTCAAACGCATGTGAAAATCAATGCTGAAAACTAAACATATTAAAAATAAATTAAAAACAAACCAAGAATCACAAGGCCTAAGAAGCTGCAAAAGTTTGATGTTTGGGGGAAAAAAACAAGGGTACGAGTTAGACAAAGGAATGATCTCAACTTTTCATGCTTGCCAGCCTTACTGGTGCCTGAGAGTTTTTAGATATACAAGACTAAACTCAACTCTCCAATCCCACCCAAATTCCCTTCAATTGGTGATCTCATCACTGTTTCTGTACTACAGCTCATCCTTAAAACTTACATCATGCATCTCACCCTCAACCATCCCCTTAATTTACGCCCTCTATGCAGACCCCACCAATGGCTGTCAGATTCTAGCCCCTTCTCTCCCCACCAGGCCATATGCTGGTTCAAACCCTTTTGTCTCTGAAATCATCAAGAGTAGCACTTATGAATAGGGCTGCTGAATGCTAATCCTAGGGTAAAAAGTATTTATTCTCTATATTACAGTGCCTGCTTGGTGTGGGCAGCCCAGTACCTATAGGTAATGATTATAGCCAGAAGGTGGGTAATGAATATAGCCAAGTGAGAAGAACTCTGCCAGTGCAGAATGACTAGGTGAAGAAAAAAGGAAGAATATCCAGGAGAAGAAACGATCAATATAGATAAACATGGAATAATTTTAATTGAAAGGCACAAAAATGAAGAGAATGAGGTGAACCAAAATTTCAAATAATTTCTATGGTTTATTCATTTACTCATTCAATAAGGAAGTAACTACTATTTACCATCCAGGCTTCAGATTAAGCAATATCATTTTAATTGATTTCAGGAGATGTATCCTAATCAAAATATGTATTTTTCTTTAAAACTTTCATGACCTCTCTCTCTCTCTTTACCTTCAGGAAAAAATCAGGTTGAATAGATCAAATGCACAAGGCAAATCAGACTTAATGCTTTGATTTTTTTTTAAATCCTCTCTCCTTCCCACAGAAGGAATAATTGTGGTTAGCGTTTATAATTTAACATTGTTTCGAGGCAGACTGTTCTCTTATTTTCTACCTACGGTTATGTGCCATTTAAAAATTCATTTCTATTGTTATCTCTTCATGTACCATTAAATCATATTTCCCTTTATGTGTTTTACTGATAATGACTTCTCTGTCTGCAAACAATATAACACCTTTTTAGGTATTTGATACCTGCTACCAACTATAAGATTTTTCAAAGCAAGAAGCAAAATTAAGTCAAAAAGTTCTTGAGCATCCCTTATGAAAAAAAATCTTATTCTTTCCAGGAATTGTTTTCTAACTACCCAGCAGAGACAAATTTAGTTTATCATTATTTTAACATTTCCTATTATTTTTAATGATCATACAAATGATGATAAAGAAGAAGAAATAATAAACACATAATAATAATAAACAGACCAATTACCTGGCTGTTTAAGAAAATTATTTTTTTACTCAAAGAAACTATAATATTTTATCATTAAACTACCACAAATTAATTCTTTATAGCTTTCATTATATGGTTCAAAGGTCAGCCATTACTTATTAGAATAAGCTAAAAATTTTAAATGGCTATTTTTCATAGATCTTTTTTTTTATTCAAAAAGATAAGTCCATGTACAACCACAGCTGCATGCAGGAATTCTGCAATTCAATATAATTTGATTCAAGAAAGCAAAGCACACAGCCTTCTGTACAAGTTTTTATTATGTGAAAGGCTCTAAGCTAGGCTATACGGATATAAAGATAAAATGACATGTCTCTGCCCTCAAAGAGTTTACATTCAAGGACAAACTGCTATGGAATACTTAAGAATGTATCTCCAAGACAGACTTTAATGAATTGTATCTTTGGCTGAATTATAAATCAAAAATTAAATCAGTAAATGACAGTTTAAAGTTGCTGATGTCTTAATGTTAATGGACAGTTCAGTCAGTAGAGAAAGTTGACTACATCTTTGACTTGCCTCCATGTTCCCCCTTGATTAATTGAGCCCAAGAATATCCTAAGATGAGGCACAAAACTCTAGAAATATTAGAACAATATAAGGCATCAATGAATCCTTAAATTACGCTTAATGCTTCTGTTGCCACCTCACACACAGCTGGGAGGAGAAGAGGGACTTCCAGCTGGCATCCCCAAATTGGGCAGTGCTCCCAGATGCCCCAGTGTAGTTGTGACTTTTGGACCAAAAGTCCTTTCCAAAACAAGTATACAAAGATTGCTATTTGATTTGTCAGCTGTTACTATAAGCAGAGCCGATTGATATTTATAAACCCCAAGCCTTCTTTACCTCTTAGTGGTATGCTATAGCTCAAAAGGAAGTACCATTTGTGATATGGGCAGCTGATGCTTACAACTTGTGACTTTTGGAAATTTGCGTAATCTTCCTGGGTCTGTTTCTTTATCTGTAAAATGGGTGGAGTGGAGGGGGGGGGGGAGGAAGAGAGAGAAACAGATGAACCAGATGGCTTCTGGGGCTCTTTCTAGTTCCAAATTTATGAACCAGATCAACATTGCCGTG
This sequence comes from Phalanger gymnotis, assembly GCA_028646595.1. Lineage (NCBI taxonomy): Eukaryota > Metazoa > Chordata > Mammalia > Diprotodontia > Phalangeridae > Phalanger > Phalanger gymnotis. Next base: position 165,843,362 of record CM053622.1, on the reverse strand, counting down.
GACATAGACAAGTTCAAAGGTTATGCAAATACTCATCGTGAGCAAGGGGACTCCATTTCCAATCCCACAGTCAAACAAAACCTATGTGCAAGAGTGCTCAGCACCTGCTGAGGCTGCTACTATAAGTAGTGCGCAGGGAAGGATTTGATTCCAATCTGCTTGTCTTCTCCATTATGTGGTATGAGCTACTTAAAATGCACATCTTCTGTCTCTTGTGGAAACCTTCCAAAGCACTAGGAATTTAACAGCTTGGGAATGTTCAACCCTAGAAATAAAAATATCAGACTTCTGTGGCGTCAGCCTTAGGTACACGCAGAATCTATGCCCGCTTCCATGGTGCAACAGGGGCTGGAGAAGGCTCTCCTGACTGAAAATATCTCCACCCACACGTCACAGGGTTTGAAGTTCCAGTATTATGGCTTCATTTCTCTGGGTTCCTTTTCCTATGATCTTCTTTTAACATGGAACTATTTCTGAACAAAGAAGCACATTAAACTAATTCACACTAAGATGTCTATGACTCATCAGCTTTCTCGTCCACCTGATAGGTGGGACAGGCAGACATTAGAGCACTGAGAACCTGGGCAAGAGAAGAAAGCTAAAAGATGAAGAGGGGTACATAAAGAAGAGGTGCAGAGCCCTGTGTCAACTTCACAGTTTGCCTGGGGTCAAAGAGAGACTACACTGTGATATGACTGGCAGCTATGCCAAGAGGTATCTGGCATGAGATTGCTGGGCATATGAGGTCATGATTTAGTTGAAAACTGAGTTATGACCAGAAGAGTAATCATGTCAGACAACATACAATCTGAGCATGCTTCCTCCCTAGGGAGGGGGTGGGAGGCGGATGGTATTTCCTCCCTAAGGTGGTCCAAAGATAGCTGTCCCTCTCCCTCTTCTGTCAGTCTACATGACCTTTCTCCCTCACCCAGCCCCATCACTAAAATCCCATCACCATAACACCCATCCCCATGAAGATTATGGGTGAAGATCCTTAGGAACGGGCCAACTGCACCCACCATTAGATTATCTTCTGTACTATACCTCTCAAAAAAAAATCCTAGTCTTTGCCCCAAATACCTACTAACATATCTGGCAGTTACCAAGGACATCAAATGCGAAAGCATGGGACATGTTAGGTAGTATGGCCAGAAAGGAAATCCAAGGACCCAAAATAAGGGAATCAAGACAGGAGTCCAAAGCACAGAAGAATCATTCCAAAAGAGCTTTTGGGGGTCATTGTGAAGGATTCTCAGCTTTCTACTGCCTGGAATTTGACATTCTGCTTAAACTGGCCCATGCTCTCTTAAACTCTCCACAACTATAGAAGCAATTGAGCTTGTTCACCTACTTCCACAATTCCTTCTTGTAAATATGCTTCATTGCTCTATGCTTCCCTCATGATTGAGCTTGGAATTTTGTTCTCCAATTACTGGTAAGATCATGATTCACCTTGGAATAAATCACAGTTATGTCTGTATGCTCAAACACAGCCTCTTCTCCAATAGTATACTTTAGTGAAATACTATAATTCTTAATCTCCTTGAGGGCATGGGCCATTTCTGTTTCTATCTTTGTATTCCCAGCATCTAACACAGTGCCTGATACAAAGTAGACAAATGAAATAAAGCAATTAATGGTACATCCCACTTTTAAAAATCTAATTTGGGCAGTTTTCATTTTCCTTGTCTAGCATGTTACTGATACTACTCTTTGAAAGATGTCTAGTTAACACCTATATCTTTTTCCCCCATTAATCCAATCTTGAGCAGTTTCCATCGAAGTGTAAACACAGGAAGGCAATGATGAATTATTGGGAGTACCACCTTATGTATATTTTTTTGCGTATGTTTATATAGGTACACATTTTTTTCCCTGATAAAGATAAACTTCTTACTTGACTATTGTGAAAATACGTTTAGTGTGAAGGTATATGTGGAGCCTATATCAGACTGTGCCTTCTTAGGTGGGGAAGGGGGAGGAGAGGAAGGGAGAGAAAATTTGCAACTCAAAAACTGGGGGAACTAAATGTTGTAAACTAAAACTAAAAAATTGATTAATTAATTTTCAAAAAATTCCTTTTAGGAAGGAACTGTTTCATTTCTATCTTTATATCCCCAGCTCACAGCACAATTCCTGGCACAGAGGGGAATGGATAGGCATAGGAGCCTCGGGAATGGCAGCACCCGCCAGACCACTGGTCTTACTTCAGCCCAGCCATCCCCACAAGGGAAGGCAAGTCAGCCTAGCTGAAGCAGCAAGGCCCCCCGGGGAGAGACAGGAGGCAGCATGTGCCAGGCAAGTCAAACCACTATCATTACACTGACTCCCCACAGACCATGATGGAGACAGCCCAGGACCCTGAACACAAGAGCCTCGGGGATGGGCAGGTTTCCAGCCCGGTGCCCTCAGTCATCATCTAGGTAAACAATCCCTGTGGAGATGCAGCCTGACAGCTGCTTCTGCAGGTGCTCCAACCATAGCTAGCTTCCTAGGACTCAGACAAGACCGTTCTTGTTACTATCAAATGGTTCGCCATTAGAAGCTGACCTTATTTTATCAGGAGAAATGACTTTAAAGAAAAGGCATTACCATCTGCTTTGCCACTGCTGCACCCTAAGAACCATTGGACCTTTCCATCTGACTTGCAGCTGAAACCTCCCACATGTGTGGTCTTCCCCTTTGGAAGATGAGCTTCTCAAGAGCAGGGACTGTCTGACCTTTCTCTTTATATTGTCAGCACTTAGTATAATGCTTTGCATGTAGTTAAGTACTTAATAAATGATTTATTCATTCACCATAGCAGGTGCTTAATAAATATTGATCAATAGTCAATAAATATGTATTAAGCACTGGGCACTGTGCTACATACATGGAATACAAATACCAAAAAAAAAAAAAAAGACAGTCATTGCCCTCAAGGAGCTTACACTCTAAAGCAGGAAGACAAAACACAAAAGGAAACTGAAAGGGGGAAAGGGGAGAGTGAAGGAGGAAAAGTCAGAGAAATCCCAAAGTAGAGCAGCCACGTGAGAAATAATCGACTGTTCGAATGTTTAGCAATTCTGTTAAAGACATTCTGAAGTTTTGTGTTAGTGATAATAATTTGATTTGTATGCACTATGGCTTTGAGGAAAACAAGTAGGTTGTTGTCTTGACCCATAGAAAGCCAAGACAAAAAGGAAAGGGTAGACAAATACGCCATAGCCAGAGGAGAAAGTACTGTCTTGAGCAGACATGTTGTACGAAATAAAGCATTATTTCACCAGGGTTGCTCCTCCAAGAGCTTTTCTTGACCTCCTTCATGTACTATCATCCATTATAGTCCTATCTCATGGTGGTGTGGAAGGGACTTTGGGTTCTCAATGGCTCAACAGCCCAAGTTCTGCTAGGCTCTACCAAGCTGGAAAGTCTTCAAGGATGAAGAAAGGAATATCTTGTCCAAAGAGCAGCCTAGATAAAATTCTGAGTCTCATTGCCAGGTTGAATTCAAATGATGAGTTTTTAGCCACAACAACTCTCAGAGACCATCTACTTAAGTAACCAAAGGTTTGGGATGGGCATTAGTGGAAGAAACTATAGATCTAATAGAATGTAAACTCCTTGAGGATGGAGGCCGTTTTGGTTTTTACCTTTATATCACTAGCAGGGGTCAGGTAGGTGGCACAGTGGATAGAATGCTGGGCTTGGAATCAGGAAGACTCATCTTCATGAATTCAAATCTGGCCTCAGATACTTAATACCTGTGTGACCCTGGGCAAGTCATTTAACCCTGTTTGCCTCAGCTCTTTCTCTGTAAAACGAGCTGGAGAAGGAAATGGCAAACCACTCCAGTATCTTCGCCAAGAAAACCCCAAATGGGGTCATGAAGAATCAGACAAGACTGAACAAAAAAAAATTTCTCTAGCACCTAGCAGAGTGTCTAGCTCACAGTGGGGCCTTAACAAATACTTGTTGATTGATGGATTTAAAATGGTGAAGAATTTATAACCTGTTCTATCTGATTTCCCTGATAGAACAAGCCTGAAGGAAGTGCAATCCAACCTCCTCGTTCTCCTGAATGAGACACAGTTGTGTGAAGTGAATCAGCAAACGTGGAGAGAAGCTAAAGCTAAAATGTTCAGTCTTGTATTTAAGGCCTTATATTTAAAAATGCATTTCATGAAGAAAGAAATTGAATAATTATCATTACTACCACCAATGATCATGCATGGAACACTTATTACAGTCCTGAAGCAGAGCTAAAGTCAGTGAAGGAATTTTTCAAGCCTCCACTTGCTAGAGGAAAATTTATGGAGAGATAAATAAGGCAGCAGCTCAAAGTTTCTTAAATAGCTTTTTAAAGAGACATGGGTCATCAAAATGCCCTTCGAAGTTTTAAGAAGGCTAATCAAAGTATTATTTGTGCTTCACCAATGGTTACAAGTTAGCATGATCATTTTAGGTCAAATCTAAGATACTTAAGTCTTTTTAAAGTGCTATAAAAGCAATGTATATTAAATTGAAAATCCTTATGTAATCAACATTATATCCATTTTATGAGACTTGCAGCACAATTTTACTATTTTTAATTATAATGAAGGTTTATGTATGTTTGCTTTTATCACATACTGGAGGTCATATCAATGATTTATTCTGAAGCCAAGTTCTTTTTAAGGAACGTAACACCCAATTATAACATTATTCCTATTCCTGTTCCTAGGGAAACACTACCCACTTAACAACCATCTGTTTTATGACACAGTTCCCAAAAATTGATTTCATAAAAAGCTGGGTCATGGCTCTTTATACATAGATATGATGCAGAAAAATCAAAAGGTCAGTGGTAAGTTTACCGAATTATTCATGGGATTATAAGGTCTCAGAATTGGAAGGGACCCCAGAGCTAAAATCTTTAATAGGAACTCCCTATTGTCCCTTAAAAGCAGCCATCCAACTTTTTTTTTTTGGACAATTCTACTTCTTAGGAAGTTTCTCATTGGATCAAGCCAAAATCTTCTCCTTTGCAAATTCTACTCACTGTTCCTTGTTCTACCCTCTGGAGTTAAATGGATCAAGATTAATCCTTCTTGCACATGGCAGCTTATTAAACACTTCCCTCTCCCTAAGTAAGTCTGCTCTTCTCTAAGATTCCAATGGATCCTCCCATCAAATCTTGGCATGGTTTCTAGTCCTCTCATCATTCCCATCACCCTGCTCTGGATTTGTTCCAATTTGTCAACTTCCTTCCTAAAATGAGGTGCAAAGAACTGAATGTAGCACTTGAGATGTGGCCTAACCAGGGCAGGGTAACTGTCTTAGTGTCATTGGATCGTAGCTTTGGAGCAAAAAGGGGCCTTTGGAGTCACTGAGACTGCTACCCTTCTCGGTAATAAAGGAGGAAACAGGCCTGGAGAAAGTGAGTGATTTGCCTAGACTCTTGGTCCCTATCCTCCTAATTGACATTGTCTAAAGCTAACATAGCTTTTTTTGGTTCCCACATCAGATTGTTGATTCATTTTAAGCCTGGATTCCACAAAAATCCCCAAACACTCCTCTGAGGATGCCTCCCCCACTCTGTACTAGCACAATTTATTTTTTCCAACCCATGGTTAGGACTTGGGTTGCCTAAAAAGGTGATGGATTTCCCCTTGTTATGTAGTATGATCAACCACTAGGGATGTTAGAGAGGGGATTCCTGGTTGAAGTAGAAAAAACCTAGTTTTTCATTCTTTGATTCTGTAAATTTACATTTAGCATTGTTAAGATCTATCTTATAAGATTCAACCTGTCCCTATGACCTTTTGAAATCTCTTCCATCCATCTTCTATTACCCAAAATATTAATCTATCCTCCCCCTGCTTCCTGAATTGTGAAAATGGCAAGCATGCTTTCTATGGCTTCATCCAAGTTAGTGATTAAAATGATGAACAGCACAGAGCAAAGACTGGAATCCTAGGGCTAGTAGGGACTTCCCACCATGTACAATAATTGAACCAGTCCCAAAACCACCTAACTGTACAATCATCTAGCTCACATTTGTCCATCTTGTCCAAAGGATAACTTGAGTAACTCTGTTAAAAACCTTGCTAAAATCCAAGCATACTACGTCTGTGGAATTTCTTTGATCTACCAAACTACAAATCCTGTCATTTGGCAAAAGAATTCATTTAAAGAGCGACACAATGGCCAACCATGATTCCAGAGAATAGATAATGAAGAACAATAACTACTTCCTAACAGAAAGGTGATGGACTAAATATGAAGAATGACACACATTTTAAGACATGGACAACGTAGGAATGTGTTTTACCTGATGATCCATATTTATTACAAGGGCAACTAGGTAGCCCACTGGATAGAATGCTGGCCCTAGAATCAGGAAGACTCATCTTTCTGGTCTCAGACACTTACTAGTTGTATGACCTTGGGCAAGTCACTTAACCCTGTCTGCCTCAGTTTTCTCATTTGTAAAATAAGCTGGAGAATGAAATGGCAAGCTACTCCAGTATCTTTGCCAAGAAATGCCCAAATGGAGTCGCGAAGAGTTGGACACCACTGCAAATGACTCAACAACAACATTTATTGTAAGGGATTTTTTTTCCTGTTTCAGGGGTGCAGAGGAGAGGTGGGAGGAATAAAAAATTCTCCTTAATTGAAACCAGTGAAATTTAACTTTCAAAAAATTAAAAGAACAAGTCCTGCCATTCATTTAAATGTTGGTTTGCAGCTTATTAAAAAAAATTTTCTAGACAAAGAAAATAAGGGAACCTAAAGTGTAGGGATGCATGTTGATGGCACATCAGTCAGAAATGATGATACAGCAATTTTGAAATTATGATGTAAATTGCTGAGAAGGTATGGTTTGAGTTACAAATATTTGATTTATATATAACTTTTTATAAACTATTTTGTTTGGTAATTGACTTACGTAAGGTATATACACTGGCCTCAAATGAATATTCATGATCTGGAGTAACTGAATTAATGAGGCAAATAATTTTTTTTTTCATTTTTTTGCTAAAGGCAAACAGTAGAAGTACACAAACAGGGACTGGGCAAGGATATACATCAATTACTTCAAGTCTCCAGGCCTGGCCCAATGAGATGCACACAGGTCAATAACAACAGCCTGTTGCAGGAATAAATAGTTCATGAAGGCCAAAGTTCTACCCTGCGTTCTTGATACCAGTTGGTACATAAGATTCCCTCAAAAGGCATCGAGCCTGTCCCTGTTCTGTGTTTGCATGCATACAATTAAAATAATTCATGCCATGCAGTCTAGTCAATCATTTTCTTAGTATTCAAGTCCTGGGTAAAATGAATAATGTCTGAAAACAATCAGTTAGTCTGAAAATGCACACGTGAATTTACTACCAATAATAAAAAATAAATATGGGCTTGGTACATTGGCTTGAATTACTCTCTCTTATCTTTCATCCTAGTTTCTATGGAAAATCTCTTTCTAGGGAAGATTATTTTCTCCCTGATGGATACACAGTTAGGACTTCAATACCCCAATGGACTTGTGATCTGATCAATGTGGGTACTTTTCATCATCTTCTTCACTATTTCCTCCATGGAAGCTCAATACACTCAAGACATTCTTCTAGGTAGCATTGGGTACCAGAAGCAAGACTGTCCATCAGTTCCCTCTCACGCTCATAACCCACCTGGCCCACCTCTTCTACACATACATTTCCTGATGATATCTTTTCTACCACTTGTTGCCCTTGTCATTTTGGGTAACGTGTAGCAACCTACCCTGTCTGCAACATATAGTCAGAGAATTGCTTAGAGGACAAGAGTCAATGCTAGAGGGCCAGAACACTCCCCAGGACAGCCCAACTAGATTAAAATGTAATTGGGAAACATTTAACAGATAAAGATACAATAGAACATTCTAAAAAACAAACAAACCAGATAGCAGCCTACTTAGAAGCTCCTCCTCCCTTGTGGGGCTGTTCTTTACTCTTTGGTTTGCCAAATACTGACTTCAATAATGAAGTGTTCCTTGGTTTGAAGCCAAATGGCCTGAGCTGCCACTGGGAGAATATTGGACTTTCATGATTTAGTTAATTAATTAATTAATTAATGCTAGCTATTATAATGAATTAAGTAGTACTCTCCAAAGACTTTCCAAGCACTTAAATAGGTCTCAAAGGATTCTTCTATAGAAAAGGCTCAAGTAACTTTTCCATCTTGCAACTAGAAAAAAAAATTTTATTTCAAGCATTTTAGTAGACTCTAGGTTAACATAGTGTCTCCCACAAGGTGGTATCTAATTATTATATAAATGTTGACTTAAAAGAATATATTTGGAATTCAATGGAATTACTTTTGTGGAAACAGTACTTCCTGCCCCCACTAACCCCACTCCCAAAACACATAAGGTTCATGTTTAAGAGAGGAATCTTCATAAAGTCATAATGTCTCAGCAATTGAAGGGTACCCAGAGGCCATCTGGTTCACCAGTTCTCTGCAAAGCATCCTGCACACATCAGCATTCCTTTGAAGATGTCCAGTGAGGGACAGCTAAGCAGTGTAATAGACAGAGCGCTGAGGCTGGCTAGTTCAAATCTGGCCACTGAGTAAATCACTTAATCCTGTTTGCCAGGGAGTCAGCTACATGGCTCAGTGGATAGAGCACTGGGCTTGGAATCAGGAAAACTCATCTTCACCTTCATGAGTTCAAATCCAGTCACAGACATTTATTAGCTGTGTGATCCCGGGCAAGTCACTGAACCCTGTTTGCCTCAGTTTCCTCATCTGTAAAATGAGCTGGAGAAGGAAATGGCAAATCTCTCCAATATCTTTACCAAGAAAACCCCAAGTGGGGTCAGAAACGACTGAACAACAACAGTGATAGGAAACTCATATGAAACAGCTAAACAACAACAGAACCCTAAATTACAAAATTAATGGCATAAAAAGAAGTTTAGAGAAGGGAGAGGACAATGTGAGCTGTGGAACTTAAAGCTCAGCCTTAAAGAATAGATAAGAGTTGGCGAGTTAAGAGAAGATAGAAATAGCATTACAGACAAAAGAAGAGAATGAGTGAAAGAAGAGATCTATGAATGACATATTTGTGGGGCCAGGCTAGCAGAACTCAAGGAAGCAGTGGTTAGTCAGTTTAGATTGGGAGGGTGGCAGTTTATAGAGGACCTTAAAAACAAGGTAAGGAGTTTGGAGTTTCTAATAAAAACAATGAGCACTCAATAAAGATATTAATAATATAATGTTTTAACAGGAGATCTGGTACTCAACATATCAGAGAAAGGGCAGCTAGGTGGTGCAACGGATAGAACACTGGGCCTGGAGTCAGGATGACTCATCTTCCTGAGTTCAAATCCAGCCTCAGACATTTACTAGTTGTATGACCCTGCGCAAGTCACTTAATCCTGTTTGTCTCAGTTTCCTCATCTGTAAAATGAGCTGGAGAAGAAAATGGCAAGCCGCTCCAGTATCTCTGCCAAGAAAACCCCAAATGGGGTCACAAAGAGTGGGATATGATTGAAAAACAACTAAACAACATCAGAGAAAGGAGAGACTAAAAACAGAGAAACTATTGGAGCTCTGTTAGTACCACCCGGGTGAGATAATGAGAGCCTGGTCTAAGACGGTGGCACTGGCATAAACACAGGGACAGATTGAAATATTTCAAACAACTCCACAGGGTTTGGTGACTGACTGGACACATGTAATTGCCCAGAATATAGTAGAGTATACAGTAGATCCTCAATCAATACTTGGTGATTGAATGTTTTTTGTTTTATTTCTCATGTTTTTGTTGGATTTCTCCCAAGTCTTATGACTACCAGAAAGGGAGGATGTTCTAAGAGGATTTACTAGTCCTCCCACAAAGTTGTCTACCTCTAACTCTGGGCATCATTACTATTTAATTATTCTGTGGTCAGCATAGTTCAGCCTTGCAGAGAAGCCAATAAACCCCAAAGGGGGATGATTTTAAACCAATAAAACCACCATCAACAAGTGAAAAAGAAAAGCAATAGTCCTATGCTAATACCTCTCAAAGTGCTTAATGGTCATTTTGATATGAAATATCAACTACCTATATGACAGAGGTATTTGACCTCTATGGTCCCTGGGTCAATCCTGCCTGCCACCTGTTTTTGTATAGCCCTAGAGATAAGAATGTTTCTTATACTTTAAAATAAAGTTTTATTGTATTTAAAAATGCAAAAACAATTCTTAGCTTACCTGTATGGCTTAGGCCACGGTTTGCCGACCCCTATTCTATGAAGGGCTGCCTGGCCCCTAGGAGTACCCTCAATTACATCCATAGGACGATACAGTCAATCATGAACATACTTCCTGTTCTTAGAATCTGAATGGAAGAAAACCTAGAGAAACCAGAGTATAAAGGAAAAGAAAGGAGTAGACAACATCAATGGCTGTAGGGAGATCAAGAAAGATGAGGATTAAGAAGGTTGTAAGATTTGGCAATTAGGATATCACTGATAACTTTAAAGAGAGCTGTTACAGTTGAATGATAAGGTCAAGAGCTAGATGGCAGAGAATTAAGAAGAGAATGAGAATATAAGAATCAGAAGCATAAATTGTAGACAACGTTCTCAAGGAGCTTAGCCACAAAAAGGAGGAAAGATATGAGATAGATGTAGTGAGGATGCATGGATCCAGTATTTTTTGAGGACAGTGAGAAATGGGTTTGCTTGTAGACAGTAGGGAAATGGTCAGTAGACAGGGAGGGACTGAAGAGAGTGGGGATAATATAGGGAGCAATCTGATGGAGAAGATGGGATGGAATGGGATCACTTGTGTATGTAGACAAGATTTGCCTTGGCAAAGAAAAGGGTCGCCTCATCATGTGAGATGGGGGTGAAGGACAGAATAGCAGAAAGCATTGGAGTGATGAGACAAGAGAGAACTCTTGGAGAATGACCTCAGTGTTTTTCAGTCAAATACCAGGCAGATACGCGATAGATGTAATATTATTTAGTCATCTACCAGCCATGTCTTACTCTCTGTGACTCCATTTTGGGGATTTTCTTGGCAAAGATACTGGAGTGGTTTCCCATTTCCTTCTCCAGCTCATTTTACAGATGAGGAAAATGAGGCAAACAGGGTTAGGTAACTTGCCCAGGGTCACACAGCTAGTAAGTGTCTGAGGCTGAATCTGGACTCAGGTCATCCTGACTCATGGGCCTGCATTCTCATCACTGCGCCACCTAGTTGCCCCAATAGTGGACTATTTTGGGCTTTGGCTTTTAAATAGTTTTATAATCTTATAATTATAGTTTTATAGTACCATGATAAATCCCATAATTCCTTATTCAAAGTAACTCATCCCAATCCTTGCTAAATTGCCAGGTTTTACCCAAGTGCTTAAATTGTTACTTTCAAATAAACTTTTACTTCTGATTTTTTTTTAAAAAAAAAAGCAAAATAATCATAATAGCTAACATTTACACAGCACTTACTCTGTGCCGGTCACTGTGCTAACCAACTTACAATTATTATTTGATTCTCACAACAACTCTGAGAGGTAGGTGCTATTATTATCACCATTTTACAGATGAGGAAACTGGGGCAAACAGAGGTTAAGTGACTTGCTCAGGAACACATGACTAGTAAGTGTCTGAGGCTGGATTTGAACTCAGGTCTTCCTGACTCTAAGCCTCATGCTCTCTCCAATTTTGTAGCCAGAGGTCAAGAATATATTCAGTGTCTCTAGTGTAAGGCATGAAGAGCCAAGAGAAATAGAAAGCAGAAAAAAACCTTATAGTCTTTCCTGGAAGACAAAAAAGAGACCCTGAAAAGAAAGTAAGAACCATTGCAACATGAAGAATTAACAAATGCAAACTAATATATAGGTATATGTCACTTTATAAAAACAGAACATAAGAAAATCTGAATTTCTATGGTTGATAAAACTAGAAGGTGCATCATAAGAGGTATCCTCTAGCAAAGAATTAATTTACAAGCTCTTCTTTAAGTATATTTACAGTATCTTTCCATTTGTAAATATCCTATTGGGATAGAGCTTTTTAAGAACACACAGTAAAAGGACCAATCACTACAATGAACTGAATGATTACCAAATGATGCCTGTTAAGGGGATCTAGAGCAAGGAAAATTATCAGAGATGACATAGTTGTTCTAGAATGGCTTCCTAGAGGAAAAGAGTGTTAAGCCTTTATTTTTTTCTTTTTTAAGGCAGTGACATCTTGGGTTGAGGGGAAAAAAAAGGTAAGGAATTCCAGGTGGGAGACAGAGATGGGTATGTAATTCACTCAGGAGTCTCCAAGAAGCCCGTGAGCTGATATCTACTGATATACTGTGTAACACATCTGGCAAGTATATTTTTAAAATCTATACATAGAAGTTTTCACATAAAAAGATGGCTTTTTATGTTTAAAGATGCTGCTGACATTGTGATTTCCTATCCTACCCTTGCTACCATCAGCAAGAATTTCAGCCTCATTTCCCTAAGAAAAAAAAAGCTGAAGAAATACAAATGGAATGACTTATTCAAGGTCAGGTACAAAGAGTCAGAAGTTTTATTTCTGTGCTTCAACAGGTTCAATGAGTAAAAGGGACATATCTGTTAAAGGTGGGTGGGGTGGGGGCGGGGAGGAAACATTATATCTATTCATCAGAAAGCCTTACCTAGCAAACACATGACCAACCACATCTGGACACAATATACTGGTTCCTGAGCTGATATCAGAAACCTTATTCCCTAAAGTTATGTTTACAAGCTTCCCACGACTCCAACAGAGTGAACTATATAAACCTCACAGTTGTTCCAGGGAACAGAAAATACAGCTGTAAAACTGTGAGAAATCTGACACCTGCCAACAGCTGTATAACAACCTAGTCTCTCAGCCATGACAATAACACCTCTGAGTGAGATCAAATATTAGCTGAAATTGGTTCTTGCCCACCATGATATTAGGACTCCCGAAGCAAAAACAAAAGCATGAAATGTGTAGCACATTAAAAAGACTCCCACTATACAGGAACTCCTCTTCATTACCACTAGGTTTAGCACATGAGGACCTATATTAACTTGCTGCTGTTAACATTAATTTCCTATGCTAATTGGTTTATGCAGGTGTGTATATTTAATATTGAAATGAAAGGGAATATACACTATTTCTATATGAATAGATGCTCATGAGGAAATTTGTAGATCGAATATTAATCTAGTCAAATATTCAGCCAAATGAAGAATCCCATTCTAGGCAGCTCCTCTCAGGGAGGTTCATCACCTATATTCCTCCAGTTCTCCCCCATGCTTCTCAGAAAATACTTACATGGTGGTTCATTCAATTTTCCCCTACACCCAAATCCATTATTTCTTTGTGAAATAAAGTCAACATAGTTTCAACTCAGCATAATTATATGCATAAGGCTTTCATCTGCTTCTGATACAAACATATATCTATTTTTACATATGTCAGTAACACAGTCCTTCATTTCAATATTTTTTGGTTTTGTGATATGTGGGGAACTCCCTATGCAGAAAACTGCCTCTATTGTGTATTCATAACTCTTTGTAGAATAGTGTTGGAGAACTGCCTGAGGCTCTGAGATTGAGTTTGGAGTGCAATAGAGGCAGGGCAGCAAGGTGCCTCAGTGGATAGAATTCCAGGCCTGGAGTCAGGAAGCCCTGAATTCAAATGCACCCTCAGACACTTACTAGCTGTGTAACCCTGGGCAAGTCACTTAACCCTGTTTGCCTCATTTTCCTCACCTGTAAAAGGAGCTGAAGAAGAAAACAGCAAACCACTCCAGCATCTTTGCCAAGAAAACCCCAAATGGAGTCATGAAGTGTCAGAAATGACTCAAATAACTGAACAACAGCAATATAGGTAATACAGTTTGATAAAGAGTTAGATTTGGGGTCAGGAAGAATTGAGTTTCATTTCTGTCTCAGACATTTCCTATCTTTGTGAACTTGTCACTTAATCTCATCAGCCTCAGTTTACTCATCTGTAAAATGGAGATGATAATAATAGCACTTACCTCATAAGATTGTTATGAGGATGAAAAGAAGGTAACACATGGAGTATACTCTGCAAACCTTAAAGTGTTATCTAAATGCTATTATTACTTATAATAATAATAATAATAATAATAATAATGACAGAGACACAACAGAATCCAAGCATCCTCACTCTAGGTCAATGTTCTTTCATCACGTCTTGGTACCTCACTCAACCTTAAGATTATTGTATTAAAGGAATGAAATTAGAGGTAAAAGCTAGGTCAGAAATCTTGTTATCCCTCTCTTTCTGACAAGGGAATATTTTTTCTTCCATAAAAAGAAAAAGGAATATGAATATGTTGTTAGTATACCACTTCCTATTCAAAAAATGCATCAAAATTAACAAATTCTGAAATTAGGTTTCCTACAAACAATACTTTGTCCATTTGTTGTAAAACCATTTTCATCCTGATTGCTTATGTTTTTACATTATTTCTAGATTATAGGTTATATGATATATACACTGCAAATAATGTTGTCATCTTTCAGTTGTTTCAGTTGTGTCTGAAGCTCTTTGTGACCCCATTTGGGGTTTGCATGTCAGAGATACTGGAGTGGTTTGCCATTTCTTTCTATAGCTCATTTCACAGATGAGGAAACTGAGACAAACAGGATTAAGTGACTTGCCCAGGGTCAACCAGCTAGTAAGTATCTGAAAACAGATTTGAACTCAAGAAGATGAGTTTTCCTGACTCCAGGCTGGCACTCAATCCACTGCGCCGCCTAGATTCCTACATATTACATATGCATATGTATATGCATACATAAAGAGCATGCAGTATGTGTATTATGTATATATTATATATATACACGATAACTATTATATCATATATATTATACTATATATAACAGGTACTATTTACAGTAGAGTTAGGAGTGAACAATTATATTCATAAACCAGAAAGACCCACTAGACTACTGACAAAGGGAGAATGGGGAATCCCAAGCTTTTTCTGGAGAGGAAGCTGCTTACATATGTGTCCTCCATTACCCAGCCTCACTTCCCACAAATGACATTACCTTATATAAATATGTACTATATATGCTATACTATACAGTACATATACTATACCACATATTACATATATACTATACTACATACTACATATATATATACACATAGTATGTGTGTGCACGCATATCGCATAGATTTAAAATACATTAAATAAGCCTCTTCCTCCACAAAGGTCCTACTTTATCATTGAAAAAAGCTCAAGTTCTTCAAAAGCTAAGCCAACTGAATGTAAACTCTAGCAGGCCCTACCATGCTGAAAGGCCTTGATATGGGACCAGTAATGGACATGAAATCTCTCATCAGAGGACCTGCCTTGCTAATCTCAGGGTGACACATTTTCACAAATAGCAATTCCCAAAGATCATATGCTAAGGCAAAGAGGTGCTGGCATATGCACAAATGAAATCATAGCTCCTGACATATTGAAGAAATTAATGAATGTCTTCCACGCACATATAAATAAATTCTCGCCCACAGGATACAGCCACACAGTCGGCTTCACACTGCCATAGGAAGACCACAGCTCTGGAATTTCCTGACTTCTGACTGCTCCATTATTTCTACCTATTAAATGTGAAAACCCTATTGAAATCAACCACTCTTCTCATATGATTATTGGTAGCTTTTGTTTCTACCAATAACTGGTATGATTATTTGTAGAAATGAAAGCAAACTCCAAGTTTAGTGGAAACCAAAGAGGAAATACAAAAAAGTGCATTCTGATTAAAATTTAAAAGTTGTCTTTTTGTGACATTCAGCAGAATCCAGGGAGCAGATGGTAAGTTGTTTCACTATGTACTCTACTGATTAAAATTCACTATCAATCAATCAGCATTTATTCATTTATTGACAGCATATGTTATATAAGCAGTGGATATATTATACATATTAGAATATACAGTACATATCATATATATCATGTGAGCACATATACATTAAATAAGTCTTTAACTTAATACTTTAATTAAATAATCAAGTATTTACGCATAAATATAGGCCAGGCTCTGGAAATGCAAAGACAAAATTTAAACAGTCTCAGTCCTCAAGGACTTTACATTATGTAGGGAGAGATGACATGTACACATATAAGTAGATACTATATACATATATAACAAATACATGATAGTTTGAGACAAGAGACTTGCAGCTGAGCTGGAAGAAGGTGGGACATGAACTAGACTTCAGTGGGCAGTAGAGATTCTAAGAGGCAGTGGTAAAGAGGGAGTACATTCCCAGCGTCCCAGGGGGTGGCCTGGGGTGGGGTTAACCTGGACAAAGGAAAGGATGATGCTCTCCCTCTCCTCTTCCCTCTGATCCACTAGACTTTGCTATCTGCCTTCCTGCTGTTCTCTCCAGACCCCAAGGCATTGCCATCTGACTGGCCACTATGCAATGGGGACCACCAGGCCTTTCCTTGATCTTGCCATCCCGGCTAAAGGAATTGGTGGTTCAGTGCTTGGAGTGCTAAGCCTGGAGTCAGAAAGATTTGAGTTCAAATATACGTGTAACCTCAGTTATTAACTGTGTGAGCCTGTGAAGGTCATTTTAACCTCTGTTTCCCTCAGTTTCCTCAGATGCAAAATGCAAAATAGCCCCTACCTCATTTCTGACATATAGCGGATGCTATATAAATGCTTATTCCCTTTTCTTCCCTTCCCCCTGAATCTAAACCTACTTCAGCCCACCCATACCTGAGCTGCCAAAAAAGAACTTCCTTAAGCAGAGATCTCATCACATCATTTCCCTACTCAAGAAAATTCAGTGGCTACGACCTAATCAAGCTGGCCTTCTTTTCTGGTCTTCATACGTGACATTCTGTCTCCTGTCTCCTTGCATTGCCTTTAACTATTTTGTATTTGTATTAATTACTTTTACATTTATTCTTCATGTTCTCAGATACATACTTGTCTCCTTTGTTAAAACATGAGCTATTTTTGAGGAAGGTTTACCTCATTCATTGTATTTGTTTCCCCAGTGTCTAAAACAGCGCCTGGCCCATGGCAGATACTTCATAAATGTTTGTTGATTAATTGATTGACTGGTACGATATGACTCTTCCCATTTGTTTCAATAATCCAGGAGGAGGAACAACTCCAATTCATTTGTTTGTAGGTTGTTCTGGATCCTTATTGCCCTACAGAGAAGGGTATTGTTCTGGCACTGAGCAAATCCTTAATTATTTTTATCCTCCTCACCTCTCCCCAGTGAAGACAGCCCAGGCTTTTAAACACAAAAGCCTTGAAATTAGCAATGCTTCCAGCCTAGTGCCCACAGCCATCATTTTGGGAAGTAACCACTGTGGAGATACATACAGTCTAATTTTCCCTAGCCCTTCCTTAGCTGTTGAATGGACATTGCCTCAGACAAATTGAGGCCTGGGGAATGACTTTGATTTAGAAAGGCCACGGTCATCTGCTGCATCCAGGGCCATCACCAATTGTCTTGCCTTTTGTCTTACTACTATACTTCAGTGACTCTGGAAGAAAGAGTGAGGTCGATGACTTTTTGCAATTCTATCTCACTTAAATCCAGTCAAGACATTGACCTCATGATGTCATTGGTCTTCTTGGAAAACAAAGGACCACCACCAACAATAGTGAGAAATAGTCCTGTAAGAGGTACAGACATAACTACTGAAGACCCAGAAAAGAGAGTATTTTCCACCAAAGTTCTTGGAATTGCTAAATAGTTCACCATTAGAAATTGATAAGATTTTTCAAGGGAAATGATGCAAAATAAAAGGCGTTATCATCTGCTTTGCCATTTCTCTCAAAGAAGCAGAAGACTTTCTATCAGCATTGCAACTAGACCTTTCATTACAGGTTGTCTCCCCCATAAGAATATGAGCTTCTTGAAAGTAGGGACTGTTTTATTTTTCCATTTGTATACCTAGTCTAGCACAGTGCCTGTCACATAGTAGGCACTACATAAATATCATTAGGAGGAGGAAAAAGAGGAGGTGTATATTGGGAATACAAAGATGAATAAGTAGCAGTACTCATCTTTGCACCCTAGTAAAAGAGAGAAGTTAGGTGGTGCAGTGGATAGGGTGATGGATCCACAGTCAGGAAGACTCATCTTTCTGAGTTCAATTCTGGCCTTAGAAATTTACTAGCCGTGTGACCCTGGACAAGTCATTTAACCCTGTTTGCCTTAGTTTCCTGATTTATAAAATGAGCTGCAGAAGGAAATGGCAAACCGCTCCAGGATCTTTGTCAAAAAAATCCCAAATACGGTCACAAAGAGTCCCACATGACTGAAACAACTGAACAACAACAAAAGACAAGAAATGTAGACACATAAATATGGTAAATTAAGTAGGTTAAGTACATAAGAGAAGCATACATCTCTGCAACAATTCAGGAGTAGACAAGATCACTTTCAGTTTGGGAGATGTAAGAAGATTTCTCAGGCTTACTGGCTATGGAGTTTAAAGAAGGGGAGGAGAATTTGTTAAGACTTGAGTCTAAAGGGAGCCTGGTGTGTTAAGAGATGGGAAATCCAGAGTTGAGCCAGCTAACATAATAAAGATAAGCAAAAGCTATCCCGTATCTGACTTCAGGTTTCATTATCACTCATTTCCCCAATTCTGGTGAACATTCTATGACTTCCAGAGGGGCTGGGACATGACCTCAGGCTCATAGCCACCCATGAATATTTCCAACCCAACATGAACACACAAGAACAAGGGACCCAGGAATAAAAACTATGGGTATCGCAGGACCCAGACTCAGCTGGTCTGTCTCTTGCATACTACAAGTATAGACCAGTTGAATAAGTCAGCCCTCCCCCTTATCTGGCTCCCTTAAATGTTCCATGAAGAAGTGTCAGTAAAATCAGATACCCCAAGATTCTGGTATTTCCTGCGGCCCTGGCATGGTGGTAAGAATTCAGAGGTGCCACGTATTTCCTCTTCTATCTCTGTATCCCATGGAGCCTTGGGCTCCCTACTATACTAACATCCTCCCTGGGTGGAGTTCTAGGTTCTATATAGGCACCTCAGACAGAGCAGTTTGCTGGTTCTGCCCAGTTCTTTCTTCTCTCTAAAGCTATTTTCCAGAAATATCCTCTCCAGTTAGCCTCCTACTTCTGGCTCACAGTAAACGATTAACGCACGCTTACTGACTGACTATCTGACCTCCTGTACTTCCTGAGGCCCTGACTCTGCCTTGATCCTTTGCTCTTTGAGCAAAAGACTGACTTGGAGGCAGCTCAGCTATGGCTCACTGAATAGACCTCTGAGCCTGCAGTCAGGAAGACTTGACTTCAAATCCTGCCTTAGACGCTTATTAGCCTTGTCACATAACTTCTGTTTCCCTCAGTTTTCTCATCTGCAAGATGGGTATAATGATAGCAACTACCTGACAGATGTATGATATTTATAAAGGGCTTTGCAAACCTTAAAGTGCTATATTGATGCTAGTTACTACTACCACCACCACCACCACTACTACTACTATTACTTGTACTATTACTACTACTGTAATAATAGCTAACATTTATATAGTGTTTACTATGTGCCAGACACTATACTACATACTTTATTATTATGATCCCATTTGATTCTCACAACAACCCTGGGAGGCAAGAGCTATTAGAACCCCACTTATAGTTGAGGAAACTGAGGCAAACAGAGTTCAAGTTGCCCTGGATCACACACCTAATTAGTGTCTGAGGCTAGATTTCAATTCAGGTGTTCCTAACTCCAGGCCCAGAGATCTCTCCTTACACTGAGTAAGGTTTATCCGGGGAAATCCACATTCATCCTCAGCATCCTCACCAAGGATTAGAGACAATGTGGTATAATGGAAAATGTTCTACAGTTAGAATCATAACCCGCCCCGCCCCAGTTACAAATTTTGCTCCATTACACCCTACCTATATGAGCTTGGGCAAGTGTCTTCATTTCTCTAGGAGAAGCAATTCCTTTCCTTATAGAGCTAACCATGTACCTGGGAGACATTTTGTACACATTTAGTTATGTACAAAAAAAGACAAGGTGGTTTTTAAGGGAAGGTTGGGAAGGGAGGGGGTCGTGAAAGGTTTCATGCAGAAGGTGGCAAATGAGCTTGGTCTTAAAGGAAACTAGGGATTCTAAAAGACAGAGGCTAGGAAGAAATGCATTCCTATTAAACATACTTTTATATTAGTCATGCTACATAGAAGAATTATAACAAATGGGAGAAACCATGAGAAAGAAAAATAAAACAAAACAAAAAAGAAAATAGTCTGCTCTGCATAAGGAATGCATTTCTTGAGGGGCATGAGGGACTGTCATTACAATGGTATCAAGGATTGGAAATGAAGTATCATGCATAGGGAACAGGAAGAAGGCCAGTTTGGATGGACTGTAGTGTGAGAGTGTGTGTGTGTGTGTGTGTGTGTGTGTACGTGTGTGTGTGTGTGTGTGTGTGTGTGTGTGAGAGAGAGAGAGAGAGAAGAGAGTAATGTATAAGACGTCTGGAAAGATAAATCAGGGGCAGCTTGTGAGGGCCTTTAAATGCCAGAAGAGTTTATGCTTAATCTTATAAGTAAAAAGGGGCCAGTGGAGTTTATTGACTAGGGGAGTGACACAGGCAGTTTTACACTTCAGGAAAAATTATTTTGGCAGCACTGTGAAAGAAGGACTGGAGAAGGTAAAGATGAGTCTAGCAGATCATTTAGGAAGCTATTGGAAAAATCTGGGTTGAGAGATAATAAGGAATCACCACCTGAAAGAGATGTCGGGAGGAAAACTTAAAAGAATATTATCGCCAAGTTTCAAAGCTTCCAGGGCAAGGAGAAAATACTGCAAGCAACAAGGAAAAAAACTAATTAAATATCATGGAGCTACAATAAGGATTACACAAGACCCAGCAGCTACTACCTTAAAGGACCATAGATGTTGGAATACTATATTTCATAAACCAAAAGAGCAGGGGTTATGACCAAGGGTAACTTACCCATCAAAGTTAAGTATAATCTTGAATGGAAAAAAATTGATATTTAACAAATTGAAAAACTTTCAGGTATTTGTGACAAAAACAGCAGAACTTAATGGAAAATTCAATATATAAGATCCAGGAGAAATATAAGGTAAACATTAAAGAACAATTATAAGGGACTCAATAAGGCCAAATTATTTACTTCTTATGTGAAACAATGTTATCAGTACTCTTATGACTGTCATCATTATTTGGGTAGTTTGAAAGAAAGGCTTGGACAAAGCTGTGTATGATGGGGTGATTCCAAAAAAAAAAATTAGGTAGAGAGAGATAAAAAGGAATAATTATCTCATATAATGAGGCATGAAAGGAAGAAGTGATACAGAAGAAGCAAGTTAGGGGCAGAGTGGGTAGTGCTGGAACCTTATTCTTATTAGGAATAGGTTAAAGAGGGAATAACATATATATTCAGAAGGATATAAAAGTCTTATAAATTCAGAAAGAAATAACAGGGCAAGGGGATAGGGTGGGAGGAGAATATAAGGGAAGGACTCTTACATAGGTGGGCAGGTTGAGAAATAGGAGGGCAAGGTAGCAGGTAGAAGTAAATTAGAGCAATGAGGAGGGATAGGGTAAATAGGTAGAAGGATGGTGAGGAAAAATAGAGGAAGGGAAACCCACAACAAGTAATTATAACTTAGAATGTGAATGGGATGAATTTACCCATAAAACAGAAATAGATAGCAGATTAAAAAATTGAGTTCAACAATACGTTGCTTTCAGGAAACACAAAAAAATTTAGAGAAGCATACAAAGATAAAATAAAGGGCTGGAGTAGAATTTATTAAGTAAAAAAAAAAAGCAGGGGTAGTAATCATGGCCTCAAACAAAGTTACAACTAAATTGATTTAATTTAAAGAGAGAAATAGAGAAACTATACTATGTGTCACCAATATTATTCAATATTGTTTTAGACCATTTAAAATAGCTATGGAGTATGAAATACCTGCAAATACATCTGCCAAAACAGAAATGGGAACTACATGAATACAAATATAAAATACCTTTTATACAAATAAAGTCAGATTTAAATAATTGAAGTACTATTTATTGTTCATGGATAGATAAAACAAATATAATTTAAAAGAAAGAAAATTTTACTTTATTTATTCAATGACATCCCAATTAAATTAAAAAAAATTATGTACTGAGTTAGGAAAAAAATAACAAAGTTCATTTGTAAGAACAAAAGGTCAAGAATTTCAAAGAAACCAGGAGAAAAAGAGGTAAAGGAAGGAGATTCAGCAGTACCAGATCTTAAACAATACTATAAGGTGAGAGCATTGTTGAAGTGTAAAATGGATAATTTTGATTATTTTTAATTAAAAATTTCTTGTATAAATAAAACAAATGTACCCAAGAATAAAAAGGATTCAGAAAATTGGGAAGAAACTTTCATAAATAATCTCTCAGATAGGATGTGATGTGTTGAAATACTGCTGTGGTGTAGGAAATGAAGAACTGGTAGATTTAGAAAAACACAGAAAGACTTGGACCTATAAAGGAAGATGCTATCCACTTCCAGAGAAAGAAGTGACAAGTGGAAATACATATAGTATGGTTTTATACATATGTATATGAATGTATATGTGTATACATGTCTATGTTTATAGATATCTGTATCTCTATATATGTGTAGATATCTATGCATATCTATATAAGTATATATCAATATCTATATCATTTATGGTAGCCTTCTTTAGAGCGGTGACGGGGAGGAAGAAATAAAGTAAAATGTACACAGCAGAAAACAATAGAAAATGTAAAAGGAAGCGAAGAAAAGCTGAGCTGCTTTGAAAACAATGTGCAGTATTATACAGGTTTTTTTTGAAATGTAAATGTATTATTTTATGCTGAATCCTCTCATGTTCTGCTGTGTACATGGAAATGTCCTTTTTCTCATTTAGTATTAAAATTTAAATGAATTTTTAAAATTACAAAAAAAAGGAAGATGATTGGGTTGGGGGTGATATGAATAGTAAGAAGGGTAAGTGAGATAGTGAGAGACGTAAAGGTAGGGATGGCAAAATTTGGCAACTGACTGGATAAGTAGAGTGAGCATGAGTGAAGAGTTGAGGATAGCACTGAGGTTATGAACCTGGAAGGATGATGGTGCCCTTGATAGTAATAAGGAAGGCCAGAAGACTGGTAGATCTGGGACAGAAAGATATTGAGTTCTATTTTGGACATGTTGAATTTGGGATATCTTTTTGTTCAGTCATTTCAGTCATGTTCTTCTCTTCATGATTGGCTATAACTAAGCAAAACTGGCTTCAAGGAAGAGTGAACAGGAATGAGGCAAAAGGGGATGGCCAACCAGCTCCTCCTGGGTCAGGTCTTCATGGTACAACTGGCTTTATTGTTTGGTTTGAGATTGATTCATCTATTCATTCCTCATATGTTTATTATGCCTTTATAATGTTCATTGTACTTCTCTGGATACTGAGAAAGACACAATCAAACAGTTACACCAGTAAATATAATAAAACTGAGAAGTACATACCTCAGTGCTTTGTTCAGTCTATAACCTCTTCATTGGGGGTGATATAAGCAATAAGGTATTCATGCCTGTCCATCCCAGGCAGCTCTTGCTTCTGCCCTGCCATAAGTCCTCCACATAACACCCAATATGCTGGAGGTTTGCTAGATCTCTTGACCAATGGAGCATGTGGCCTGTCCCCTTGGAAATCATCAAGACCCCTGCCTTCATTTAATAAAAAAGGCCTAGAGGGATGAAGTGATTTGCCCAATGTCACATGAGTAAGTGAATTGATGGGGCTAAGATTTGAACCTGATACACGATAAGCACCTAATCTTCCATTAACATCTTCCAGTGCCTCAATGCCCAGGACTGAGGCATGTGAAGGACTTTAATTCAGTGGTGTTGATTTAACCCTTTGCAGTTTGAGGAGAAGGGGGAGGAGGTAAGATTTGTACTTGAGAAGCTCCTATGAAGGTAGAGGATTAAAATTATAGTGCAAACAAGCTGACATCAAGAAACAGGGAAGTGAAAGGGCCAGACCTAGGGTGGTAGTGTCTGAAGTATCAGCAGGGTTGAGACCAAAAATCACAAGTCCTCACAAAGAACCATCTGAGAGATGAGAACCAGGGTTCAGGCCATGATAGCTCAACGATACACAAGTAACAGAGTGCCAAGCTAGAAAATGAAGAATTTTCATTTTCCATCATCAGTCTGGGACATAGATGTGCAGAGAACACGCACCCAGCTCTATGACAAACCCTGGGGTAGCATTTACATTGACCTTTCCCATTCCCGTAAAGGAAAGGGCCAATAGGAATGTTCCCACAGGGTGGGCTCCGACACCTAGACCACTGCTCTATGCTTTGCCCTCCTGTTTCATCCAACTTCTTTTCAGCTGGAAAGCTTCTGCTGCCAAGCATTGCCCTTATTTCCCATTATAAGAGCTCAGTCCATAAAGGACCAGTTGACAAATGAAGAGGCTGACCCTGAATTCGCAAAGGCCATGTCAGTAGAGTCCAAGCTCTGACAGGTCCTACCAAGCAAAAAAGATATCAAGCTCCAGACTAGACACTGACGATGTACCTGTAGTCTGATAACCAGTCTTGCTACATTCAAAGAGGTTCATCACCAAAAGGTTGGCCACTAAACGAGAATTATTGTTTTTAGCCACAGCAACTCAAGATGACTGTTTACTGAAGTGTGGAGGGGCTGCAATATGTGCCAATGAAGAAAATGCTCACAATGATGAAATTTCGGATTTTTTAAAATATGGTAAAGGGGAAAGAACACTGAGTCCTGAACCAAAGCACCTAGGTTCAAATCCCTCCTCCCATGCTTATATCTATATGACCTAAGGCAAGACCTTTCTGAGCTTCAATTTCCTCATCTGTAAAATGAAGACCTTGGACTAGATGGTCTCTGAAGTCTATCTCAGCCCTAGAACCATGAATCTATAGTATAACAAAGTTGGCACAAATGACCATTATGAAATATTGTTAATTCTTAGATCACAGAGTCATAATCAAAGGTAAGCTTAAAATTTCAAAACTAGCTGTAAAGGACAGAATCACTGAACATCAGAGTAGGAAGAAATGATCTAGCCCAACATCCCCATTTTACTAATGAAAAAATGAAGCCAGAGGATGATATATGATGTTTGTGAAGTCAAATACTCATTTAGGAAAAGAGTCAACACTAGGTAGGCCTCAGGCCTCCTAACCTAATTCTTCTCTCACTATATATCACTGTCTCTACCAGAAGACAAGAGCATCTGACTATTGAGCCAACTCTGTCTTCCATGCTAATATAGAAGAGCAGGGCTGTGTATAATCTAAAATAGAACCCTCTGCCACAAGGAAGCATAACATGACCTTCAGGGTCATCTCTGAAGGAGAAGAATGATGAAATGGTTTTATTGCTGTTGAGAGCACACCCAAATCTCAGTGATGAGAGATTGCAACTTAAGCTCTGCCAGCAATCACAGCCTCCAAAGTTTAAAGGGAAGGAACACTGTTTTCATTTTTAAGTAGGAAGGTGTTTATCTTAGGAACAATAAACACAAGGGATTGAAGCTTTCATAGCTAAAATGAGTCATTTAGCCAGTGAGGATGCTACCTTACAGACTAGCTCATTCCCTAGGGCTCTTTCACTAATTATCCATGAGGCATAAATTCTCTACAATTCCTCTCTTGGATGTTTTCAGTAGTCTAAGTCATATTTCAAGATTTTCTCCTTCTGTCACCTGTTGCTGTAGAAGTGTTAGTGCCTAAGAGACGGCTTAGTGAGGCCCAGCTTGACCCATTTACCACTGTCTCTTCTAAACTGGAATTAAGAGGGTGGTTTGGGCTAGAAATGCTACACAATGTTGATTAGAACCACTAGTAACTGAGACACTCAAACATCTTTGGCTAGCTCAAGTCTTCCAGACCACAGCAGTTCCTGCAGGAGATGCTGAGTCTTCTTGGTCCCAGAGGGCCATGTTGCAAGTTAAAGCGAAATAGATTTTAACTTAATACAAGAAAGAAAATTCTAACAGTAAGGGTTGTTCAGCAGTGGAATGGGTTACCTTGGAAGCTAATGACTTTCCTGGGTCTGGAGGTGTCCAGGCAGAGGGTTGATGATTACCTGTCAAGCTGTAAAAGGGATTTATGAACAGGGAAACAGGTCAGATAAGATGACGACCTTTGCCACTTGTTACCACTCTAGAAAATCTGTGATTAGGCTATGTCTAAATATTTCCTAATTCACACATAAATAATAATAATTTTAGACATATTAACTCTTGAACTTTGTTTTGTAAATTATTTAATCACTAGTTGGAATATAAAAAATGGACAATGCTCATTGCTTTGCTGTGTAGGCATGTTCCTATATTGTAAGTCTGAGGAGCCCTCTAGTGTCCAGACAGAGAAAACTTTAACCAAGATCAAGCAGAAGGAAATACAGATTATCCACATTACATAACCCCACAATCAGAATGGAACGCATTTTGATAGACTTCTAGAAATAAAGATAGACTTCTATTAATCTAGTCACCATTCCTTATTCGATTACTACTGTGACCAAGGGTGTACATTGCTGAAATACTGGCAAAAAATTGGCCAAAAAAATTACAGCTATAATATATGGCATTTGTACAGCACTTTAAAATTAACAAAGCACATTCCTCCCTAAGACTCTGTGAGGTAGATAGTATAAGCAATAGCAGCATGATAAAAATACTCTGGTGTCAGCAAACCTGGGTTCAAATCTCACCTTTGATAATTACTACCATGTAACCTTGGGCAAATCACTTCAACCTTTCTGAGCCTCAGTTTCCTTAACTGTAAAAAGAAATAGTGAGACTAGACCGCCTCTGAGGCACCTTCCATCTCTAAATCTAATCTGATGATCCATGGAACTGCATGGCCAATGCGATATTCACAGTGCCTACGGTGGCATGAACATGCTGGCAGTTCTGAATAGCAAAATGTAACAGACTCTCTATATGGAAAACAGAACCAAAACATTTATTGCAACACCAGAAAGTCAAATCCATCACAGCAACAAAGAAATCCATATATAATAACAATGCAGGGGCCACCGCCATTCCTAAGCCTTCCCTCAGCCGCTTCCTCTCGGTTGTGAAACTTAGAGGGTGTAAAAGTGACAA
>CM053622.1:165779587-165815715 GCA_028646595.1 Phalanger gymnotis | reverse complement strand
GTGGAGCCCTGCTTCCCTCTGCCACTTTGTGGGTTCTGCAGCTCTAAAATTGGTTCAGAGCCATTGTTTTATAGGTTTTTGGAGGAACTTGGTGGGGAGCTCACGCCAGTCACTGCTTCCCGGCCGCCATCTTGGCTCCGCCCCTCTCGCTATTTCTTTTTACAGATAAGTAGAAGATAGCTATGAATCACAGGTGTTAGAAGAGCAGGAGGTAGGAATTTGCTAGCCATAATGGTTGAGTGGTACCAAATATAGAGCCTACAAAGCTTCAAGGTTCTAATTAGGGCAACGGCAGATCCTATAATACTAGCTGTAATGGATACTGACTCTGAGATGCAGCACCCTTACTGATTACAGTGGGGGAAGGATGCTGATCATTTATTGAAAGGAAATAGATAAACTGATAACCAAAACCAAGAAATTTATTAAATACGTTCTCTGTGTAGGGTATTATGCTCAGTCCTAGGGACAACAAGACAAGCAAGATATAGTTCTACCAGCAATGGGATTATTATAAGGATAGGAGTTGACATGACACCATTAGCACAAATCATACAATGAATGAATGCAGTATTTGAAGCACGGGAAACATAATATGGGGAAATCTGTCCCAATAGTAAAGGGATCTCAGGAGAGAGGCAAAGTTGCTATATAACCCTGTGTAGTAGTGGCTGAGGCCCAGGCAAATGAACATGGCCAGGAGGGTAAATAACACTATGCCAGGAGAGGAGGAATGCCCCCACTAGACATTAACACTTGACACAAAGCGGTGGCCATTCACATGCTAGTTCCAAATCTACTAGAAAAGGAAGACGTAGAAGCAATCAAACATGGCAGTCCAGTTTTCGATAAAAACCAAGAACACAATCTACTTGGGCAAAGTCAACAACTACCGGGGAAGCAAGAAAATGGTTTAGCAAAAAATTGGATCTATACCAGCATTACACCACATATCACAATAATCTCAAAATGGATAAGCAACCTAAATATAAAAGATCACATCATAAAAAACTTAAAGAAGAATGGAAGAAGGTATAGTTTATGAATATGATTGGAGAGGAATGCTTTTAAAAAGAGAGGTATGACTTTGATAGATAAAAGAGATAATTTCAAATATGTAAAATTAAAAGTTTTTATGTAAACAAAATGCATCTAGAATAAGAGGGAAATTGTCACATAGCAAAAAAAATCATGTCAAATTCTTCTGACGAAAGTCTGAAATTTAAGAAATAAAGAGAATTTGCACAAATATATTAGGCCAAGATATATATACTAATCAATAAGTATTCAAAGGATATAAAATTAGATTTCAAAAGAGGAAATGAAAATGATTTTTAAAAATCCTCTAAATCACAAATAAGAGGAAAAATGAACATCAAAATAAGACCAAAGTTTCACCTCGTTATCATCTGGCAAAGATGACAGATGGAAATAGCTGATGATAAGAGGAGCTGTAGAAAGGCAGACAAACTCATACACAATCGGCAAAACTACGAACTTGTCCAAACTTATGAAAAAGTGGAATTATGTAAGAAAAGTCATTAAACTGTTCTTACTTTTTGACAGAGCCATCATACTACTAGGTATACACATACATATGTGTGTGCGAATAGATATATGAAATCTGACAGAAAGGAAGGTCCCATAAAAACCAAAATATTTATACCTGGTAGCAAAAATCAGAAACAAAGTACATGACAATTGATCAGAGGATGGCTGAACAAATGGTGATGTATGAATTATTAGAATACCATAAAAAATAACCGTAAGACTTTGAATCCCACCAAAAATGTGATTATTTCCTCCACAGTCTGGCCAACATTAGATTTTTATCCTTTTCCTCTATTTTTGACATTCTTATAAGGTGTTATCTTAAGGTTGCCTTGATTTTCATTTCTCTGATTGCTAGAGGATTTGAGCATCTCTTCAAGTAATTATTAACAATTTGTACAATCTACAAAGATTGTCTGTCCATGTCCTTTGACTCTGCTCCATTGGGAAGCTTAGCCTTCTGAATATGTATTTATTCCTTGTAGGCTCTGGATGCCAAGCCTTATCTAATATACTAATCACAAATACTTTTCCTAACCTGTTGCTTATGTTTGAGATACATTTCTTTGCTCTGTAAAGTCCTTTTAGCTTTTTATGATCAAACCCATTGATGTCATTTCTAATAATTTTTTGTTTGGTAAATAAAAATGTCTCTCTCCCTGACCCTGCTCCATAAGTGAAACAGATATATCAATAATTTTTCTTCTAAGTTTTTGTTCTTTTTTTTAAATTTGTATAACTGGTATCATTATAGGATATCGTGGTGCCTGATGTATGCAACCCAAATTGTTACCATGCAGCAATTCCATTTTTACAATAGTTTTTATAAATGGAAATAATTATTTCATTCCTAAGTATTTTTTAAACATGGATTATGAAACACTAGTCTTTAATATGAGAGGCAGTAAAATGTAGTGGGCAGAGAGCCAGTGTTGGGGTCAGGAAGATCTAGGTTCAAGCCCTGCTCCTGACACATAATGTTTATGTGACTGTTGTTTAACCTTACAATGCCCCAGGCAGCTTCTGAAATTATTACTGAAGGACAGGTGCTATTTCTATATTGGTAGGGGTAGTTTCCTCTCTAGGAATTTCCTATAACAAATGAAATAACAAATCCAAGTCAAAGGATGATTCTTTTCTCCATGTTGCATTCTCTACCTTATTTCTTCTTCTTGTTCCATTGGTCTATTTTTCTACTATTTTTCCAGGATTAGAAAGCTTTTATAATTATTGCTTTACAGTGATCTTTAAGATCAAATGGTATTAACATACTCTTACCAGTTTTGTTTTATGGGTCTCCTTAATATTCCTTATCTATTTTTCCATATGAATGGAAAATCTGACACTTTGCCTAATCTGACACTTCTTATAATCATTGCAAAGGCTATTAATCTTTCCATTCTTGACAGTGGTATGTAGAAATGCATTTGGTTTTTGTGAGATTATCTTATAGCCCATTACTAATGTCATTTATTACTTCCATTCATTTTTTTAACTGTCTTGGACTTTCTAGGTATACAACTAGGACTGCAAATAGAGAGAAAGTAACTTCTTCACTACTAAATTACATTCCTTTAATTTCTTTGATGTCCCCTAGTATTCTTGCTAAGATTTCTATAAAATATGTTAACGGGAGTGGTAGAAGTAGACATCCTTGTTTAACACCTGTTTTTAATAAGAATGTTTCTAGTGTTTCTCCATTACACTTAATATTAACTCACTGTTTCTAAGATGCCATTTTCTTATATAATGTGGGAAAATCTATTTTTAAAATTTAATATAAAGAGTACTGTACTTTATTAAGGGCTTTCTCTGCATCTAATGATGAATCATGTGGTCTTCATTTTTTCTCTTGGTAAGATTTATTATAGTGATTATTTTCCTCAACTTTTGCTTCCACTTATAAATATGATTTACGTATGATCTTGAGAAGATTGGAAAAATTCACTTGTGAATCCATCTAGGTCCAGTATCTTTTTGTAGAGCAGTCTTTTATTAACCTCTTATTTCTCCTAGTGAGATTCTTCTATTTAGGTTGTTGCTTCAGAATTTAGGTCCTTAATACTTTTGTGGATAATTTTGCATTTCACAAATGATAAAATTTCACCAATTCTAGTTCTTCCCTACCAGATTTCTTTCTACATTTTAGCCTGGGAAATAGTTATAAAAACCATGCTACCCTTCCTAGAAAGGAGTTATCTATAAATTACTCTATGATTCAATCATTGCTATGACTTCCTTGCCCAAAATACCACTTCCCTATATGTCTTCCCCTATTAGAATGTAAGTCCTTTATTATGGAGGATGGGTCTCTTCAACAGGAAAAGGGGAGAGATATTCAAAAAAAAATTGATGACGTAAACAAAACAAAAGATATCAATAAACCCTTTTAAAGAATGTAAGCATCTTGAAGGCTGTGACTTTCTTTTTCAGTTTGAATACTGAATGCTTAGTATAGTTTCTAGCATTTAGTAAGACCTTGATCCTTTTTTCCATTCATCTATTTCTTATAGACTCTCAAGTTTATTAGCATAAAGGTGTATACTGTAATGCCAGATTTTTTTAATCTCTTTTTTTGTGATCTCCCCTTTCTTGTTCTTAATTTTTATGATTTGGGATTGTTCTATTTTTGAATAAAATTACTCCTACTAATTGTTTAATCAATTTTGTTAGTCTTCTTTTAAAGGGTAGATGCATGTACCAATTCATTTGTTTTCTTTTACTTCCATTGATCTGTACTCTGGTTGTGCTTATTTTTACTCTACATTTATTCTATATTCTATTTTACTCTAGTTTGTTCATTTGCTCCTTTTCTAAGTCTTTCAGGCATAAACTTAATTCAATAATTTTCCCCCTCTCTTTATTACTGATCGAGAAGCTACTTCAATAGTGGGTAGAATTTTGGCACTTGAAGACAGGAAGACCTAGGCTCAAGTATTACGCCTAAATTCTTCCAAGCTGCATGACTCTGGGCAAGGCCTCTAATCTCTTAGTGTTCTAGGAAACTCTCTAAGACTATAAGTTATAGGGACATGCTGACCTCCTTTGGTAGAAGGAGTTACCCCTTCCAAAATTTCCTAATACCAATGAAATCACAGGTCTACTCCCTATCCCTATCCCTTTTTTTTTATTTAAATGGGCATTCAGTACTACAAATTTGCTTCTTAGTATTGTTTTAGCTGTATCCCATTCCTTTTGAAATGTACTATCTGCATTTTCATTACTTTTAATGCTATTTATTGTTTTTGCAATTTCTTCTTTAATGTCATTTTAAAATTTTTTCCATAGGGTCCTCATACCTTGTAGTTATTATGATTATTTTTAAAAATTATTTACCTTCAGGAAATCACAAAACTCTTTTAATGATCGAAAGCTTTTCTTGGAATCAAAGGATAATTTTTAATAGCAATATTCTACCAGTGTTGGAGGAGAAGAAGAAAGAAGGAGGAGGAAAAAGAGGAGGAGGAGGAAGAGAAGAAGGAGCAAGAGAAGAAGGAAAAGGAGGTGGAAGAGGAAGAGGGGGGAGGAGAAAGAGGAGAAGGAGGAGGAAAAGGAGAAGAAGCATTTATGTAATACTTTAGAGTTTTCAGAGCACATTACAAATACTTCATTTTATCTTTACAACAATCCTTGGGGGTAGGTGCTATTGTTATCATCCCTACTTTATAGAACAGATAAGGAAAGTGAGACAAAGAAAGATTGGGTGCTATGTCCCAGATCACACATCTAGTAAGTGTCTTCCTCACTTCAAGTCCAGCACACTATGTACTGTGCCACCTACCTGCAAGATAAGGAGCCTCTAAAAAATTAAAACCAATGATCATTCATAAGGTAATGGAAAAAAGCTTGGTGAATGTGAAAAGGTTGCAATATATAACCAATGAGGAATTCCTAAAAATAAAAACAAAAGTGTTTTCAGATCAGTTAGACTGGTCGTGAGCTAAGGGTAAGGGATGATAGGTAGGAAACCTGAGTGATCTATGGGTGCCATCCTGATGCCAAAAAAAATGCAAGTGAGGCCTCCATGAATTTGGGTAAATGCCCCTGTGGTGAAGTTATTTGAGAATCAGGATGAGCACGTATGAGAGGGTTCCAGTTGACACTTCTGAAGGGAAAGTCCAAATCTATGACATCACAGATCAATCTGAGTTTTTGCTGAAGGATTATTAGGTGCAGATATATTTAAAAATTGATGTAATCTTAAAGAATCCTAGATCTAGAACTATCAAGGATTTTAACAATCATCTAGTCCACCTGCATCATTTTATAGTCGAGGAAAGTGAGGCCCTTCAAAGTCAACTAACTTGCCCAAAGTCACACAGGAAAAGGTGACAGAGGTCAGCAGTGAAAAGCAAGTCTTTTGTCTTTGAATCCATTGTTCTTGCCATTGTACCCCATTGTTTTTGGATAAATCCTTTGGCCTAAAACCAGTCTCTAGTTCCTATTTCTTTTTTTAATATTTTTTGATTTGAATTCAACTTTGCCGATATCATTAATAGCACTAGATCAACTAGCATTCATACATCTCCTTAAGGTTTGCAAAGTGATTCACGTATATTATCTCATTTGATCCTCACAAGGACTGTGGGAAGTGGGTTGAAACCCAGCTTTGTCCTGAAGACACCACTATCTCTGGGACCCCTCTTCTTAAAGCTAGCCACCCTTGTTACATGCCTATATACACAGGGCTAGGGAAAAGAGTTGGCATACCCAACATGCCCCATTGCCATTTTCAAATTATTATCCCCATTTCAGAGAGGAGGAAACTGAGGCTGAGAGGGATTAGTAGACTTGCTCAGGGCTCCAGAGCTAATTAGAGTCTCAGAGAAGATCCACGGGACTTCCTAATACCAAGCCCAGTACTCTATCCAGTACGCTACCCTGATGCCCTCTGGGTCTCTTTCATATTGTAGCACCAATGCGATATTCACAGTACCTATGGTGGCTATGAATATGCTGGTGTAGTTATGAATCGCAAAATCTAACAGACTCTCTACACGGAAGACAGAACCAAAACAGCTATTCAAACACCAGAAAGCCAAATCCATCACAGTGACAAAGAAATCTATACACATTATCAATGCTGGGGGCACCACTATCCCCGAGCCTGCCCTCTGTCAGGGCCTTCCCACAAACAAAAATTCACAACTACCTGCTTCCTCTCTCTCAGCTCTAACTGCTCTGACCAACAACTTCCTCTCTGTTCTGCTCCACCCTTCCTGCTCTACCCATTTGGCAAGCTCCTCCCACCACAGGCTTCATGTGACTTAGGCTTCCATGTGATTCAGGCAGGTCACATGGGCCT
Organism: Phalanger gymnotis; assembly: GCA_028646595.1. Classification (NCBI taxonomy): domain Eukaryota; kingdom Metazoa; phylum Chordata; class Mammalia; order Diprotodontia; family Phalangeridae; genus Phalanger; species Phalanger gymnotis. The sequence goes on along the minus strand of CM053622.1, from coordinate 165,808,859 downwards.
ATTAATAGATGAGAAGATCTTCGAATTAAGTAAAAATACATTAACAATACACATATTTGAGCCAAGTCCTAAGCATCTGCAGTATTCCTTTAAAAAAAAACGACACCCAGTAGAAAGCTATGTATGTGGATTATAAATAGTGAGACTGGGTTCAGTATCAGCCCGTAGTTCATTTATTTCTTTACCTCAGAGGATTGAGATAGAACATTTCCCCAAAGGTAAAAAGACAGGAGGACCTTTCTGGCACTCTAATTTCCTTTCTGTCAGCAAATAATATAAACATCAACTGCCTAGAAAGACAAGGCTCAGATCTAGCAGTGAAGCCTTTCTGAGAGTAATAGCCAAGAAGGATGGTTTAATATGTTTACACATCAACCGCAAAACAAAACTCACAACATAAGACTGAGTTAATCGCATTCATGGCAGTTTATGAAAGGTAGTTTGTGTAAAATAGCTAACAAGCCAAAGATCTATCCAAAACCTTGACCTATGAAATATGTGGTGAAATACTGTAAAATATGCACTGCTGAAAAGAAAACAGCAATTTTTTGGTCTAATTCGGCCTCAGAACACTGTTTTCTGTGTATTTTGTATTTTCTACTTCTTATTCTTCTTTATCTTCTTTTTTATATGATACTAGGGGGTTTATAGGTGTCTAAGTGCCCATGATAGAGCAATGGCTCTAGAGTCAGGAAGATCTGAGTTCAAATCCAGCCTCAGACACTTACTAGTTGTGTGACCCTGGGCAAAAGTTACTTAACCTCTGTTTGCCTCAATTTCCTCATCTGTAAAATGAGGGTATTATAGCACCTACCTCCCAGGGTTGTTATAAGAATCAAATAAGATAATAATTGTAAAGCATTTAGCACAGTGCTTGGCATACAGTAGATGCTATATAAATCCTAGCTATGGTTATTAATCTTCTCTGAGCTCATGAGAGATGCACAATGTTATGCACTGGGCTTGACTCAGGCTGGTGCCCTCGTAGTTTAAGTTCAACATTGCAACCAAATGAGACATTCATAGATCAACAATGAACAAAAAGAGACTTGACTGGGCAAAGCAAGAAGAAGACATCTAACAAGAATAGGCATTGAGGACACCTCAGATTTGTTTAGACTAGTAAAGTTCCCTTGTTGGAGATGTCTGCCATGATCCAGCAGCCAAGCATCAGAGACCAAGCCTGGAGCTCCTCATGGTTGTTATGTACAAATGAAGAAGAAGGTATGTTACAGTCTGAGCCCCTGAACCAACCAAGTCTCAAGGATGGGCTCAATAGCTTTTAAGGAAAAATTAGCGTAAGCTGCATCAGAGAGGGGAAGTACTAGGATATTACTCCTACACATGAAAACTTTACACATGAACTTTACACTTCATATATAAAACAATTTTTAAACCAAGTTTAACCTTTGCTTTAAAAACCTTAAAAAGGCAAAATTACCTTGACATTGTACAATTTTGTGCAACACTAACTTATTCTAGCTTTTGGTAAATATAGCCCAGGGCCCTACAAGCTCTGTATTCACACAAACTAGATCCAATATTGGGGGCTAACCCTTGAGGGTCATTTGGCTCACTAAGAGCCAAATTTTGCAATTCATAACTCCACCAGCATATCTGTGAAAGCTCCAAATATGGTCCTATCTAGGTTTCCACAAATGTGAGTATAGCATGGGTTTCAGCTTCCCACATAAGCTTTCAAGGTAACAAATGCTATCAGATAGAGGATATCAGGTATTTAATCTTGCAAAAAAAAAAATACAAAAGGCACAAAGGATTTAAAGGAGCCCATAAAGAATATGGAAAATACTTAAAGCATTCATAGCAGCCCATAAATTTATGCTTTATGTTTCTACAAGAACTCTTGATAGTCTACCATTGCCTTGGCTGCCATTTCTTGGGCTAGGAAAGTGCACTATTGAAAACTCTCTTCCTAGGCCAGGTGGCCAAGAAAATCGTGGGTGATATCCTTCTGACCCAAGATGCTCTTAGTTGCTTATATAGATAGAGTAGAATAGATAGAGAGTATTATTGTAGAATAGAATGGGGGAGGGGGGGAGTCTCCTTCCCACCTCCTACTGTAAGCTCGGGGTGGTGGAAGTAAAAAAAAGGATGAAAAGTATTAGCTCTCTTAAAAGACTGGCAGAGAAGGCTGGGTCCTCCAGCCAGAATCTTGTCCATCTTCTTAAGTCTCAGCAAACCAGTTACTTTGGGGGCAGCCGCAGTCATTGAAAACCAATCAGAACTTAATCTTTGTCATCTTAACAGAGGTAATGTGAATATCCATGCTCTATAAGGAAAGGGTTATATTCACCAAATTTATGAGAAACTCACCCCCTTTACACTTAATAAAACAAAAATCAATTCTTTGGTTGTTATTTTTTGACTCTATACAATGTAGTGAAATATAGTTAAACCTCTATTTTACATAAATAGAACACAAAAAAAAAGTTTTTCAGGCATATGTGAATGACCTCTTCCACCCAAGGTCACACAGCTTGTGACTACTCCGTACACTCACTCAAATTCACTATAGTAACAGACCAAAGAATGTACCCTCATCTAGATGTGAAACGGGAGAGGGGGGCCTAAGGTGGAGCCTCTCAGTAAACTCAAGAATTTGTCACCAAGGTTTCACCAAATAGTTCAATTGATGTTAAATCCTCCACCTTGTAAAAATTACAAGAATTTCTATGGCTATGCCCTAGGTGGGTCTTAGACAGCAGTGGAAATAGCAAATGCAGCTGTTCACCTCCTTTCCATACAATTCAGAGCATCCTAATGGCTGTGTCATATGATGCTTGTAACGAAATACAATAACCAGCACTACTATGCTACCTTGAAATATTCTTTTCTGCCATTAGTAGTGATATACTTGGAGTCAGTATGTAGAACAGGCCTGTGTCATGCCTTTGTCAAAGCTGAGACAACTTTTCTATCTAGGACTTACCTTCATATTCAGAAAATCAATTGAAAGCCATGTAGCAGTAAAAAGCAGATTAATTTATTTAGGAACGCATCTTTGCGTTTTCAGGACTATGTGCTTGGTGGTCGGCTTTCTAGAGTATGTCAGAAATATGTTTCTGTTCTCTGTATTTGCTGGCTTCTTAATAAAGTCCCAATATGTCACCATCATTTACCATAGTATCTCAGAAGATCAAAGGGTGTCTGTGTTAAAAGGAAGCTTAGATTATCTTTTTTTAACCTCTTTGTTTTACAGATTAATAAACTGAGGTATGGAACAATTAAATGAGAGTGAATGATTTGACCAAGGTCACAACACAAGTCAGTGACAGAGCTAACAATACAGCCCAATTCTTCTGATTCTGTCTAGCTTTCTTTCCACTATAATTTTAAGAGCCCTAAGTAGGAGATTTGAGAGGCAGCTTCATATAGTAGAGAGAGCATTGGGCCTTGAAGCACGATGAAGTAAGTTCAAATCCTGACTCTAACACACATTAGTTGTGTTGGCCATGTCAATTCAATTCTCTACTTCTGTTACAATTCTCTAAGACTAATCTGCAAAGTTATAAAATGTTTGCAATCCAGTGACCTAGTAGAATCAGGGCCAACTACAAGCATTTGATTTTAGATAAATGAAGTTCCCCACTATTAACCATTATCAGTCATTTACATTTTACTATGAGTGAGTTTCAGAACTGTTTTTAAGAGTAGACTTTAATGGAGAGGAAGAAATAGAAAAGACCATAAAGGGATTGGGAATTTATGATAAGGTAATAGAGGTGGGGAGGAGGGATGGAGAACAGTAGGGACTGGGAGACCCCAAACTTCTTATTTTGATTTTTCAATTTGCCTTGGGTCAGATATAGTTTAAATCCTATTACAAAAATTATCATTTAAAAAATCTCTGTATAACAGAAAGATTTCCAAAGTTCAGCCACTAGCTCACTTATTTTACATAAAAGTCAACACAACAGAATTCTCACAGAGCAAAGAATTTGAAAAGCCCTGTGGAGTCCTTAATCAGAGTATTTGAACTATATTCAGAAGGGATTACTTGAACTATATTTCTCAGTGTGTTAGAGGTTTAGAATTTCAAATCCAATATCCAAAATATTCCTGGTGACAAGAATATTTCCTTCTTGGATGCTGTGTGGGGTGTGGAAGAGATTACTGCCCTAGGGTAAATATCTTTTGGAATTCAGTGCATTTGTATGCTTCATTTAGCTCTCTTCTCTCCTACACAAGAAGGGGAAGCACTATAATTGTCCCAGATTTAGAAAAGGATATAGGATGCCCTGAAAAACAGGCCACTCAGAATTGCAGCAGCCTCAAGGGAAGGAAACCTAAGAAAATGCCTCATTCTTGCCTCCCCCTCATCCCAACCCCAGGACCCAGAACAATGCACAAAGGAAAAAATAGCATGCAGGTGATAATTGTTATTTCCTGGTTTTACATGGTACTTTTAGCAGTGTAAAACCTCAGACCTATTATTGTCAACATCCTCTTGAGTGTGCTAGCCACAGTTACCTACTTCAATGGGAGAAGGGGAGGGACCAAAGGTCAAGTAACCAAAACACCAATTCTGTGTGTATGTGTGAAAACAACAATGAAAGTACAAGTCAGAGCTCACCTCAAACTGCTTTGTGGTTCAAGGATGCAGAGCAATCAGTTCATTTATCAAATCACGGACAATATATTAACCTCAAAGATCACTTGCTGCATCAAACTTATCTCCGATCACATTTTATAGGAGGGAAAACTAAGGCCCAGAAAGAAGATCCCCACACCCTGAGGTCCTATGAGTTAGAGACACAGCAGAGGGTAGAACCCAGGTCTACAGGCAGGGTTCATTTTACTGTAACATGTTGCTTCTTTAAGTATGTGGATTTATATCTAATTCGTGCACAAGTCAAGACATCACCCTCATGATGTCTTTGATCCTCTTTGAGAACGAAAGAGGGAAATCCATGGATAGATCTGCTAGAAAAGAGCCAATGTAATTTACAATTACTGGGATTCTGTTATGTAAAGGAGTGCTCAAAAAGACAATATTTCTTGAAAAAATAACATGTAGGTGTTGTGAAGTATACAGGAATTATAGAATATGGTCTCTACCCTTAAGAAAATAATAGTCTGAAAGAGCTATAACTAGAAGAAACTGAATTCAAGGCAATTTTAGTTGGTTTGGTGAGTAACACAGTAAGAGTATACTTTGCCCACCCCATGGGCACAGTCGTGTAAGAAGGAGCAGCCTGATCACTGGAAAGGTCTATAAGGAACCTTAGGCCCTATGCCACCAGAGGACGAGGAAGAGGAACTACATCATGCCCCACTTATGACAAAGTTCCATTAGCCCAACGTTAGTGAAGGCTCTCCAGTTTACTTGGGGAAACGACATGAAGTAAGACACATGAAAAGTTAATGTTATTGTTTAGTCATTTTCAGTTGTCTGACTCTTCATGACCCCATTTGGGATTTTCTTGGCAAAGATACTGTAGTAGTTTGTCATTTCCTTCCTCAGCCCATTTTACAGATACTGAGAATGAGTCTTCCTGACTCTAGGACCAGCACTCCATCCACCAAGCCAGCTAGTGTATATATGACCAGTGTCAAAATGTTTAGTCAAATAAATGCAGTAGGAGTAGGAGAAGGATGTGATGATCGCTATAGGTTAAAGAGTCCATGGATATTTCAAAAAGCAAAATTTGGAACTATGCCCAAAGTGCAATCAAACTGTGATCCAGCAATACCATTAGTAGGTCCATATCCCAAAGAAGTCATAAAAAAGGGAAGAGGACCTACATGTACAAAATATTTATAGCAGATCTTTTTGTGGTAGCAGAGAATTAGAAATTGAGAGGATGTCCATCAGTTGGGGAATGGCTGAACTGGTTTGGTATATGAATGTAATTGAATAATACTATTGTGCTATAAAAAATGATGAGCAGGCAGATTTCAGAAAAACCTAGACTTACATGAACTGATGCAAAGTGAAGTGAGCAGAACCAGGAGAACATTGCATACAGTAACAGCAACATTGTTCGATGATCAACTTTGATAGACTTAGCTCTTCTCAGCAATACAATGATCCAAGACACTTCCAAAAGATTCATGATGGAAAATGCTATCCACATCCAGAGAAAGAACTATGGAGTCTGAATGCAGATTGAAGCATACTATTTTCTCTTTTTTGTTGTTTTTTCTTTCTCGATGTTTTTCCCTTTTGTTCTGATTCTTCTTTCACAACACAACTAATGGGGAAATGTGTTTAATATTATTGCATGTGTAGCCTATATCAGAGTGCTTGCTGTCTTGAGGAAGTAGGAGGGGAGGGAGGGAGAAAAAACATTTGGAACTCAAAATCTCATAAAAGTGAATGTTGGAAACTATCTTTACATGTAATTGGAAAAAATAAAATACTATTAAGTGTGGGGAGAAAGCAAATATTTAGGATTGCTTTAAAAGATGGGGAGGATTAGAAAATATGGAAACAAGGGAAAGGAGAATGTGTGAACAAAGAGGGTAGAAATACAAGATTCATATTAAGCTGTCTGTCTGAAGCAAGGGGTTTGTACTTGGACACATTGGAAAGGCCAGTCAGAGCCATGTTATCATAGTACCGTATGAGTGGTAAACCAAAGATGTGGACTTCATTAATTGTCATTAAAGGTGTTTGAGCAAAGGAGTAACAAGATTAAAACTGTGTTTTAGAAAGATAAATGAAGTCATGTTGTGCAAGAGGGGTTGGAGAGAGACTAGTTTGGAGGCTCTTAAAATAGAGTAGGTATAAAGTTGTTGAGGGCCTAAATTAGAGTAGAGTAGTAATAATGAGAATAAAAAGGAAGAAACATATATAAAGAGAGGGGAGAGAAAAACAAACACTTATTGCCCCTACTACGTGCCATGCACTGGGCTAAGTGCTTTATAAAAATATCTAATTTGATCCTCACTACAACCCTGAGAAGTAGGTGCTGTTATGATCCTTATATTGTAGTTGAGGAAATAGGCAGACAGAAGGTCAGTGCACTTGCCCAGGATCTCAGTTAAGTGTCTGAGGCAGATATGAACTCAGTTCTTCCTGACTCCAGGCCTAGTCCTCTGTCTGCTGCACCACCTAACTGCCTATGAGAGTGTAGGATCAATGGAGTTTGGTAATAGATTGAATATTGAGGAAGAATGAGGGATGAGAGTTAAAAGTAACTGAGTTTCTGAGATTGAGTGACTGGGAAAATGATGGAAAAGACAGAAACACGATAGTAAGATCATAGTTTGCATTTGGGACCATAACGACAAGATAAATAATGAATGAGGGAAACATCATTACAAAGAACATTTTGTACAAAGAACATCACGTATATCTGTTCGCACATGGTAAGGGCAGCTAGGTAGCCTTGGAGTCAGAAAGACACATCTTCCTAAGTTCAAATCTGGCCTCTGACACTTAGCGACTGATCTCGGCCAAGTCATTTAACCTGGTTTCCCTCCATTTCCTTATCTGCAAAATGAGTTGGAGAAGGAAAGGGCAAACCACTCCAGTTTCTTTGCCAAGAAAACCCTAAATGGGGTCATGAAAAACAGGACACCACTGCAACAACTGAACGACAAAAGTGTACATGATGCGTATGATGGCAATAAAGCAGAAGTGATCACTATTTTAGTACTTTTTAAAACAGTATTTCCTATTTTGGAAGGTTTGAGGTTTTTTTCTGCTGTTCATTTTCAAATAGCCCAATTATCTCTTCAGCTTGGTGTAAATAAATATAGTAAACCTCATTTTAACATATACAAAAATCATAATTTTTATGCACATCTACTCAGGAAAACCTAAATCATAGGAATTAACTGCTTCTAAGGGAAAAGCGAAAATGAATGCAGAAAATGTTCGTGCTTGCTTTCTTAGAAACTTGAGAGAATTTATTTCAAACAACCAGTGTTCTTCTTAATGAAAAGCATGACAGGAGCAGATGGGCTTCTTCTTTGAAAAATCTAAACACTTTTAAGGACCACCCTTCTGGAGTCCTTTCATTCACTCACCCATCCATTAAGCCACCAACATAATGGCATCCACATTCTCCATTAACTGAGCCTATTATATTCAATCTGGTAGCCCAAAGAAGGGTCAATGGAAATACTTGACCATGCATACCATTCATACCTGCAGGTGACCACAGAATTGCAGTTTGCCAGCACACAGGAAGACTACAAGACTTCGGCTCTACTTCTGCTATTTACTGTTGTTCGGTTTTTTTAGTCTTCCTGACTCCAGGCATAGTACTCTATCCACTGAGCCACATAACTGCCCTGTGAACATGTATATGTATACATATAGCAACTATATACATATATATAATACATATATACACATACCCAAATACATATATAAAACTGCAATTATAATGACTGAAGGAAAACAAAATATTCCATACTATAGTATAGTTGTTTAGACAATAATAATATTATAGTGCCTATTATATGCCAGGTACCATGCTAAGCACTATACAAATATCATCTTATTTGATCTTCACAATAACCCTATGAGGTAGGTGCTATTATTATACCCCCTTTATAATTGAAGAAACCAAGATTAAATGACTTGCTCATGGTCACTCAGCTAGCAAGTGTTGGAGGCTGGATTGAACCTCGGGGCTTTCTGACTCCAGGTCCAATGCACTATCCACTGCCCCACTTAGTTGCCTATATGTTTATATGTAATATAAATAAAGCCTTACTGAAACTGGGATTCAGTCATTATCCAGATAATTTAAATCTCTTCTGCCTCTTTGTAAAAACAAAATAAAAACAAAAACCAAATGCCCTCCATTTTCTATTTCCAACTATTTTTTTTACCCTGAATTATACCCTAAATTATAAAATGTACAGCTGGAAAGAGTCTGAGAGGTTGTGACTTTATGATTTGCTCAAGATCATGCTGTTAATAAGTAACAGGGCCAAGGGATTCAAACTCAGGACTTCTGACTTCAAATTCTGTACTCATTTTTTTCCATTACTGTGTTTCTTTTTCATTGTTCTACTACTCAGTTAGGAAAAAAGACTGACCGGTTTATGTGTCACCTCCTTTTTCTTCCTCAGCCCTATATTCTGAAGGAGATGATAAAAAACATCAAAATGTCAAGACAACATAATTATCCTCTGGATAAATAAAAATTGACGGATATTATGATGTCATAAATCACTGATTCCAGACATTTTTATCTTTACATCCTTATATTTATTTATTTCCTTGTAGGCTATTACTCACAAGTACCATTTTTGTTGTTTTTCACCATCTTCTCTGACATTTCTTTTGAAAGCAATTCAATATTGTATTATTTGAGAATATGAGTATGTGCATATTAGAGAATTTAACAAAAAATGAATGTTTCAATCAATTTGGAAGTGACAAGGATAAAAAAAATGCTGGCCACAAGTGTAATTTTCTAAAACAAACTCATTTTAATATAACACCATGAGGAAATGTCCTAGAAATCACATTAGCCTCCTAAATGGTTTCCCAGCTCCTGTTTATTTCCCTCTCCAATATACCCTCCAAATAGTTACCAAACTGGTGTTCCTAAAGTACATGTTGCTCCCAAGCTCAAGAAACTACAATGGGCTCTCTCTTCTTACCTTTAAGACCAAAAACCAATTCCAGCTTTACTGCATATTACATTCCTTCCAACACTCCACAATTCCAGTTAAACTGGTCTATTTTCCATTTCTCCTCTCCATATGTTTGCATAGGCTATTTCTCATGCCCAAAATACACTCCATTCTCACTTCCACTCTTCCTTCAAATCTCAGGTCAAATAGCCTCCTATAGGGAGCCTACCCTGATCTTCACCAGTAACTAGTGCCCTCTCCCTGCCACCTAAAATTATTCTGAACTTAATTTTCTAAGTACGTGTCATCTCCCCTTATAGAATCTAGGATGATCCTCTAGTGATAGACAGTTTCATGGTTGACTTTGTGTCCTAAGCACCTAGCATAATGCCTGGTATACAGTAGGCACATAATAATTCTGGTTGAATAAATGAATGAATGAATGAGTAGAAAAAATGCCTATCATTCTCAGCCCTTCTATAAAGTTTTGACACTCTGGATTATTTCCATACTTGTGATTCCTCCTTCTATTCCTTTCCCTAGAAATGCAGGTAACATATGGATGTGTGTGTGTTACATGAATGTGTATGTATATATATATATATATATTTAAAGAAAAAAGGATAAATTCTGTTATGAAACTTTTTCAAATACATATTATATATAATTATATATTTATATTTAAAAGAAAGTATTTATTTAAAAACATAAATATGAATTATAGTGTCAGAGTTTTATAAAAATCAATTGGGATGATGCACAAAACCTTGAGGTATCACAAAACCCCAGATGGGATTCACTCCTTTGCCAATAGGCTATAAAGTATTCAATGGCACTGGATCCTCTTTGCTGCCTTTGTAGGAAATTAAGGTTTCAGGCCAACTCATGCAAGAAACTTTGGCAGAGAGAAGATTCTCCATATTTCCTAGCAATCACCTGGAATACTAGGGGATCTAGGGTCTTGAGGAAAGTTTCTTGGCTTGTTTAGAATTCTTTGATTGTCCACTTCCTATAGTGGTGTACCTTATCCTTAGGCTGGTAAGTTTCAAAGTACCTAGCAAGCACCTTGAGTTTAATATTTAATTTATATTTCTTTTTGTTAATAGTGCTTAACAAGTTTAGCAGTCCCTCAATCAGTTCCTCTGCCCAGCTCCTCCCAAGCTTCTTTGTCCTCCCTGTGACCTCCTTCCCTTTGCCCCTCCCTACACTCCCAGCCCTGGCCTCACTTCCTTCCATTCCTAAGCTTGACTCATTCACTAATCTTGAAATTCTCCACAAATACCCTTGTCCTCTCCCCAGTTGTCTTGCAAAGTCCCATGTACGTGTTCCATCTGCTTTGTCTGGTACTATTCATGTCCTGCTGATTACTCTGAAGGAAGGCAGGCAACCTGATGGTGTGTACTAAAAATTTATGTTATCTAGTCTTAATTGGAGCCTTCCTGGCTCCACAGCACCGATTGACTAGCTAGTATGGCCTTCTCGACAGCCTTTTCCTTTCTCCTCAAACCTCCTAAATAAACTACCTTGTTTACTCCTACCTTTCAACAGAAGAACTCACCTCCTACTTTTACTAAGAATATAAAAGCTTGCTACCTAGGGCTGCCCATTCTCCCCTATACCCCTGCTTTAAAACTCCTCTCTGTTTTCCTTTATCCTCTCTTCTTTTGTTTCATTCTCTGAGGAAGACCAGAAGTGGTCCTTCTTGCCATGGATAACTCCTCCACCTGTGATCTACCTAATTTTTTTGAAGGTTTTTTTTATTAAGTTTTTGATTAAAGGGGCCATCCCTTGATTAACTTCTTAAAGAGGCCTATTCACTGAATGGGCTTTACCTTACTCAAAGTGAGAACCTGAAAAGACCTTGGCCTAAAAGGGCCAGGGTCTCCCATTGCATCCTGGACCATCTCCAGTCATCCTGGTGAATATCAAGCCACTGGACCCAGATGACTCTGGAGGACAAAGTGAGGCTGGTGACTTTGCACAGCCCTCCCTCTCTCAAATCAAAGTCAACTGCAAGTCATGTTATCATTTCCCTGATGTCATGTCCTCTTTGAAAAAAAAAGGACAAACACAACAACCTATCTGTCTTTCTGTCTGTATGTGTGTGTATGTATGTATGTATGTATGTATGTATATATGTATATATGTATATGTAATTTAATCAACCGAGAGCTACCTTGTCACCTTCTCATCCCAAATCCCTCTCTTCCCAACTGAGAACACACAAAAAAAAAACGAAGCCCATTACAAATGTGTATAGTCAATCAAAACAAACCCAGACATTGGCCATGTCCAAAAAAAAATTTCCCTCATTTTGCATCTGAATCTTTTACCTCTCTATCAGGAAGTGAGTAGCATATTTCAATAGCCTTCTGGAATGATGGTTGGTCACACTGCTTAAAGTTCAGCTCAATAGTATTCATCATATTTATATACTACAGCTAGTTCATTTTCCAATTTGTAGTTGCCCCCTCACATTCTCATTCTTTGTCCCTTCAGAGAGAACTATAAATATTTTTATATTTAAAATATAAATTTTAATTTTAGGCCTTAGTATGTTTTGATTAGGATTAAAACCTTCCTTAATCTACCTCTCTCTAAATCCCCTTTCTCCTTTCTCCCCTTTCCTTTCTATTTCCCTATTGAGTGAAATGTATTTCTGTGCCTTAACTTTAAGTGTATGCGTATTGTTCCTTATTCTAACCAGTTCAGATAAGAGGGAGGTTCAGGTATTTGCTATTCCCTCCCCCTCCTTGCTTGTATATATGTCTACTTGTACACCCTGATGATGTGAGATAATTTTCCCTAAATTTCCTTTCCCTTCCCACCCCACCCCAGTATATTCCTCTGCCCTTCTCTTTCTATTCTTTTCTTAAGGTCATCAAAATATATTAGAATGACTGCCAAGCCTTGTCTAATTGAACTCCCTCTACAACCCTGATGATGATAGCGTCCAGAAGAGACAAATTTATCATCTCCTCATATTTTAATGTAAATAATTTATCCTTGTTTAGCCCTTTATCGTTGTTCATTCACGCTTACCTCTTTGTGTTTCCAGACTTGCAAATCTACATATCCAGCCCTCATATTTCTCCTGAATTCAAGTCTTATAGAACAGCTTCCCTTATGGACATCTCTACCTGGAAGTCCTATGGATATGTCAAACTCGGCATGTCCAAAACTGATTTTATTATATTTCCTCAAATCCTTCCTCCAATCTCCTTCATCCCCTTGGGGGCATCACCATTGTTCCACTCCCCCAAGATTGTAATATTAAAGTGATTCTGATCTGCCACTCTTACTCCCCATATCCAACAAGCTGTCAGGTCTTATAGATTCTACCTCTGTATTATCTACAAAATTTTTCCATCTGTCCCCTTACTTCCACTTATATAACCTCTATTTCAATTCAAGCTCTCACCACATCTTGCCTAGAGTATTCTGATAACCTCTTAATTGGTCTCCTTGCTTCTCTTCTCCCCTCTCCTCGACTCCAGTTTATCCCTCACATTGATATCTGTAAGGCAGATTTAATCATATCATTCTCCAATTCAAAAAGTTTCAACAACTCCCTAAGGCCTCCAAGATAAAACACAAATGCCTTCTAGTTTTAAATGTCCTCCACAGTCTAACTCCTATCTATCTTCCCACTTCTATTTCATTTTACCTCTTTTCATGCATTCTCCATTCCAGTCAATTTGGCTTATTTGATACATGTGACATTACTTCTCCAGCTTCTGAGATTTTAATACAGGTAGTCCCCTGTGTCTAGAATACCTCTGCCTCTTGGAATTTTTAGCCTTCTTCAAGACATGGATCATCTGCCACCTTCCCAAGGCCTTATCTTATTCTCCCTATAGTTAATAATCTGTCTGTCTCTCTCTCTCTCTACACACACACACACACACACACACACACACACACACACACCAAATAGGCCAGCCAACAAGATCTCAGCACTTAGCTAAGCTAATATTACTCAGACAACAGACATAAAGTTCATTATCAGGCCCATACTTGAATCCTTCATAGTCTGTTAGGATCTGTCTGAACTGGCACTTGGCTGGCAAAACCTCCAAGAACCCAAGATTTCCTGTGTAGAGGAGGGGAATTAATCAGGACATCCCTGAATAACAGATTTCTCCCCAGTTCAGTTGATGATATCATAGAATACAAGGGACAGAGAATAGAGACAAGGATGAGGTCTTAGAATAGGTTTTGACATTTTTTTAGCTTTTTATAGGGTGTGAAGTTCTTCAAACTTGATAGAATTGGAGTGCAGCTAGCCACTGGTTGCCCAAAGATTCAGCCATATCATTTGTCTACCTTTAAAACTCAGAACATACTCTCTACACCAGTCGACCAAGGAAAGACTCTGGAGGGCTTTGTGAATAGAGAAAGAAAATGAGGTTTGAATATCAGGAGTTGAGCTGCAGAAAGGAATAGGTCCAGAGAGCCCAGTTGATCAACCTAACCAATAGAGATGCTGTCCCTAGGCAGGTCAGCAGGAGGACACCGTAGAAGGAAAAACCATCAGGACCCTACAATACCAGAAATGTGAGCTGCGCATGGGCCACTTGTGTTTTCTATGTGTGTGCCTCTCTACTACTATTTTATGTGTATGCCCATTTTTGTGCAAATATTTGTGGGATAATGTACCCCAGGTTTATAAAAGGAATATTTCTGTGGTTATTGTTTTCACTATGCCATTGGATTAAATGCCTTATTTTTGAGCTATATCAAGTGTATCAAGTGGCCGACTATTAAAGGCAAACATGTCACTGGGGGCTCATGAGCTATAGTTTCAGGATTGCAAACACACAGAGTACCTGAAATCTGGAAGCCGTGTCCCAGGGGAACTCAGCCTACAAATGAGAGCTGAAGCATAGACCAAGGCAGGTGCCACATCTGCATGACACAATGATGAACTGATGTAGATCTTTAGGGAAATCTCATAAAGCTTTGTCAGGAACCCATGTTAATTTTATTTCTAATGTTCCTATAATTTCCATTCCTCCAATGAGTTTCTCTTTGTTGATTGGAATCACAATCAAAATCATAGTTTCCTTCAGTGTATCCTTTGCCTTTTAAAGCAGGAAAATGTTAGCAAACAATTCAACAAACTGTAAACTTCTCCATTTTTGGCAGAGAGAGAGATCACCAGATGATATCTAGACTTAGAGAGACCACCAGCAGATATCTAAATCACTCAAGTTCCCCATCACAACTATAACCAGGCTCCATGCCAGCTTGACATCTGCATTAGGAACTAAACATTCATCTTTCTGACTGGGTGGTATATAGTATAATCCCGTTATCCTTTTTTTTGTCTTTTCCTCCTTTTGTACTAAGATATGGTCTCCATCATTCTTTTTGCCTTAGATGCATAGATTTCCTCAAAGTAATCATTAAAGAAACAAAGAAAAATGAATTTTTTGAGGGGGGAAGGCAGGGCAATTGGGGTTAAGTGACTTGCCCAAGGTCACACAGCTAGTAAGTGTGTCTAGTATCTGAGGGCAGATTTGAACTCAGGTCCTCCTGACTCCAGGGCCAGTGCTCTACTTACTGCACCACCTAGCTGCCCCAAAAAATGAAATTTTCTTAATAAACAATGCCATGCTGCTTCCACCTTTATTTAATCTTTCTGAACTGAGTGTATACCTTCTGTTGTTATATTCTAGTAATAGATCACATTCCATGGTATCTCAATGATACCCATGAAGTCATATTTCCCTTTGGGCACTGAGATCTCAAGCTCATTTTGTTTATTATCCATATTCTCAGCACCAGCATAAAGGCAGCTGAGGCCAGGAGGATCGTTCATATTTGCTGATTATTTTCTCTTGCCTTTTAAAAAAAAGTCTTTAGCCATAATTCTTCCTGTGTCACATATGTCACTCTACTACTTGTTGGTAGGTAATTATTCCCCTCCTCTTTCTTTTTTTATTTAAAACCCTCTGGATCAAGTCAACAAGTTTCCAGACAAATGCAATCTCCCTAGTCTAGATGACATGGACTGCATTCCCAGCCAAAAGTCCATTATTACCTTATCTTAATTTCTGATCTAGAAAATCAAATTCCATTCTCTTACACCATCTTTTTACCAGTGTGCTTCTTTTACCAGCTGTTCACTGCCCATATACCCCTGTTGGGTCTAATCATCGATCAGTAGCGATGATGAAAATACTACCTGTTGAAATTCTTCACTTCTCTGCCCAGGACTTTGTAATCCTTTAAGATAGGTTGCTTCTGTTGACTCATTCTCACATTTACCACCAAAAGTGAGTATTGACGATCGGATCTGACCTTTCTCGGGAAGTTCTCCATCTTACTTCAGATACATGAAGATGCCTCAGCTCTAAATTGACCGTGGCTTTCAGTCAACTTACAGCTGCCTCTGAACACTGCATTGGGAAGTCTCCAACCACTACGACACATTTTGTTCCAAGCTAAGAAGTGACTAATAACAGGTACCTTTGATACTAATGGCCTCCCTGAAACGGTATGCTGGCAAATGTTTAACAATCAGCTCTCCTCCTCCTCCTCCCTCCCTAAAATGTACACAGCACACTTTAGGTTTAATCTGTGTCATTAATATTTTCACCATCATATTGTTAAGCAATGAAGAAAACAATAAATCAAGCTCTAAATTGTAGCATTTGCCAATTTCAAAGATACAAATGCTCACATTGAAAGTTTAACAATGGGATAAGCAGGTAGGAGCTGGCTCCAGCAAACCACTACCTCCCTTTCTCCTTTCCTTCTGTCTCTCACCATCATCTTGAAGAATCAGATTCCTATTGTAAAACTCTCTGGATTCAAGAGTCTTTCTTTCTACTTTCTTCTGATTTGGATCATTGAACATTTAAATAAACTATTAATATTAACAGGACACAATTTCTATAATGTTAAATAATGCCTGATTGCCTAATAGAATTCTCTAAGGCAATAAAGTATATGGATAAAAGAAAAAATTGTGTAACTTATTTAGACTTTCAAGATATCTCTGACAAAGTTCCAAATGAAAACTTGAGAAGCCGTGGGACTCAGGGAAGTGACATTGTCTTAAATTGGAAGTAAGCTTGGAGATTGGAAACAAAAAGGTAGGAATCGTTCTTGTGGTAACTTTTAAACAGTACCTTACCTCAGTGCTTCAGGGACATGAAATTTCATTGGTACTTCCTCTACTGGCATCTATTATCATCCATCCACAATCCAGGAGACAGTCATCAGGCGCTGCTGAGGTCAAAAAATTAATTATATATTTGTACAGATTGTAGCTTCCTCTCCCCCACCCCCACCCCCAACCTCCATCCTCCATCCCAATGGAATGTATATTTTTTCATTATCTTTATATTCTCAGTGCTGATCATAGTGCCTTGTCCATGGTAGAAACCTAATTAGTTGACAAATACTTATTAAATACCTACTGTGTGCCAAGCACTGTAATATGCACTAGTAATACAGACAGAAATTAAATTATCAATGAGCACAAACCCAGCCTCAGAAACTCACTAGGCTGTGTGACCCTGGACAAATCCCCTAAACTCTCTGGATCTTAGTTTCCTCATTTGTAAAATGCGGGTGACGATAGCACCTGCCTCCCAAAGTTGTGAGAATAAAATGAGATAATATACACAAATTGCTATTTAAACACTAGTTATTATTATGTTTGACTGTTTTTGTTATTGTTTAATAGTGTCCATCTCTTTGTGATCCCATTTAGGGTTTTCTTGGCAGAGATACTAGAGTGGTTTGCCATTTCCTTCTCTAGTTCATTTCACCGATGAGGAAACTAAGACAAACAGGGTTAAGTGACCAGTCCAAAGTCACACAGCTAGTGAGTGTCTATGGTCAAATTTGAATTCAGGTCTTCAAGACTCCAGGTCTGGCACTCTATCCACTGTGCCACCAGCTGCCTTATGGTTGATAAAGAAGAGCAAAAATCATTTAGCTTTACAACATACCTTTGTCTGAACTGACTAACCTTCCAGTGATGAATCTTTCTGAATTTAGTTAAGCTGATCCTCAGATAATAAACACCCAGTGTGTCACCAGATCTGTACCCAGAGCTTGTCTACTTCAGCAGTGGCCCCAGTTTGCTTCCTTTAGCATAGCCTGTGAGAACCTGAATTCCAAGGTCATATCTACTCCACCAGGAAAAGGCACTATTATCCAAAAAATTCAATTTATTTAACATTTTTATAAATTATTAAGCAGAAGTCATACAAAATGGAATTTCTGGTTCTACAGATCACACTAAGCCTTTTTGGACAATAAATAGTGGACCTGATAGGGATATGGTGTAGGAAGATCTCATAAGGCTGTGAAAGTGAGCAGAAATTAACTGATGAACTTAAATGTGGCATTTATTTAGGGGAAACTAAATCAAGTGCTCTAAGCCATCAGTTACAGCCCAAGGAAGAAATCTAGGAAGACACTATAGCAGACTTTTTGCTTCTGTGATTGATGTGGTCAAAAACACTAAAAGAATGTTGGCCAACATCATGAATTTCATTGAAAACAAAAGAAAAAACAGCATTATTCTCTAGTACAAAATCATGGTTCACTCAACCATAAAACACTTCAGATAGGTCTGAGCCTTGCACTTGAAGAAACAAATAATAGAGTTGGATAAAGTGAACATAAAAGCAATTAAAGTGATGAAGGGGATAGGAAAGGAAAAGGGAGAAAGGGTTTGATGTGAGAGCAGACTGAAAAGATTAGAATTTGTCAGTCTGAAATGATTAACTCTGAAAGGGAGTATTACAAAAATCTATAAAATCTAGTAAGAGACGGCACCAATTTTCACTCCTTTATTCCTCTCTAGGCTCCAGTCCTGACTTCTTTCTCCACCATGATCCAGCAGCCTTCTCACCATAGAAGATTACTGTACCCCTGAAGTCTCTTATTCTGATTGACCAATTCCATCTGGGACTTCCATTTTATTTTATTTTTTGAGGCAATCGGGGTTTTGACTTGCCCAGGATCACACAGCTAGTAAGTGTCTGAGACCAGATTTGAACTGAACCGAACAGATTTAAACAGTTCCTTCTGACTCCAGGGCTGGTGCTCTATCCACTGCACCACCTTGATGCCCTTAGAACTTTCATTTTAAAGAAAATACCCAAGCCAATCATGTTCACTCTTTCATTCTTTTCTAGGCTCCTTTGTTGCC
Source organism: Phalanger gymnotis (assembly GCA_028646595.1). Lineage (NCBI taxonomy): Eukaryota > Metazoa > Chordata > Mammalia > Diprotodontia > Phalangeridae > Phalanger > Phalanger gymnotis. Next base: position 165,790,117 of record CM053622.1, on the reverse strand, counting down.
TCTTCAGACTTCTTTCTCCACCATAACCCCATGTGGTACCTTGACCTTCCCTTTTTTCTTTTATATGTTCTCTTCCCCCCTTAGAATCTAAGCTCCTTGATGGCAGGGGCAACATTTCTTTTTACATGTAGTAATACTTCCTTTATTTTACACTGTAGCTGGTACATAGTAAGTACTTAATAAATTCTTGTTGACTTGATTAAATTTGGACTCAGAGGACCTGCATTTAAATCCCAGCTGCACCATTTACTCTCTGCATGACCATGGGAAAAACAATTCTTGGACTCTTATTTCTTCACCTATAAAATGAGGGGATTGGATTAAAAGGCCCTTCTAACTCTAATTCTGCGATCCAAAATAATAGAGTGAATACGTACCTGTTCACCAAATTCTAGAATTCTAGAACTAGGGGGAAATAATGGATGTTTCAAAGAAGTAAATTTAACACAAAAAAGGAAGTTCTACCTCTCAAAGCAAATAATAAATTTGCAAAACTGGTTACTCCTAAAAGGTGGTAAAGGTTGAAAATATAAATACATTCAGAAAAATGTAGATAAATCTATGGATGATAGAACCATAACAAATTTTAAGGTAAATGAGTACATATTTGAAGTTGTAGTAGCAATTTAGATTTGAAGATTTTTCCCACCCATTAACAGGCCATGTAACCTGCTTATGTGACAGGAAGCCTAAGTTACATGTGGTAGGAAAGGAAGTTATGTCACAGGAAATGCAGACAGAGAGAGAGAGAGAGAGAGAGAGAGAGAGAGAGAGAGAGAGAGAGAGAGCAGTTATGGCTGGTTAGAACAGAACAGACTGACTTAGCTGTACTGTGAGTTTGTTTGGGGAAGACCCCAGCAGGGGGTCAGAGAGGTTTTGGGATGGAGAGGCTCCAGGTTGTGATATTGTGTATGGAATGTTTTACTGCTGTGGTAGACTAGACAAATGGCTTGTGGGATATGGTTCTCTGGTGTCTGAATAAATGGTTTACTTCTTCTACCTTCTATATGGAGAGTCTCATATACTTTGCGATACAGAACCACAGAGGCATTTTGACAATTATCATCTACATTGTTATTATTGCCTTACTGACACAGGAGTCTATCTCTAATCCTTTGAAATTGATGTCAAAAAGGACAATTTAGTTCCTAGGAAGGGGTTGAGGAAGAGAGCCTATGGTGATAAAGTCTCCAGAAAAAAATCTCATAAGGCTGTATAAGTGGACAGAAATTGACAAATGAGAGAAAGGGGACCATCATAGATAATGGATTTGACACAATATGGAAGTTTTTTTGTTCTTCACATCTTAATTCAATGAAATTAAGGTGAGGCATCATGGTATAGTGGGAAAAGCAATGGACTTGGAGACTTGGGTTTCAATCTCAGCTCCAACACTTGGTCAGATCTGTGTCATTTAACCTTTCTGAGGCTCAGTTTCCTTATCTGAAAACACAATTATTAAAGGACTCTCTGATTTCAATTAGTCTGGAGAACTCCTTCCCCCAAAGCAGATGGTAAATTGCTTATTACTTAGTATATAAATCATAGGGTACACAGCAGATATGGCCTGAGAAACACAAAGGTCAGGTAACTTGTCCAGGATCACATAGCTAGTAAGTGTAAGACGCAAGATTAAATCCAGGCCTTCCTGACCCCAGGACTGACATTCTATCCAATATATTATGCTGCTTCTCACATCTGCAAAGTGGAAATAATAATATACTACCTACATCATCAGGTTGTTATGAGAAAAACATTTTGAAAATAGGAAAATGCCATGTAAATGTGAATTACTGTTATTGCTTCTTATATGTTAGTTGCCTATACAGATAATTCCATGAGGGCAAGGACTATGCATTATTTAATTTTTCTATCTTTCTTATAACCTAACACAGTGCTCTGCATGCAGCAAAAGCTAAAGAAACGTTTGTTGAATGAACGAATGATGCCAGGATTTACTAGGGCAAAATAGGGCATAGTATCCCATGTCTGATCATCTCTTTTAATAAACAATCTGTTTTAATAAGTAATAAATATTTATTTTTGCACAAATAAAACAAATGTAACCGAGATCAGAAGGAAAGAAGAAAATTGGGGAAATTTTTTTATATATAGTTTATCAGATAAAGGTCTCATATCAAAAATATATAAGGAACTTTGTTAAATCTATAAGAATACAAGTCACTCCTCAATTGATAATCAAAGAAGAATTGCCTTTAAAATTAGACTGGGGATGAAAGAAAGAGCCATCAGAGAGGCTAGATGTGAGTGGGTGACACCCAGGGTATATATAGACTGATCAGAGAACATGAAGAGGAGCAGAGAAAGGGAAAGACAGTGTTACCAGCTGGGAAATTGAATTCATTCTTTCTCCCATTCTGAAAGAAGGGAGACTTGGAATCTCAGGCCTACACTTCCTAAATTGGCCCTTATGCTGCGACTACAAAGTTTCAACAATGTCACATTGTACTTTGCTTTGTAATATTCAAATGCACCTATTGTATAAGTATTATATTTAACATTGTATCTGATCACTCTACTAGACCATAAGCTCATTGAGGACAGGAACCATGCCTTATCTAAACTTTATATCTTTTCTAGAGACTAATACAATGCTCTGTGCACAGTAGGCACTAGGTGGTACAGTGGAGATAATAGCACCTCCTTCATAAGGCTACTGTGGGGGTCGAATCAAATTATATTTGTAGTGTTTTGCAAACCTTAAAGAGCTATATAAATATTAGCTATTATCATTATTAGTAAGATAAATGACCAGCTGCAATGCCACGCAAGCAAGATGGGAGCCATTCACATGTGCTGTATGATGAATTTTCATGGAACAGGGAGGTGGATTCTTCTCTCTTTAGTCTCCTCACCAGCTATAATACCTGAAGACCCCAATACACAGATTTAAAGACAAAGCAAGAAGCTAATAATAAGAGAGCAATTGTTTTCCTTACTAGTCAAAACTCTAGAAAACCCAAAGTAGAAGAAAGATCGGACTTAACAATCCATAAGGAAGTATGGAGTATCAGAAACGGGTAATTAAATCTGTGTAGTCTGCCACCCTGTGGAAAATGCTGGTATGTAATATCAGAGTAGGCTGTGGGTAACACTTCACAGGTTTCAACAGGACATGCATGCAGGGCCCCCTTACCCCTCCTCCATGCCCCCACCCACCCCCGCACAAATCTCTGTGGAATTCTGAGCTAACTCCCATCTTGCACCCTAAATTACTCTTGGAATGCAGTTGTCTATATCCTTGAATAAAACTCAGCAAGTTGTAAATAGAATGGTATTTTTTTCACTTTCCTGGTAGGGTCACAGAAATCTGAATAACAGGAGATTAGCCTTAGAGACTAATAACTACTTGTATCCCAGGTCACTAACCCTGATTCACCACAGCTGGTCTTTGCAGAAAAATTGGGAGATGGCAAATGCACAGCTAAAGCATTGGTTACAATGCTATCTAGGAGATATGAAAAGAACTGGAGGAAGGTCTCCATTGCATTGAACTCTTATAGGAAGAATTTATGGGAAGGCATATAGGCAAAGGCAAGGAGGAGAAACCAAGGAAAAGTTACAGGATGCATCAATGGAGGGAGTGTTTATATGGAGGAGATTATGGATTCCCATTAGAGTGTGCGCTTCTTAAGAGTAGAAATTTTTTATTTTTATTCCTAGTGCCTAGCACGATGACACAGTAGGTGCTTAACAAAAGCTTGTTAATCAAATGCTCAATCCATCCAAGCATCAAAGTACAAACTCTTTATTTACATTTTAACATAGACATTCCAGCCTACCAGTAGAGTTAGGACCTATAAGTCACAATCCCTCTTTGAAAGAGGAAAGCATTATGACATCAGCTTGATCGTGAATTTCACAAACTTTGGGAAGCATATCTTTGTTATCATCATAGTGAAACATCATAATCATCATCATCATTATCATAGCTAACCTAACATAGCATCTATTATGTGCCAGGCACTGTGCCAAGTGCTTTACAATTATTATGTCATTTAATACAACAACCCTGGGAGGTAGATGCTATCATTACCCCATTTTACAGATGAGGAAACTGAGGCAAACATGATTAAGTAAATTGCCTAAGGTTTTACAGCTAGTGAGCATTTGAACTCAGGTCTTCCTGACTCCAGGTCCAGAGTTCTACCTACTGTGCCACCCAACTGCCACATCTTTGTGACATGGACAACATTAGTTCTCTTTCTAATACCTGACTTGGAGGAGTATATGAATATACAGCGATGGATTCCAGCAACAATAACGCATTGATTTTTTTTTCCTCTCCTAAAATCCTGATTACCATAATTAACATATATATTCTCTTTCCTTACCCACAAGATGAACATGAAACATATTATTTATCACGATATTTCAAGAAAATAGGCCTGCACAAATTGAGCTTAGTATATTTTATGAAAAGTTATACGTGAACGTTGTTCAATGAAAGATTTTAAAATGGAAAGTGAATTTGAGTCAAATGAGTTTGGGGTCTACACGTAATTACCATCCATACATGCTACCTCCATGTTCTCACCACCCAGTCACTCTTCAATCTCTTGTAATCTGGTTTCTATCCCCACCAATACTCCAAAGTCATAAGTGAATTCTCAATTGTCAGATCCAATGGATTTTTTCCAGACCTCATCCTTCTTGACCTTTCTGAAGTATTTGAGAGTCAATCACCCCTATCCTTGAAATGCCTTCCTCCCTTACTACTCTCTCTAGATTTACCTTCCTACCTATTGACTCATGACCTTCTCAGTCTCTTTTGCTAGATCATCATCTACATCCTATCCCCTAAGTATAGGTGTCCCCTAAGTCTCTGTCCATAGCCCTCTTTCTTATCTCTCTATTCCTATTCCCATGGCTTCAATGATCATCTCAATGCAGATGAATCTTAAATCAATATTCCCACCCTGAGCTAATCCCAGAGGTCCAGTCTCTTATTTCCAGTTCCTTACTAAATATGTCCACATATTTCCTACTTCCATACTACTGCCATATTTCCTACTGGCAGCTCAACATGTGCAAAAATGAACTTATAATTTTCTCCTAAAACCTGCCTCTTCTCCCCATTTCTGTTGGTGGAATTTTCCCTATTAATTATGTTCAGAACTTCGGTTATCTTTAATTCTACAGTCTCCCTCATCTACCACATTCAATCAACCGCCAAGTCCTACGGATTCGACATCAGTTATTATATCAGTACCAAATCTCTCCATTCACACTTTTACCACTTTAGTTCTTATCCTCTTTAATTATCTATAGGATAATAGATCTAGAGAAGGGGTCCTTAGGCTGGGAGTCTCCAAACTTATCCTCTAATATTGATAACTAGATGTCAATATAATTTATTTTCTTTGCAATAATGTATCTTTTATTTTATGCATTTAAAATCATTATTTTGTGAAGAAGTCCACAGGCTTCACCAGGCTGCCAAAGAGATCCAGGACACAAAAAAAAGGTTAAGAATCTCTGATCTAATTTTGGAGAGCAATTTGCAACTATGCCCAAAGGGCTATAAAATTGTGCATACCCTTTGACCCAGCAATACCACTACTAGGTCCGTGTCCCAAAGAGATCAAAGAAAAAGGAAGAAGTCCTAAATGTACAAGAATATTTACAGCAGCTGTATTGGTAAAAAGTGGTGGCTAAGAATTGGACATTAAAGGGATGCCCATCAACTGGGGAATGGCTGAAAAAATTGTGGTATATGATTGTCATGGAATACTATGATGCTATAAGAATTGACAAACAGGATGGTTTCAGGAAAACCTGGGAAGACTTGTGTAAACTTGCATGCAAAGTGAAGTGAACAGAGCCAGATTACTGTTTGCACTAACAGCAATATTGTAAGGATGATCAATGGATGTGAATGGCTTAGCTCTTCTCAGCAATACAATGATACAAAACAATTCTGAAAGAGTTATATTGAAAAATGCTGTCTAGAGAAAGAATTGATAGGATCTGAATGTAGATCGGAGCACGCTTTTTGACTTTATTTTTCTTGGGATTTTTTTGTCTGTGTTCTCTTTTGTAACATGGCTAATATGAAAATATATTTGCATGACTACACGTACATAATCTACATCAAAGTGCTTCTCAAGGAAGGGGGAGCAAAAGGAATTTAAAAATCAAAAATTATTTTTAAAAAGAATGGTAAAGATTGTTTTAATTTGTTATTGAGAAAAATAAAAACATTCTTTTAAACGAGATCTTAAAGGTCAACTGGTTCAACTCCCACATTTTACAGATGAGAAAACTGAAACCCAGAAAGATTAAGTAGCTTGCCCATAATTACAGTGGTAGTAAATAGCAGGGCAAGGATCTGAACCCAGGATCTCTGACTGCAAAGCTAGTTTTTTCTACTGCTTCTTTTTTCTTTCTACTGCACAGCTCTGCCTCTAATAATGAAGCCAAAACCGCAAGCAAACTCTTTGCTCCCCACTACCATTTCTAGACCTTCCCTTTGCCACCCAGAAACCTCTCCTGCTTTAAGTTCATTCCATTTACCTACTCTAAATGTCACAGTTATCTATCAGTCTTTAGGGCATTCGCCTCCATTTTCAAGGAGAGTACCTTGTTCGTACTCTTTAATCCCACCCCCCCAAACAGACCTCATACAGAATCTCAATATGTTAATTGAGGCCTTATCAAACACCCTGCCTCTCAGTTAACCAGCCTCAGTTCCCATGATCTTTACCCCCGTATTCACTGCTCTTCAGCCACCCACTGAAATCAATCAATCAGTAAACTTTTATTAAAGCCTACCATGTGCCAGAAACTGCTAAGCACCGGGGATACAAAAAGGGGTCAAAGACAGTCCCTGTCCTCAAGGAGCTTGTGATCCAATGGAGGACACATGTAAACAAATACATACAAAGCAAGCTATATATAGGATAAGCAGGAAAGAATTAACAAACAGAGAGAAGGTATCAGAATTAAGAGATAATATGCTATCTCTATGACCTTTAATTCTGAAATTCCTTTCTCTGATTATAACCTTTTAACCTCTGCCTCTGCCTCATTTCTCTTAAAATTATTATTTTTCCTTACTCTGACCTCCACCCTGTCTAGTTCTCCTGGCACATAACCTTTGCTTTAGCCTCATATTTTTCCCTTCAAAGGCTTGACCCTGTGGTTGACTAGTTTGATTATGTACTATTATTTAGCTTTGTATTCAATATCCCATTATCCTGTCACCATTTATGTCTTGCCAAACCCCAACCCTAGATTATCCCTACCTTTTTTTGCCTTCTCCATCCCTACTCCCATGCTACTGAATGCCACTTTAGAAGACTAAGCCTACTATAAATTCATGGCCAGCTACAATGAGCTGCCCACAAAAACTCCCCAGTGTGGCCAGAACGAGATTAAAATGTAATTGGGAAATATTTTTTTAAAATAAATTAAAATATAATACAACCTAGATAATGTTCATTTGAGGTTTCTTAAATCAAAGTGCAGCCTGCAGGGATCCATTCCTATTTGAGTCTGACACCACTGGTCTACAGTTGGAGATGTCTAAAAAGCAGTTGGAGATTAAGACTGGAGGTGAGTGGAGAGGTTGGGTTGTAAAGTAGATGTGATGAGTAGATTACAGACTTATCAGCATAGGTATGATAACTGAATCCATGGGAGCTGATGAGATCATGAAGTAAAACTGTATAGAGAGAGAACAGAAGAGCCCTGTGGGATGGACACCCACAATTAGCAGGCATGACTTGGATGAAGATCCAGCAAAAGAGACTAAGAAGTAGTCAGATGGGTAGGAAGAGAACTAAGAGAGAGTAGTGTCCAGAAAACCTAGAGAGAATAAAGTATTGAGAAGAAGGTGACTGACGATGTCAAAAGCTAGAGTCAAGAATAATAAGGAATGAGAAAGGGCCACTAGATTTGGAATTTAGGAGAGCACTGTTAACTTTGGAAAGAACAAATTGGGTGAATGGTGAGGTCAGAAGCCAAATTACAGAGTTAAGAAGAGAGTGAGAAGAAAGTAAGCAAAGCCAACTATTTATTATAGTCAGCCTTTGAAAGGAATTTAGCCACAAAAATCAGGAGAGATATGGGATGCTAATTAGCAGGAATGGACAGATCAAATAAGGGTTTGGGGGGCTGGGAAGAAATATAGGCATGTTTATAAGCAGTAGGGACATAGCCAATAGAAGGAGAGATGGAAGATAATGAAAGTGGGGAGAGAGCAATCTGCTGGAGGTAATGGGCTCACCTGTGAGCATACAGAGATTTTCCTTGGCAAGAAGAGCTTCTTCCTGTAAGACAGGAGTAAAGGAGAAGACAGTGGCAGAAGGCATCTGAGTTATATAAGATAAGGAATAGGGGATAAGAGAGGCAGAATTTTTTTCAGTGAAATATGAGGCAAAGTTCTCAACTGAGAATGTGGGGGAAGGGGAAGCCATGAGAGGTTTGAGATAAAAGGGTTTGGAAGAGCCACTGTGGAGAGTGGGACACCAAGTTAATCACTGTTGTTCAGTTGTGTCTGACTTTTCATGACCTCATTTGGGATTTTCTTGGCAAAGATACTGGAATAGTTTGCCATTTTCTTCTCCAGCTCATTTTACAGATGAGGAACTGAGGCACACAGGGTTAAGTGATTTGCCCAGGGTCACATAGTAAGCGTCTGAGGTCAGATCTGAACTCATGAAGATGAGTCTTCCTGATTCCAAGACTGATGCTCAATCCACTTCTCCACCTAGGTGCCCTAGTGAATTAATTAATTAAATTTAATTGAAAGGACTGCCTTGAAGAAGTAAGGACCCAAGTTAGATTTATGTAATATAAATTTGCAGTACATCCAGTTGGAATGGTTTTGTGATTTTCTCCACTTTTGTGTAGGAGTAAAGGCAGCAGGTGTTGGGAGTAATCAAAGGCTGAGGCTCACCAAGGCAAAATCAGCAATATGATAAGAGGGCAGTGTAGAGCTGAACTGGTTCACCAAGAAGTCAAGACAGGTTAAAGAGAAGAGTGTGGATGCAGGGTGATGGCCTGGGGGAGAACTGAGGAATCCGAGGACCAGAGGTTACAGAGTGGAGGAAGAGCAATGTTTCGTACTGTGAAGCAGAGGGAAATGTGGAAAGCCAACAAAGATCATGATCAGATAAGGGAATTTAAAAGTTCATGAACATAGAGGTGGTATATTTGTGGTTATGGCAAGATCAAGAGTATGACCATCTTTGTGTGTGGCTAAAGTGGGGTGGAGGAGTAGATCATAGGAAATGAGTTGGTTGAGGAACCAGTCAATAAGTACTTATTGAATACTTATTACTTGCTAGATAACTGGACTAGACATCACTGGGAATATAAAGACAAAAGTAACATAATCTCAGCCCTTATAAGGAATTTACAATCTAGTGTAACAAAAGAGATAGATACCTAGATATAGTTATGTATGTGTGTATGCCCGTGCATATCTATGTGTGTATATATGTAGACACACATGCATATATATGCACACATATAAGTGTGTGTATATATACACACACATATGTACGTATCATGTAACCATTGGATGTTATTATGGTAGCCAGCTGTCTTAGAGCTCCTCACCCACTCTCTCACCTTAGGGAGTGAGAAGAATAAAAATCCTCCCAGACCAAGCCTACTGGGGCCAGCACAGGGTGCATTTCCTTCCTAGCCACTTATCTGCTCGTCCCTTTCATTCCAGCCTAAGGAGTCCAAGGGCTACACTCTGCAAGGGAGACAAACATAGTAATTTAAAAACCATAGAAATGAAAAAAAATGTTTCAATAAGTCAAAGGGGAGGAGAAAAGCCATAGGCTCTCCATTTTTAGGTTCTCTGACTGTTGGGATGTATATATCTTATTTGTAAAATAAAATAAATCACTATTATCTTGACCTTATCTCCTAGGTGGGCAGCCAGGTGGTGCAGGGCTACACCACTGGACCTAGAATCAGGAAGATGAAGTTCAAATCTGATCTCAGACACTAACTAGTGGTGTGACCCTGGGCAAGTCACTTAAGCCTGTTTGCCTCAGTTTCCTCATCTGTAAAATGTGCTGGAGAAGGAAATAGCACACTACCCAGCATGTTTGCCAAGAAGACCCCAAATGGGGTTATGAAAAGTCAGACACTCACTGAAAAATAACTGAACAATAAAAATCCCCCTTTTTAAAAGTAAATTTTTATTGATGTATTTTTGCTTTTCACATCATCATTGTTTTCCCCACTATTCCTTGTCCTCACAGAGAGCTATTCCATACAACAAATAATATTTGAAAGAATGAGAGAACAAAAGAAAGGAAATGAATAAAAAATCAACATAACCTATCAATGCACTGAAAAAGTCTGAAACCATGTACAACATGTGACACTTGTAAACCTTTCACCTCTGGAAGAGTGAGTTGGGGTTGTCCTCCCATTTGAGGACATGCTTAATCTTTATAATTTTATCATATTCACTTTTGGTTTTTTCATGCGATCATACTTTCTCTTTACATTGCTATAGACATTGTGTATACTGTTTTCGTG
>CM053622.1:165764671-165779087 GCA_028646595.1 Phalanger gymnotis | reverse complement strand
ATAATATCTTGATTTCTCATCAAGTCACTAGCTTCCACTTGCTCCAATCTAATTTTTAAGCTAGTATTTTCTTCAGTGGTCTTTTGGACCTCCTTTTCCATTTGGCTAATTCTGCATTTCAAGGCATTCTTCTCCTCATTGGCTTTTTGGAACTCTTTTGCCATTTGAGTTAGTCTATTTTTTAAGGTGTTATTTTCTTCAGTATTTTTTTGGGTCTCCTTTAGCCAGTCATTGACTTGTTTTCATGGTTTTCTCACATCCTTCTCATTTCTCTTCCCAATTTTTCCTCTGCTTCTCTAATTTGCTTTTCCGAATCCTTTTTGAGCTCTTCTATGGCATGAGATGAGTTCATATTTTTCTTGGAGGCTTTTGTTGTAGGCTCTTTGACTTTGTTGACTTCTTCTGGCTATATGCTTTGGTCTTCTTTGTCACCAAAGAAAGATTCCAAAGTCTGAGTCTGAATCTGGGTCTGTTTTCGTTGCCTGGCCATATTCCCAGCCAACTTACTTGACTTTTGAGTTTTTCATCGGGGTATGACTGCTTGTAGAGCATAGAGTACTTTGTCCCAAGCTTGAAGGGATGCGCTGTTGTTTTCAGAGCTACACAGCAAGCTGTGCCACACCAGCACTCCTTCCCCAAGAACCCCCAACCCAGACAGGACTCAGATCTAACCTGGCTCTGCACTTCTGCTCAGATCCACCACTTAATTCCTCCCACTGGGTGGGCCTGGGGCCAGAAGCAACCACAGCTGTAGTTCTGTAGCTTCACCACCTCTGCTGCCCCCAGAATGGTGGCTGAACCAAGAACTCCTTTCACTCTGTCCCAGAAGCTTTTCCCACTAACCTTCTCTGTTGTCTTTGGTGTTTGTGGGTTGAGAAGTCTAGAAACTGCCACAGATCACTGATTCAGGGCGCTAGGGCCTATTCCACCCAGATCCCGATCTGGTTGGTCCATGCCACCCATGCTGGGCTCTGCTCCACTCCGCTCCCAGTTCCCTGAGATAGATCTTACCCTGTGACCATCTAGGCTGTCCTGAGCTGGAGCCCTGCTTCGCTCTGCTATTTCGTGGGTTCTGCAGTTCTAGAATTTGTTCAGAGCCATTTTTATAGGTGTTTGGAGGGACCTGAGTGGGAGCTCATGCAAGTCCCTGCTTTCCAGCTGCCATCTTGGCTCCCCACCCCTCACACCCACACCATTTCTTACAGTAAAGTAAGAGTCCATTACAAATTCTTTAGCCATTCCCTGATTGATGGGCATCTACTTTGTTCTCAATTCTTTGCTATCACAAAAAGTCCTGCTATGAATATTTTTCTGCTTATCAATGGCTTTCTTGGGGTATAAGTCCCAGTAATGGTGTCTCTAGTTCAAAGATTGTAGACATTTTAGTCACACTGCTTTCCTAAATGGTTGTACTATTTTCCAGATGGCTTCTAAACCATCAAATGAGAACAGGAAAATTCTAGCGTATGTACCCTGTGAAATATAAAGCTCCCTCAGAGGGATCCCTGATCCTAGTTAAAGACAACATATCCATAAGATATTAGAGAACAAACTCTTTTATCCAAAGAAATAAGGCATAAGGAAAAATAGCATCACAATAGAAAAAGGTCAGGCCACAGGTAGTAGGGAACTTGGGAGTCAAATTTCAGTCTTAAAGGACAGAAGGAGTTGAGAGGAAAAAAAAAAACCTGGATGCTTTCTTACCTTCTCAGAGAGACACAGTTGGGCATTATTCCATCTACATGCCACCTGTGGCTATTATTGTTTGTCTCTGTATCTCTCCAATATCTTCACCAAGAAAACCCCAAATAAGTCAGACACAACTGAACAACTTGGGATACAAGGAACATTTAAAAGTACAGATACTACCCTCAAAAAGCTAACATTCTAACGTGAGAGACAACATGTGTGAATAAAAATTGGTACATACGAGATAGAGTAGAGGGCAATTCATTTCTTTAAAGGTGAATAATTAAAAAGAAAGTCTAATTGTCCTGATGCTTAATAGTAAGTTTATAATAATCTTTTTAAAGAATTGTGGGACTGGAGCTTTGGGGAGAGGTTTGAGATGGTGCTTAGGCTCTAAGAGTCTTCTGCATAAAAATAAACCTTAGAAGTTGATGAGATCACTAAAGGGAAGAGAGAATGGCACTCAGATCAAAACTGAAGTCTTGAGCCAAACCTGGGGAACACTCTTATTCGAGGTATACGAGGAGGATGAGAACCCAGAGTCAGGAACCATACACAGGGTCAGCTGGAGAGGAGTCTTCAGAGCATCAGCAATAGCATAATAGATATTTGTTTGCTGAAGGATCATTGGGACCTGTCTGCTTTTTCAAATACACCTCATTCACATAACATTAATGGAGGAGAGAGATACACAGGGATTTGCCATATCTTATGAACCTTTTCAATCCCCTTTTTCCCCTCTCGTATCTAGCACATTACCTAGCAAATAGTGGGTTTTCCAAATATCAAACAGTTTAATTTGCCCAAACTTCATCCAGAAGCAACTGGTTATATTAATTTCCTTATTATGTGAATATCCTCAGTTTCATTCCTCAGGGAGACAACAATGGATTCCAAGAGGCAAACAGAGGGTTAAAAAAAAGCTCTTTACGTTCATCTAAAAAAAAGGAACTTTCATCTTCTTTTAAACTCATGGATTTTCCTCTTCGAGTTTAGGACAGCATGATTTCTGGCAAATATTAGCGTGTTATATAATATTAATTCATTTCCCTGCTAATTTTGAAATATGAATGTGGTCAACAGGCTTCCTTGTCTTCTCTGAGTCAATTCTAATTTATCCCTTCCCTCAGTACCTCACAACGATCTTCTAATTGGGAATGCTTGGTACAAATTATAAAACATTATATTAATGTAAAGTGCTGATATTATCCTTGTTATTATCATCATCATTATAGTTCCATTGTCAACTTTTAGGGACATATTTATAGAATTAATCGTCCCACACCACAGTTTTACCAACAGAATCCTGTAAGTGAAATTGCAAATTCTGAGAAGGTAATAGGGCAGACAGCATTTAAAAACACTTTTCAGATTCTCACAGGCAAAGAAAAGTTATCCATTAGTTCCCTAGCTGATAATACAGTTTAATGATTTATGGGCATAATTGTCAGCGCCTTGTGGTAATGCACAATAAATAGCTTTCGAAATTGATTAATGGTAGAACACAAGCACAGGCAGTGAATCTTAGCCGCTGTGTTATTGCTTTTATGTGCTACTAAAACTAAAAGCAGGATCCTTAAGAACAAACTAAAAGGGTAATTATTGCACATGGGCGGGGGAGGATGTCTAGGTTTTCCCAGCTGTGAACCAGATTGTAAACCTTGTTTAAAATGAGCAAAAACACATATCTTTAATTAACTAATTAAAATGCTCTTGGGCTAGGGATCAGCTGAAGTAATTACAAGAAACGTAAATGATGCTATTGTGACATTTTTTCTTATAACTAGAATTCACTCTAGTAACCCCCATTGTTCTTCCCTCCCATCTTTTGGTCATCAATCAGTCAACAATCCTTTACTGAATGATGACTAAGCCAGGCATGATGATAAGACCTCACGAAGAAGGTGGTGCTTGAGCTGAGTCAGTGTTGTTGACATCTTTCACAGAATCAAAATAAGTTTAGCTTAAGGAACTATGGCTCTGTATCATTGACTAAAGGAGGAAACTGAGTCCTGGAGAGTGATTTGTCCAAAATCACATAGCTTGTTAGTGAAAAGTCTGGGACTCAAACTCAGAAGCATTTGATGCACTGCTGCAAATAAAACCAAACTTGAGCAGATTACTTGCTTTACAGATAACAGATACAGACAACAGATATACAAGAAAGGAAAATAAATACAGCAATCAAAGAGGCACAGGTAATTAGATAAATTGCTCTGGAAAGGGGAGAAAAACAAACTAAAAAGAGAAAGATACCTATGGGTTAACAACAAAACAACTGAGAGGCTAATAAAAGATTTCTTTCTCAAAGCATATAAGGATACAAGACAATAACAGAAATCAAATAGAAGTGATGGTAGAGGACCACCACTGACACATGATGGGCTACCCCATGATGTCATGCCTACAGAAAAATCAATGTTTTTTTGTGAGACTAAATCGCAGAATAGCAGAGTGCATAAAAAGGGAGAAGAGAATATGTGATGCATCCTACAATCAAGTCAAAGGTTAACTGTGAAAGGAAAATAATTCCTGTCATCTCTCAAGAAGAAGAGGCCCTCAAGGAATCTGGGCAAGGAGGCAAAGGATGCGATTGAATAGAGGGAACAAAATGAGGAAATCTTTTTTTGGTCATAGAAGGGGTTCTGACTGAAGAGTGTTACCATGGGGAAGAGAGGTATTCTGTAATGTCGGTTGGGGAAATTACAATGTGTTATTAATTAAGTAATTAACATTATATTAAGTATTAGTTATGATTAATTACTAATTAATCTTCAAGGAATTTTTGTTTAAAGAAACTATTCATCCTGTCTCAAGAGAAGAAGAATCAGAGCTCCTAGGAGTAACTAGTACCCAGAAGAATGGGAGGGCATGGACCCCAAGAGGAGATTTCATGGAAAATAGGGGGAAAATAATAATGCAGAGGGCAAAAAATGCTAACGAACTTCATAATCAGAGAAAATGGAAAATTCTTACCATGAGGCAATGCTTCTATTCTCTTTATCACTTGAAGGAACTGGACATCTAGAAGGGAAGCATAACAGAAATAAGGGTGAGGGACTAGATCTACAATAACATCTGCAATAACATAGAAATTATTAAAAATAAAAAAACTTTAAATGGGTACCTTGGAAGTTTTCATTCCATAAGGAATACTAAAGAAGGGCTAAGGAAGCATAAAGCTCATGAATCAAGGAATAAAAGTCTAGAATAGACAGAAGGTGAAAAGAATGAGGGAAAGCAATCCTTTTTAGAAAAAAAAAAGCACAGAAAATGAAATTTTAAAACCTAACAAAACAAATTGAAAGGGAGGAAAAGAAGGAAGATCTTACTTAACTGTAGTGAGGGGGGGGGAAAGAAGTGTATTAACTAGATAAAAGGAAAAAAGAAAAAGAAACTAGTAAGTTAAGCAAAACTCCAAAACTAGGGAAAGGAATAACAAACAGGTGGAGAGGGGGCTTTCAGGTGAAGGAAAAAGAGCTAATGGGAATAGGATTCCCTTAAATAGATTAAGCTAAAATAACTGAGACAAAGTACTGTCTTTAAAGAGGAAGAAGGGGAAAAAATCCTGATTGGGAAGAAAAATTAGAGACAAATGGAAAAAAACATAAATCTAATTCTCATAAATTTAAATGTAAGTGGATGAAACAATCCAATAAAATGAAAAACTGATAGATTATATAAGAAAACAAAACCCCTCAGTCTGTTGCATACAAGAAACACACTTAAAAAACAAAGACATACAGAAAATAAAAATGAGGGGCTGCAAAAAACATTACTATGCATCAAGTAAAGTGAAAGGAGCAAAAGTTACAATTATGGTCTCAGACAAGGCCAAATAAACATTCATAACACAAAAAAAGATTAAAAAAAACACATTTTGCTGAAAGATACCATAGACAACAAACCAAATATCAATATTAAACTAATATGCTCTAAATACCATAGCATCTAAATTCATGAAGGTGAAAACTAAATTATAACAAGATAGACATAGTAATACAATAGTGACAGGAGATTTTCATATCCCTTTCTCGATTTTAAATAGATATCTAGCCGAACTATAAACAAAAGAAAAATATAGAATTGAACAAATTGCTAGAGAAACTAGAGCCACAAGACTTATATCTTCTAAACATCACTGATAAATAATAGATGTTTTTCTCAATACCAAATGGAACTCCTACAAAAATTATCCATGTGTTAGGGCATAGTGATACTGCACATAAATGTATAAAAAAAAGAAAGAAATAGTAAACACATTCTTTACAGATCATAATATATTAAAAATAGTACCCTGGTTTAGGTAAGAGTCACAAACATAGCTTTCAAGAATGGTGAATGAATGAGGGCCTGACCATGACTGTGTTCCAGGACGAGGTGGTCAAACTCTGTAACAACAATGTTACTTGCAGCTGCTGTGGGGGTGTAAGAGCAATAATACCAGCACACAGGAGGGCTGCTAGTACAAATTCTTTGATCTGCTTTTCTAAAGGAGAGCAACTTTAACCATTCCTTAGTTCAGAAGAGTTAACACCCTGAACTTCAGAGCAAATGCAAACAGAAATTACAAGCAGGAATTAAGGCAACACAAATCAACAGACAGGGCTTCTAACTGTCTGACCAAAAGCAATACATACATAGTTGCCAGAGAACGAAGCACCAACATCTGGGTTTTCAAAGCCAGGGGGCTCCTTAATGTCTACCCAGAGTCTCATCTGGCTATATCACATGAACACTCTTCCCACTTGTGAGCTCCAAAGCAAAATGCTAACTTCAGAGTGTATATATACTTCTTCAGGGTCAGAGGGCATCACAACCCTCGTCACCCAGGATCATGTGACTTAAGCAGGTCACATGGGTCTATTAATGGATGGGAAAGATCTTCTCATTAAGCAAAAAGTACATTAACAAGGCAAACCAGATTAAAATATAATTGGGAAGTGTTTAACAAAATTATTAATACAATAGAACATAGGTGGATAATGTGAATTTGTGGTTTTCTAAGTCAATGGGCAGCCCACAGGGATTCATTTCTATTTGAGTTTGATACTACCATATCAGGGCAAAAAGAGGCTCCAGATTGGCAGAGTCCGGGGAAAATATATAACTGCAGGGGGCAGCTAGGTGGCGCAGTGAGTAGAGCACTGGCCCTGGAGTCAGGATGACCTGAGTTCAAATCCAGCCTCACACCCTTGACATATGTACTAGCTGTGTGACCTTGGGCAAGTCACTTAACCCCAGTTGCCCTGCCCCCCCAAAAATGACAAATATGTGTAACTGCCAACTGCTGGCTCACTACCCATTGCCTGGCTACAGATACAGAGTTAACTGAGGAGATGACCTATCCTTAGGGCTGGTAGTCAAGGGCAAGTAATGGAATAGGCCTAACACTGTATATAATGAGTGCCAAGAAAATACAGAAAACAAAGAGCAGTTGTGTGGCTCTGACCCTGGGAACAAAATCCAGACCCCAACCCACATTCTTAAATTTTCCTTTCTTTTAGCTTCCCTTTCTGAACTTTTTTTTGAAATTTCTATGTTCACTGAAGCATCTGAGTGATGCTTTTTCTTATGTTCCTCTTGGCATATGAAGACATTTTACTTCTCAGTCTCTTAAAATCACTTTGGTCCATTCTTTATTACTTTTTCTTCAGTACCTCATAAAGTTGTCCTATGTCCCACTGGCTTTTACCTGCCCTTGGGCTATCTCTCAAAAATTGGACTACGAGGTCTATATCCCAAAGAAATCAAAGAAAGAGGAAAAGAACCCATATGTACAAAATTACTTTTAGTGGCTCTTTTTACGGTAGCAAATAGCTAGAAACTAAGAGAGTGCCTAACAATTGGGTAATGACTGAACAAATTATTTTATATAAATGTGATAGAACACCATTGCACCATAAGAAATAATGAAAGTGATGGTTTCAGAGAAACTTGGGAAAACTTACACAAATTGATGCAGAATAAAATGAGCAGAACCAGGAGTAAAATTTGTATATTAACAACACTGTATAGACAAACAACTTTGAAAGACTTAATAGTAATCAAGACAATGATCAGCCATGATCCCAGAAGACTGATAATGAAGAATGCTGCTGACCTTCTGAAAAAAAAAGCGATGGACTCGAGATGCAGCATGAGAGTTGGACATCAGTAGATGGATATTTTGAGCCATAGAAACTCTGCTAAGGCATGAAGGGGGTTGTGATATAGAATTATCACAGCAATCTCCACATGAATGAGGTCTGTGAGGTATCACAATATTGTTATTATTGAAAGTTTTCAAGGATAGCAATATGATCAGAGGCATATATTACTCCTTGATGATATTTCATATTACCCTAAAATCCAGTGGTTTTGTGACTAAAAGTAAGGTGTAATTCATCAGAGAAAATGTGTAGTATGTCTACGAAGTTATAATGTTTTTACACCATATAAATTTATGTCTTTGTCAATATAAAGTATAAAATAATCTATTATCAAAGAATAGTAGAGTCCTCTGGGGTCAGAGGACCTGGATTCAAATCCTCTCTCTGCTACTTACTATTTGGGTGACCTTAAGCAAGTCGTTTCATTTCCCTGTACCCCAGATTCCTCATCTTTAAAATGGAAATGGAGGGGTTATGTGAGATGGCTTCTGAGACCTATGACCTTGTGATCCTTCCTTATGTTCCCCTGGCCCTTGTTGTGCTTCTTCACCTTTCCTAGCTACCTAAAATGGACAAAGGGATTTTTAGCCTTGAGATGATGCTAGATATTGTTAATGTATTTTTCCTTAATTTGAAAATCTTCCCCAGTCATTAATAGGTCCATGTGACCTGCTTAAATCACATGGAAGCCTAAGTCATATGTGGTAGGAGGAACTTGCTCAATGGATAGAACAGAAAAGGGTGAACCGGGAAGAAAGTTGATCAGAGCAGTTAGATCAATGGGAGAGAAAGGATGCAGGCAAGCAGCTAGGATTGAGAGTGTTTGTGGGAAGGCTTTGGGGTGGAGTTGCTCCCTGTAGTGATAATGTGTTTTAACTTCTTTGTTGCTATGATGGATTCAGTTTACTGGTGTTGAGATTTGGCTTTCTGGTGTCTGAATAAATGTTTTGCTTCTGTCTTCTATATAGAGAGTCTGTTATATTTTGTGATTCAGAGCCACACCAGCATATTCATAGCAATAGCAACTGCTGTGAATATTGCCTTGGCAATACAAGTGATAAGAAGGGCTGGGCTTGTAAGTCAAAAGATGAAGGTTGAAATCCTGGCTATGACTTTTATCTGCCTTATGAAGTAAAATGAGGATACTAATACTTGCTCTATCTAACATAGTGCTGTTGTAAGGAAGAAAGCCCTTTGTAAATTTTAGTAGGCTAGAGAAATGGAAATTATTTTATTTTTGCCATTTTAATAGGTCCAAAATAATGTATGTTTATATAAAGCTGGGATTGTCACAAAATTTTTAACAATTAAGAAAGCAAATAAAATGGTTCAGTCACCAAGGCAAAAAAGTTAACGAAAGTTAGTTTCCTGCTCAACTGGAGAGAGCCAGAGGCTCTGTTACATTGAGGCATAGCACTCAATCTTGATTCCAATCTGGATCCAAAATTCAGCTTTGTCACTTATCTGTGTGACCTGGAACAAGTCATTTAACCACTTGAAGTCTTATTTCTTCATCTGTGAAATGAGGATAATAATAAGCTCTACCTAATAGTTTCATTGTGAAGATAAAACAAAATAATCTTACATCTCCAACTGCCTTTCAAACATCTCAAAATGGATGTCTGGTAGACATCTTAAACTCAGCATGTCCAAAATGGTACTCATTATCTTTCCCCTTAAACTCTCCTCCTCCAATCACTTACCTTACTTCCCTATTACCATAGAGGACAACACTATCCTCTCAGTCCCACAGTTTCACAACCTAGGAATCACCCCAGACTTATCATTATCTCTTACCCTTTCATATGACAGGCCAAGGCCTGATAATTTCACCTTTGCAGCCTCTCTCAATTATGCCCTCTTCTCTTCTCTGACAGTGCCATCACCCTTATTAGTCCCTTATTACCTCACACCTGGACTATTGGAATAGCCTGCTGACGGGTCTTCCTGCCTCAAGTCTCTTCTTCACCCTAATCCATCAAAGTGATTTTCCTAAAGCACAGGTATGGCCATTCATTCTTCTACTCAAGAAACTCCAGTGGTTCCCTATCCCCTCCAGGATCAAATACAAAATGCTCTGTTTGTTGTTCAAAGTTCATCACAACCTAGACCCTTCCTACATTTCCAATATAATTTGTACCTTGTTCCCCAACACATACTCTTTGATCCATGGACACTGGCATCCTGGTTGTTCCTCAAATATGACACTCCATCTCTTGGCTCTGGGCATTTTCTCTGGCCGTCCATCATGCCTAGAACACTAATCCTCTTCCCCTCTACCCAGTGACCTCCCTAACTTCTTTTAAGTCCCAACTAAAATCTCTTCTTTTACTGGAAGCCTTCCCTAATCCCTCCTAATTTTAGCACCTTCTCTCTGTTAATTAATTCCTGTTTATATTGTATATAGTTTGCTCTGTATATATTTGTTTGCATGTCATCTTCCCCATTAGATTGTGAGCTCCTTGAAGGTAGGGACCGTCCTTTGCCTTTTTCTGTATCCCCAGCACTTAACGAAGTACATGGCACATAGTGGGTGCTTAATAAATGTTTATTGATTAATTAAAATAATATATAGAAAGCACTCTGCAAAACTTAGAGTGCTATATAAATGTCAGCTACTAGTATTATTATTTTTACCTCATTCTCATCTTTCTCAATAGGGAATGTATACCAGTTCTCTTGAGAGAAAGGAGAAGGGAAATGACACCATTGACCTCAGCAAAAAGGGACAGTTTTGCCTTTCTTCTGTGGCTTTGGGTGGTTCAGCCTCTGGCCTTCTCTAGCAGATTGCTTTCTCTATCACCCCCACTCTATCACTAATCTTTCATCTCTCCCTGTCTACTGGCTGCTTCCCTACTACATCCAAACATATCCATAAATTTCCCATCCTCAAAAAACCTTCACTTGATTCATCCATCCCTTCTAGCTATCATCTGGCATCTTCTTTTTATGGATATACTCCTTGGGAAGGTTATCTATAATCAATCCCTCTAACTTCTTTTGCTCTCATTTTCTTCTTAACTCTGTAGTCTGGCTTCTGATCTCATCATTTCAATGGAAATAGCTCTCTCTAAAGATCCCTTAATTGCCAAATTAAATAGCTTTTTCTCAGTTCTCAACTTTTTTGATCTCTGTGTAGCCTTTGACATTGTTGATCACCCTCTTCTCCTTAATATGCCTTTCTAAGTTTTCATGAGAATGTTCCCTATTCCTCCTCCCACCTGTCTGACCACTCTTTCTCTATCTCCTTTGCTGGGTCTTCATCCAATTCATGCCTGCTAAGCATGAGCGTCCTTCCCAAGGCTCCTTCCTGGGCCCTTTTCTCTTCTTCACCTATACTATTTCACTTGGTGTTCTCATCAGCTTTCATGGTTTCATTCGAAATCTCTCTGCAGATGACTCTTAGATCTACTTGTCCAGCTCTAACCTTTCACCCCACCTCCAGTTTCACATTTCCATTTGCCTGTGGACATCTTGAATTTGATGTTCCTTAGACATCTTAAACTCAACTTGTACAAAATGTACCTTTATCCCCAAATCTTTACCTCTTCCTAAGTTCCCTGTTACCATTAAGGGTACCATCCTAGTTACTCAAATTTGAAACCTAGGTGTCACCCTTCACTCTTCACTCTCTCACCCTTCATAGCCAATGTGGTGCCAAATTGGATTTCAGAAAAACCTGGAAAGATTTATGTGAACTGATGCTGAGTAAAGTGAGCAGAACCACTATAAACAGTAACAGCAACATTATGTAATGATCAACTTTGATAGAGTGAGCTCTTTTCAGCAATACAATGATCCAACACAATTCCAAAAGACTCATGATAGAAAATGCTATCCACATCCAGAGAAAGGTCTATGGAGTCTGAATGCAGAGCGAAGCACACTCTTTTCACTTTTTTCATTGTTTTTTCTTTTTCATGGTTTTTCCTTTTATTCTGATTCTTTCACAACATGACTAATATGGAAATATGTTTAATGTGATTGTACATGTATAGCCTATATCAGATTACTTGTTGTGGGAGAGAAGAAGGAGAAAAAATTTGGAACTCAAAATCTTATGAAAGTAAATGTTGAAAATCTTTACATGTAATTGGAAAAAATAAAATACTAAGTGGAGGGGGGTGCGGGGAATGTACGGCCACATCCTACATTTTCTATTTTCCCAGCCTATCTTGTAGTAGCAATTCAGATTTGAAGATCTTTCCCGCCCATTAATAAGCCATGTGACCTACTTACATCACAAGAAGCCCAAGTCACATGTGGTGGGAAGAGCTACCTGACAGGAAATGGAAATGGTGTCACAGGAAATGCTGATAGAGCAGTTAGGACAGTCAGAGCTGAGGGAAAGAGAGCGGAAGTGTGGTGGCTGTGAGTGTATTTGTGGGAAGGCCCCAGCAGGGGAGCGAATGGTTTTGGGATAGCGAGGCTCCATGCTGTGATATATGTATCGAATTCTTTGCTGCTGATGGATTGGGCAGATGGCTTGTGGGATATGGTTCCCTGGCATCTGAGTAAATGGTTTACTTCTTCTACCCTCTATGTGGAGAGTATCGTATACTTTGCGATACAGAATCACATAGGCATTTTGACAATTATCATCTACATTGTGATTATTGCCTTCCTGATACACTGGTATGTACCCTTTTCTTTCTTCTGGCAATCCCCACTTGGTGCAGGCCCTCCTGCCCCCATGCCTAGACCGTTGCCAAGAGCCTTCTGACTGGTTTTCCTGTTTCAAATCTCTCCCCAATTTGATCCACCCTCCACTTAGTCGTCAGATTGATCTCCCTAAAGCAAAGGTCTGACCATGTCACACACATGTTACATTCTGCTCCTCCCACTCAACAAACTGCACTGGCTCCCTATTATCTCTGGAATTAAACAGAAAATACTATTCGGCTTTTAAAGCCTTTTATAACTTTACCCCTTCCTACTATTCCAGTCTTCTTACTTCCCACTACCTTACTTCTCTCCAAATATTCTTCAGTAGAGTAATACCAGCATCTTTGCTGTTTCTTGAACATGATACTACATCTCCTGACTCTGAGCATTTTCACTGTGTACCCTCCATACCTGGAATTCTCTCTCTCCTTGTCTCTTCCTCATGACTTCCCTGGCTTACTTCAAATCTTAGCTGAAGTCCCACCCTCTACAAGAATCCCTTCCCAGTTCTCCTAAATCTTACTGCCTTCCTAGAAAATCCATAATTTATCCAGTGGATAAGGTTCTGGGTCTGGAGTCAGGAAAACCTCAGTTTACATCTGGCCTCACACAATTACTAGCTTGTGTGGCCTTGGGCAACTCACCTAAGTGCTATCTGCCTCAGTTTCTTCTTTTGTAAAATGAGGATAATAATAGCACTAATAATACCTTCCAGGGTTGTCAAAGAGATAACAACAATAACCACAACAACAGTGGTATTTGTATAGCTCCTAAGTGCCAGGAACTATACTAAGCCTGTTACAAATATTATCTTAGGGGGCGGAGCCAAGATGGCAGCTAGAAAGCAGGGACTTGTGTGAGCTACCCCTGCCCAGGTCCCTCCAAACACCTATAAAAAATGGCTCTGAACAAATTCTAGAACTGCAGAACCCATAAAATAGCAGAGGGAAGCAGGGGTTCCAGCCCAGAACAGCCTGGATGGTTGCAGGGTAAGGTCTCTAGCACAAAACTGGGACTG
Source organism: Phalanger gymnotis (assembly GCA_028646595.1). Lineage (NCBI taxonomy): Eukaryota > Metazoa > Chordata > Mammalia > Diprotodontia > Phalangeridae > Phalanger > Phalanger gymnotis. The sequence continues at coordinate 165,765,563 of CM053622.1, read as the reverse complement.
GAACAGAGCAGAGCCCAGCGTGAGCCACGCCTAGACCAATCAGACTGGGAGCCGGGTGGAACAGGCCCTAAGCGCCTGGAATCAGTGAGCTGTGGCAGTTACCAGACTTATCAACCCACAAACACCAAAGACAATACAGAAGGTTAGTGGGAAAAACTGCTGGGACAGAGTGAAAGGAGTTCACAGTTCAGCCACTGCCCTGGGGGGCAGCAGAAGTGATGCAGCTCTGAAGCTGCTTACAGAGCTACAGCTGCAGTTGCTTTCTGCCCCAGGCCCACCTAGTGGGAGGAATTAAGTGGCAGATCTGAGCAAAAGTACAGAGCCAGCTTAGATCTCAGTCCATTCTGGGTTGGCGGTTCTTGGGGAAGGAGGAGTGCTGGTACAGCTTGCTGTGTAGAAATAGCTCTGAAAACAACAGCACAGCCCCTCAAGCTTGGGACAAAGTACCCTACACTCTACAAGCAGTCATACCCCGACAAAAAACTCAAGAGTCAAGTAAGTTGGCTGGGAACATGGCCATGCAGTGAAAACAGACTCAGATTCAGTCTCAGACTTTGGAATCTTTCTTTGGTGAAAGGGAGAGATAGAATGGGGTAAACTATCTCGCATAAAAGTGGCAAGAAAAAGCAGTTCTGTAGGAAGGGAAGAAGGGGCAGGTGAGGGGAAATGAGTAAATCTTGCTCTCATCAGAATTGAGATGAGGAGGGAATAACATACACACTGAATTGGGTATCTTACCCCACAGGAAAGAAGGAAGAAGGAAATAAAAAGGGGGGATGATAGAAGGGAGGGCAGATAGGGGGAGGAGGTAATCAAAAACAAATACTTTTGAAAAGATACAGGGTCAAGGCAGAAAATTGAACAAAGGGGGATAGGATAGGAAGGAGCAAAA
>CM053622.1:165743907-165764571 GCA_028646595.1 Phalanger gymnotis | reverse complement strand
GTAAGGGAAAAGGGGATGGGGGGGCAGTGGGGTGACAGAAGGGAGGGCTGACTGGGGAACAGGGCAACCAGAATATATGCCATCTTGGAGTAGGGGGGAGGGTAGAAATGGGGAGAAAATCTATAATTCAAACTCTTGCAAAAATCAGTGCTGAAAACTAAAATTATCAAATAAATTAAATAAATTAATTTAAAAAAAACAAATATTATCTTAATTGATCCTCATGACAACCCTGTTCCATCGTCTCTTATTCTCACATTTCTTGGAGTATTCCAGCAGACGATTTCACATTTTCCTTCCAGTGGCTGAATCCATAACTGAAGCTACTTGGTTACTGAGGCAAAGGTGGGGATCAATAGCAAACGCTTCCTTCTGTACACTGTCAGGGCTAGGATATCTCTCCTTCATTAAAGCTATACCAAGGCACTCTCAGGTACTCCTCAGAACTCTTGCATACTTCTCAAATCTCAAGATCAGTTCTCCCCTTCCTTCAGGACAGATGGTCCTTTCCCCAGGGCAATCTCAGCCCCTATCTATCCTTGGACTGTAATATGCTAATGATTTTTTTGTCCCATCCTGTAATTATTTTCCTCAGGAAATCTTATTCTCTGGGTATGGGGGCTATACTAGGTGTGTTTGTTCTAAATGAATTTAGCTCCTTAAAGATGTTAAGAGTAGAATCATCTGATTCAGAATTTAAAAGATAAAAAAGAATAAGAATTTATTTAGGAATAAAAGTCCTTTGTGAATTAAACTGTCATAAAAATTACCATGGAAATTGTCTTGAAGACTGTCATTAAAACTATATTAAAATGGTACTCATTAAAATAATAACAGTCATAAAAATAGATACTCTAACATGCCCATTGGCCTTTCCAGTAATCCTATTTATACACCTAAATAGATATATAAACAATTCCATACATCATTTGTCAATATTTTTAATCTTCTTCAGTAAAACAGTCTAGAAAATATTTAGGAATAGAAACTGAAGTGTACTGGACAGAGATGATAATTTTTTTTTCAACTAGTGTTCTATAAAAGAAGGCAACCCTCTCCACAGGGCTGCACATAGTTCAAGAAATGCTTAAGATAATAACAACAGCCTACGAGTATCTATTAAGTGCTTACTATATGATAGCCCCTAGGGATACAAAGAGATGCAAAGAGAACCCCTCACATTTTAACAGAGGAGACATATCAATAAGTATGTACATACAACATATATAAAGATTAGATTGGAGGTAATAAAAAAAGAAATTAAGGACATAAACATAGGCAAAATTACCCTTACTTAGGAACTCCAAAGAGATTAGTCAATCAAGAATTTATTAAATGCCAACTATATGGAGTAGTAGGTATACAAAGACAAGAGCAAATTGGTCTTTTCCCTCAAGGAGCTTACATTCTAACAGAACAGACAAACACACATATATTTATTATTAGTTGTTGAGTTGTTTCAGTCATATTGGACTCTTGGTGATCCCATGTGAGGTTTTCTTAGCAAAGATACTGGAGTGGTTTGCTGTTTCCTTCTCCAGCTCATTTTTACAGATGAGGAAACTGAGGCAGGCAGTGTTAGGTGACTTACCCAGGGTTGCACAGCTATTAAATGTGTGAGACTGGATTTGAACTTGTAAAAATGAGTCTTCCTGACTTCAGGCCCATCACACTATCCACTGCACTACCACATATAAATATATATAATACAGTTATAAGGTACCTTGTACCTGGGCAGCTAGGCAGGACCAGAACAGGCCTCGTACAGGCCTAGTACAGAAAATGGTGCTTGAGCTAAACTAGGGAAGGAATCCAAGGATTCCAAGAAGCAGAGAAGGAGAGAGAGCATGGGCATGGGCAACAGTCAGTACAAAGCTGAGAGATGGAGTGGGGGAGATAGGAGTCCAGTGCGAGCTCCAGCAAGAAGTATAATTTGAATTGACAATAAGTTTGAATGCATGAAAGGGAGTGATGTGTAATAAGACAGGAAAAGTAGTTTGGGGCCAAGTTGTAATAGGCTTTAAATATCAATCAGGGAAGTTTATATTGTATCCTAGGAGGCAAAAGAGCTTATTGAATATTCAATTTCTGATTTGTTTCTGAATTCAACTCTGATTTAGGAAAACACTTTGGTAGTCTTGTAGAGGATACATTAAAGTGTAGAGAAACAAGACAATAAATTACTAGATTAATGATGGTCTTGATTCGGGCTGTGTGAATAAAGAGGAGGATGCACATGTGAGAGATAATATTAAGAAAGAGGTAACAAGATCCATCATCTGTCTGGAAAGGTGAGGTGAGTGAGAATGAAAAGTCAAAGAGAATGTAAAGTTAAATTGGTTAATTAAAGGATTGAGATTGAGAAGGGAGGAGAGCGCAGGGAGTGAAGGGAACAGAGGCAATAGCCTGAGGAATTAATTAGGGATAGGGGGATTGAGGCAGCTAGATGGTTCAATATATGAAAGGCTAGGCCTGGAATAAGGAAGACTCATCTCCCTGAGTTCAAATCTGGCCTCAGACACTTACTAGCTGTGTGACCTTGGGCAAGTCACTTAACCCTGCTTGCCTCAGCTCCTCATCTGTAAAATGAACTGGAGAAGGAAATGGCGAATCACTCTAGTATCTCTACCAAGAAAACCCCATATTGGGTCACAAAGAGACTGAAATGACTGAACAACAACAAAGAGGGATGGGAGGTTCTGGGAAAGAAATAAAGGAGGATATAAGGCACACTCAGAGATAGAATAGTAGATTGTGATCAGATAAAGGAATCTTAGAGTTCTTGATCATGGAAGATTTGTGAATGTTGGCAGTTTTGACCATCCTTGTGTATAACTGAAGCCGAGTAGAGAAGCAGGTCATAGAAAGTGAGTAGATTGACCAGTTGGGAGGTTAGGTTGATGGCACATCAACACGTATATTAAAATCCCCTAGTTTAAGGGTAGAAGTTGGAGTGGGGGTGGAAAACCATGAACAAAGCACCTAACTTACTGAGAAAGGAGGGAAAACATTGTACATCGATAGATAATATCTATTATCTGAAACTGGATTGGATGACAAACCTGAATAGAGTAAACCGCAAAGGATGAGAAACTGTTTTGTGATGATAGCAGAAGGAGAGTCTGGAAATAGCAAAGGCAAAAGCAAAAACAACAACAAATCTCCCCTTCTATGGCCAGTGGCTATAGAGGAGGGGAAGGGGGAAATGAAGAAATGTGATTTGCTAAAGATGGCCCAATATTCAGTGTAAGGAAGTGAGGGAGAAGGGTGGGCTAAGACAGCCAGGTCTTTGTGTGTTCCAGGAAAGACTTGGGAAGAAGAGGTCTAAAAGGAAGGAAAGGTAATTGTTCTAGAGAGTTCCAGGGAGCACAGGGTGAACAGGGTAAATCTGGAATGGGATCCTGGAGGGAAAGGGTAAAGGTGGATGGGCATGAGAAAACAGAGAGAAGGGGTTGTACAGGGGGTAGTTATTCATAGGTAGCTAAGAGTTCACTATCAACTGAGGTTGGGGAAAATTAATTGAGACAGATAATGGCTTCAGCAAAAGTAGAAGAATAAAAAATAAATTCAACAGCATTTCAATATTGAAATAATAAATTTCAAGAGGAAATATGAGAAAGGAAAGCCCAATTTTAAAATGCATAAAACATCTGGGAGTTAATCTACAGACACATTAAGCCTCATATGAATACAATTATAAAACATTCTTTAAAGAAATAAAGAGCAGTTAAATAATTAGAGGGATATTCATTGCTGTAGTTGGGCCTAGATAATATGATAAAAATAACAATGCTAGCTAAATTAATTTATAGACAGTGCTAGACCAATCAAACTTCCATAGGACTAAACAAAAAAAAATAACATTCATTTGGAATAACAAAAGATCCAGAATCTCAAGGGAAATAGGAGGGATAAAGGAACTAATAGAAGAAGAATTAAAACAAAAAGGTCAATTGTTCTGCTGTTATGAAAAAATTTCTACTCCAGGATTCCATACAAGCCCCACGCCACCCCGCCCCCCACCCCCGGCCCCATTGGTAACTTCCTTATTCTGACCACTATTTAAAAAAAAAACCCAGACATCATGTTTAACTTCAGTCCTTATGCTCTTGTCAGTACTCTTTTACTGCCTTGCCAACCACCTTGTTGAGTAAAGGCAAAAGTCTTTGCTTTTGTTTTTGTAGTCCCAGCCCTTAACATAGTGCTTGACACATAGTCAGTTAACATATAGTCAACTAACATTTAATATATGCCTTCTGGGTGCCAGGCACCATGCTAAATGCAATATATAGAAAGAAAGGGGGAGAAACAGTCTTGCTGTCAAGGAGCACACAGTCTAACAGTGGAGACAAAATGCAAACAACTTTGTATAAATAAGATATAGATATATAGATATGATAAATTGTAGTCTTTTATAGTATTTATTTTTCCCCAATTACACGTGAAGACATTTTAACATTTATTTTTTAAAAATTCTGAGTTCTGAATTTTCTCCCTCCCTCCCTCACCTTTCCCCTAAGGCGGTGACCAATTTGATAAAGGTTATATATGTACAATTATGTAAAACATTTCCACATTGATCATGTTGTAAAAGAAGAAACAGACCAAAAGAAAAAAAAACACCAAATAAAAATAAAGAAAGTGAAAATGGCATGCTTCAAACTGTCTTCAGACTCCCATTAGTTCTATTGCTGGATGTGAATGGCATTTTCCCTCATGAGTCTTTTGGAATTGTCTTGGGTCATTGTGTAGTGTAGAATAGCTAAGTCTTTCATAGTTGATCATCCTACAGAATTGCTGTTACCATGTACAGTGTTCTCCTGGTTCTGCTCACTTCACTTTGCCTCAGTTTGCATCAGACTACCTAAGTCTTTCCAGGTTTTTTTTGAAATCTGCCTGCTTATAGCACAATAATATTCTAATACATTCATATACCACAACTTGTTCAGCTATTCCTTAATTAATGGGTATCAATTGAGGGTTGTTATAAATGGAACTAAAATTAAGGACTAGGAAAGGTTTCGTGTAAAAGGTTGGACTTTAGCTGAGGCTTGAAGGGAGCCAGGGAGGTCAGGAAGAGAAGATGAAGAGGGAAAACATCCCAGGGATGGGGGACAGCCAGTGAAACTCAAGTGAAACAACACACATAAAGCACTTTGCAAACCTGAAAGTAATATATAAATGTTAGTGATTACTATTAGCTATTAAAATGCATGGTGTTGGGAGATAGAGTTTTACCCGCAAGAGGAGCATCAAGGAGGCCAATGTTAATGGATCTCAGAGAAAATGGAGGGAAATAAGATATAAGAAGGCTGAAAAGGAGGAAGGAGGAAGGCTATCACAGGCTTTAAAAGACAGAGGATTTTATATTTGATCCTGGAAGTAATGGGGAGGCACTAGAGTTCATTGAATGGAGGTTATGGTATGTAGTTGGGGAATGGGGGTGAAATGGTCAGATTTGTGCTTTAGAATGATCAGTTTGACAGCTGAGTGGAAGATGGACTGGTGTGAAAGAGACTCAAAGCAGGAAAATCAACCCCAAAACTCTTGCAACAGTTCAGGTATAGAGGGTGATGGCAACATTGGAAGAGTAAAAAGGGTACATCCAAGAAATTTTGCTAAGGCAAAAACTTGGCAATGTTGGTAATGAAGAGGGAAAGAGAGAAGTTGAGGATGACCTAGGTTGCTAGCCTGAGGGACTAGTGGTAATGGGGAAGTCAGGAAGAAGAAAATGTATGAGGAGAAAGATGAGTTCAGTTTTAGGCATGTTGAATTTAAGATTTCTGTGGATATGGACATGTGTAGAGACATCAAGTTTAAGAGACTTGGAGATGTGAGACTAGAGACGAAGAGAGAGGTTGGGCCTCAACAAGTAGATCTGAGAGTCATCAGCATAGAGATGATAACTGAAACCACGAAAGCCGATGAGAGTACCAAGTGAAATAGTATAGATAAAGAAGAGGGTCCAGGAAAGAGCCTTGGAGTGGGTGTTGGGGGATACCCATGGTTAGCAGTCATGTCTTGGATGAAGATCAAGCAAAGGAGACAGAGAAGTTGGAAAGGATGTGGGAAAATTGAGACACTAATGCACTGTTGGTGGAGTTGTGAAATGACCCAAGCATTCTGGACAGCAATTTGGAACTACGCCCAACGGGCAACCGAACCGTGCATACACTTTGATCCAGCAATACCACTGCTAGGTCTGTATCCCAAAGAGATCATAAAAAAGAGAAAAGGACCTATGAGTACAAAAATATTAAAGCAGCACTTTTTGTAGTGGCAAAATATTGGAAATTGAGAGGATAATGGCTGAAGAAGCTGTGGTAAGTGAATGTAATGGAATATTATTGTGCAATAAGAAATGATAAACAGGCAGATTTTAGAAGAATCTGGAAAGACTTGTACAAACTGATGCAAAGTGAAATGAGCACAACCAGAAAAACATTATACATAGTATCAGCAACATTGTGTGATGATCAACTATGAAGACTCAGCTCTTCTCAGCAGCATAATGATCCTAGAAAGGTACAAAGGAATAGTGAAGGAAAATGCATGCACACCCAGATAAAGAACTGTGGACTCTGAATGCAGATTGAAGCATACTTTTTTTCACTTACTTTATTCTTTTTTGTGTTATTTTTCCTTTTGATCTGTTTGTTCTTTCACAACTGTGACTAACAAGGAAACATGTTTTAGCACACATATGACCTATATCAAATTGCCTACCATTTTAGCGAAAGCAGGAGAAGGGGAGAGGACAGAGTGAGGGAGAAAATTTTTGAACTCAAAATCTTGTAAAAAATGAATGCTAAAAATTGTCTTGACATGTAATTGGGGAAAATACTATTAAAAAAAGAAAACAAGATCTCAGAAATCAGCAAACTGGAAATCATTGCCTGCATATTGTTTTGTTGTTCTTGTTTAGACTTAAGAAAATACAGACTATCTAAAAAAGAGAGAGACAGAAGTAGCGGTCAGTTAAGTCGGAGGAGAATCAGGAGAGAATAATGTCATGAAAACTTAGAAAGAAGAGAATATTAAGAGAAAGAAAGTGATCAACAATGCCAAAGACTGCAGAGAGATCAAGAAGGAGGAGGACTGAGAAAAGGCCATTTGATTTGACAATTAAGAGATTTTTGGTAACTTTAGAGAGAACGGTTTTAGTTGAATGCTGAGGTCAAAAGCCAGAGTTAAGAAGAGAGTGAGAGGGAAGGAAATGGAGGCGTTGTTTGTAGACCCCCTTCTCAAAGAGTTCAGCCACCAGAGACGAGAGATATAAGAAAATAGTAGGCATGGATGGAAGAAGTGAGAGTTTTTTGAGGATGGAGATCTGTTTCTTTTGGAAAAGATGGGGTAGAATGGAATAATTTGTGCATATGGAGGGATATTCCTTGGCCTCTTCATGTGACACAGGAGAGAATGAGGAGATTGTAGGCAAAGGTATCTGAGTGATCTGGAATGAAGAGAAGATAAAAGAGGAGTCTCCACAAATAGCCCCAATTTATTCATCAAAATATGAGCCAAGGTAATTAGCCAAGAGATGGGGGAGGGGAGCCATGAAAAGTTTGAGGAGTGATAAAAAGGTTTGGAAAAGCTGCTGTGTTGAGTGGGATAGAGAATTGATTAAGAAGCATTTTTTTGTGTTAGCAAAGAACTGCAAACAAATTAGATACCTATCAACTGAGGAATGACTACATAAACTGTTGGTACATGAATGTAATGGAATATTACTGTGTTACTTTAGGAAATGATTAACATATTTAGTGAAATGCAAATTAAAGCAACTCTAAGGTTCTACCTCACATCTCTTATATTAAGAAAGTTGACAAAAATGGAAAATGGCAGATGCTGGAGAGGCTCTAGGAAAATAAGTATGTTAATGAAGTGTAGTGTTGTTGGTGGCTCTGAAAACTGATCTGGCCATTCTGGAGAGCGATTTGGACCTATGCCCCAAAAGTTACTAAACTGTGTGTGACCTTTGACCCAGGGATACCACTCCAAGGCCTACGCTTCAAAGATTTCAAAGGAAAAGGAAAGAGACCTGCATGTACAAAAATATTTCGTTGCTGCTCTTTTTGTGATGGTGAGTAACTAAAACTAAGGTTGTACCCATCGAGTGGAGAGTGGCTGATTATATTATGGAGTATAAATGTGATGGAATACTAAGTATGCTATAAGAAATGATGAAGTAGCTAGTTTCAGAGAAAGTTGGGAGGACCTAGATGAAATAATGTAGAGTGAAGTGAGCAAAACCAGGAAACAATTTTTGCAATAACATTAACATTATAAAGATAAACAATTTTGAAAGACTAAAGAATTCTGATCAACAGCAATGATCGACTATGATCAGAAGACTTGTGATATGATGTGTTTACCCACCTCCTGACACAGGAGTGATGGACTTTGTTTGCAGCTTGAGGTCTATATGTTTGGGACATGATCAACACAAAAATTTATTACAAGGATTTTGTTTTCCTTTTTTTAATGGAAGGGATGTGGGAAGAGAGATAATGAAACAATGAACATAATGAATAGAGAAACATGAAAAATACTTAAATGGCCTGATAAAGAGTGAAGTAAGCAGAAGCAGAAAAATAATTTGCATACTAGCTACAACAAAGTAAATAGAAATAACAACAAAATAGCAAGCTCAAATGGTAATGACTAAGCCTGGCCCTAAAGAAGAGATCTGAGAAGATACCTTTCCCCGTCCTTAACAGACAGGGAGAACAATAAATGTGGAATATTGCATATAATGTCAGTATTTTTTGATTTCTTGTTTAATTTTGTCAAACTTTCTTTTTTCACACTTGTATAATGAATAACTCTCTAGAGGGGAAAGGGGAAAGCAATACATTGGGAAACAAAAGTGATGTAAAAACAAAAGATATTAATTTTTAAGAATTAACTTCTGCAAGATGTTGAAGCTCTCAGTTGCTCAATGTTATAATATCTCCAGTCTTTGGTATAAAGAGCTAAGTAACCAGGGATGGAAGTCTTAATGCTGAGAATCCAGATTCAGCTTCTGAAAATAGCAAAGCAGGGTAAATGACTATAAGGATTAACTATAGCAACTTCCCTCTTCTTAGACAAAGGCTGGTTCTCAAAAAGTTAAGCATTAAAGAAACCCGAGCAATAATTATAGCTGGTTATGGTGGAAAAGAATTGGAAACTGAGTGACTGTCCATCAATTAGGGAATAGCTAAACAAGTTGTGACACATGAACGTAATGGAATACTATTGTTCCATAAGAAATGATGAGCAGACGGACTTCGGACAAACCTGGAAAGACTTGCATAAAGTGATGCTGAGTGAAATGAGCAGGAGAACACTGTAACAGCAACATTGTGAGATGACCGACTTTGTTAGACTTAGCTCTTCTGAGCAATACGATGGTCCAAGACAATTCCAAAAGACTCACGATGGAAAATGCTATCTATCCACGTCTGGAGAAAGAACTACGGAGTCTGAATGCAGATCGAAGCATACTATTTTCTCTATTTGTTGTTGGTTTTTGTTTCTCATGGTTTCTCCCTTTTGTTCTGATTCTTCTTTCACAATATTACTAATGTGGAAATATGTTTAATATGATCATACATGTGTAGCCTATATCAGGTAGAGTAGAGGGAAAGATTTAGAACTCAAAATCTTATAAAAGCGAATGTTGAAAAGTAAAAACTAAGTGACTAATTTTAAAAAAAGACAAAATAGGGCATTTACATACCTTTAGGGTTTGGGAAACATTTTGTATACATTGTCTCAACTGATACAACAACCCTGTGAAGTAGGTGGTATTATTATTCCCATTTTATAGATGAGGAAACTGGGACTGAGAGACTTGCCCAGGGTCACACAACTACTAAGTGATTAAGGTCAGATTTAAACTCAGGTCTTCCTGATTCCAAATTCAGTATTTGACCTCCTGGACCATCTCACTGCCTAGCAAAAATGCCCAACATCAAAACTTCAGGAAAGCCTAATTTTAACTGTCACTCAACCTCACAACACAGGAACAATTTGAACAATCCTCGCATAGAACAAAGAAATAGATATGCCTTATCAATACACTTTGAGTAACTACCCTCTCAAGAGCCTTAATGGTTTTAAAAAATTTTATGCATTTCTTTTGTTTTTACATCAGCTACCCTTCCCAATATACCCTTCTTCCCTCTCCCCAAAAACCAATATTTATCTTTTTACAAAAATACAAAGAAAAAAAGTTAAGCAAATAACCAAGATATCAACCAAGTCTAACATTACATGTAGTATTCCACAGCCATAGTCCCCCACCTCTGCCAAGAAGGGAAAGAGGTGAATTTTTTCATTTCTTCCCTAGAATCAAGCTTGGTCATTACAATTTCACAGATTCAACTGTTTTACGCTTGGTGCTGTTCTTTCCACTTACACTGTTGTAGTCATTATGTATATTGTTTTTCTGGTTCTTCTTACTTCCCTTTGCATCAGTTCACATCAATTTTTCTTACAGTCCAGTAATATTCTCTTACATTCACTTACAACATGGCAAGTTGTCTGACCATTCTTGAGTCAATTGGTATCCACTCTGAACAAACATTTTTAAAGAGAGGATATAAACAGGGAATGTAGGAAGGGTAATCTGTTTTCAGTTTTGTCTTTGTATTCCCAGCACCTTACAGGGTTGATTTACACAGAGTAGATGCTTGCCTTGGGCCCCTACTCGAAGGACAGAACTAGGACCAATAGGTGGGAATTAGAAAGAGAAATTAGGCTTAATGTCAGGAAAAACTTCTTAACAATTAGCATTATTCAAAAGTGGAACTGAGATGGGTACTCCTGCAATGGAGGTTTCTGGCAAAGACTGAATGACCAGCATATTGGAAAGGGATGGATTTTTTTTCAGGTATGGATTGGACTAAATAACCTCTTCTAAGTCAGACACTCTGTGATTCATATGTTTAAGGATAGACTCTATTTTAAAGCAGCAATTAAAAAGATGTTCCTGTAGTTAACTTTCTGCTCCATTAAAAGGACAGTTATTTTGACTCCAATATAGAACATAGTCAAACTGAAATAATTGAAGTTTTTCGAAACTTACCAAGTTCAGAAGGCCACAGACACTGATACCAGAAGTAAAACTTGCAGGCAACTCCAATTTTCCCATCATTCATCTTCTAAATCTCAAAAGCCCATGCCCAGCATTATCTGTATCTTTACCGCCTTTGCTTCTTTCGACTGACTTTCTTCCTCTTACTCGTTGTATCCTAAGGGAAATTCTCTCATGCCTGATGGGAAGGTCTCTGGCATAGAGGAAAAACTAGGTCTTGAAAATTTCAAAAACACAAAAGCATCAAAAGACAAAAGCCCTTAAATGTAAAATATAAACCTGCTTGTACAAAATGCTAACCTGCAACCCAAAGTTCTTTAGATGAATGAATGTTCGTGACTTTGGGGGAGAATTGCGCTCACCCTTCTTGATTCACCACTTCATCCCACCTACATTATAGTCATGTCTTGAGGTTTACTTCCTTTCCTCTTTAGAGCAGCCATGGTGATGAAAAGAGCACTGTACCTGAGGTCACAAGGGTTAGGTTCAAGTACAGACACTTAATAGCTTGGTGACTCTATAAGCAAATCATTTAGCCTTTCCAGTCAATGCTCAACTTTCTCATCTATAAAATGGGGATAATACTCATATGGCTGTTATAATGAAAGAGTTTTTGTAAGCTTATGCTTTGCAAAAAAAAAACTATGAAAATGTGTGCTATAATTATGATGCCTTGGGATATATTGGAGCCAGGAGATATGAGATGAATCCTTGCTCTGCCACTTAGCATAGTAAGGTCAGGTCAGGGAGAAAGTCTTTTATCAAATCAGATAACTTATATAAAAGTACTTTGCAAAACTTAAACACTAGCTATTATTAGTTATCATCTAGAGGATTAGCCTCAGGGATTCAGGCCCATTATCCTGGGGATAATGTTATTTTATAGGCGGTATCTTATAGGTGTATGAAAATCAAGTGATTTCCGTCTTGCTGTTTTGTTTTGGTTTTTTTCCAGCCTATAATTTCAGCGGTGTAGGGAACTCACCCAGAGGAAACTCCTCCTACCAGTGCAGGTCAGCACCTGTACTGCAATTTAGTCTTAGAAAGTTATCTGGGGAATTGAGAGATTAAGTGATTTGCCCAGGGTTACATAGCCACTTTGCGTCCAAGGAAAGACTCAGGTCTTCCTGACTTTAAACACAACTCTCTGTTCACTATAACACATTGGCTTTTGCAAAAATAATTTATAAACTGTAAATTCTTTAATACTTCAGAGATCGATGATTTCATTTGGTGTGTCTATTCCCTACAGAAAATGCAGATGGACATTTTCTGTGTACATCTTCCTCATCAGAGGGTTAAATCATTAAGGTTAAATATTACCATATGTGTCCATGTCTCCATAAAATCCTACTTCACATTATCAAGGTGACTGTGGGTTCTCGAAAGCTATGCCAGTGGAGCTCAAGCTATGCTAGGGTCTAAAATGCTAGAAAGGGTTGAAATGTGATCCCAGCAACAACTCATGTTTCTTGTCAAGAACCAGCCTAGGTAAGTATAGAAAGCCTGATCACAGTAGACTGGCCACTTGGTGATGAAATCTCTGGTCATAGAAACAAAATGATTTTTTCACTTCTAAGTGGCCCACTTCGATTTCTACAGTAGCAGAAAAGGAAACAGAGAATGCTGAGTATCAAGCAATTTTTAAACTATGAACATTAATGTAGCTATTGCTACTACTCTAAATGTGAGATCCTTATCTAGTGAACAATAAGTGGACATACTACTAAATAGTTCACTAGAACTCAATCCTGTCAATCTTGACATTATCACTATGAATGAAATCAGAAGACAAAAAAAAATGTTGAGCTAAATGGAAAATGGCTCATTGATTCTCCTGAGGATGAAAACAAAGGAGTTAGTGGAGTGGTTTTATCATGCATGAAGTTTAGAGCCTTCTTAATCATACATCCCAAGAAACCTACCTCAGGTTCAAGGCACACTTTACTTGAGCATCCATTCAAAAAACCAGAGCTCTAAAGCTCCCACTGCTTTTTCTTTTACCAAATCGATCCAAAGCTACATTATTTCAAAACAAAAAAGTCATTTACTTAAACAGTAAAGCAAAATAAGTGACAAAGGAATTTTCCAATGCCCTTACGGTCTCACGTAGATCTCCAAACTGTGGTAGGAGAAGGAACACAAGTGACCCGACTCCCACAGACATGTGTAAGAAGGCACACCCACAAGGACAATATAGAGAACGATTTCTGTTCTTAGGGTAGTATCTCTACTGGAATGCTCCTGTGCCTCCAATGCTGTTGTTAGCTGCTCTCCCAGCTAAGCTATTAATGTTACCCTGATGGTCCAAGCGATGTTCCACCAAAGTCATCAAAGCTGAGTCTTTCTGTATTACATTGCTGGGCTATGTCTCCCTGCTTGGCCATCTGGTAATCCTTCGTGGCCAGGCAGTTCTCTATTATCATGTTCTTGCTCTCCACAGCTGAGCTGCATTCTGGTAGTCCTCTGCTGTTCCTTGCTGATCTTCTGTTGTTAGTCAAGTAGATGAAACAGGAGGTAGAGTGTCAGACTTGGGAGTCTGGAAAACCTGTATTTAAAACCTGCCTCAGGCAAAAGCTGTGTGGCCCTGGGCAAGTCCCGTAAACTCCCTCTACAACCGTTTCCTTGTCAGTAAAATAGGGATGATAATAATAGCACCTACCTCACAGAGTTGTTTTGAGGATCAAATGAGATAACAGATGCAAAATGCTCTGAATGCCTTAAAGTGCTCCATAAATGCTAGCTAATTATTTGTTATTATTCTATTGAATAGCCACTGCTATATCATTTTTCCTATTCATTTAAGGGAAGGGTTTTCAGTTCTTTTCACACATAATATCAATTTCTCTTTTGCAATTTAACCCCAAAGTCAAAGTCAGCCGGCCAGCCAGAAGAAGCCGAGAGCTTAGGTTAAATTTGCCATAACACTGAATTGCTTTTCTGAGATGTTGGTCCCTTGTTTGACTTAGATAGACAACTCCTTTCTACTCCAATGATGTCAATTGTGGTCCATGTAAATTACCAGCCTGAGAGCCTCAGTAAAATCAGAGGTCCAGAACAGGCATAGTGCCTTTTGTCCTGCATTCCTGTCCATAGCAAATTCACTGCTTTCCCAACATATGTCCAAAAGCAACAAGAAATATCTTTTCACATGATATTTAGTCAATTGTATTGCAGGGCTCATGATAAATTTTTGTAAGAAAATTGCCATGAAAATAATTGCAGCCTATGCATCCAGCTCCAATACATTAAAAAGCCTCTGAAATGAGATATATGACTCCTCATGACCCCATTTGGGCTTTTATTAGATGCTGAAGTGATTTGCTATTTCCTTCTTCAGCTCATTTTATGGATGAAGAAACTGAGGCAGATGGTTAAGTGACCCAGAGTCACACAGCTAGTGAGTATCTCGGTCTGGATTTGAACTCAGGTCCTCTTGCCTCCAGGCCTGGCACTCTACCCCTATACCATCTAGCTGTCTCACCCTAACTATCCATACACAAAAAACCAAGTGGATGGAGAATGCACATTGCTCAGACTATGATATGCAGTCATATGTAAAATTCATAGAGTTGGTATAGCAATACATATATTTTGCATAGAAACTAAGGATGAACAATGAACTAGACCCAAAACTGAAGAAGAGAGTAGGTTGGATTGCATTTGTGAAATTACCCAGTACTTTTAATGACCTCTTAAGTTTCTGATTCAAACAAAGCCTAGTTTTTAAAAATCAATATTATTCAGATGATGCTGTATGGTTATAAGTTATGTAATACTGCAGTCTTTGAAGAATTAAAATTGTGGATCACCCAAAGAGCAATGAAGAAGTACATGGTAAGTGTGAATAGACTGCCACATATTGCCAAAGAACAAATGTTCAGGAGAAGCAGTATTGATGATGAGATACCATGACTGTAATATGAAGGGAGTTAGTCACATAACAAGAGTGAAGGATAACCAATAGACAGTTGGTGTGGTCCATTGGTAACCATGCAAATGTCAAGGGAATGGCTCCTCATTACATCAGAACTCCTATGGAAAGATATGTGGGAGGACCTAGAAAAACACCACATAGAATAAGAAGGCACAGATAGGGCATAATCTGTACTATCTATCCAAAAAAAGGCACATAAATAGTCCAATTTCCTCATTTATAGATGTAGAAATGGATACCCAGAAATATCAAGAGACTTGCCGAAAGGCTATATGGGTAACGTGTCAGAACCAGGATTTGAACCCATATTCATTCCAGCTTCTAGCAAATGTGCACATTTTTAATAGCTCTGCTTAATCCATGCTAACTCTTTTCTACTGTTCTTGTTTATAGTCAAAGTTCACCAACAAATATTTTCATGAAAACCCAATATGGAGTTAAAAAAATACTTCAAGGATCAATGATTTTGCCAGTGAATATACCGTCATCCTCAAGTGAAATCATGGTGAATCCTGTCTCTAATATGACTTTGTCACCTTGGATAAGTCATGCACCTCTCTAGTCCTCAATTTCATCTATAAAATGAGGAGGTTAGGCTAGATGATGTCTAGGGTCCCTCCCAGCTCTATATCTATGACTCTTTCATCCTATGACACAGAAAGTCATTTCTCTGACATAGCCAACGATCTTCAGGAGTTATGGTAAATGGCCAATGTATCTACCTGTGGCCAACCTAATGGTAAGCTTCTCCAAACATTGCTAGTTTGGTTCCCAGATGACAGATGTACAGAAATCTGTCACTGGGCTCATTCCTCAAAGTCTTTCCAGCTTGGTAAGACCTACCAGAATTAATGCTCTGCTCGTGTAACCTCAGAGAAGAGGTCACTTCCACAAGAAAATGAAGCATTGGAGGAGGGCTATAATGGAAAAGAAATTATAAAGCATTATAAAAAGGTCCCTCTTAGACATTTATTATTAATTTTAATCATTATATTTTGCTGCCATTAAAAAAAACCTGGAAATAGTAAAGCTGTTAATAGCTATATCTATAGTTTGGGGTACAACCATGAGACTTACGATTTTATTATGTTTATTTAGTCAAAGAATCAGTACATCACTTGGGACAAAAGAAAAGATATTAGACAGTTTATATACTGGAACATAGCAAGGAAATCTGTGGCTACAGATATTTCTTGGCAATTCAGCTAAATCTGGCTACCTAGCCAAAGATGTTCTAATTAAGAAGAAAAGTAAAAGTATCTAAATCAGAGTTTTTGTGTTCTGGACCTTTGGCAGTCTGGGGAAGCCTGTGGATCTTTTCTTGGAATCATGTTTTTAAAGGCATAAAATAAAATTCATAGGGTTACAAAGAAACCAATTTTATTGAAATACATTTATCAAAAATTAAAAAAAAAACGAGTTCATAGATCCTGGGTTAAGAACTCCTGATCTAAATCAAGAAGGCCAACATTTCCTTTGGAAGCCTGGCAGAGAGAGAGCACAGTGTCAATGAAACATTACATTGAAGCCCAAATTAAAGGTTTGCAGAGACACGGGAATGTCTAATCATTGCCTATACGTGGCTACAAGACCGGCATCTATTATTTTCCTTTCTTAGAGAAGACTGGTCTTCTTGAATTATACATATGAGCTAAGTTTTTTTAGTTTTCACATCTCTTGTTAAAAGTTCTAGTTCAAAATACATCTCTGTGGCCTTATTTCCCTTAAGTTTTTTTAATTTTATTAAAATTTCCACTGAAAAACATAATTAAAACCTAATGCTTATTGCTTCAAGTCACACATAACAATATTATGGGGTTTTATTCCTATTAAAAACATGTGTTACAAGTATACACATAATTATATAAATCCCAGACTCAATTTGCACACACATACCAATGGCCACACACAAACCTTAGGAAAATAAGGGTAATAGTCTTTTCTGAGCTAACAAAATATATAAAATAATACTATAACCCAGTCTTTAATTCAATTCACTAAGCCAAAATTTTCCAAGGATCAGCAAACCATTTTATAAATTATGTAGAGTATAAATGGGGTATAATTTCCATGTAGTAGAGTAAGTAAAGGTTACTCCTTTTTTTTTTTTTTGGTTTGAACATATTTTCTGGATTTGGTCATCTTAAGCATGAATGTCTATACCATATTTCTTTGAGGGAATATTAGTTTTACAAAGAAAAACTCAACCAAAACCACAATCAAATTAGTACAAAAATTATTTATGTAAAATTTTTTCCAGGAAATTCAAAACTTTTCACAAATATTTTTAATTGACTCTTAAAATCCCAGATAGTAAGATGTATACATGTTTACAGATTTTAATTTTATTAATTTTAGTTATTATAAATTATATTATATCATATGTAACATATTACATACCACATAATTATACTATGAATTAATATTTAATTTTATTTATTAATTTAATTTTATTATTTTATGTAAATTAGAAGCACTGTTGTGTGGTGAAACACGAACAAGGCTGGTAGCAGCTCCAACTTTGTCTTATTATCTATAAGACCTTGGACAATTTGAGAGAGAGCGTAGAATGATGGATAGCACACCAGACTTACAATCAGGAAGGAAGGAAATAATCGTTTATTAAATACTGATATGCCATGAACTGTTTTACAAATATTATCTCATTTAATCTACTTGGAAAGTAGATGCCATTATTCCATTATTAACTGCCATTTTACACTTTGAAATTGTGGCTAAGAGAGATTAACTGCCTTGTCCAGGGTCACAACAGCTAGTAAGTACAAGTTGGAATTTGAACTCAGGTCTTCCTGAATCCAGGCTGAGAATACTATCCACTATACCACCTAGCTGATGCTATTCTGGAAGATCTGAATTAAATCCCTTTCTCAGACTCTTACTAGATGCCTGATCCTGGGCAAATCACCTGGTATTTCTGTAACTCAGTTTGCTCATCTGTAAAATGAGAGGGTTGTACTTCACAGCCTCAAAAATCCCCATAGGTCTAAAATCTATGATTTTAAATAGTAAACTACCCATGTCTCAATTTCTTCTTCTTCAAATCCAGGAGAGAGAAATAGATTAAATGAGTTCTAAGGATCCCTTAATCTCTAAATTTCTGTTATTTCATAACAATAATAATGTACTTGTGCAGCATTTTATAGTTTACAACGTACGTTTCCATTTTATTTCAGCATCACCCCAACCCTATGCATTAGGCAGAAAGTATTATTCCCAGCATCCTACGTCAACAAGAGCTAGCAACAGATAAGAGTTAGAAAATGAATACTTTTATTATTAGGATTAGGAAGCGTTTAGCATCTATCTACAATGCTATGTCTATTCTCAAAGATCACACTCAACAAGTATTAGGGTATGAAAATATATCTATAAATTTCCTTTTAAAGGAAGAAATGCAAACGTACAATACTAGTAGAAATTCAATTGCTGTGCTAGGCCCTGGGGATATAAAGTCTTCAGTGTGAGAGTGACTGATACTTCTCTCTCCTTGTTCTGAGAGTCAGGACATTTGTGATCAGATACTCTTCCTAGGTCTTGTGACCCAGACCTTGGCACAAAGTGGGGACATGAA
The DNA here is from genome assembly GCA_028646595.1 of Phalanger gymnotis. Lineage (NCBI taxonomy): Eukaryota > Metazoa > Chordata > Mammalia > Diprotodontia > Phalangeridae > Phalanger > Phalanger gymnotis. The sequence goes on along the minus strand of CM053622.1, from coordinate 165,745,959 downwards.
CTGGAACAGCCTTTATTTTTTCTCCTGGGGAGTTGGGGAGAGGATGGGATGAAAAACTGTAGTTTGTGACATGTGAGGCTATTATTTCTATACCAAATGGATGTTTAATTTTTACCACTTCAATTAAGTGCTTTTTCTACAGTAATGACATTGATAGAGGTGATTTTACCAAGCACAGTTAAGGGGCATAAAGGAAAAGGCGTGGCTAAGGGGGAGCGAAGGGACAACCCCAATGATTTGATTGGTGGAGACACAAACACCCCCCTCGCTAGAGGACAGAACTCAGCATCACTCACGCAGAAGGTGGGCCTAAGGTGTGATTGGCAACTTGCTGTCCTGAGAGCCCGACAGAGAAAGACAGCAGCTGGACTTAACTGATACAGTGCCTTCTTGTATCCAGTGATGGTCATTATACAATAATAGCAGTATAAGCAGGATCCTAATTAATGAATATAATCATTCTTCCCCGCTTCAGGCATAATTAGTTTTTGTTAAGTTGTTAGCTCCAATACTCTGATTCCACACCCCCCCCCAACCCTCAGATTGTTACAGTAGTTGGATACACGATGAATTCCTCTCCTTCCCCCGCCCCAAATTCAACAGAATGTAAGAACAGGGGACTTTTCATTTGTGTCTTTGTAACTCCAGTATCCAGCAAAGTATCTTGCACGCTTAAATTGACCTTAACATTTAAAAGTGCGTGTGAATGCTGCGGGTCACCGGCAAGTCCCTAATAGAAGTGTGTGAACCCCAGCCTCAGTATCAGTAGTTCATGCAATGCAAACGAATGCGCCTCTCCGTCGTCCAAGTGACTTTTAAAAGGGCTTACTTGTCCGAATGTTTTTATTTACTTATAAAAACAAACATGCAAAAATCCTTGACAGGCACAGCCTCCTGGGCGATTTCCCCATTTACTTCTAACCTTGATAATCTTCCCTAACCAGAAAAGTGACCTTGCCCCTCCACACCCCTCTTCACTGGGTTCTCCCTCCAGTTATCTGGGTACCAATCCCCGCCCCCCGCAGGCCCGTATTTACTCCTTGCTTTATTCTCTTACTCCTCCCTCTGGATTCTCCTCAGCTCTCTAGCACCTGTGAGATAGTTCCTACTCAACAGGTATACGCAATACGCTATCATGGTATTTCAGGATTCAAAAACAAAAAACCTTTTCCTAGCGTACGCTCTCTACTTCGATCGCCCCCATTTATTTTACAGAGGAACAAAGTGAGGAGGTCCCGTGGGGACAGAAGGCGACGAGGGGTTGAGGGCGAATTCCGCGACGCTACAGAGGAAAAGTGAAGCACCCCCCAATTCTGCGGACTCAGACTCAGACAGGCGTGCGGTGCCTTGGTTCAAAAACGACAGATTGATTGCACACACAAGTTTTGACCAGGGAGGGGGTGGGGTGGGGGGAAGACAAACATTACGGTTGGAAATTTATTGCAGATCCTATTAGTTATTGTCACACCGAAGGGGTTTGCTTTTGTGCTCGTTCTTCTGCTTCCGTCCCTTGGGGCTCAATCGCCCCGGACCTGCTCTCCAGGCGGAGCGGGGCGGAGGAGAAGCGGGGGCGCGTTGTGGGCCGGAGAGGAGACTCGGTGGATGGAGCTCCGGCGGTTGGCAAAGCAGAGGCGCGTATCCTGGCAGAAGGGAAGCTTCTGCTCTTCCCGGCGCAGGCGGTGACGGCGAGGGAGCCTGCACGCACGCACACGCCCGGCTGCCCCGCGAGTGGGCTACGCGACGCGGTGCCGGGCTCAGCAGCGGAGCGCGGGCGTGCGGGAGGCTGGCTCGACGCTTCCCCCGTGGTGGGGCTGGAGAGAGCCAGAAAGAGGGAGGTTTAGAGGGGGCGAGGGTGGGGAATTCCGCCCCATGACCGTGGGGTCCCAGGAAAGCGTGGGCAATACGAGAGGGTAGGTAAGTCACTCCTTACCTTCTTTCCTGGAGACCGAGTGGGATCCCGGGCAAAGAGCGCCTGCCCCAGCCCAGATCCGCACGATCAAGTTCAACCAGCCACCGTTCCGGGGATTAAAGAGAAAAACCCTTCTTGAGGTT
>CM053622.1:165722417-165736953 GCA_028646595.1 Phalanger gymnotis | reverse complement strand
CTCTCAGCTGAGCCTCTGACGTTCTCAAGCCCCGCCTCAACGACCAGAGACCATTGGTTCCCGAGTTGGCCCCTCTTAAGTCATTAATCTACACCCACACAGGTTTCACACCTGATAGGGCTTTGGGCCTGGGGCTTAGCACTTAACAGCTGAAAGTACTTTCACTCAGAGTAAACAAAGTAAACAAAAGCCAAACTCCTCAAGTGCTAAGGAGCCCATTTTGCCTTACTGACACACCTGGCTCTGCTTACTTCACTTCTCATCAGTTCATTTAAGTCTTCCCATCCTGATCATGATTTCTTATAGCACAATAGCATTCCATCACAATCATATACCACATATACCTCATCATAATCATATACCAGCTTGTTTAGCTATTCCCTAATTGATGGTCATCCCCTCAACCCCTCAATTTCCAATTCTGTGCCACCACAAATACTATATATGTATATAGTACACACACTTTTTTTTTTTTTACAAATGGTCTTTTTCCCTTTTAAAAACAATCTCTTTGGGATATGGATCTAGTAGTGGTATTGCTGGCATACACAGTCTTATAGCTTTTAGGCATAATTCTAAATCGTTCTCCAGGATAGTTGGATCAGTTCACAACTCTACCAACAGTGTATCAGCGTCCAGATTTTTCCACATCCCCTCCAGCATCTGTCATTTTCCTTTTCTGTTATATTAGCCAATCTTATAGGTGTGAGGTATTGTCTCAGAGTTGTTTTAATTTGCATTTCTCTACTCAGTAATGATCTAGAACATTTTTTCATGTGACTATCGATAGCTTTGATTTCTTCTTCTGAAAACTGCCTGTTCATATCCTTTGATCATTTATCAACTGGAAAATGGCCCTTATTTTTTTTTTATAAATTTGGCTCAGTTCCCTTCTGATACATCTTTTAAATGTGTATGAATTTTAGCAAATGAGCAAATCCAGACCCTAGCTCACATCCACCCTTGCTAATAATTTTCTTCTTCCAGTCCTGCTTTATCTGCTATGTGACCTTAAGGAAGTAACTTAATCTGGGACTCAGTTGCCTCCTCTGTAAAATGGAGATAATAATATCTTTCTTGTTTAGAGATGTGACTAGATCTGATAATCTCCTTAATTCCCTTCCAGATTTAAGGTATGGGAGGGGAGGGGCCACAACTTCCCGCAGGAACAAAAGACCACAGGAAAGTAGCTATGGCTAAGCTAAACTTTGGGTTTCATATAGCAGCCCTTTGGAGGGACAACTATTGCCAACAGTCAGAGGCTGGAGCCATGATGGTCATGCCAATCTTATCTCCTCTTTCTCTAAAGAAAGTTACAAAGAAAGCAAGGGAAAATGGAAAAGGCTGAGTAACCTTTCCCCAGAGTTCTTCCTAGGGAAGGAACCTTATTTGTCATCTCTTCTCGATTCTTCTTTTTCTCTTATTTCCCCTTTCTTTGTTCTGTTCTTACCCTTCCCCCTCCCTCTCATCTGCTTGTTTTCCTTCGCTTCTTCATTTTCCTCTTTTTTCCCTAAGTCACTGTACTCTTTTTGCTCTGTTGTTACTTTTCACTTTCTTTCTCCCTATTTTCTTAATCTTATTTACCTCTTTTCTCCATTTACTTCTCTACCTTTTCTCTGCTGATTCTCTTCATTCTTATCTCTTCTTTATCTCCTACCTTCATTCCCCCTTCTCTCCTCTCTCTGACCTCTTTACTACAAACACATGCTTTTCAAATGCCCGCTGATTTCCCTTTTTCTCTTCTACCCACAAGTGCATTCAAACACTTAGCATATCTGAACACAGTGTTTTAGAAAGGAACATTGACTTTGTCTAGAGGGAGGGTGGCCAGGATAGTGTGGGGATCAGAAACTGTGTCCTAGATAGAACATGGCTGTTTCAATCTAACATTAATGCAAATTTGGCCATAGTGTAGTGAGGGTGCTCAGGCATTGTCCTGGGTCCTTGTAGTCCCAAATTATGTGGTCCTTTGTTCTGATATCAGCCTCTCTCTGCAAGGTATAAAATTCTTATCATTTTCACTACTGAAGATTTTGTTCTGAGATCTCTGATCTCTACATATACAAAGTATAAATTCCTCATTGCCTTCCTAAAAGGAGAAACTATTAACTGACCTCTTTTTCTTTACCTATTCAGTCCACCTAACTCACACTACACAGAAGAAGCAGGTCTGGTGTATTCCTCCACATCCTGGCTCTTCCCTTGTCCCCTGATTCTGGTTCCCTCCGAGTCCATGAACTCTTCCCCAAAAGACTTACTCCAGCAGCTCTTCCGTACATTCAGCATCCATTTAACAAACATTTACTAAGTGTCAGTATATGCAAGGCATCATGCTAAGTGCTGAGGGGTTACAAAGACAAAAACAAAACAGTTCCTCCCCTCAAAAGCTTATTTTCTATTAGGGGAAACAACATAAATAAAAGTATCTCATTTGATCCTCATAGCACTTTGGGGGAACCGTTGTTTGTCTTGCATTATCAAAGAGGATCAATGACATCATGGGGTAATGACTTGCACATGAACTGAATTTAAGTGAGGCAGGGAGAGGCTTTACTCTGTCTTCCAAAATTAGTGAAGTCAGGACAACTAGAGATGGCTCGGGATCCAATGGATGACCTTGTTATCTTTGATGTCTGACCAAACTTTAAGTACTTCCATAGTGCCTGCTTCAGCCACCTTCATGTCAGTTAGAACAAATTGTTCTCATCTTCCCATTCCTCCAGAAGAAGTTTTCACAGGCTTGGGGTAGACATTTCCTAATTTACCAACAGGTTTGAGGCCTGTCATTTACCCTTGTAGTGAGATCTGTAATCTTCATATTAACCAATGTGATATGTGTAATTATACTATTTAGATTTGTTGGAATTTCCCTACTTTCCATGGGATCCTGACTTAGAAGCTAAAGTTGTAGCCAAAGTGATCAGTCAGGTCCCCTGATATGCTAACAATTCCTAACTTTGTAACCGACAAGTGAACCAAACCAGGTGCCTCGCTTCTGCTCCCAGCCATGCTACCCCAGTTCTTTACCCCACTGAACAATCACAAGTTCAATGACCCTAACAACATGGAAACTGTTTACTCCAGACCCAAGAATGCCTATGAAGTGGTCAAGCTATTTGTGGTTTTCATACTTAAAAACCCTACCCCTGCCATAAGCAGGTGAACCCCCATTCTTAGGAAGAAGGACTTCACTTGAAAGCTGTTTCCCTCACTTCCCTAAATTTGTTTGATTTCTGACTCTCCTGTCTAGCCTGTTCTTTTCAGCTCTAGCCATCCACAAGTTAGAGGCTGGTTGGGGCCAGTTGATACCCTCAACCTGGTCTGCCAACACAGCTTTACTAGAGTATGGCCAATGCACCTGCTATAGCTTCTTGGAGCCACAGCTTAGAGTTGGGTGAATGGTGGACACCAAAAGTGGATAAGCAGCCCTTAAAATAGGACTGGGCAATTCCTCACAACAGAGGTGCTAGTCCTCCCTGAATAGAGGCATTATTATACCCATTTTAAACTTGAGGCTATTACCCTACAATTGTTTTTAATTTACATTCCTATAGCTCCCAACTTGGATTAGGAACTCTCCAGTGATCCACCACTACCTCCATTTGTGGGGTGCATCGTTCCTGGTATATGTAGTTCCTTCAAACATGGCTTCATGGAGCACATTTCCCTGAAAGTGCCATGTTTGTGCAGTGCCTGGGCACATCTATATACAAGCACTCCGTTATAATTCAGGTACAAAAGTCTTCAAAACAGAAAATGTTTTTTGTTTATCTAGTAAAGAATTCATATCATGACCCACAGTACTGTCCTGGGAGGTAGGATCCTAGCAAAAGTAAAGGCCTAAGAGTTCATCCCTCCACATCAGTGTTCTACTACCACATTGTTTTTTCAACATCCTCTCTAATATACCTGTTTCAGCCTGCATTGATGTTTGACCAGCTTCTCTCTCATTGGTAATCTAGGCTCCTTGTCTTGTCCAGGAAATATACCTTGTAGGCATTAGAGTAGATTCTCAACTGACAGTGTTACAGTACTTTTTCATATCTTTGGGACAGAATGCCCCTGGGCTATTTAAACGTTCTGTTGTTTCACACCTAAGTTTTATAATTTCACCCTCCTTACAAAGGCTTTCCTCAGGTGGCTATGGAATAATTCTGTTCTTACTCAATAGTTCTATCTCTGCATCCCATTCTGAAATGACCATAGCTATTTATCTCCCCCAAATCTATCAGTTTCCTTACTCAGGCTATACATTACTATTCTCTTTCTGCTTATCATGAAAAATGAAAAAATATTCCAACTGTACAAAAATATTTACAGACACATAAGAATGTTCATTTTAACATTTACTTGTAATACCAAGAAACCTGAGAGAATCTGTATGTCCAGTTATTAAACAGTGACTGAATACATTATAGCATATGAATGTAATAGAAATTATATCATATAAAATGAGAAATATTAAAATCACAAAATATGGAAAAACCCACATGAAGTAATATAATGTGAGATCAGCAAAAATAAGTGCTATTATATGCATATATACAAAGTCCTAATTCTTGTTTTATTGTGACATAGAAATGATCCTGGGGTCTCAAAGGCTTTGCTAATAAGCATTGGAAGGTTCTACAGTACTGCAAAGGCTTCCACTATGTTCCTGACAATTGATTGTGAGTATGTTCCCAGCAATAAACTCCTTTCTAAGGCTCTGACTAGCTAAGTACAGAGAGGCTCACCAACAATAGGTGGTCACTTGGAGATGAATTCTTTGGCCATGGCAACCCAAGAAACAAAGAAAAACACGAAATGGTCCTCAGACCTCTGAGGCTCCCTTTTGCTTTCTCAGTGGTGGGGGCAGAATAATAGCAAAAGAGACAGAAGGTCCTGTTCACTAGAAATCAGTTGTTAGACTGTTATAAACTTAAATAAAGTATCAGTACTCCAAACACAAGATCTTTACCCAGTGACCAATGAGGGTCTATATTACTCAAAGACCTAAATTGTTTCCTACACATTGATGACTACTTTATATAAGTAAAAAGAAAGCCAAGAGAAGGGAAACTTCAGAGAGACTTGGAAGGGCAGACAAAGAAAACCATTTCTTGGTTGCATGTTAATTTTTTTTATCTGACTTTGTTAAATGCTAATGGCTTTTGTAAGATTTAATTTTATATTGTATATATTAATTTGAATGTCTTTATTGGTAGTTATTAAGTGCATAACAAAATTTTTAATGAAAAATATTAGGGGAGGGGTCTAATAATAGTTTATTTTGGAAATAGCTGCCATGGGCTACTTCAACCAATTTATAATGAAAATTTTAAGGGATAGTTTGGAGCTGGAAACACCTTTTGTCACAAAATATTCCATTTCAGTGATAGATATATGTAGCTAATTACCTATTATTAGTGGAAGCATTTTCTTTTTCTGAATCTGTACTTTATGCATCATCTAAGCCATTCCTGAATGGCACAGAGGCCTAAGAAAACAACCCTTTTTCACTGCAAATCACCTTATTTTTCAATTAACAAAGAGCGAGAATGTTTTTTTCTATTTCTCAGGTTGACTTGATTAAAAAATGTATAGAATATAAGATCCTACAGTTTGTTTTTTATTCATTGTTTATTGATTTTCTAAAAAGCATTTGAATGTAATGCAATCTTGAAAGTTCTCTACAGACAAAACATCTCGCAGATACATAAAAATTATAGAAGGCTCTATGGCAGATGTAATTTCAAAGATAACTGTTTAACATTCTGAGTACTGACATCTAACAAGTTGTAAAACAGGGAGACCATTAATCTGAGGTGTTCCATATTGTCATGGAAGATGATATGTGCCAAATTTAAACAAAAGGATTCCCTCTTGACCCCATGGTTCTTTAAAGGCATGTATTCCTAGATGCCCAGGAATAATACGAAGCTTCCCCAGCAAAATCCAAAGCAATGAAAGGAAGCAAAATGCTTTGGGAGTTCAGACATGAAAAAGTACATTCCTGGTTGGGATGAGAAGGGGAAAAGCTGTATGGAGTAGGTGGCCTTGAAGGTTGGTTAGGATTTCAACAGGCAGAGAAGCTTTGTGACTATAGAGTTCCTAAATGAAATGTGGATGTGGGAGTAAGGGAAACTAAATGATAGTTTATTGAACTTAACAAAGCAAACATCATGGGGGGGGGTGCGGTAGGGTGAGGGGTGGGCAGAGGGTAAGAGATACTGAGGAATGTCAGCTAATTTAGTAAAATGAATTGAGAGGCTAAGGGAGTTGGGGGGGGCGGGGAGGTTAGTGTTTGATTGACATATTTTGGATGTTAGACCACAATTGTTTCCCAAGAAACGCCCCACCTCTTCCCCACTCCCCTGAAAGGAAGGAAGGGAAGGAGGGAGTGGGGAGGGAGGGGAGAGACAGACAGACAGAGACAGAGAGACAGAGAGAGAGAGGGAGGGAGGGAGGGAGGGAGAGAGAGAGAGAGAGAGAGAGAGAGAGAGAGAGAGAGAGAGAGAGAGAGAGAGAGAAAGAGAAAGAAAGAAAGAAAGAAAGAAAGAAAGAAAGAAAGAAAGAAAGAAAGAAAGAAAGAAAGAAAGAGAGAGAGAAGGGACACTGATAAAACAGATAGTGAGCATACCAAAGAAGATCTGGTGAGGCCAGAGGGATGAGGCAATGAGGAGGAGGAGGAGGAGAGAGGGGGAGGAACCAGGAGGAGGGGAAGGAGAGAAAAGAGGTCAGAGAGAGCACCAGAGGGCAGTCATTCTCTTTAAGGACCTGAGTGAGCCACTCCTCCTGAATTAATGACAAATCCTCCCTGACTCAGCTTTGAGTCACTTCAGCCATGGGGTAGAAGACTGAATTATGAAGGTTTTTTTAATCTTTTTCCTTCAGTTTTTACTGAGGGGGGAATGTTTAAAGAAAGGAGTTACCAATGGTGATGCCAAAAACAAAAAGACATTGTAACATCTTTTTAAATGCCCAGAAAAGGACGTTTAGAAAGAAGCACAAACAAGCAGGACAGTTTTAAAAATACCATGTATAATTTATTATATACTTTAAAAAAAACAATCAGTATGAAATAGAGATTCAGAGCTTATAGAACCCACTTTTTTGCTCTGCTATGTATATGTAAACATTCTTTTTTGGTGTTTTAAGTTCAGAATTTTAAAAGTTGAAAAAAATAATTAGCTATTTTGTTGTTTTCACTTACTTTATTGTCCTTATTGTGCATACGTATTATTTTTGTTGTACTTAGAGATCTTCTCATATTTCTTTGAATTCCTCATATTGGTTGTTTCTTAATATGTAATAGTATTGAATTACATTTATATAATGAGATTTGGTTAGCCATTCCTAATCAGTGGAGGGGGCAGCTAGGTGGCTCAATCAATGGATAGAGCACAAGATATGGAGTCAAGAAGACCTGATTTTAATTCAGGTCTCAGACACTTAACTAGCTGTGTGATTCTGGGCAAGTCACTTAACTTGTTTGCCTCCGTTTTCTCATCTGTAAAGTGAGCTGCAGAAGGAAATGGCAAACCACTCTGGTATCTTTGCCAAGAAAACCCCAAATGAGGTCAAAAGAAGTCAGACATGACTGAAAAGCAAAATCAGTGGGTACCCATCTTGTTTCTAGTTTTTTAATGATAGCTATATATATTCATGTGTGTGTGTGTGTGTGTATACAGATATACATACACATGTGGTATATGTTTATCAGCAAAAAACTGGAAATGAGATGGGTACCCATTATATGTACATGTATGTATGTATATATATATTATATGTATATATCTGTACATGTGCATGTATGTTTATCTATCTATGGTTTTTCTTCCCATCTTTCATCTCCTTAATAGTATACGCCTAATAATGGAAATAATGGGCCAAAGGTTATGAACAGTTTAGTAACTTTACTAGTGTAGTTCCAAAATGTTTTCCTGAACAGTGGCACCAGTTCAGGATACCAATACCAATAAGGTATTGGTGTTCCTTTCTTCCCTTCTCCACAACTGACTATTTGCATTATTTATCATCTTTGCCAATTGATAGATGAGCTTATACATCACAGTTATTGTTTTTAATTTACAATTCTTAGTCTTAGTGATTTTGTTGAGGGATAAGACGAGGTCCAGAAACCCCAAGACTGGAGTTCCCAGACAGGGCAGTTGAGGGAGAGTACCCCTCAAGGACCGACCCAAGTACTGGAGAGGGCAAGGGCTGTCTAGAATGAATTCAAGGACTCAAGCATTCTGTAAGTCAAGGTGGCAAAGATTTATTATTATGCTTTTCAGCAGGCAAGAGTTCTTAGGGAACCTGCAACCTTATGGGGGTAAAGTTTGCATAGGTTATTTTAGGGTAAAATAAGTGCCAGATATGCTAATTAGTTGTTTGGGGGTGGGATTTGAGAGTGGTTAAGGGGTGGTCAGTTCTTAAAGGAACATGCACTTTTTGTATCTACTGCACAGGTATCTTACCCAGAGTTCACTGGGAAATAGCCCAAAGTGGGGGCTACATAGAGATGTGGTTTTAGGCCTGAAATGTCACTAAGTCAACTAACGGATGGGATCATCAGTTGGTGTCGAAGTAGGGACAATATGTTCAGTAGCAATCTTTGCTAGTTGAACAACATGTTCATTGTACTCATGTTCTGGCATAGTGAGGGGCACATGAGTGTCTACATGAAAAACTGACAAATTAGTAACCAAAGACATGTCACATATATCTTCCCATAGTTCTTAGCCCCAAACTTGTTTACCATGAATTTCCCAATTTTGATTTTTCCACATTGGCATCCATGTAGCTAACCCATTAGCTACTGCCCACGAATCAGTGAATATATGACACTGTCCTCTTCTCTTTGTTTTAATAGCTTGATGTACTGCCATCAGTTCAGCATATTGACTACTTCCACCTATCTCAGTACTTTCCAAAGTTCTCTTAGTACATGGGTTATAGGCTACTGCTTTCCAATGTCTTATATGTCCCAAATATTTTGCTGTCCCATCAGTAAACCATGCATATTTCTTCTGTTCTTCCGTGAGTCCATCATATCTGTCATTCCATTTTACCAAGGATTGTACCAACCGTTGCCTTGGTTCAGAGGGTTTTTCATTTCCATCAGTGTCATTGCTTGCGATGGATTCACGTAGAGCAGAAACTCCACTTTTGCCTGTTTTCTATCTATTCTGAATATCCCATTTCGATTTAATTATACTAGCCTCTTGAGCATGTCCAATTCTGTGAGATGTGGGGTATTCATTACCCAAGGATTCCAGGCCTTAATATCACTTCATGGCCCAAAGTCAGTTGTTTAGTCTCTACCAAAGCCCAATATGCAGCTAACAACTGCTTTTCAAAAGGTGTATATTGTAATCCAGATGAAGGTAGTTTCCTTGACCAAAATCCTAAGGGCACATTTCTGCTTTGTTGTTTCTGCCATAAACTCCAATTTGCATAGTCATCTTGTACAGTCACTTGTAATTCCACTGGTCCACTTTGCATAGGTCATAAATCCAGAGCCAATTGTATAGCAGCTTTGGCTTCTTCAAAAGCTTTACTCTGTTCAAGTCCCCAGTCAAATTCAAACTTTTTCCTGGTAACTTTATATAAGGGTCTGTAATCTCATCTGTGTGTTTCTTTAGCCTGAGCTGGGGCTCGGCCTATTCCCTAGTCTCCTTGAAGGTGTGACTCACTTGGAAACAAGGGTTCAAGATCTATAGGATTTGTAGGGGCAGTTCTTATTTCTCTATTCTGTTTGCTATTAAGCCCCTTTCTTGGTACTTTTTGTATAGCTCATTAGTTGAAATACCATCTATTCTTCTAAAATCTACCCTTGCTTTCAACAGAGTAGTAAACATTTCTTTCCTTGTCATTCTATTCTGATGTTGAATCTGCTGATTTTGTACCCTTCTCTCCCAAGGAAATTTATCATTTCCCTAGTCTCCCAAGTCACTTAACTGTGAAATCTTATCCAGCACCTATGAAAGAGAATTCCCTACTTCTGCGATCAGCAAAGTCAGAATTACATGTTTATAAGTAGGGGGTGTCATCTTAATGACCAAATTACTATGAGAGACTCCCAAGGGAGTTTCCTAATAAACTTTGGCGTTCCGTAACATACTAGCAGTCTTCATTACTTCCTCCTTTAACTTTCTCATACAGTCCCTAATTGAATACCAGGGTCTATCTGCAGTAGGCCACATAGCATCAGCAGGATATTCTTCTTTACAATCCGTTACAGCCAAAGCCAACAAATCGGTCGTTTGGTTTGTTCTTTGCGAATGATAACCCCTAAAAGCTTGCTGTACAAAAGAATTCTAATACTTACGAATCTCATACAATCCACAGAATCTACAGACACTTCTTCAGCCCCTTCATCACTGATTCTCACCATACAAGATATTAATGATTCTCCCGTTCTCTAGGTGAACCTACTCAAGATATCTGTGATTTCCTGCTGTGTAAAATCTTCCAAAACCTCTCTAAAAACAGTATTATGATCCTGCGTTTCTTGCCTCCTTTGCGTTATGGGACACATTTCTCTTAGATCAGTCTTGTGTGATACTGCAATACTTAATGGTGGCTCAGAAGTAGCATTATGCAACAAAGTATCACCTCATGCCTGAGGTTCTGACATTGTATCCTCCTGTCTAGATTCTCTCCCCCTGTTACCATGGTAACTGGACTGGCTGTTAGACTCGACCTGGGCTAAACTGAGGTGCACTCTTGACCTCCTTGGCTCCCTCTGCCTTCCTGCTGAATTTACAAGGCTAGTAGGTTCCTGTTGTTCTACCACCTGATTTTCTCCCATCTTGCTGTGGTATAGAAGAAGTATTCTCAGACATTTCAGTAACTGCCTGAGTTCTCTCATAATAGTCTGTCCCTATTTTCACATACAATGGCTGTGAGTAAAATCCAGCCTTGTCTAGAGATCTCTGTTGCCACTTCTGTTCCTGGCTCAATGGTAACTTCTCTGAGACATAGCTCCAAATCTCTAGGTCTTCCACTGCATAGCTTATGTTTCCAGTCTTCACAGAGACCAGTGCCTTTAGACCATTCCCTTGCTAGGGAGCAATAAGTTACATCCTCCCATGCTGGAACAACCATTTCTTTCTCTGAAGCCCTTCTACCTCTAAATAGAGATCTTATACCTTGTGATCCCATCCTGTTTGTGATGCCAAATAATGTATCAATAAGGCAATAAAAATGTAGTTGATAATTGTCAAAATGCCTATGTAGTTCTGTATCAAAGTATATGAAACTCACCACATAGAAGGTAGAAGTGTAACATTTATTCAGACACCAGAGAAACATATCCCGTAACCAAATGTTCAGCTCCCATGGCCAGTTAACCCGCTTCATCATAACAGAAAGGAACCCAAAACACAATATCATAACATGGAGCCTCGCCATCCCAAAAACCTCTCTGACCCCCTGCTGGGGTCTTCCTAAAAACAAACTCATAGTACAGCTAAGTCAGCCTGTTCAGTTCTATCACAATGACAACCATTAACAACCATAACTGCTCTCTTTCTCTCTCTCAGCATTTTCTGTGACATAACTTCCTTTTCTGTCAGGAAGCTCCTCTCACCATGTATGTTAGGCTCCCTATGGCATAAGCAGGTCACATGGCCTATGAATGGATAGGAAAATCTTCAAATCTAATTGCTACTACAGGCATGAAAAGAAGAATTGATATAGAAGCAGGTATAGAAATCTTCTAAATTCACAAAGAAATAAGAAGGCAAGGAGATAGGGTAGGGGAGAAGATAAGGCAGGGACTCTTACAGGGGTGGGTAGGTTAAGGAATAGAAGGAAAGGTAGTGGGTAGAAGTAAACCAGAAGAGTGAGGAGGAATAGAATAAATAGGATGAGAAGGTAGTGAGGAAGAATAGGAAGGAAGAAAATACACAAGTAATTTACTTAGAATGTGAATGGGATGAAATTACCCATATGTATCAGTAAGGCAAGATTCATGACCTCAAGGATGACCATAAACATGCCTGTATGGTTTGGAATCACAAAGTATGAAAAACCCTTTATGTAGAAGGCAGAGGAAATGTAACATTTATTTAGACACCAGAGTATCAAATCCCAAGACTGATAACCCCAATTCAGTACAGCAGTGATTATATTCCAAAACCAGTAAGCCTACCTCAATGTAGCAACAAGGAAATTATAACACAGTATTATATATCATAGTGAGGAAACAAGTCATCCTGTCATCTTCCCCCCACTAGGGCCTTCCTGTAAACAATCACCCGCATCCTAACTCTCCACTCAGCACTCTCTTCTACAGATCTGTTGATGCTGGCTTTCTAAGTGTCTGCTCTTCAGTGCCCTCTTGATGTCTGCTTCTCAATTCTGCTTCCCTTCAGTTCTGCTTCTCTTTTGTTCTGTCCCTCTTCAATTCTGGTTCTCCAACACTCTGGGCTCTCCTTATATACAGTTCTAGCTGGTGTTTGATTGGCTAGAACTCAGGTCTCTGATTGGCTGAATTCATGATTGACTAGAACTCAGTAAACATACCACTGGCTCTGGTCTTAGCAACTCCCTTTAGGGTTTCACGCCCAAATCAGCATAGTACCTGGTAAGTATAGGCTTTCGGTTTACTTACAAAGATATAATAATCATGCTTTCTCACTTAGCCCCACCTAAGATCTATTGAATTGGTGAGGAAGATCTTTGATCACATTAATACTACGCCATAAAACAGAAATGGATAGCAGATTAAAAATTTGAACTCAACAGTATGTCCAGGAAACATTACAAAAATGAGAGATACACATAAAGATAAAATAAAGGGCAGGAGTAGAATTTAGTATGTAAAAAAAAGCAAGTATAGTAATCATGATCTCAGACAAAGGTAAAGTTAAAATAGATTTAATCAAAAGTAAAAAAGAGAAATTATACTGTGTCAGCAATATTATTCAATACTGTTTTAGACCATGTAAAATACCTAGAGAGAATAAAATATCTAAGCATATATACCTACCAAAATAGACACAGGAACTATATGAAATAAACATAAAGTTTATTTTATACAAATAAACTCAGATCTAAATAACTGAAGTAATATTAATTGTTCATGGGTAGAGAAAGCCAATACACTTTTTTAAATGACAATTTTACCTAATCTCTTTATTCAGTGTCATCCCAACTAAATTATTAAAAAATTATTTTGCTGAGTTAGAAAAAACAATAACAGAGTTTCATTTGGAAGAACAAAAGGTCAGGAACTTCAAAAAAACCGAGGGGAAAAGATGTCAAGGAAGTAGATTCAGCAGTAGCAGACCTTAAACTATTATGAGGTGAGAACACTGTTGAAGTGTAAAAAGAATAATTTCAATTATTTTAAATTAAAATTTTCTTGTATAAACACCTATGTAGTCAAGAATAGAAGGAATGCAGAAAGTTGGGGAAAAAACTTTCATGGACAATCTCAGGAGGTTATTGGATTGGAATATTGTTGTGGTATAAGAAATGATGAGCTGGCTGATTTAGAAAAACATATGAAAGACTTAGAGTTAGGAAGGAAGATGCTATCCACTTTCAGAATAACAGGAGGAAATAAGTGTAGTACAGTCTTACATATATGTGTATGAGTATGTATGTGTACATGTGTGTTTATAGATATCTATGTGTGTATGGATATGTGTGTGTATATATACATATATACACACATATGTATATATACATCTCCATGCTTAATTGTAGCATTCTTTAAAAGGCTGGTGGGCACAGCAGGGAGGGAGAAAAATAAAATAAAAAGTCCACAGCAGAGAACAAAAGAAAACCAACAAGAAAGCAAAGAAAAGCTGGGAAGCTTTGAAAACAAAATGTAGTATATGTTACATAGGTTTTCTTGAAATGGAAATTTATTGTTTTATATTGAATCCTCTCTTATGGTCTGGAGTGTGCATGGCAATGTTTTTTTTTTCTTTTCTCATTTTGTATTTAAGTTTAAAATAAAATTTACCAAAAAAAAATGAATACTGCATTTTTTTCAAAGGATTTTTCTGTACCTATGTCTGTGAAGCAGCTGAGAGTTGGAATGGTAGATAGATAGTTAGCCTTGCTGACTGGAACACCCAAATTCAAATCTCACATGAAATACATAGCCAGTATAAAATCCTTAATTTTGCAACGTCCCAGGAGCAGTTACCGGTACCAGTACTACATAAAGCACTTGTTAAATGGGTTAGAAAGACTTCAATTCCAATCTCAACTCAGAGACTGCATGACTGCTTACTCATCTGTAAAATGGGGAAAATAAGACCTACAATCTCTCAGGGTTGCTGTAAGGCTGAGATAACAACAATAGATAACTTTTATATAGCAGTTATTATCTGCAAAGCACGTTATAATCATCTCATTTTATCCTGGGGACAACCTTGGGAAGTAGGTGTTATTATTATCTCAATTCTACAGATGAAGAAACTGAGGCAAACAGCAATTAAGTGACTTGCCTAGGGCCACACAGCCAGGTCATATTTGAACTAAGGTTTTTATGACTTTAGAACCAGTGCTCTATCCTCTTCATCATCAC
>CM053622.1:165678483-165722317 GCA_028646595.1 Phalanger gymnotis | reverse complement strand
TTTTGTCTCTTTGCCGGAATTTTATTTGCAATTTTTGCAACCATGTTCATCAGTGACATGAGCTTTTCTAATGGATCTTCCATTCTTCTAGTGTTGAAGGGCACGGGGGGGGGGGGGAAAGGGGGGGGTTTAAAGCCCCAGGACCCTTTCTGGGATGGTAAAAAGTTAAACCTCTCCAACACATGTGAAAAGCAACATTCCCTTCCCACCACCCCCTTAAATACAAGCACATTTACGGCAAATATAACATTTCTCTTCTAAAGGAAAGGGGCACATCATCTCCGAAGGAAAAATGTATTACGTAGGAAAACAACGTAGAGCGTGTCGGTTCTGATCCCTCCGCTGCCAGAGAAGCTTCAGGTCCGTGCGTGCTCGCTTCATCCTTAGCGGGCACAGTCCTACCAGGCTTTTCTGTGGACGCTTCCGCAGCACGACCTACCAGGGACAGGATGGCACGAATTCTGCCCAGACGCGCGCACGCGCCGCTGTGGCCTACTCCCCTACCCGCCTTTAAGCGCGCGGTGCTCGGGTCCACACCCGGAATCTACCAGCCCACCCCACCCTCCCGCCTGAATCCCGCTAGCCTAGAGCAGCTCCGCGCGCTCCCCGCCTGTGGCAGCGAAGACCAGAGGCCCGCTCCGCCCTCAGCCCCTCCCTGCCCAGACAGCGTGGACCCACCCCTCGCCTTGCCACCTTCCACGGAGGACCGCTGATTGGCTGCCGCATTCCCGCTTGCTTCCCGAACCGCCATTTTGAAAATCTGGTGGCTTCTCGGGAGGGACGCTGTGCAGAAGCGTCACGCGCGAAAAAGGCAAAAAAGGGTCTTCCGCCGTTCCTCCACCCGCCAGCCTCGGGAACCTTCCTCTAGCCTCAAGAGCCAGGCGGGCGCCAGGCATCCCCGACCTACCGGTGAGGGGGCGCGAGGGCGGCGGGAAGGGAGGACTGGACGTCTCGAAGGCGGCGCCGTGCCCGGTCGGGAAAGGGGGAGGGTTGGCGGCCGTTAGGACTTGCGGGACCGGGAGGCGCCGCCATGAAAATGAAACCACCACTGACGCCGCTGGGCCGGGCGGCCTGCGGAGGCGCCCCCGAACCGCCGACCGCCTCTCCTAGGCCGCTCGGCACGGTGGCGGTTGGTGCTGCTGACCGGGGCTCGAGGGCCGGGCTCCGCTGCGTGCATGGGCCCGGCCCGGCCCAGCGCCCCGACGCTTTCCCCCGCTAGGGGGCGGGCCATCGCCTGCGGGTCTCTGATCTCCCCTTTCCCGCCTCTGGGGAGGGGGGGGTACACCAACACTTGGGTGACCGCCCCCCCCCCGGGGTGTAGGGGCACCTCCTGGCTCCCTGCGGTCTCTTGCCCCCGCGATCAGATGGGGGGGGGGCGTTTGGCAAGCCACGAGGGGCGGGGCAGGATCCCCCGGCCTTGCGGTCTCACTGAGGGAGGCTTAGGCCCTCGCCCCTTGGCAGAAGCAAGAAGCGGATTCCTTGACGATGGCCCGTGGTTTCTTTTCTCTCCCGACCCTCTCCCTCCTCCTCCTCTGCAGGTTGTCAGCATGTCTTCATCAGCTCCCGCCCCAGAGGGGGAGGATCTGTCTTCCCAGGCCGCCGCGAAGAGAGACCCCGAGGTGCCTGACAAGGAGGAGAGCGAAGAGGAAGAGGAGGAGGAGGAGGAAGATGAAGAGGATGAGGAGGAAGAAAAAGGTGGGAGAAGATTTATTGCCGCAGGCCAGATTCCTTTAGAAACCCTGTAGGGCCATTGTGTCAAATAGCTTTTGAGACGATTAAAGAACTTGAGGCTTGCATGAGATGTGTAAGTTACTCGCTATTCACTTTAGGCTGCAGTCCAGAATTAGCGGTGTTCAGGCGGCTTCCATCCCTCTTGAATGAATAGAAATGCCGTATAATTTGTTTCTGGTAGCAGGTGACTGCCGGCATATTGTAATCTAATTTAATAAAAGGAAACATGCATACAGTTATTATAGATTCCCTTCCCAGTTGTGTTTCTCAACTTAGTGTATGTATCCGTGGACTTTCTAAAACTTGTTTTAACTTAATAAAAGGAAACATGCATTAAATTATCAATTTCCTTCTTTTGTTTTCTCAACTTAGCGTATGTGTCCATGGACCATCTAACACTTGTTTTTATTTAATAAAAGGAAACATGCATCGAGTTGTTACCAATTTACTTATCAGTTCTCTTTCTCAACTTAGTGTATGTATCCATGAACTGCCTAAAACTTGTATTAATTTAGCCTGAATTTTTCTCAAGGCTGTTTGCCATTTGGGATTTTTGTGGGTGGTTAAAAATGAGACATTAGGGTTTTTTCAATGGTAGAATGGAAAGATGCATTCCTCACCCACACTTTGTGAAGCAAGAGGCAGCCTGTTTTCCCTAGAAGCTTAGGAAAAGGGAACTGCTTGGGTTTTGGTAGTATTTGGAAAAAAGAATATGTAGGAAAATTCTTCTGTAGTTGTTGCATGTGAGATTTCGTGCCTGCCAAACTTAAGTAGGAGTCCCTTACCCATTATGAACCATGCTGATGGCAGTTACCTACCAGTTTTTATTCCTCCCAGGCACAAGCTTGAGGCTTTAGGAATTCAAATTTGAATTGAGTGGTATCCTGTATAATTTGAATCATCTTTTCCTGAATGAGTCCTTTCAGAAATTGAGCAATCAATAAACATTTATTGAGTGCCTACTATGTGCCAGGTAATGTGCCAAGTGCTTAGGATACAAAGCGGCTAAAAAAAAAGTTTCCAACCTTAAGGAGATTGCATTCTAATGGGAGAAGACAACATACAAACAAATATATAAAAAGCAAGCTATGTACAGGATAAATAGGAAATAATTGACAGAGGAAAAGAACCGGAATTAAGAGGAATCAGAGTTCAGGATCTCTGCTCTATACCTATCCTTAGATCTCTAACTTGAGTCTGTATTTTAGGCTTCTTTGTCACATTAGTCTACAGGTGAATTGGTTCTTTCAATGGCATATTTAAGGTACTTTTAGGCATTCAAGGCATCTATTCTTATAAAAGTTATGGATGGCCACATGTCTGGCACAAAGGTTTTAATGATGCCAGATGAGTTAGGGAGCAGTTGATTTGAAGTCAGAAGACCTAGTTCAAATCCCAGCTCTGCTGTTTACTTCCTGTGTGACTTTGGCCAAGTCCCCGGGTCTGTTTACCCATATGTGAAACAGGGGACTGGATAACTTATATGATTTCTTCCACCTTTAAAGCTGGTGAAACCAGAGATGTTCTGGTGTGTAGGACAGTCAGATTTAAAGGTCAGTAGACATTCCTTCCTATAAAGTTTTGCCTGGTAGAGCAGATGGAAGAAGCAGGACATCGAGTGATGGTAATATAAAACTTTGATTGGGGGTGCCCTGGACAGTTTGCTTGTGGATTCAATAGACTTATAAAGTGTTCTCCAGTTATTCAGAAGTCGACATTCTGAATAACTTCATCATTGGCATTACTACCATCTTGTTTTACTTAGCATGCACCTGTATTCCAATAGGAGCTAGGAAGAGTTTGGAGGTTTCCCGTACTGTTTCAGCCACTGAATTTTAAGCCTGAATGTTTAAATTACTCTCTCAGGGTGAAATAAGAAACATTTCACAGTAGGCGGCATTATATTCATCGGAGAGCCTTGTTTGTTTCTTTTCAGATGACTAACAAATAGACAGCTTTTTGTATTTTCCTAAGTTCAGTCCATACAGTCTAACTTCCTAATTTTTTGGAGATTTGAGTGTTCCCAGGATATGAACATGTTCATATTTTAAGTATCAGAACCACTTGAACCTAGCCTGACCAAAGCTTTCCTCTCTTGACATGAATAAATATAATACTAGTACTAGAGAAAGACCATTGTAGCATTTTTTGCCCCAAATATGCTTTTAGGGCAAGGATCTGGCACTTTTTTGGCTTTAAAAAGTTTTATTGAAGAATTTTATTTTTACATTACAAACATTTCCAGGTTACCTTCAAGACACAAGAGGTCTTTTGTAACAAAGTAAAGTAAAACTGTTACACAAAACTGAAAACAGTACTGTGGCACTTTTTTTTTTAATGGTAATTTTCTCTGGGCCTCAGAAATCTGAAGGCCATATAAAAGTAAAAAAAGAAACTTAATTTGTTTTGGTGGATTTGAGAGAAAGGCATTGAAATGTCTGACAAAAGAACAGTAAACATTACATGCTTAAAAATGTGATAATAATAACTATTATTTATATTGTTTCTGCTGTCTGCCAGGCATGTGCTAAGTGCTTTATGCATATTACACTGCATAATCCTTGCAAATAATCCTACCTGGGAGATTGGTGCTATTATTATTCTTTATCCCCATTTTTCATTTGAGGAAACTGAGGCAATCATGTTAAGACATTTGCCCAAGCTCATATAACTGGTATCTCAGATTGGATTGAACTGGGGTCCCGACTATAGGCCCAGGACTTTATCCCTAGTGCCACAACTGCGTCTATTTATTTCAGTTCCGTATTGTAGCCAGTTAAAAGAAAAAGGCAAAGAAGGGAGAGAGAGAGAGAATCAAAGGAACAAATAAAAGGTGATTGAGGTTTTTTGGTTTTTTTTTAGAGTTGAAAAGAATCAACTAGTCTAATTCATGTTATTAAACAGATAAGTAAACTGAAAGCTAGACAGGTTAAATGAGTTCAAGGTTACACAGGTAGTAGACATTGTTTTTTGACTCCAAATCTAGTGCTTTTTTAACAACACCGTGTTTTTTATCAGTCTAGGCTGTGGGTATTATAACAAAACCTGTTTTTGAGCTCTGAGGGAATTCCATATCCTTTTGTTATATCCAACTGCAATTGGCAGTCCCTCAGAAGAGAGGTAGAAGAAGGATTTCATTCAGCCCATGCTTGTCACTATCAGAAGTTGAGTGAAGTCGTTAAAAGCTGTCGGGATTCTGCTCTACTATAACACTTATTCACTTGAGTGGTTTCTTGCTGTTGTAACTTTTGCTATCAAACTAGATTCAAGAGTGGTTAGTCACCCATAGATAGTAGATGGAAGGCAAGTGATGATGTACTACCTCCAGTGCACTGGGCAGTGTCCACTTCCTTAAGTTTAACTCTATTAACACTATTCTTTTTCAGTTTTGGCTGATTATTGCTGTTTAAGCTCTTATTACTATGCTTCTTATGCTTAAGTCTTTGGGGGCTTTATATAAATAGGACACCCATAGCAGATGCTCAGAATTGATATTCTGGGTTAAATTTGCACTGACCTGCAATCTTATCCAGAGGCCAAATGAATTCAAGCTAAGGCCTGAAGCTACTCTCCTGCTTCGAAATTTTCTTTCCTACTTTTAGAGTAATCAAGGGTATTGGGTTTGAAGACAATCATGCTGAAAATGTGAGACTTTTAAATTTTATTACTCTTACACAAGTGATAGAAAAGTAACTTAATCAAGTGCTGAGGTTCAGGGATCTCAGCAATAAGAAACCTTGATCTAGCTAAATATAAATTACTGGTTGGTGGCAGGCTTGTGGTGTTGGGTCAGGGTTGTTTACAATTAATTTTATAAACATGACAATACCTGGTATTCCTAACCCTAGAGGTCCAAGACCTTGTGAATATTCTGGTAACTTTTGATGTTATTGGTTCTTTTGTTATCCTTTGTGTTTAATTCTGTGTATTTAAAATTAATCATGATTCTGAGAAGGGGTCCTTAGTTTCACTAGACTGACAGAGTCCATGAGATTTAAGAACCCCTACTTTATATACTGTCTAGCTAAAATTAATCAAAAATCTATTCTTAAGCGCTTGCTATATGCTAGGAACCCTAAGTTGTTTCCACACTTTAGAATATAGTCTTATAATGCCTTTCAGTAGGCAATCTCATATTTACTAACATGCACCCAGAATATTTCTGATCTATCTCAGTAGTTCTCAAAGACTTGTTGACTACTTTTGCAAAGCAGAATACTGTTCAAACTCTTTTTAGTGTTGAATGATTAACACAGCTGTTAGCTGTTTACATAGTAGGTTCTCAAGATTTCGTGGATTAAGACACCAATGAGATACTATAACAAAATTGTATTGCAAATAATACAAGAGACCAAAACAGTGCTACTGTCTGGATTTATGTTGATTGAAAGAACTATTCATTTTTGTTATTTATTTCTTTAGATGAGAAGATTTTAGAACCTGGGAACAATGTCATAGTTAAAATCTTCTAATTTTAGAGGTTAAAATTTGTTGAGTAGTTAATTATAGTTAGCTGTAAAAATAAGCATATGCTACTAAAGACTTAAGAAGTGAGGCAGTGAATCTAATGAAAATCAGACACCCTAAAAAAGAGACGCATTCTGAAATGCTTCTGTTTTGTCTTCATAGGATTCTGTTTACTAGAGACAGTTGGGTGTATTCTCACATTAGTCATAGGGTATCAGGTCATGAAGAGTTGGACATGACTGAAAAACAACTAAACAAAAAGAAAGCACTAGGAAATAGGGATGGCTAACAGTGGGATGGAATAACATGAGCTAATCCATATTAGCGTAGTGGAATATTTTTGGGTCTTTTTTTTTTCACCATTAGATGTTTACCTGATGTTTTCATAAGACTTTATATAGGGGCCTAGGTTTGAGCCCAGATGAGCAGGAAATAAGCAGCATATTAACAACCACTTGAGGGCCATTATGTTAGAAGTGATTAAGGAATTCAGCTTTGATCCTCTGTAGTTACCAGGAAGAAAGCCTGGTGAGGATCATTCCTAAAGCTTTTTGCTATTTAAGAAAATTAAATTGTTTATCTTTCAGAAAAAAGTCTCATTGTAGAAGGCAAGAGGGAGAAGAAGAAAGTAGAGAGGTTGACAATGCAAGTATCATCCTTACAAAGGGAACCATTTACAATTGCCCAAGGCAAGTATGTATTTCTTTTTCACTCTGGAGTAGTGATTTCATCTACTGGCTTGCGTGCTATGGAAACTTCAAATGATACAAATTAGCAACAAGAGTTGCTTGGGTCTTTAACTGTAATTTGCCCCTGGCCCATATTTGTAGTGTTATATTTTGGACTTAAACCCAAGTCTTCCTGACTCAAAAGCCAACCCTAAATATGTATCACACTGCCTCTTTTCCTACTTTGATATTGTAGTAAAGTACTCTTATCCAAGTGGCAGCGATATAGTGTTTTATTTTTAGAGAATATAATTATGCTTTTAATACCTATAGTAGGATTATTTGAAAACTGCATACTTAAACCTAAATAAAAAGTCCAAGTAATTTAACAAAATGTCGGCCTTGTAATCCAACAGTGAAGGAAAACTCCTTCCCTAGGACATATCAAGAAGGTGATATACCCCACCAGCAGCACCCAAAGTTGATATTCTCATTAAACTACTTCCTAAAAAATAAAACTACACGAACAAACATCTTTAACTAATGTCTTTGCATAGTTCATATACTTAATGCAATTTATATGCTATGTCACTATTAAGTTACTTTTTTGATTTTTTTGCACAATGCATACATATAATTTATATTTAATATAATTTCTGAAATTTGTCTCCTTACAAATTAGATGAAGATGGAAACTATTTAAATTGTCTATGTGACCTGAATAATTTATTAAAAATTATGTTTGAAGTTTTGTATAACATACTATATAATTTTTCAGCTAAATTTTTAATGGAAGTGAGACTTCTTTAACCATTTAACTCTATTCTTTTTACAGGAAAGGGACAGAAACTTTGTGAAATTGAAAGAATACACTTCTTTCTAAGTAAGAAGAAAACCGATGAACTTAGAAATCTTCATAAACTACTTTACAACAGGCCAGGCACAGTAAGAATTATTTTAGACTTCTGATATCTAGCATGTTTATTGAAGTATTTCAGAGATACTTCAAAGGTAGCTGGTGCTTAGCTCTGTGCTTTGTATTTGGTAGGCAACATCATAGAATCTTCACTTTGGAAAAGACCTCAGAGATTATCTAATCCAATTTATAATCCCCTCTACAGCATCCTAATCCTCTCCTTAAAGACCTTCATTAGGGCATAACCATAAAGCAGTTCATTTTCCTTTGGGTTTCTCTAATCGTTAAGTTTTCCATTATATCAATCCTAAGTCTATCATTTTTCCAACTTCCACCACTGCTCCTACTACAGCCCTCTGGAATTAGGCTAAATTAGGCTATTCTTCCATGCCAGCTCCTTAAATATTTGAATATAGTTATCATGTGCCCCTGAATATCCTCTGGTTTGGGCTAAACATTTTCAGTCCCTTTACCCAGTCCATGATGTTTCTTTAGTCTTACTGTCTTGTCCCCAGGATGTGCTCCAGTTTGTTAATGTCCTTCCTAAAAATTATACCCTGAAAACTGAACACAGTACTGTAGATGTTAATGTTCAAAAAATATTTGCTGATTTAGATTGCCAATTTTCAAAACTAGAAGAGACCTTTGAGATAATCTATTCTTACTCCCTCATTTTACGTATGATAAGGCCCATTGAGATTCATTGACTTGTATCTGGTTAACAGAGCTAATAGAAAAGCAAAACATCGGTCTCTTGACTCCTGGTCCACTGTTATTTCTTTTGCACCATTCTACCTCTGTTCAGACATAAAGTTACAGCTTGACTTTTTGTGGGCATTGGCCAATAATAAGCCAAAGCTAGCTGTATTTTCTGTAGTTCTGTAGCTCAAAGCAAGATTCAGGGTTTATTTGATATTGTTAAAATTTTGTTATGCCTTTTGGCAAGTCATGGTATTTTTTGTATCAGTACTGTGTATTTTGCATGAGATTTTATTTTTAAAAAGTAAATTGAATTATAATTGTTAGCTTTACAAAAGAATTTTTTCTGGGATTCTTTTAAATAAACTACATGCAGTTAAAATATTTGTTTTGTCCACAACTTCAGAACTCTTATCCATTTTGTAAAATGGTGTATATCTTGAGTTGAATGGTCCTTAACCCCCCCTCTTCCCCATTAATCCTCAGGTGACGCCTTTGTTCTGAGTTACATGTTATATTGTACTCATGAGGGAGAAGGGATCTTGTAATGTTATAAGTGGTTGAAATGTGCTTGAGAACATTTGATTTGGGGGGGGAAAGGGGGAGGGTGAGTAAAATAAAAGTTTTGATTTTTCCAAAGACTTGGGCAACAACTTGACATTGTATAGCTTTTCATTCAAAATGATGAGTCATTTGCAGTGTTCACATATTAGTAGTAAATAAAGTTCTGAGTGAACATATGAAGGCATATGTAAATAAAAGATGTTTTCAAGTATTAACAATTTCTCTCCCCTACTTATAAAAAGTCTACTTGGGAAGTTCCAATATTAATTAATGAGAGAAACATTTTTAGGTAGCTTCTCTGAAGAAGAATGTGGGTCAGTTCAGTGGCTTTCCCTTCGAAAAAGGAAGTGACCAGTATAAAAAAAAGGAAGAAATGTTGAAAAAGTAAGTTATATTTATAAATATACAGTCTTGGTAAATGCATAATATGTCTTGATCAGTGTGCTTTTAGCTTCAAAATATTTGTGCTCATACCTAAAAGGTAATTTTTTTCCATAAATGCAAAGCTATGGCTTGACTTCACAGTTGTTAGTTTACAGTGTCATCTATAATAGTAATTTCAACAAGCTGAAGTAGAAAAGAAGTTGTAAAACCATTTTCTAAGTGAAGTAACCTTCCTAAATTGTTAATAGCTCACATATTATATACCACTCCAGGGTTCAAAGTACTTTCCTCAGGACAACTTTTGAGAGAAGTAGTTCATCTTATTGCCACCTATTTATAAAGTTGTGATGACTTACCTATGGTCACATAGTTAATAAGTATGAAACAGGGTCTTTTCTGACTCCCAAATTCAGTGCTCTTAATACTGAACTTTTGCCTCCCTATGTATTTTAGTTTTTGTTTTTCTTGGCAATGTTAGTAATATTAAATTTATCATGGCATACTTAGTAGGAACAAACAAGAAAATATATTGGTATATGCCTGAGCCAGAAACCTTTGTAGTTTAACAGTACTTGCCAGGACATGTACACCCTCCTTCAAGCACTAAGGGCCATCATACCATTTATGAGACATTGAAGTCAAACTTCATGGGGTACACATACACACAAACACTTGGAGAAAAATCAGCCTATCTTTAAATTATGATAAAGTTTGTTTTAAAATAGCAAATGCTAATTTTGACTGACTTCTAGTTAATCTTTACTTTTTATTTTAATGACATTCATAAAGTCTCTGGGCTATAGAAGTTTTGCATACCTATAAGTATGCACATTTTTTTCCTTTGCCTCAGCATCATCTATTTGGATCTTAACTTTAAATACCTCCTCCTCCCTAAAAAAAAAAAAATGTAGAAAACTTCTATTTTGTTAATATGCCTTTGGTAGGAACATTTTTAATATACTCAATTGTTATGGTTTTTTTTTAATATATTCACAGTCTGTTACATTTTTTTCCTTTTAGATTTAGGAATGCTATGTTAAAGAGCATCTGCGAAGTTCTTGATTTGGAGAGATCAGGCATAAATAGTGAGTTGGTAACCAGAATCTTGAATTTCTTAATGCATCCAAAGCCTTCTGGCAAGGTGAGAATTTTTTCTTTCTCAATTTTTCAAAACTTTCAGTAGTAAAAATATTCTTTTTAGTAGATTGCTTTTCCATAATCTTTATTTAAAGCAACATTGGCACCAGTAGAGTAGTATCTCTTATGAAGAGCTTGTGTTCACCTAAACACAGAAGGTGAGGGTGATTTAAAATTATTTAAATGTTAAATAATGTCATGTGCCAGAAATTTAGTGGTAGAATGAGGAAGGATTTAGGCTGGGTTCAGGGAAGTGACCTGATGTGTGCCATTAGGACAGAGTGTTAGTCACAAGTCATATACTAAAGGATGGGCTTTGAGTGCTCAAAGGAGTCAGTGAAGAAGGTCCCACATAGCCTTATATCTTTTTCTACCGGCTTCCTCAGGAGAACAGGGACTCTTTGTAGAGGAAAGATCATGGATCATTTCTTTTTTACTTCCTATTCTTATCACCTAAAAAAAAGTACAACTAAAAAACTAAAATAAGTTTTCCCTTAATATGAGATAAATAAGCATTATATATTTTCAGAGTTAGCTTTACCCCTCCCCCACACAGAAAATAGGCACATACACTTACTAAAGCCTGAAATTCTTTTAAGAAAAGAAAAAGCCTTTTGCTTCTTAATAGGAACAAAGAGAATCCAAAATAGCATTGCCTGATTCAAGTTTTATAGTACTTTAGTAGGAGTTGAATATGGAGAGAGCTGTGGATTGAAAACAAGCTAAGAGTTCCTAACTTTGTCCAGGCTTGGCCCTTCAGCTAAGCAGAAGTTCAGAGCAAATAAAAATGATTTCCTTCTCCAGAAAGGTATTTTTGTTGCACAGGTGTTTAAGAGAGTGATGTGTGGCAATTTTATTAAACATGACTCTGCATTGTAGAAGGGAGCTAGTAATACTTTATGTAGTCCATAGGTCAACCGTTATTGTGCCATTCCAACCTTTTGATATGTCTGTACCTGTATTTATTCTGGATTTCATGTATTAAAGTTGGTCGCTAATCTACCTGAAACATTTTGAAGTTTATCATTATAAGGGAGTTATGTTTATAGTCATTTCTCATCTAATTGTATTAACATTAGCATTCTTTTTGTTTTCTTTTCCAATGTATGCTGAGGATTCCAACAGTTATTTCCTCATCTTCATATCAGGCAAAATACTGTGCTATCATGAACTAATGTTTAAGAAAATGTATAGACTGGATTTTGCACTATAGTCTTCATCTCATTTTTTTAAATCAACCTGAAACTCTTGCACAGTCAGTCCATGAATTTTTCTTCCTCTCTATAATCTGCATGTTTTGCTTGCCTCTCAGATTCTACTTTTTTCCTGTGTAAATTTGCAGAGTCCTTTCATCTCCTTAAACTGTTGAGGAATATTGTACAAGGAAGTCTTTAGGGAAGTTCCTTTGATTGGGCTCATTGGCCGGTAAAGTTTGATAATTTCAAAATGTGGCAGAAGTGGGGTAGTTGGCACCCTAACCTGTCTCAAGGAGGTATGATTGGGTAGTGAATGTACTGTAGTTGGGTCAGATTTAGAAAATAATATTTATGCAAAATAACTGGTAAAATGACAGAGGACCCCAACAAGGATTGGGGGAGACGGAAGGTGGAGGTAGTGTTTCTAAGTTGACAAACTAAGGAATCATAGAACTTATGATGGCTCCAAATCCAACAAAGCATGATTTTATCGGGAGAGGAAATAAGATAGAAACAAATAGAAGGCTGACCTTCAGGAAAATCTAGTTTCATATACTAGTTGTGTAATTATGGACTAGTTCCTTAATCTCTCAAAGACTAATTTACAAATGAATTGATAATCCATAGCATTGGTGGGAATTTCTACTCTGGAACTTCCATACACTGATGAAATCACAGGTCTGGTCCAAGGGAAGGATTGAAGAAAATTATCACAGAATGTGATCCTAAAAATTAGCATATTCTAGTTTTAAAATTCAAAATGAGAAAAGCACTACTAAAATAGAATTTAAAATGAATCAGCTGGGTAAAGTAATGAAATCATGATTTTTTTCAACAATTCTGATGATTGGAATCTTTAGCATTTCTAAATTAAACATGTCTTAAAATAGTTATTGAATTGACATAACAAAGCAGCTAGATTTGTGATCTTTGATCACTTATAACATTCTTAGAAGTTTGTGGAGTTTAGAAACATTGACCACAATTCCTGCATTTATTAAAGGACAGCCTGGTGATGGCATACATTTTATGCAAATTATAACCCACGTCCAGAGTGCAAAATGGAGTGAATAAGTGTTAGATGAATTTCTGTTGAGTTGTCAGTCATGTCTGACTCTTCATGACTCCATTTGGGGTTTTCTTGGCAAAGATACTGGAGTGATTTACTATTTCCTTCTTCACCTTGTTTTACAGGTGAGGAAATTGAGGCAAATAAGGTTAAGTGACTTGTCCAGAGTCACACAGCTAGTAAGTGTCTGAGAGGGATTTTTAGACTCCCCTAAAATCAGAATTGGTGCTTCTCAAACAATTCTTTGTTTCTGTGGCTATCTGAAAATCATATCTTTAGAGCTGGAAAGGAAAATGGAGTTCATTTAGTCACATTTGCTTTTGGTCTTGATGAGTGGGGAAAGATTTAGTTGTCAATTTAACTCTAATCTCTTATTGGTTGTAATGACCAGGCTGCTTAAGTTTAATCACAATGACAATCTGGCATTCAGTTTTATGACAAGGTCAGATGGCAGGGTGGTGGAATGTGGTGTCTGAGCTAACATTCCTTTTTGAGATAGTTATTTGGAACACTAATGTGAAGGGTTGATGTTAGTCGAGATAAGTAAGATTTTTCAGGTGTCCTAGATGGAATAAATTAAGAATAAAGTTGCATCGCTTTCTCATTTTGAGAGAAGCATAATTTAAACTCAAAACTTTATCCGTGCAAATTGCTGCACAGAGATATATTTTGTGTTCAAAGCAAGCAAAAGATTTTCCTGAGAGATCACCACCCACTTTTTGAATTTTATAACGATCGTAAAATTGAGAGACAGTGGCATAGTGGGTAGAGAACTAGCCTTCATGTCCTGTCACTGACGTATACCAGCTGTGGGACCCTGGACAAGTAATCTTTCAGTTCTGTAAGCAATTCTAAGACTATAAGTTTTCAGGGAAGTTGCCAACCTGCATTGGATAGAGGACCCTAGGGAATTACCTGTGCCCTTGAAATCACAGGTCTGGTGCCAGTAATATCAGTAAAGTTGAATTTTATCGAATACAGCATTTAATACTTTGGAATTGAGGTATTTGTTGTATTTTTTTTTTATCATGACACATCTCATTTTACACAGCCATTGCCAAAATCAAAAAAAACACCAAGCAAAGGCAGTAAAAAGGAACGGAGCAGCTCTGGAATGTCAAGGAAGGCTAAACATACTAAATGCCCTGAAATTTTATCAGATGAATCTAGTAGTGAAGATGAAAAAAAGGAAAAAGACTCTTCAGAGGAAGAAGATAAAGAAAGTGAAGAAGAGGTAAAATGCATTTTTATGGTATTTAATTCCTCACTTTGTTCTCTGGAATCAGTTAAATGCTCTGTTTAAATTGTTCTCTGGAATCACTTATATGCATACACACACACACACACACACACACACACACACAGATGGGCGTATATCAGAAAACAACATTATGTAACCAGTTAGCAAAAGCATCTTAACTGTCATGGAACTTTGTGGAGGAGATATATTCTCAGGTTCACCAGGGCACACCATATACTTCTTTATAGATTAAAACATAACATTTAAATTTTTGAAAGAGACTTAAGAGGTCATGGGAACTTGTGGAAAAAGTATTGTTTGGTTTCCATGAAACTCTTCTGAAATCTCTCAACTAAGGAGGACCTACCACCATTAGATTTCATATACCAAAATAATTGAATTGATCTGTAACCATTAAGATTGGAATCTGCCTCAGATTTTCTAATACCAGTAGATCAACATCTCTTTAGCTTTCATTGCCACCATTAAGGATAAGCACTACCCATTAGTAAACCTAAAAAGCGATGGGGGGATGGGAGAGGACATACTTGGTGGGAAAGAGTAATATTACTAGATATTGCCACAGGTTGAAATAGATTAATAAATCTGTGGATAAGGAGACCTAGGAGACTTGGAAGTGATTTATGCTGCTCATGTCAAACTTTGGAGAGCCTGAATCAGTCCCCTAAGATGATATTATACAATATTTGCAATATTATACAATTAGAATGTTATAATGCAAATAATTATACAATAGTAAGCGCCTCTTTTGTACAGGGCACTGCCATAGCCTGGATAACTTACAGGGTAGTAGAGGACTAAGACATCAACACAGATAACTGTATTATGCAATAGAACATCATAAGTGCAGTATTACAAAAATACATAGTGCTGTGTGATGTCTGAGAGGGGTGGTCTTTACAACCAGGAGGATCAGGGAAAGCTTTATAGAAGAAGTGATATTTGAGCTAATTTTTAATGGATGGAAAGGAATTTTACAGGTAAAAAGATGGAAGGGAAGGCATTTTAGTCTCAGGGCACCTGAATGAAAGAATAGAGATAATGAGAGAGAAACTATTTGGCCGGAGTGCATGGAGGGAAAGACATGAGTTAAGATCAAGAAGGAAAGATGGAGACAATTTAAAGAAAGCCTGGAATACTCTATTTAGTGGAATCTAAACTTGGACTCTTGGGAGCTTTTGAGTAAAGGAAGAGTATGTTCTGTTCATAAGAAAGTTTATTGTGGCAGTGATAGAATGGGTGACCTAGAGGAAGGGAAAATGGGGAAAGACAGGAAGACATGTTTAAGAAGCTATAATAATCCAAATGGTAATGAGGGACCTATATTAGAATGGTGACACTGAGAATAGAGAAGAGAGGACAGATGTTAAAAATTGTGGAGTTAAGAGTTGATGAGACTTTAATATTGAATATGAGAAGAGAGGGGAAATAAAAGAATTAGAGAGAAGCATCATGAGGTTCAGATTCTGTCTTCCACACTTAATAGCCTGTGTGACCATGGGCAAGTCACTGTCTGAGCCTCAGTTTCCTTTTCTGTAAAATGGGAATATTAATATCTGGAGTATCTGTTTCACAAGATTGTAATTAGGCTTAAATGCTTGTAAAGTAAGCTTTGCAAACCTTGTAGCACTCTATAAATGTAAGCTATTTTAATACAATTTATAATAGTAGTAGAGAAAATCTTGGTGTTATAAATCTGAGAAACCAAGTAGTAGCAGAGATAGAAGTAATGAAGTCAGAGGGAAGAGCTGCTTTTTGGGGCGCGGAGGGAGAATTGGGTGTACTTGGATGTGTTGAGTTTGAGGTACTGCATCCAGATGAAGATGTCCTGAAATTTTTTTATAAATTGAAGTAAACGCTATCCCTCACCCCAGGGGTTCTCCCTCACACCCTTTCTACCTTTTTGAAACAGATTAGAGCATTCTCATTTTATAGGCCATTAGAGTTGCTACCAAATGAGTGTTGTTTCTGGCTTCTAAAGCCTGTGATTTCCATATTTTATGAATCATAGAACAGTTCTGGTCATTAAAACTTTGTTGGAAGGCAAAATTGGAAAGTCACTGTTATATCTACTTAGATAATTCAACTTGCCTGCTTAAGATCTTTTTTTTTTAAACGAATTTCTATTAATTTGGAACAAAGAATTGTTTTTACTATTTTCTTTAAGCTAAACAGGCCTTTAATAGATTTTCACTTAATGTAATTTTCAGACACCCACTCTGGATTTCTAAGACAAAATATTTTAAAAAGTAGTCTGTTGGAGAGCTAATTTATATTTTATTCATCTGTTCAACCCAGTACAACCTTTCTGCGGTGAGGACAGGATTCTGGCTCTGTGACAGGCGTCTTTTTTGGAGACCCTCCTTCAAGAGCCCTGCTGCCTATAAAAGATAGGTAAGCTCCCCAAAATTTTTTTGGCCTTCCTTCAGAGAGTAATAGTTTGTTCCTCTGTTTCTGTTCCTTCAAGGTATCAGACAGATGGAATATATATACACACATACATATATATGTATATATATATTTTTTTTTTTTCCTAATAATTTGGTGGCTGGTCTTGAATGTTGCACCGTCTGGAATTTTAGTGCCTGTGCAGTCTAATCTGTTCACCTGTGGCACACCAAAAAAATGTTTCTAATTTTTGAGAGAAGCTAGTTGAAGCTACTGGCAGCATTTTTTTTTTTTAAGAAAAAGCCAACATACAAGTTTTTCCCGACATTTTTTCTTTGGGTTATTAGAGCCAATTTAGCTTAAGAAGACATCCATCTAGAATAAGCAGCCAGTTTTTCTTTTTTAATTTAGTATTCCAGCCTCATTCAACGAATACTATTATTTAATGATTGTGTGGACAGCATTGTGAGGATCACAAGCAATTAAATGTAAGAGACGGTATGTGCTGTACGTGTGGTACAAGGAAAGTTCTGTTTGGAGGGAGAGGATGCTTTTCTCTGGGCTAATCAAGGAAAGCTTTGTGGAAGAGGTAGTCTTTAAAAAGATGAGCCTTGATTTCATATGGAAGAGGACTACCAGTAAAAGGAAAAGCATTAAGCAAAGGCACCAACAGAAAAGTACAAGATATATTTTGGGAATGATCCAGTTTTACTTGTGTAGAATTTAGGTATGAGAATAATGAGAAAAAGTCTGGAAAGGCACATTCAGGCCAAAGGCCTCATATGCCAAGGAAGTTGGACTTTATTTGGGAGCCTAGTTACTTAAAGTTAAAGTTAGGCAAGTTACTTAAAGTACTTGAATCAGAAGTCAAAAGGCATTACATCTATTTTTGAGTCCAGATTACTTTTAGTATCTTGTATAAATTGTGTATCAGTTTTTCTTTTGATAAAAGCTCTATAAGTTAATAAAACTAAATAAATGTTTCTAAGAAAAGATAATTTTTTTCAAACATATACTATAAATCCCAATTACTTTCAAATGGACATCATAAATTCCAGTTGTAGATTAAATGCTTAAACTTGTTTATCATTGCATGAATGAGCACTAGATCTTTGAAAACTTGAATTTGAAAATTTGAAAAACTTTGAAAACACATTGCTTGATACCTGCCTGCATAGTTAAATTATTCCTAAGTTTTTAAGGCACTTTGAGAATACAGGGAAACTAGTCTTATTTCTGATTTTCTGTCCTGTCTGCTAACCTGGGAAAAACTTTGTTTTTAAATAATTTTATCTCAGAGCAAACAAATGCAAATAATCATTTTGGTTTTTAAAAACTGGTAAGTGTTGGCCATTGGTATTAAAATTTGCTGTTTTAAATTCACCTCCAGTACCTGTTGAAGCATAACTTACCTCTCAACTTCCTATCTTTACCTTCCCAATATTCCTTCTACCTTCAAAAAAAGGAGAAAGGCTGCAATTAAAAGAACCAATGGTGTGATTTTTATTAGGATTATATTAACTAATATGTCTTTTTTTAATGTCCTTTTTATTTGCCCTTAGAGTAAGAAATGGGAAAGACAAGTGTTGGTTTTTTTTTCCCCTGAGATTGTTATTATTAGGTGGGGTTTTATTTCAGTTTTGAAAAAGTGGCTTACTGTGTATTACTGTATACTGTGATTTTTAAGTAATGGGGGTGACCTTGTCTTTCAGTTTGTCTTGATTTCTAGTTTTTCCAAGGCTATCTTTATTGTATGGATTTTTGTTTTTGTATCTTTTTTTTGTTTGTTTGGATTACTAGGGGAAATTCTAAATTGGCATGTATGTAACCTGATTAGTTTGATAGATAGGTTACTGGGACCAACATGTTTGCTTAGATCCCACAAGATTTTCCAAGTAAAGACTGTAACTAATGTCTACTTTAATTTATCATACCATGGTCTTTTGCTAATAAATATGTACTTTTAAAAATTACAGAACTAGCTCTTAAGCACATTTGCATTTTAATTTGAGAACCTAATTTAGCTACTGTTCACATGTTTCTGATAGATTTGAGTATAGATGTACCTATCAGGATTTATATTTCTGACTGTGATTTAACCCTAAACACACTAAACATTATTCTTCCCTAGTAAAGGAATACTCAGTTTAGCAAATGATGAAGTTATTTATATTGGAAAAATTGTACATGAGGAGTGTATATTATATACTATAAAAATCCCTTTTATTTAATAAAGTACAATATAATATCTTCATGTTTTACTGCCATTCTCCAGAATCTAAATTGCAGAAGTTAGCAGTAAACATCAACAAGCTATGTTCTACTTAAAGCCTATGGCATTCAGATTGATTTTCAGTAGTACAAAGGCCATAACACACATACTTACATGTTGCTTTTAAGACTTCCTTTGGAGAGGAGTTGGTATGGATCACCGTTTACTCTCCTCCCCAACCTTTTAAGTTCTGTTTCATTCCATGTGGGCTAATATAGCTAGCAAGAACCTTAAAGATCTAGTCCAATTCCCCAGCTGGTGGTACTATGGATAGAGTTCTGATGCTATCAGGAAGAACTGGGTTCAGTTCTGGCCTAATGTACTTAGTAGCTGTGTGCCCCAGCGCAGGTTGCTTAACCTCTGTCTGCCTCAGTTTCTTCGAATGTAAAACGTGGATAATAATAGCACCTACCTCCCAGGGTTGTTGTGAAGATGAAATGAGACAGTCTTTGTAAAGTATTTAGCACAGTGCCTGGCAGGTATGTAATAAATGTTTATTCCCTTCCATGTTGAATAGATTAAGAAAAAGGAAACTAGTACCTAAAGAGGTAAAGTGACTTGTCCATAGTCATATCATAAGTAGAAAGAGTTAGAATTTGAACTCAGAACTTCTGACCATGAATAATATTCTTTTCTACACTATACTGACTTATAGGGTTGCTTCTAAAATTTTCTTCCACTTGAAACTGCCTTTGTCCCGTAAATTACCTCATGTCACCTGCCAAAAGCTCCCCACAATAACATACTCTCATAATAATATGCTCAGATTAACCCTTCAAAGTTATTTGTGTTTTATAATTACCTTCCCTTCCCTCCTTATGTCCCTAGTCAGAACTCCTACTTTGATCTCAGCCAGGGAGGCATTAGTTAAGAAGACAAATGAACTTAAATTAATTCACAGTGAAGTATTCATGACTTTCAGCCTTCCTTGGATATTAGCTTTTTTTTTAAAAGTTGTTTCTATTTTAATTAAATCTCTTAAAGAGTTAGAATTTCAGGCATTTTAGGGGTGAGGGTTTTTTGTAAGGCCTGTCCTTTGTCACATATCATACCACTCATGTGTAGTAGTCTAGTCTACTTTTTCAAAGTTTCATGCTAACAGAGCATGATAAAACTGTCCTCAAAGCATAATTTTTAAAGCCTGAAAAGCCCTATGCTATTGTCTTTTTGAACTGTTGTATTTTAGTAAATTCTTCCACAGTACCGCCATTCCCACTTTAGCTGCTATTCCATCAATTCCAACTCATCTGTTTTTGTGTAAATTCATACTTAACTTTGGAGAAACTAATTTTTATAATATTCATCTGTTAGCTAATCTCTATTTCTCTAGTCAGTATTGTAGTCTAATAGAAATATATTCTCATCTCAAATTCCTTATAAAGACCATGAAATTTTTTAGTGTTGTCAGATTTGTGGAGAGTAATTTTTCTAATACTACCATCTATACCCAGTATACCTTCTTTCATGTGAAATCTATAGAGTTAACAGCTGTGAATATTTAGACTACCTGCTAGGCCCACTTTGTAGTTCTCCTTTGATCAATTTGTGAGGCGGCATATTTTATATCATATTCAGTATAAACTTCAGAGCATGGACTTAGCATTTTCCTTTGTATTCCATTCAGTGCCCAGCGCAGGTATTAGGTACATCCTAAGCATTAATGCTTAATTTTGAAAATACAGGTTGAAAAACCATGAAGATAAAATATATCCCTAGTGAAAGAAATCTCACTTGAGAATGCTCATTCAGCAATTTCAGCCTCCAAGAAAGTAATCAAGAAGCAGAAAGCAGCTTTTTAGGAACCAAATAAGTAACTCGCAGTCTATATACTATATACTAAAGCCCTTACACTTTATTCACGGAACAGTAACTCAGCTTCTTATTCATAGTTTTTTGTCTTACTGTAGACACAAGTCTAACAAGCTTGATTGTATTCTTTTCCTGCCCCATAACAGTGGGGAAAAGGGGATGCATAAAGGCATAGAGACAGGCAGACTTACAGTACAGGCCATGAACAGTAATGGTAATGGAAGAGGAAGGAAAATATTAAAGTAGTTATAAAAGCATAAAAACCTGGAAGTATTTAGTATACTGGGTAAACAGCCTGACATATTAAGGCAGATAAGAATGATAATCAATGCTAAGTCATCAAAAGTAATTGTATTCAGTATACTCTAAGAAAGCAAGGAAGCATGAGAATAATCTGATAAAGATGTCTATCAAAAAGAATTAGAAAGGGGTTGACCTTTGAAGAATAAACTTGGAGTTTCCAAGAAAATTCATTTTGTTAGAATTTTCTACCTATATTGTGTCAAAATTTGTCTCCGACTCTTCTGGTAAATAAGTTTTGGGCCTTTGATGTGGAATGCCACTTTCTTATGCCAGATAAATAGAGTGCTGCTGAATTTACCTTAATTTTCTCATATATTAGACAGCTTATTTTAATAAAGAAGCCCAAACACACAAAAAATTACTCCTTGCCCAGTTAATTCCAAATCCTCGTTGTTATTTTTAGTTTATAGTCTACATATCAACTATTAGTGGATATCCTCTTGGAGGGAAGGTGAGGGTTGGGGATAAGGGAACATAAAAAGTTTTGTAAAATCATGGCAGACATTATTGGTAGCTCACTAGAGCTGTGCTGCAAAGGAATGATTAGTTATTCAACATTACTTTGTGTTTTATCAAAAAGTAATTGATACTTACAACTTTAGATTTCTTTAATTGCTGGGTAAAGGAATAAAAGCTGTGAATTTAATCCATGCATGTTTCTTTATTCTTCTAATAGCCACCTAAAAAGACATCTAAAAAAGAAAAACCCAAACAAAAAACTCCTTCTAAAAGCAAAAAATCTGTTAAAAGTGCCAATGTCAAGAAGGCGGATAGCAGTACCACTAAGAAAAATCAAAATAATTCCAAAAAAGGTAAAAAAAAAAAACATCCAGTTTTTCTTATTATATTACACAGCAGTGATGACTTCAATTTAAAATTTGTTTTTTTCTGGAGGAAAGTCTGACAAACTATTGAAGGATATTGTTACATGTGACTAATGTCATTCTCTGTTTCTTATCTTCTACGGTGTTAATTTTTACCAAAAGATAAAGTAGAATAGGTGCTGACTCAGGAAATTGCAATCTAGAAAATAAATTAAAGTGGACCTTTGAGAATACTGAAAAGTCACATGTTGACAATTTTCTAATTACTAAAGATAGCTTAACAGATTTAACTGATTTTAGAAAATAGTTTTACCATTCACATTTTATGGTGATTAGTTGAGTTGATGGAAAATTATATGTATGCAAACAGTGCAAGCCCAATACTTATTTATAGATAGTCTTCTGAAAAATGATTGCCCTTCTAACTAAGAAAATCTTTTGAGTTCTATAATGAAATGTTTTCTAAATTTAGAAAGTGAATCTGAAGATAGTTCAGATGATGAACCTTTAATTAAAAAGCTGAAGAAACCACCTACAGATGAAGAGCTAAAAGAGACTGTAAAGAAACTTCTGGCCAATGCCAACTTGGAAGAAGTCACAATGAAACAGATTTGCAAAGAGGTATGTGTACATATTTTTAAATATTTGTTGTTTTAATTAATAAATTCCTTGAAGTCCTTTCTTCTTTAATAAATTGCTTTCACTCGTATGCCATTTGGAACAATTATATAGAAAAGAAATCTTAAGCACAGATGAAATTTTATATAATTTTTTATTTATTCATCCATTTATTTTTAACATTTAATCTTAAAAATTTTGAGTTCCAAATTCCCTTCCTCTAACCCCTCTTCCACTAATTGAGAAGGCAAGCAAAATAATACTTATTATACATGTGAAATCATGCAAAACATTTCCATGTTAGCTATGTTGCCCCACTGCCCCTCAACCCCAAAATGCAAGAATCATAAAGAAGATGAAAAAAGTACTGAGTCTACACTCAGAGTTTGCATCAATTCTTTCTCTAAGGTGGATGGCATTTTTCATCGTGAGTCTCGGAATTGTCTTGGATCATTATATTGATTAGAGTAGCCAATTCCATAGTTTGTCAACCTTACAAGATTGCTGTTAGTGTTGTGTACAATGTTCTGGTTCAGTTCACTTCGCTTTGCATCAGTTCATTTAAGTTTTCCCATGTTTTTCTGAAAACATCCTGCTTGGCATTTCTTTTTTTGTTTTTAAATAAATTTCTTTTTTATTTTTGGTTTACAACACTTAGTTCCACAAGTTTTGGGGTTCCAGATTTTCTCTCCCGCCCCCTTTCCCAGCCCTTCAGAATGACATGTAATGCAAAGTAGGTTCTTCATATGCCTTTCACATTGAACTTATTTACATAAAATAGTCCAGTTATAATGAAGAATTATAACCAATGGAATGAATCATGAGAAAAGAGAAACGAAACCAAAAAAGAAGGAAAAAGAAAAAAAGAGCAAAAAGTTTGCCTCAAACTGCACTCTGACTCCATAATTCTTTCTCTGGATGTGCATAGCTTTTTCCATCTTGAGTCTTTTGGAGCTGTCTTTGAACCTTGGGTTGATGAGAGGAGTCAAGTACATCAAAGTTAGTCCTTACAGATACCATGTGCCTGTGATCGTGTATAATGATCTCCTGGTTCTGCTTCCCTCACTCAGCATCAGTTTGTATAAGTTATTCCAGGTTAAAATGAAGTCTGTCTGCTCCTCATTTCTTATAGCGTAATAGTATTCCATTACATTCATATACCACAATTTGTTTAGCCATTCCCCAGTTGATGGGCATCCCTTTGATTTCCAGTTCTTTGCCACCACAAAAAGGGCTGCTATAAATATTTTTGTACAAATAGTTCTTTTTCCATTTTCTTTGATTTTTTGGGCTATAGACCTAGTAGTGGTATTACTGTATTAAAGGGTATACACAATCTTATAGGCCTTTGGGCATAGTTCTAAATTGTTCTCTAGAATGATTGGACCAGTTCACAACATCATCAATAATGCATTCATGTCTCTGCTTTTCCACATCCCCTCCAGCATTTGTCATTTTACTTTTCTGTCATGTTAACTAATCTTATAGCTATGAAGTGGTACCTAAGAGTTTTAATTTGTATTTCTCTAATCAGTAATGATTTAAAACATCTTTCATGTAACTGCTGATAGCTTTAATTTCTTCTTCTGAAAACTGTTCATATTCTTTGACCATTTATCAATTGGGGAATGACTT
Source organism: Phalanger gymnotis (assembly GCA_028646595.1). Classification (NCBI taxonomy): domain Eukaryota; kingdom Metazoa; phylum Chordata; class Mammalia; order Diprotodontia; family Phalangeridae; genus Phalanger; species Phalanger gymnotis. The sequence continues at coordinate 165,698,376 of CM053622.1, read as the reverse complement.
TATTTTTACAAATTTGGCCCAGTTCCCTACATATTTGAAAATTAGACCTTTATCAGAGAAACCTGCTATAAAATTTTTTTCCACAGTTTCTGGCCTTCTTCCTAATTTTAGCTGCATTGGCTTTGTTTGTGCAAAGGTTTTAATTTCATGTTATCAAAATTATTCCTTTTCCTTCCTGTGATCCTCTCAGTCTCTTGTTTGATCATAAACACTTCTCTTTTCTATAGATCTGACAAGTAAATATTTTCATGCTCTCTGATTTGCTTATGATAATCACCCTTTCCATCTAAATCATGATCTTGGTACACTGTGAGATGTTGGTCTGTGCCCAGTTTCTTCCTTACTGCTTTACAGTTTTCCTAGTAATTTTTGTCACATAGTGAGTTCTTGCCCCAAAAGCTTGGATTTTTGAGTTTATCAAATGCTAAATTGTATGGTCATTTACTACTATGTATAATGTCCATCCACACTGATCCATCACTCTATTTCTTAGTCAATACCAGGGACATTTTGTATAATTAAAAGTTTTATTATATAAGTTGTTTTGCCGTAGAAAGCTTGTACTTGTATTGCTGCCTCACTGCGTGACAGGGAAAAGCACTATTTCAGGCTGGTGGTAGTATAATATGCCATCAAACTTACTACCTAGTACTTATTAAGTAGCTATGCTCTGATTTTTGAAGAAGCATATAAATGTCTTGCATTTGAAGTTATACAGAATTTTAATGTTAGAAAATACTCTAAAGGTCATCCCCAGTGAAAATTTGCCTTATAAAATAATTTAGACTTAAAGTTATCTTTGCTTCTCTTTGTAAATTTCTGTTGACAAGGAGAGTACTACTTTCAAAGCATTTTGTGGCATCAGTAGTTGATAGGAAAAAAAAATCTACCTTTCCTATAGCTCCCGTTTACTCTAGTTCTGTCCTCTGGAGCTAAAGCAAATAAATCTAATCACTATACTTACCAACTAACTGTCAGGTAATCAAACCATAATTATCCTCTTCCCCCCTCCAGACGTATTTTCTTCTCCAGGCTGAACATTACCCCAGTCCTTTGATTGCATTTCATTTAACATGACACATTTCATCAAATTTCGTCTATATATTGCTCAGAAGAATTGAATGTAGTACTCCAGATGTAACCAGTGCAGCACAGTATAAGGGGACTATTATTCTACATACTTTGGTTGACACACCTTAAGATTTCATTAGGTCTTTTAGCTGGTTATATCACAGTGCTGGCTATTATTGAACTTTCTTTAGAAAGCAAGATGTTACATGTCAGTTTGTCAGAATTCCTTCCTTTGAAGGATCATTCTGTTTTTGTTTTTTTCTTTTTTCAAACTCTTAACTTTATTTAAAGTTTTGAGTTCCAAATTATATCCCTCACCACTCCCAGAGACGGTAAGCAATCAGATATAAGTTATACATGTGCAGTTATGTAAAAATTTTCATATTAGTCATTTTGTACAAAAAGGAGAAAGAAAGTAAAAAACAGCATGCTTAAGTCTTTTTTCAAACAATATCGGTTCTTTCTCTTGAGGTGGATAGTATGCTTCATCATTAGTCCTTTGGGATTTTCTTGGATCATTGTATTGCTGAATATAGCTAAGTCATTCACAGTTCTTCATTGAACAATATTGCTGTTACTGCACAGTGTTCTCCTGGTTCTATTCACTTCATTATACATCCGTTCGTGTAAGTCTTTTCAGGTTTTTCTGAAATCATCCTGCTTGTCATTTCTTATAGCACAATAACATTCCATTATAATCATATACCACAGCCTGTTTAGCCACTCTGCTGTTGATGGGCATTCCTTTGATTTCCAATTCTTAGCCATCACAACAAGAGCTGCTGTAAGCATTTTTGTACAAATAGGTCCTTTTCCCTTTTTTTGAATGTCTTTGGGATCTACACCTAGCAGTATTATTGCTGGATCAAATGCTAAGCATAGTTTTATAGCCCTTTGGGCATACTTCCAAATCGCTCTCCAGAATGGTTGAAGGATCATTTTGAATCTTAATTATGTCATCATTTCTAACTGATGTCTCTTATGCTATCTGCATATTTGATGATAATATGTTTTATATATGTCTGTATGGATGTACATACAGATTTTACATATGTCTATATATAATCTATTAAAGTTTAAAACTGCACTGAAACTTTTGGGACTGTAGGGGGGGAAGAGGTGTGTGTATGTATGTATATATGTATGTATGTATCTATGTATGTATCTTAATCATTGTTGAAAACGTTGATGAGGATATGGTAGGCAGGAAGCTCTTTCCAGGTTGACATCTCAGTGCTTTGAAGCATAGGGTTTTTTGTTTTGTTTTTTTGCTGGCTATGAAGACACATGCCTGTAATCCATGCTAACTTCAATCCCTTGAGTTCATCACTTCCTGAGTTACTGAAGCTGATCACTGGATTTGCACTAAGTCTAGTCAGTCAGTAAACAATTATTAAGCACATATTATGTGCAAAGTATTGTTCCAAGCACTGGGGATACAAAAAGAGGCAAAAGACAGTCCCTGCCCTCATGGAGCTCACAATTTAACAGACAGCACCAATAAGGTATGGCTCCAGGAATAAAAAGCTGCCAGGCTCCCTAAAGATAGGTAAGGGGGTCCAGTTTGGAAATGGAGCAATGGGATTGGACCCATGGGTAGCAGCTATACTTCATCTTGGACAAGATTTGAAGACCTAGACTCAAAAGAAAGAAAAAGGCAGTTTTTTAGCCAATGTAGTCACCTGGGCTTTAGTTTTAAAACTAATCTTATAGATTCATGCTACTCTTTCTCTATTCATTCCTGGTAATTTGTCCATCCTTTTATCCTTTACACATTTGCTTTTGAAATCTAAGTTCGAAAGGGAATTTTCTCTGACGTTGCATTGCTCTGTTTAGATATCTCCCTCTTTTTCAGTTGTTAATAGTTAGAATTTGGTTTAGAGCCCCCCATCACTGGGCATAATTAATGTTTTTTAGATGGCATGTCTATGGACTCATATCACTCTTTTCCTCAAAAGTTCGTGAAATAACAGCTTTGCCTTCATTGTTTCATTTGCTTCCTGAGGTGAAATTGTCAGCAAATCAATTTATTGGATTTTCTTCTTTTTGCATAGTTGAGTTTCAGGTTTGAATACTTGAAGAACCCATCCCTTGCTTGTTGTTGTATATGGTCTCTGTTTTGTGATCCCCAAAAGGAGGCATTGTCCAGTTCTCCAACACAGTCTCTAGTATAATATCATTTGTAATTTTGTGATTCCCTTTTTAGCCTCATCCACATTTTCCACAGTATTTGTGCTTTCAGTTTCTATGTAAGGTTACGTATGTTTGCTTGTTCTCTCCACCTTTACTCCCTTCCACATACCCTACAGTCCAGTTACAGTGGCTTACTACAAGACTATAAGACTTTCCATCTCCCACCTCCTGGAATGATATTCCAAACCTCTATTCTACCTCCTAATTTCTTTCCAGAATTAGCTCACATCTCACCTGCTGTGGGAGGCTGATGCTGCATCTGCCTTCAGGCTAAGATTCTTCTCCTTAGGCTGGTTTGCACAGTACCTGCCACACAGTAATCACAAAGTAATAAAGAGCAAGCATCTTGGTGTACAGCACAGAGATGTTGGCCACACATAATGAAAGCTTAATAAATGCTCATTCATTCACAACAGATTAGGAGCAGCAACTCAGAAAAGGATAAGGCTCTCTTAGTGGCAGGTTTATAGAAACATAGATTTAGAGCTGGAAAGAACATCCCAAATCGTCTAGTCCCCCTGTCATCTTGCAGAAATGGGAGGTGATGCCATGAGAGGTAAAATTACTTGCCAAGGACACCCAGGTCAGTAAATACCTAAGTCAGTATACATAGCCAGGTATCTGATTACATTTCCAAGGCACTTTGCACTATACCTAGCTTCCTTTTCTTAGGTTGACTGATAGATAGCAACAAGAAATGACAATTTCACAGTAAGGGGAATTTTTTTTTAAATGAATGAATAAAACAAAGGTTCAAAAACCCAGGGACATCTAAGGATAGATAAGAGAATGTGCAATAATTAATGTTCACAGATCATCAAGAAAAGGTCATATTGAGCATATACTTTTCAAAGAATTGTTTATTTTAGGCCTCAAGGGGAAGTAAGATAAATCTAAATTCCTCATTTTACAAGTCCAAGGAGATAGGTGGATTGTCCAAGTTCACATAACTAATTAGTAGCAGAGCTAGAAAGAGGCCCCAGGTCTTCTGACCCTGAGTCCACTGTTCTGTACTATACTGTATTGTCACTTTTTTTGTTTTGCAAGCTTGTAATCTATTTTATAGGCAGCTAAGTGGTGTAGTAGATAAAGTGCTAGACCTGGAATTAGGAAGACTTGAGTTAAAATTTTAGCCTCCAACAGTTACTAGCTGTGTGACCTTCAGCAAGTCATTTAACCCTGCCTCAGTTTCCTCATCTATGAAATGAGCTAGAGAAGGAAATGGCAAACCATTCCAGTATCTTTGCAAAAAAAAAAAACAAACCCAAATGAGATCGACTCAGATACTGAATAATAATAAAATCTACTTTAAAAAGATTTCTATTTAAAATGATGGAAACTATGTTTATACTTCAAGAGTACACTCCTGTTTTCTAATAAATTCACTTGCAGGAACTACCTTTTATTGCCTGGTGATGCTAGCTACTCTATATTAAACTGTTATTTTTAAATTGGTCCTCAGATCCAAATTTTAGTATTTTTTTTGTTATTGTTGTTCAGTCATTTTAGGTGTGGTTGACTTTTTGTGATCTCATTTGGGGTTTTCTTGGGAAAGATACTGGAGTGGTTTGTCATTTCCTGCTCCAGCTCATTTTACAGATGAGGAACTGAGGCAAACATGGTTATGTGACTTGCCCAGTGTCACAGAGGTAGTGTTTGAGATCAGATTTGAACTCAGATCTTCCTGACTTCCAAGCCCAACACACTATCCCCTATATCACCTAGCTGCCCAACTTTACTATTGCCTTATAACTAAATAAAAATATATTACTTTGGCTAACCAGAACCCCTAAGAATATGGTTCAATATGGGCCCACATTATGTTCTAGACAATAAATTATAGTTATAGCAAGACTAATGCATTTTCAGTTTTATCTTTCATCAAGAAAAATAAAAAATACATATTGGCAAATCCATTCTGTAAATTTTTTTAAGATGATGGTTTCTACTTGTGACATAGAAAAAGAAGTAAGCAAGCATTTATAAGAGGAAATAAGATAGTGATAATTAACAATCAGAAATACCTATATGGTAGTAAAACTCTTTAGGTCACACATTGTTAAATATTAATTTAGAAGCAAAATCATCATTTTAATAGTAAGGATTATAAATTTATTGGGCTAGAAGAGAGGACATGTATAATGTTAAAATTTCTTAATTTTTGCCATGCATTTATCAATACTTGTAGCAGGTAAATTACTAATCTCTCTTACATGAAAGAACAAAATATATATTTTGATGATGTAGTCTTATTCTTTTTCTTTTGTTGCTCTCCATAGGTGTATGAAAACTATCCTGCTTATGATTTGTCTGAAAGAAAAGATTTCATTAAAAAGACTGTGAAAGAGGTAAATATTTTCATTTTTTGCCAAGTTTGATTGCATTTTATATAACTAGAACATTGATCTTGCCTTAATTCTTCTTATCCATTCCTATTTCATCCTCATTAATCTTGCGAGCTGAGCGAGTTAACATCACCATTTGACAAATGAGGAGATTTGAGAGATACAGAAAGCTTATGACAACTAGGACTATAACTCAGAGGACTTCTTGGTCAATATTCCTCTTGTCATTCCACACACTTGCTATTATTCTCTTGTACTATATCATTATGGTTTTTTCCTTTCAAATAAGTAGAAGAATATATGCTATGTTTTTGTCCCTGTTGCATACATAATTTCTTGAGCAAAGAAAGAATCACTGAATATGTGAAGAATTGACTTATTACATGCCGCCTGCTATTAAGAGTACTCCTTCCTATTGTAGTACATGTCTGTTTACTAAAGTGAATCTTAACTAGGTTCTTAGAACACACTGTTTCCCTCCTGGCAATGTATTATACATTTCTCTCTTCTCTTTCTCTCTACAGGGTGGGCCTCAAGGTTCACATGTGGCCCTCTGGTTCCTCAAGAGCAGCCCTTTGACTGAATCCAATTCTGTGACATTTGGATTCACAGGGCCACACTTGAGGATCTAGAAGTCCACAATGTGGCCTTGAGGCTGCAGGTTCCCCATCGCTGCAAAAAACATACACATTGACCCCTCCTCTTATCCCATTTCTCGCTCTCTCTCACACATGCACACACGCGTGTGTGCGCACGTGCATTATAAGTTCTAAAAAAGGAACTTGATAGAACATGCTCAGAATATTAAGTTCTGGATATAGAAATCTGATATGTTTCTTTTTCATTTCAGTTAATTTCATGAGACAGAGATAATTTATAAAGGCTGCTGATTTGGATTGTTCCCATGAATTCAAAGATCTGATAAACACCAGCAAAAAGAATGTATTTCCTTTTTAAAATCTTTGTTGGTTAAGCATTGTGTTAAGCAGAATTGACTGCTGACTTCGTGTCATAAGTGTTATGTAAAAATTTGTTTGAGTTCGCTGTTTTAAATTGCATTTCTATGCAGTTTTATTAGTTAAGATTTTTGCATGGCCATGAATGTTCCCTGCTTTTTTTATAGTTGTGTATTTTGTACATTTTGGATTTCTTTATATAAGGTAATGGACTCTTGGACTGTTGTAGCTTTTAGTGTGCTTAATATTAATAGCTTGCTAATGAAATGCTTTTAATAATCAAGTAGAACAAAAGTTGTTGTAACTATTGGCATCTTATATATGCAGAGTTTGGGTTATTGCAGTATTTGGTATAGAAAATATTTTGAATACACATTCTGACTAATAATCTAAACTTAGGGTAGTGTGTTCATTATATTCAGGATATACAGTATACATGCTATAAATATTTGGGTGACTAAATCTGAACTATCTCTTACATATGTACTGCAAATTATCAGCATGATAAAACAATTGGCATAGATGTTATTTTTGTACTTTTAAAAAACAGATTTGTTGTATATAAGGTTTTCATATTTCTTTGTGCAAATCAATTTTTAAATCTACGTATCTTTAGAATTATAACATGAAGTGTCAGTGTTTTGCCAGAAGGCTATGATGAAGCAGTAGAAGTGGAAGTTATAAAGATAATGCTGAAGGAGTAGTTAGTTTACTCATTCTTTTCCACTTAGTCCTGTTTGCTTAGGAAGTATAATCTATCTGTAGCAAGCTATACAATATGACTGCAAATGCATTTTATATTTCAAGGATTAACTTTAGCACATAGATAAATCAAAACTGCTTCAGAAACTTTGGAGAAAGGCTCAGATGAGTATAACCACCTCCAGCTAATAATAAACTTGAATTCAGTTCCATTTAACTCATATTTGCCCATATAAAATATATTACTATTCACAGGAAACAGACTACTTTTGTAGTAATGATGTAGAAATAAAACAAATGCCAAATGAAGATGATGTAGTTACATCGAATTCGTCAGCAGCAGCCCCCTGTGACTAAAAGTGTTGCTCAAAAAAGCCAATAGTACATTTATTTTCACATTAATGGACAGATATGTCACATCAGGGCTGTTGGAGTATAAAATTTTTGGCCAATCAAGATGTTAGTTGATCTCAGTGGAAGGAATCATTTCTCCTGTATGTGATTCTTCATGAGACTAAAACAACACATTTTATTTTTTATTTTATATAGACCATATCTTAGATCATTTTGCCAGATGAACTTGTATCTAATTCTGAAACAATTTTGATTTGTTAAAGGGAAACATTTGGTCTTTGAAGCATTTGAATAAGAAGCATTTCATTGTCTTTGCATCCAGGGACAGTGTAAGTTACTGAAATGTTGAGTTTGGTGTTTTCCATGTGGCATACTGGCACTTGTGTTTCCTTTTAATAGGAAGTTATATTTGCCTTTTTTCTTGGATGAAGTTATCAGAATTTTAGGGTATGCTTATTATTTCAGGTGGCTGGAATATCTACTTTAAACTAATCTTAAAGCAGATCCCAAAACTGACTTCCAATTTTAAAATAAAAGTTCACTTTTTTCCCCCTGTGAAACTTGTCAGTGAAAAAAATTAAAATTGTGAGTATGGAATGTTATATTTGGTCTTTTGCATTTGGTTTTTATACCCTGTTTCTTGTTGTCTTTTGGGAAACTAATTGTAGGGATTATATTGAATAAAATTTATTCCTTTGTGTTTTTAGCAAATATAAAAAGCTTTAGCCTTTTCTAAAAATGTCTCATCAAAACCCTCAATTCCTTGACATTTTTTTCTACTTTTAGGAAAAAGTTGCAATGTTGTTTTAACCGTTAGGAGCTAATGTTCAATGGCAAAGTTTACTTTCAGGGATCAATATGAATTCAACCCAGTCTTAGCCTTCTGTATCTATAATGATAATATTTAAAATGACCCAGAGATAAAATTATTTAGTATACTGCACTTGTTACATTTTAGGAAGACTTTTTAATAATTTGAAATGAAAGGGGTTTGTTTGATTAATCAGGGGTTTACTAGAGTAATAACATAGGTTTCATCATATCTGTGATCTTACATTTCTTTATATAAGGTAATAATATCTTGAGAGATGTTAGCTCTCAGTGTGCTTAATTTAATGGTTTGTTTATGAAATTCTTTTAATATTTTGACATACAAGCCACCCACAAGTGTTTCACTTCAAGGATCTAGAAGTATGTCTTTCCTCTATTTGATGATAATCATTACATTTCTCTCTATCTTAAATTCTTCCAAATGTATTCACTCTCCTCACAATTAGCAATCTTTCTTCCTCAGTACTTTGCCGGGCCATCACGCCCTGCTTTGGCTTCCCTCTCCTCCCTTCCCAGTCCTAACCTGTTTGTGAACGGTTCAATTCTACGCTTGTACCCTTTTTTTGTATTTATTTAGTGTTTTACTTTTCCCCAGTTACATGTAAAAACAATTTTTAACATTTGTTTTTAAAACTTTTGACTTCCAAATTCTCTCCCTTTGTCCCTCTACACACCCCCTCATTGAGAAGGCAAGCAATATAGGTTATACGTGCTACACTTGTGCTCTTGAATCCATTTTCCCTTTGACTTGACCCTTCACCTAATCCCAGCCGTGGATTGTGCCTACTCCCTACCTCCAACAGTCCTGTTTGTTCCTGGAGGAACTACTGACTAGGTCATTTACAAATTTGTTACATCAGTTGGGCACTATTATCCCTCTCTAACTGGTTCTCTTTCTTTTCCTACTCCGTACATCAACTGTTCTGAGTTTCTGCTCTGTAGGGCAATTTGGGTAAAGAGCAGCAAAGCCACATAGGGGGATAGCAGTTAAAACTTTATGCAAACCTGGAAGTCTGGACATCTGAAATTTGTAGAGAATACCCATTGTTGCTTATCTCATGACTGCTCCAGAAGTGGGCCGCATTTTGGACAGCCCTGCAGTACACCAATCACATTGATAACAACAGTCAACCTAACAGCTTTTCATCAGGAGTCATGTTTTTCATTGTGCAGACATATGCACCAAAGAAAACATGCAAATTTGAATTTTTCAACTCAGCAGTAAGTTTTCAGTATAAATCATTTCCTTTTTATATCATTCTATTTAAGGGATGCTATCATAACTTAATTTCTTCTTTGTGTTTTTGAGTGTTTTGGTTAAATTTTTGTATGAGTGTGAAGAACAGCAAGAAGGCTGTTAGGGCTGGGCAGTAGAGTTTAGGAAGGGGTGAAGGATGGACTATGAAAAACCTTGATGATGTCTCCCAAGATGTGCAATGAAGATACATCTTATGAGAAAGTGACTAAAACTTCAAAGAAGTTGTTTCCAAAAGCTTTCTAAAATGATGATCATCATTTGAATGAACTAGAGAATCCTTGTGTGTTTTAACCAGTCTTCTGGAGATGGTAACCCTAGGAGTAAAAGTTAGAAAAAGCATTAAACTTGAATTTAAAAATTTGAATCTTCGGGTTTTAATACTAATTTCATAACTTTGGGCAGGTAATAATAAGGTTGGAAAAGTAGGTTGGAGTCGGGTTGTGAATCACCTTAAATGCCAGACAGGAGTTTACATTTGATCCTAGAGTCAATACAGAGCAGTTTGAGTTTGAGTAGAGGTGTGACAGACTTGTGCTTTAGGAAAATCACTTTGGCAACTTTGTGGAAATAGAAAACTAGGAAGAGGCAATAGACCAGGTATAAGGTGATGAGGGCCTGAATTAGGGTGTTAACTAAGTGAGCAGGGAGAAGTGACCATATTTGAGATGTGGAGATAGAAGGGACAGGATTTGGCAATGTGGGATGAGTAAAATGTGAAGTGTTGAGGCTGAGTGAATGAATAAAAAAGCATTTGTTAGGCATTATGTATCAGCACTATACTTAGAGCTGAGGATACAAACAAAAAAGTGAGTCACTACTCTCAAGGGAGTTCACATTCTATTTGAGGGAGAAAACACACAAAGGAGGATTCAGCTGAAGGTTGGATAAGTAGTTCTAAGGGTTCCATGAAGGTACAGATAGGCAAGTCAGGTAGCAAAGTGCCAGAAGTTCTGGAGGGCATAATAGTAAGACAGATGGGGAAGACTGGTGGTCCTCCACTTACTAGAAGGTTTATAGTTGATGATTCCTTATTCATCCAAGGAGTGGGAGCCACATGCACTCCATAGGGTGAGGAGGGCCTGAAGGGAACTGGCCTACCACTTTGGAGAAGGAGGAAGTAGAGATTTTAGGGCAGGGAGAAGAAAGGGCCATTGGAAGTAAGGTTGAGGGATGTCACCTTTTGGCACTTGGGTTGTCTGGTGCTCAGATGAGATCTCAGTGGTCCAGAAGAGGTGAGTATGACGCTGAAATTGGGAACCTAGGTGACTAGAAGATTGATGGCACACTCAACAGAAATAGGGACGTTGAGGAGTGGGTTTGGGGAATGATAGAATATGATGACATCTGCAGTCCAGATCACAGTCTCTCCAAATTTGCTCATTATATGTGACTGTCCCACCCAAAATGCAAAAGGTAGGGACAGGGAAATGGCTCCCAGCAGTCACTGCCTTGAGTATACAGTTCACTTTTTGAGGGGCTTCTGGAACAGCCATGAGATAAGCAACACTGGGTACTCTCTACAAATGGAAATTTCAGATGTCCAGATTTCCAAGTTTGTATAAATTTGTAACAGCCTCTTAAGCTTCCATAATTCCTTATCTCATTGCCCCCATCCTGTCTCCACCCCACCCCCCAATTTATGCCAGGCATTTAGAAGATATTTCATATGAGAACATTTAAATGAAATCCTTGGCTACCTTTGGAGGGGAAAGGTAGATTATTTCACTGAAATACATTTGGTACAAGGATATTTGACTTATAGGTCTGTATTTAGGAAATTATGCTATAGAATTATTGCAGATAGTATTTATGTTTATTTCTAATTTCTCTAAGAAAGGTCCAAAAGCAATTTTTACCATTAATTTGTAGGAGAGCATGCAAATGGGTGAAAATACCAGTGCCTATTTAGTTTTCCCCTAGAAATTTCCACCACAGTACCTAAACAAGGAGTGGGTTCCCCAGTGGACCTGGTGCAGGCTGCTGAGGGTGCCGTCTGGAAACTTAAACAGTGATAGGAGGAGGTATAGTGGGGAAGTGTTGGGCAATCGTGAGTGATGGGTAGATGAAACCGTACTGGACAAGTTCTGTTCCTGACTATGAAAGTGAGATGCTACTCACTTTAACCGTCCTGTGAATGGCTGGGCACACACCACTTGGGGTCATGCCATGATTGCCCCCTTTGGAAACCATTTTCTAGCTTTACATCTTGCCAACAACAGTAGCATGATTTTGTCAAATGCTTTGCTAAAATCTAAGCAGTCTGTACCCACCTGGGAATAAAGAATGCATTCCTCTGAACTATCAGTCTACTATAACTATCTAAAGAGCACATGAGATTAGTCTGCATAACTTGGCCATGAAGCTGTAGCAGGCAGCCAGGTGATGAAGTGGAAAGAGTACCTGTACCTGGGACTATTCCTATACCTGGAATCTAAAAGACCTGAGTTCAAATCCTGCCTCAGGTACTTTTTATCTGTGTGACCCTGGGCAAGTCACTTAATCTGTTTCTTCATCTGTAAAATGGAGATAATTGTAACTACTTCCCAGAGTTGTGAGGACACAAAATGAGATACTCAAAAAGCTCTTTGCAAGCCTTAATAAATAGCCCTATATAAAGCCATATGTAAATACTAGCTATTATTATAATGGCTTTTTGATCACTGCTTCTTTTTCCAGATGTTCACTATCCTTTCAAAAGGTTCTAAAATTTTACCAGAAATTGAAGACAAGTCCTAGACCTAGAGTTTACAGATTTCAGTTTTGTTAAAATCAGGATGTCTTTCTAATTTAGTCCTACATTTAGCATTCACCAGTCCTTCAAAAATCACCAACAGTGGGTGAGCTAATTTGGCAACTAATTTTAATTATAATCTCCTGAGTTCAGCACCTGAGAATATTGTCCACTTGGGATTAGTGATTTGACCTCATTAAGTGCAGCTAGTTTTCTCACTCTTGGTTATCCAAATCCCCTATTAGACACCTTTGGTCGTCTTTTCCAAAAGGTCCAAAGAACATTTTCCTTGGTAGGAAAAAAAAAATATGAAGTTGAACATCTGCCTTTTTTTTTTTTTTTGAGGGGAGAAAGCAAGGCAATTGGGGCTAAATGACTTGCCCAAAGTCATACAGCTAGTAAGTTTGTCAAGTGTCTGAGGCCGGATGTGAATTCGGGTCCTCCTGACTCAAAAGCCAGTGCTCTACTCACTGCGCCACCTAGCTGCCCCTCTTGGATCCTTTTTTCCCCAAGGTTTAGCTAAAACGATGCTTTTTGCCATCCTTACTTTTCCTCACCAGGTCCAGTTCATTTTAAGCTATTGCACTCCTGACATTTTTACAGGATAATACTATACTTTTATATTTTAATTTATACTTTGAATCAAGGCTTATTTTTTTAGGTCAACTTGGTCACTCCCTAAATTTTCTCCAGTGAAGTACTAATTTAGTATCTTAATGTGGCACAGTATCATAACCCTGGGATCTTGAAGGTTATGCTAGTTGGAAAGGGTTCACAGATGAAATGATAGATTGTTACCTGAGGACCAGCCCAAGTTCTAAGAGGCTTATAACTGGAGCTATAGATTCTTGTGAACTTAGCAACTCCTGAAAAATTATGTTAAGTCCAGCACTCACAGTACTGAAATCCTTCATATGGGGTTTTCGTGAAAGTGTTTTGTAAATGCACTTTAGCTATAAAGATTATCAGCCTGGTGATAAGAGGACCCATAAAAAGGATAGATTCATATTGGTAGGAGTGGTTAGGCTGGGTTAAAATGTTTAAACTCATGGAAGGCTGGCATGAATGTATAAATCCATCTAACCTTAATGGTTTGAACACTGATTAGAAATATGTAAAAACATTTTGCAAAAAAAGCAGACATTTCCAGTTTTATTAGGCATCTTTAACATAGTCACACAACAAGAGATCATGCTCTGCATTCAAACAATATACTTTAAAAAAAACATTCATTGCATATTTACAAGTCTTTGTAGACAAAATGGAAAAACATGCACAACATTAATTGCCAAAACTGAGAAAAAAAAATATTGTGGCCCATTAAATAACAAAGCCTCAAACCAGAGCCTACTAGTTTCTGAAACATTAAATGTTTTAAAATATAAACATTTACTAGAATTTTCCATTTAGGCATGTTTGTCCCCACAACTTAAAAGTACAGTTTTTAAATGTCCTCATGTAACAACATAATAATTTAGCTGTGGTGTGTGTACTATTTCAAACTTGATGCTTTGCACTGATCATTTAACTCTTGCCATACTTCTAATATGCTCAGTAGTTGAAAGTGTAATATTACAACTAGTACCAATGTTCTCTGACAGATAAATGTAGAACTAATGACAGAAGGTAATTATAGTTGACTTAGAACTGAATATTAAACAGAAATATTTGGGTTATATCCTTAAGATTCAATTTTTAAATCATTGAAAAGCAGGTTAAATTGACATGTTTGGATTAGGAAAAAAAATCTACTTATCTGTATTCCCTGACATTTACATTAGAGATTGTAATTAAATTGTATTCACAGTGGGACAAATAACACAAAGTAGCTTTCCTTTATTGAGCCTCTTTACAAGGTAAACCTGAAAATATGTTTTAAGTAATTACTCTAAGCACTCTATAATCAAAATAAGTATGGGGGGGTGTGTGTGTGTGTGTGTGTGTGTGTGTGTGTGTGTGTGTGTTAGGGTAGGATACAGTTAATCTAAAATGTGGGGAGGAAGATTAGGAAAATCTGACATTTTTCTTTAATTTTCCACTGGACCTGCCTATGGAATATTTTGAGCAGAGATCTATTAGGAGATATATTCCAGTTTTTTGTATCTTATTTCTAGCAAAAATCTTTTCTAAGCTTTATAAAATTATCTTCTCAAATCTTTAATAGTGATTGCCATACTCAAGGATATTTCAAGTATATTAACCATGAAGTTTGGCTTCAAAAGAAGAGCCTTTTTAGTGCCACTTTAATACAAAAACTAAATAAAGTTTGTTTATTTCCGATTCTCAGTTTTTCAGGCTAATTTCCTAAGCATTCAGTGGTTTGAGAAATTTGCTCTTGAGAAGAGATTACTTTTGGCTCTCTTGTAAATGTGACTGAACAAATCGAAAATGTTTTATCATAAAAGATTTCTAAAATTTAAATACCCTCCGTAGCCAACAGGAAGAAATATGTACAGTACAAAAAATAGTCTCAGAGTTTCAGCTTATCTTTGATTAAAGCAAAGATCTGCATAATGCCAGTCTTTGTTATCCAAGCCGTAAATAAAAGCTTAGTTTTAGGGAGATAGAAAAGTTTTAAGGCTCATGTGGTAAAGAGGATGAGTTTTCATGATTTAGATTCATGGCTACATCTAGGTTGTTCAATGATTCCTTTAACTTTTCACCTTTTGAAGGTGACAAGCTGGATGAAATACAAATTTGAAGTCTCTAACCATGAACCTTACTTTAAGACACAAGGTCATTCAATGTCCATAGCCTTACTGTCTGAAACACAAAGGGCTATAGGCATAGTGTGAGCTAGTTAAGAGGAAAATAAAGTCAAATATAAGTGCTAACAATCATTTTCTGTGGCTAGTGCTTCCACATTTAGTGCTAAACAATATACATCAATATGTCACAATAGAAATATTTCAATTTCTGGTATCCAAAAAGTTTAAGTGAGAAAAATCAGTTGAAACAGTGTCCATCTTTGCAATATTTTTCCCTTAGGGGAGAGAGCTGGGTCCAGAGAAAATTATAGTTAAAATGCTGCTATCTTGCTTGCTTCTCGTACACCACTCAAGTATGCCCCTGTGACTGTTTGTGGAAAGTGCCTATTTGTTGCCTGTAACAAAGAGAATGATATCAGATATAAAAAACTGAGGTAATAAAAGTAAGACATGCTCCAAAATTACAATTATGCACACTCTCGCAAAGCAAGGAAAAAGATCAAGGACAATATGGCAGAGTTTAAAAGAAAAACTTAGTTTTACTCTGGAGACATATTATACCACATAAGGCATAAGGTCATTTTCCAACCAACAATGTTTTACAATAATGTTTCAATAGCCAAACCCCATTATAAATTCCATTATACAATCAACAATACTATAAAGCGACCACTGCCCATTTACCAACATGGTACCAACAGCCCTCTGCAAGGTAATTTCTCCTTACACAGTATTTTTGTTGGACCAATTAGCAAAATTAGAATACTCTTGTATTAGAAAATACCAAGATTACAATGTAAATATGAACACTGGAATAGTTAGAAATAATTTTTCTAGATCATAAATCATATCATGAATGTATCTGGTACATATCCCTATTTACTTAGCCAATTGTTCCCGGTCCTAGGTAGGCCCACAGGACATTTCTTTAGCAATAAAATTAACCAAATGTGGTTGGAGGTTGGAGAATCAAGTCACATACCTCACCAGCAAAAAAAATAGTTCCTTGTATGTCTTCTGCTAGAATGTCGTAAGCTTCACCACTTCCTCCTGTTTTTACAAAACTATATGCCATCTGGATCCATGGCTCTGTGTTCCACCGAGTAACAAAGAAATTTACTGGGTCTGGTATTTCCTGCGTTGACCGGAAATTTAAATAAAAAAGAAATCATACTATACAACTGGAGTTGAAGTGAAATATTGGGCATGGAGGGAGAGACATTCCCACTATACTCAAGTTTTAACTCACTACCAAAGGATACTGAAGGAAGTACGAGGGAAAAATTGTAAAGACTAATGTGTGTACATGTTCTCATATATATAAGTAAACATACCTAAAGACAGTAAACAAATCCCCATTCCTTCTACATCTAACCCTGGTGAACCTCTGTCCCAGGCCCAAACAGTCACCACTTGGAAATGGCAGTTTTGGCCTCTACAGCCTTGTAAAGGGAAAGAGGGTGGAGGGGTTGAAGAGATGTTTCCAGGCATGCCAAATTAGAATTTCTGAATGTATTTTCCTATAAGAAACCTTATGAATGATGGTGAGATGATAAAGTACTATTAGAAAAGCTACTGGAATGGGAAGTTGAGTGGCCAATAGTCTAATCTTGACTCTGCTACTATGTGATTCTGGGGAGATTTTTGCTCTCTGGACTGTTTCCTCTTACATGAACTAAGAGTTGGCCTAGATGACTTCCATTGTCCCTTCTAGCTTTAAATTTTATTACTAGTATTATACTATGTACATGATGGGCTTTTTGAAACGGCTTTTTTTATGGGCTAGCCTGCAAACCTAACCATGTTTTGTAACATTGTTTCCCATGGGAAAAATTTTCAAATTCTAAGCAACACAAACTTTTGAAATAAAACCCATTCATAAGTTAGGGACCACTTGGAGAAAAACGCTATTGGATCTAAATGCAAAAATCCAATTTAGTAAAGCCTTTATTAGGAGGCACTTTGCTACATGCTGGAGATATAAAGGAGATAAACGATTCAGACCTGCCCTCAAGAAGCTTATGTTCTATTGGCAGGAGGTGGGGGAGTGGAGAGGTATGATATGTACATAGAAAAGTTAATACAAAGTATTTGGAGGAGCACACTAACAAGGGGAAGGGGTGTCAATAAAGGCCTCCCGTAAGAGGATACAGAGATTCCAACAAATGGTGCTGAAAAAGGTATACACATCTCAGGCACGGAAGAAAACCTAAAAACTGGCACAAAGGCAGAAGATGGAGCGATAAGAGGAACAGATAGCAGCAATGCAAAATATGCAAAAAGGAGGAATGGTGGGGGAAAGTCTTGAAAGATAAGCTGGAACCAGACTGGGAAGGGCCTTGAAATGACAAAGGTTTTATTTTAGCCTACAGAAAATGCAGAACCACAGGAACTATTTTAGCAAAGAATTGATATGGGCATGTGCTTTAAGAATATTAAATTTGGCATCTGCATGAAGGATGACTTGGAGAAGGAAGAGAAGGGAGTCAGGGGTCCAAATCAGGAGGCTATTGCTCCAGTCCAGTTAAGAGCTGATAAAGATTTGAACTAGGGTTGTGACCATGTAACTGGAGAGGAGACAGATTCAAGGGATGCCATGGATATAAAAAATTCAAGACTTAATATAAACTGACAAGAAGTTCTAATAAGTGACATCTGCAAAAGGATCACTGACAGCTGGACTCAAGTGACCTCAGATAAATCATTTTATGTTTTCATGGCTGCTTCCTATGTTAGATCAATATTGACTCTGATATCTATGCATCTCTTGAGACTCCTATGAGTATTATTCAGTTTAAATGTATAAATCACCTTAAGCTTTCTTGGGGAGGGAGGGAAGTTGCATTCTTTTTAGGGGGAAGATGGTATACATGATACTAGTGCACATCACATGGCCAAAAGCACTAAAATTGGCATCAGAAGACCTGAGTTCAAATGTTGGCTCTGCTACTTGCTATCTGTGCGACCTGAGACAAGTCACGTCCCATCTGTGTATCTCTGTTCTCTTTAAGGGCAAAATGAGATGGGTGGCCAAGACAATATCCAAAGTCCCTTTCAAATATGAAGGTTAACTTATGATCACTAGAATACTGTAGACTACATCCTTTTAAAGGAAACTGCCTCTGTAAGTTTGCCAAAGTTTGGAGAACTATATATAATCCTTGATACAAAGTTGGAGCCTTCAGATTTTATGCTAAGAAGAAAGCCCCAAGATAACTACAGAAAAGGAAAGACACAACAGAGTGAATCACTAATTTCTAGCCAACATCAGGTTGTGAAAAGAAAACTAAAATTTAGGAACACACTGAAGAATACATGCATGAAGAATACTCATTCTCATCCTTGCTGACCAGTTTTAGTCTTACAAGGAATAACAAATTAAATTAGTAGATGGCATCTCATTTTAAAGAGTCTTACTTGTTCTTTGAATAGTTCCCGGAGTGTGGCCATGCACTGCTGTAGGACTTGTTTGTCATCCAGGTTCTTAATGGACGCTACAGCCTCTCCAGTAATGACTGACATCAAAACACTGTATTTACCCTGAAAAATACCAGAAAAAATTGCTTCCTTCATTTTTCAAAAACTACACATCTTTCCAACTTGCTATTCCAAGCTGACAAAAAGGTTTTGTTTTTTCCTAAACAAGGGTTTTTCCTTCCCTCAAAATGATTTCCTGCTTTTGCTACTCACCAATCCATTCTTTCACCTAATTTCACTCCTATTTAGACATCTGCAGAGATATGCAAGCCTTTATTTTACATGGGTATTCTTCTCCCCATAAAGCCACTCCAAAACCAATGATCTATTTTAGGCTTTCCTTATAGATTTTCATAATAATGAAGTGTTGTAGAAGATGGAAAGAAAAAAATGCAAAGGTTTAGGGCCAGGGTGAGGTTAACTATAGAAGGCCCTTTCCTGCATGGTACAGAAAGTCTACCACTTATTTCCATATGAAAATTGATGAGACTTAACAGTAAGCCTCAGAGACAGAGGCTCCAAAAATAGTTTATAAAAAACAGCAATAGCAGAACACACTGTAAAATTGTACAATGGTCTCAAGCTTCAATTATGGTTGCAGCAGTAAAGTCGCTTTATGTTCTCCTCTCCACCCTTCCTAATCCCAGGGTTCCTTTTTTCCTGTCCAAATCTCATCTAGACATAAGATATTTTCTTGCATTTTGGAGCAGCTCACCCAAGTACCCTTGTGGATGTTTAAAGTACCAATGATTTGAGCAAGTGGTATTTTGGCAAGTCTTTTTCTTTTTGCATTTTTATTTTTAGTTTTAGTTTGCAACACACGGTTCTACATAATTTTGAGTTCCAGATTTTCTTCCCTCCCTCCCCAAGATGGCATGAAATCCCGTATAACTTCCATGTATAACTTGGCATTGAATTAATTTACACACTAGTCAAGTTGTAGAGAAGAATTATGACCAATGGAATGAATCATGAGAAAGAAGAAACAGAACCAGAAAAAAAAACAAAACCCCACAACCCAACAACAAATACAAAAGAGAGAAAAAGAAAAGGCGGGGAGAAAAAAGCGAGCATGAAGTGTGCCTCAATCTGCATTCATACTTCATAGTTCTTTCTCTGGATATAGATAGCATTCTCCATCGTGAGTCCTTTGGAGCTGTCTCTGCATATTGTGTTGCTGAGAAGAGCAAAGTCTGTTAGGGCTGGTCATCACAGAATCCACATATCTGTGGTTGTGTATAATGTTCTCCTGGCTCTGCTCCGCTCA
>CM053622.1:165657319-165677983 GCA_028646595.1 Phalanger gymnotis | reverse complement strand
GTTTATCAAAGAGTAGACTGCTATAGTCGTTGACTTCTCCATCTTGTGTACCTATCCTATTCCACTGATCCACAACTCTGTTTAGTAATTCTTAATTTATCTGAAATGAATATATGCTGCTACCAAGATTCTCATATTTACTTTGAGTCTGAGTGTCTTACACTCCTCTAGGAAAATCAGGCTGAATGTTAGACTTCCTTTCCCATAAAGATATAGGTTTCCCCTTAGGATGCAAATAACCAAGTAGTGTTTCTTATATTCTTTACATAAACAGTGTTTGGTCTTGCCAAATGGGCAATAATCAAACCAAATTCTAAGCCAGAATAAGAGGATTCAAACCACATTACACAAATCTCATACCTGAGGATCCATATCATAAAATACAGCAAAAAGTCCACGCTTGCTGGAACAAGGAGGAACATGGCCAAAAAAATCAGCTCCTTGAATCTTATTGTCCCAAAATCTATAAGGAAATTCCAAGGCAATCTGAAGAGTGGGAGGAAGAGAAATCTGTCTTAACTGTTAAGGTAGTACAATGCTAATTCCTCATATAGAAGCATCTTCCTTTTTGACTTGACAGTCTCATAGTGGGACAGTCTTTAGTACCACAGTTTGGGGAAGTGAGGCAATGCTAAAACAAGGTGGTCCTTAGTCTTAAATATGAGTGGACCCCACTCATGTCATCAAAAAAAATGACCAAAAAGGAAGATGGGTTTATTATGTCACAAACTCCACAAAATTCCTCCTGATGTCAAAAGAAACTGAGGAAGTTCCCTAGTATGTTGGGTAGCACAAGTTATCCTTGGGAAGACATAAATGAGTCACAGAGGATGCACAAGCTTAGAAGAGTTATAGTCTGCTTCGATGGAAGCGATAACGACATCAATGAGATCATAAATCCTTTGGAACACTGAAGCATTCCTGTCAACCTCATTTTAAAGGTTTCCATAAATTGAAATCTTGAATATACACAACCACATACAAGCTGTACATGGTCACATACATGGCCTTTGTCTATCTGGATGTTTGTGGAAGCCATCCAAGAAGCCTCAAAGTCAAATATAGCTCTATACTAGTTAGCACTGACCAATTTAAGTGGTAAAATTAAAGACTGAAACAAATGAGGCCTATCTGTCCCAATAGAAGTATAATGGTAAAAAATGCCGGTCCTGAGTCACAGATTTGATATGTTTTAGCTGTATGAGCATAAAGAGCCACTTAATCCTTGGCCCCTCAGTTTCCTTATCTGTAAAAATACAGATAATTCTCTTTCAATCTCACAGCATTATTATATTTTGTAAATCTTAAAAGTACTATATGAATTGACTACTATTAGCAGTAGGAACTAGACCTATTTAGAAGAATTTTCATTAGAAGAAGGAAGTCTAAAGTGAGGAAACTCCTGTCAATGCAAGTGGGCATCTTCTCTGAAACTTTTTATCTTAGAGAAACGCCTAGAGCACCAAAAGGTTTAAGTGGCTTATCCAGGCTCACACAGTCAGTTACGCATCAATGGTGGAACTTGAACCCAGGGCTTCAAATCAATATCTCCACCTACTGTCTTGCTGCCTTGCTTTTTAGCAGAGATTATTGGCTCAAAAGCCAGACATCTTGGCTAGCTCTGTATGTTGTTTTATGAATATTCTTTTGGGCTTTTCTTGGACAATTCTAATGATTATTACTTATGTGTCCATAGGCAATGCAACTCTATACTGTCTTCCACTGCCTTTTCATATCACTCAGTCAAGACTCAGCCTCGGATCACTCCCACCATTCACTGCCTTTGCTCCTACAAACATGCTGAGTAAAAGTGGAGAAAATCACAACCATTCTGACTAAATCCATTACAGATTTATGTTACACAGCTTCAACTGGGCCCTCATAAGCAATACCACCTCCTCCCTTATCAATTCACTATCCCCCTCTCCACAGAGGCTCTTCCTCAAACCCCGCTATGGTTCCTTTCTCTCGACTCTCAGCAAAGAACCTTGCCTCATATTTTACAGAAAACCCTTCTTCCTCTCCTCTCACTCCTTAGCCCCCTGCGATTTGGCTTCCAACCTTATCATTCCATCCAAACTGTTCTCTCCAAAGTTACCAATCATCTCTTAGTTGCCAAATACAATTTTTCTCAGTCTTCATTTTCTTTGACCCCTCTGCAGTCTTTGACACTGCCGATCACCCTTTCCACCTTGCTACCCTCCTTTCTCTGGGCTTTTGGGGCACCATTCTCTCCTTGTTCTCCTCCCTCCTACCTGAACAGCCTTTCACAGTCTTCTTTGCTGCATCTTCATCCAGATCAAGGCCTCTGATCTGAGTGTCCCTTAGGATTCTGTCCTGGGTCCTCATCTCTCCTTCCTCTATACCACTTCATGTGGTGATCTCATCAATTCCTATGGATTTAATTGCCATCTCTCTAATGATACTAAATCTACCTATTCTGTCCCAACTTCTCTGTTGATTTCCAGTCTTGCATCTCCAACTGCCTTTCAGACATCTCAAATCATTATGTCCAGTACATATTAAACATGTCCAAAACAGAACTCATCTTTTCCCCTAACCCTTCTCACCTCCCACTTTCCCTATTACCATAGAAGGTAACACTAATTTCTCTGTCCCTCAGGTTCACAACCCAGGAGTCATCCTCATCTCTTCACTATCTCTCACCCCCCATACCTAATCTGCTGCCAAGGCCTGTCAGTTTCACCTTTACAACATCCCCCAAATATGCCCTTTTCTCTTCCCTGACACAACCACCCCTCTGGTGCAGGATCTCATCACCTCATGCCTGGACTACTGCAATAGCCTGCTAGTGGGTTTGCCTGCCTCGGTTTCTCCTCACTGTAATCCATTCTCCATTCAGCCACCAAGGTTTTCCTAAAGCACAAGTCTGACTATGTCACTCTCCTACTCAATAAAGCCCAGTGGTTCCCTATTGCCTTTGTGATCAAATACAAATTCCTCTGTTTGGCATTCAAAGTCCTTATAACCTACCCCACCACTTTCCAATCTTCTTATACCCTACTCTCCATGACTTACTCTTCAATCCAGTGACACTAGCCTCCTGACTATTCCACAAAAAAGACACTCCATCTCTTGGCTCAGGGCATTTTTTTCTGGCAGTCTTGCATTCCTAAAACTCTCCTTCAACTCCACCTACTGGCTTCCTTTAAGTCCCAACTAAAATCCCATCTTTTTCTGGAAGCTTTTCCCCACTCCCTCTTAATTCTAGTGTCTTCCCATTTTTCCTTTATATAACTTGCTTTGTGTATATTTGTTTGCATGCGCTTTCCCCCATTAGACTCTTGTAAGCTCCTTGAAGGCAAGGACCATCTTTTGCCTCTTTTTGTAACCCTGGCACTTAACACAGTGCCTGGAAGATAGTAGGTGCTTAAAAAATGTTTATTGACTGACTGATTAATCTCCCTGGGCTTCAGCTTCCTCACATATAAAATGTGGCAGCTATGTTACTAGATGCCCTCTGAGCTGTAGATTAATGATCTTATGATGTTCAGCCATTATAATCATTTGACAAAGTTTATTTTGCAGTTTGATATGGACTCATCAACTATCTACCTGTCTCCTTCCAATTTTAACCTGGAGTGACTACTGCAAAGAAGTAAATAACAGACTCTTTTAAAATAATGCTGCTTCTAAATTTTAAAACTTTTTACAGAGTATGTTCCTTGTCTTTTTTATTAGTACTGCCATGTTAACATATGCAATTCTATAAAGATTTACTAAATGCCTACATACAAGATACTAGGTCCTGTTTTCATCATATAGTTCTATCATGAAAAATCTTGTTTTTCTCATGTCACAAAGTGGGCTCCCCCAGAGACCTGAGCCCAACAGCTGCCAACACCTTGTACTCTCAACCTGTGTTCATACTGGTCCAACAACCAATGGCTCTTTTTGGAGAACCACTCCAGTAGTAACTTTTCCCCAACCATTAACTATTTTACAATTCAAAGTGAATTCTGAGCTTCCTGCCCTCCAGGAATGCATCCATGAAGAAAAATTAAGACCAGAATGATACAGAATACACTGGAACATCTCATGAAACATCTATTGACCCTTAATTCCAAAGGCTGACCAAAGTCATTGAAATTACCTTTTCAATAATTCCTGCTCCTAAGCTGTTGATGGCTTTTGTTTTCCTCTCAGGCAATGGTGGATTAAACTGAATAGCACCTTTCTGGAGCAAGGACAAAGGTACAGTGACTAACACCTGTGCAAAAGAAAACAATGAACACATAAGTGGCCAAAGGATATGAACAGGCAATATGCAAAGGAAGAAATTCAAGCTTTCAATAGCCATACGAAAAAAAATGTTCTGAATCACTAATAATTAGAGAAATGCAAATTAATGTCACTGATTACCTAACATTCAATTATATTAGCAATTATGACAAAAAGGAAAATAATCAAGGTTAGAGAGGCTGCAGGGAAACAAGGATATTGATGTATTATGGCACTGTGTTGAGCAATTTGAAACTTTTCCACCAGTGACTAAACACTGCGTAACTCTTGATCTGTAAATATCACTATTATACTCCAAAGATATCAAAGAAAGAGGAAAAGAAACTTTATGTGCAAATATATTTAGGGAACCTAAGGAGATACCCATTAATTGAGGAATGACTGAACAAATTATAGTATGTGAATGGAAGAGAATAACACTGTACCATAAGAAATGAAGGGGATGGTTTCAGAAAATCCTGGGAAAGCTCAGATGAACTGATGTAGAATAAAGTGAGCAGAAGCAGGAAAAAATATATCATATAATAACAACACTGTAAAAACAAACAGCTTTGAAAATCTTAAGAACTCTGATCAATAAAATGACCATCTATGATTCCAGATGACTTATAATGAAACATTCTACTGTAACTCAAAAGTCATAACTCCACAAGACATGGTAGTAACTTGATTTATTACCAGAGAAAGGTACATGCATGTGAGAACTCCTTATACCAAGGGGCCCATGATATAGACCAAGCCTTGGATATTTATGGGGTGGCAAAATGGGTCTCATGAGAGGAGTGGATGGTGATCCTCTCCCACCTGAGCAAAGTAAAGGAGCAAAAGGGGAGAGGAAGTGATAGGGAGCAAGAGGGCTTGGGAATGTCAGACCATGGAGGGAGAATGTTCTGCTGATCTAAAAGTGTCCCAGCCACACAGTTTATCAGTCTGAGTAGACTGGCTGAAGGCAAGCAAGTAGGTGACTTGGTTCAAGGGCACTGAAAGTTTAATAAAGTTCAATTGCAAAACATAACTGTTATGCTAGTTTGGGGGGGGTCTTTATCTCTGGAAAATAGGGTAAGTCAAGAAAGCAAGTTCAGGGGTCCCTCCACACCACCCACCTCTTGACATAGGACTCAGAATACGGAATAAGACATATATGTATATATATATATATGTGCATGTATACATATATGTGTGTGTATATATGTGCATACATATATACACACAGAGACATATGCACACATATATTTTGACATGGACAATGAGGTAATTTGTCTGCTTGTCTATGCATATTTATTAAAAAAGTTTTGTTTTCCTGGGATTGGGGGGTTTCTCCCAGTGGTGAAGAGTTGGGTAGGAGAGAAATTTAATTTTAACTGAAAACGATAAAATTTAACAAGAAAAAGCCAATGAACACACCTATGGCAGATGAGTAACACAAATGCTCTAAGATATTTATAACCAGATTTACAACATTTTTATGATTACAAAATCAGAAGAGGGAAAATGAAAAAGCTCATGTATAGTATAAGGGTACAGCCTCCTAACATTACCAGCATACTATCTCTTCCACTGAAATGTATGATTAAATAAAATCAACAAGTATTGTGAATTGATTCAAAAATAAGCCATATCCCCAAATGTGACTCCTATAAAACCTGACTATAATTTAACATTGCTTCTGTTTTTCGGAGTATGTGTGTTTACATATATATATATATATGTGTATATATATATATATGTATGTATATATATATGTATGTATGTATATATATATGTATGTATGTATATATACATATATATACACATACACATATACATGCATATCTGGATATATGTACATAAATACACATGCATACACACATGTATATTTACATTTCTGAAATCCTTGAGGTGGTCTATATTCAGACCAATGCAATATTTACTAATTCTTACTATTACCCAGCCAGTGTGAGGGATACAAAAAACTTAAAAGTATTCCTTGCCCTTCAAGAACTTACAATTATTAATACAAGAAACAAAGAATGACAAAATACTAAACTGAGTGATGATGGTTATGTAAAATAACAATTATGAGAAGGAAAAACCAATCTGAGAAGGAGAATCAAAATGTGAGTTGGAGGACAGCAGGCTTTGTGGAATAAGTAGGGTTTGAGCTGGGCTGTTACTGACAGAAAGTAGACAGGCCAATAGGAAGAATCTTCCAGGCAGCAGAAAATCATTAGAAAAAAAAAAAACTTTCGAGCAGCAAGTCTCAAGAATAGTTTTGACAGAAATGGAAAGTGTCTATTGGAGAATACTTTGAAGGGTGAGAAAAAGTTACTCCTAGAAATGAGTACAGCACTGATAGTTACATGGACCCTACCAATGTCTTAAGTATGTATTTGAAAATCTAAAAACATACTTAAAAGTCAGACACTTCCAAAATCAAAATCAAATCCAATACTTTTAAAACCAAAAGAGGAAAAAGTACAAACTATCCTGTCTAGGGTGGAAAAGTGGTAGGGAGAGTGTTAAGAGTCTGATATCTTGATTCTGGTCATATTTTCTTGAGAGCAGAAAAGTTCAAAGGGCAAAGAGGGCAAATGACAAATACATGAGGCTAAGTCCCAGCAGAAGCAACAGACACAGACATAACTATTCACTGAAGAAGTGACTGGTACATCAAATATAAGCTAGAAACTGTTTGCCTATAATTATTTTCCTGGACTGGACAATGGGAAAGGCTCTATCCTTTCCAAAATAGCTTGTATTAGCTCCCTAAAAACCAAAAAATTGCTTTATGATGAAAGCCAGATATGAAGCTTTGCCTAATGTAGCTCCTGAGGCTGTGTCCCTCCTTTAGGGAAGTAACATGGCACAGCAAAGAGAGCACTCAACTTGAACACCTGGGTTTGGATCCCAGCTCTACCACTTACTATATGACTTTGGGCAAATCATGTTACCCTCTAGGCCCTCGGTGTCTTCATCTGCAAAATGAGAGAATTTTTTTTTTTTTAAATGACAGAGCTTCAGTGTAAAAATAGTAACTAAGAAGGATCTGAAAAGGAATTCTGAGCTTGTAAGAAGGCTGGAGGATAGAACTGATGCAAAGGAGGACAATAGAACACCTGAAACCAAGTAACAGGTAAGAAGGAAGCTAGACACCTTGAAGAAGCAGCATCTGTATGTCCTCTTAAGGAATTATAATATGGAACCATAGATGCTATGAAGTTAAGAGAGTATACAAAAAGGATCCAAGGAAGAAGAAACACATAGTGATGTTCAGTCCCCACTAAAAGATGCTTACATAGTTTCTGTGTAGCTCAGGACATAAGAAAAACAGGTTTTCAAACCAAAATAGTATCTCCTAACTTCTGGCGATTCATGTGGGCAGAAACAATCCTGCCAGAAATAACTGAGAGGGAGCACTGCTAAAGATTAAGATTTCTTATGAGAGAAATGGAATCCTCAAGGCAATGGTTCTCAATACTGTGTCCTGTTTCATCATGTATACCATGAAATTGTGGATGTTGTATCATTGTAGAGAAAAGAAAATTCATAAGTAAATTTAATATTAATTTTACTCACTCAGCATGTGTTGTATGAGAAGAAAAGCAACAGATATTAAGATGTACTCAAGTGAGAAAAACCAAATCCAAAAGGGAAATCATAGTGGAGAACATCTAGGTAAAGATCAGCAGGGCCAAAATCAAAAGGGACATTGTTGTTTAAAAACAAAAAGACAATAGATTGCCTGGAAAGATGGGAGAAGCACATCCCAAATCTGGCATGGAGATGTGATATAGCAACAATGGGGGACTATGTAGCATAGTGGATAAGAGTGTCAGGCCTGGCATCAAGAAAACCCAAGTTCAAATCCAGCCTCAGATACTTACTAGCTGTGTGACCCTGGGCAAGTCACTTAAATTCTATCTACCTCAGTTACTTCAATTGCAAAATAGAGATAATAATAGCATCTGCCTCCCAGGATTGTTGTGAAGATAAAAGGAGATATTTGTAAAGTGTTTTGCAAACCTTAAAATGCTATATGCCAGCAATCAAATAAATTTAATCCAATTAAATTTAATTAATCTACAGGACTTCTGTCAATAAGCACAGCAACTAATAACCTCTCAGCTTGCCTTAATGATTAAAGGGAAATGCATGAATGAGAGGACTCGGAACTTATTCTCACCAACAAAGAAGTGGTATAATGCAGCAGAACAAATACTGCTTTTGGAGTTAGAAGACCTGGGTTTCAATCCTGACTATTACCTACTACCTGTGAAAAATTAGGCAAATTACTTCACTCCTTTGAGTTTCATCAATTATAACATGAAGATATATGGACTAAGTCAGTGGTCCCCAGAATGGGGTGTACAAAATGGTTCACTGGTGGGTTAGAAAGAAAATATTACAATTTCTATTTCTATTTGTTTTCTAAAAAATAATTAAGCCTTAGTAATATTTGACATATAAATTGATGCTGGTGCCCTCTTTCCATGTCAGGCAGGCATGTGTCATATGGCATGAAGGAAGATTAAGAATTCTACAACTCAGGTTGACAGTGGCACCCTCAAAAATTCATTTGATTTCAAATTCTTTGTGGAACACCGATGTTTCCATTTACTCAGTTAGGTATGCTTATTGATTATGTTGTCTGGTTTTAACCAAACTAACACTAACAAAATAGACAAGTAACTTAAATCAGATACAACAAGAAGCAAATCAACAAATATTTATTAAGTACCTACTATGTGCCAAGCACTGTATTAAGCATCAGGAATACAAAAAGAGGCAAAAGATAGTCCCTGCCCTCAAGAAGTTCGTAACTAATGGAAGTCAGAGGAAAAAGAAAGGATTCTTAAGATTATCTGAAATATAGTTTCACATTTACTATAGTCAATTGTGAACCTCATCCTTAAATATATGTTAAGCTGCTAAGAGAGTGATAGTATAAAGCTATCAAAATTAGCAAGATGTTCAAAGAATAAGCTTTTGTTGTTGAAAATGATGTAAATGTGGCCACCTATAAAAATTCTATCTGCACATTTTTAAAACTTGGAAATAACTTTTTCTAACCTATTTAAAAATCTTCCATACAGTTTCAATGGGTTTTGAACCTGAATGTCAAAAATATAACAATACATTGAGTATGGTAGTACATCCCTCTAATCTCTGCTACTGGGGAAAGTGGAGGCTGGTGGAATGCTTGACTTTGGTTTCTACTCTATTGAAGCTCAGAACTCTCAATCTGGCAACCGGATGAATTACAGCATCAAAATGGTGAACTCCCAGGTGGTATAGGGGGCCCCTCGACTGCCTAAGAAGGGGTGAATTGGCCCAGATCACAAATAAAGCAGGTCAAAGCTTCTATGAAATCAGCCTGTAAGACCTGTGAGTGGCTATACTTCTAGACCAGAAGAGATAGGGAAACAGTTTCCGAAAAAAAAAAAAAAAACTGTATATGCAAATGTTATTTTTTTCTGCTCAGTTTCAATAACAACTGATTGACCCTAGAGAAGATGGAAATTTACTAACTGTACTTCAACAAAAATCTTTATATAATTTGTAAATGAGGCTAAAAAGGGAGTCCTGTAATTTGGCAAGTACAGTCAATGATACACTTGTTCCAGTTCAACCTATGTATCTTTGAGACCAAGCATCAAAATAAACAGACCTCAGAACTAGACATTCACCTCATTGTATCATTAATGCCTTAAATCAGGATTTTTCAAAATGAATGAAGTATATTCAATCATATTGCTTTCCCATGACTAATTTTAATGAAAGCAAAAAAGGTTCTATATCATTAACGAGATAAAAATATATTTAAAAATATTTTCTGTATGTCATCTTTTAGCTTCTATTTTGTGTATGTATATATGTGTGTGTGTGTATAAAACAGTACAATAGTACTAATTAATAAATATATATAATTAACGAATGCATATAAATTAGAGTGTGTATTCAATTTAACTGATGGATGTGTGGGTTTTTTTTTAAAAGTATGGATACCACTAGATAAGACAATCCCTAAATCTGAGCCTGTCCTCCCATGGACAAATGATGGGAATCTTGAGAAGAACTGACTACTTTATCTTAGTCTGATGTGCACCCTAGATTTTGGAAGAGCAGATTTTGAAGGGTTCAGCAAGAATGTAGGAACCCATGGACTAATATTCTACTGGGCAAAGAAACCCAACAGAGTCATGCTCTTGAAAATGAAATTCTGTAGACAGAAAGAAACAGTTACAATGCAGAGGAAAAGAGGGAGTTATACTGTGTCAGTCAACAAGTGTTTATTAAACATGTTACCATGTGCCAAACACCATGAGAGGAGCTGGGAATCCAAAGAAAGTCCGAAAGAAAGAGGGGCAGGGGGAAGTAGGGAGGGAGAATATGTGTGTGTGTGTGTGTGTGTGTGTGTGTGTGTGTGTGTGTGTGTGTGTGTGTGTGTGTGAGAGAGAGAGAGAGAGAGAGAGAAAGAATATGTGTGTAAGTGGTGTGAGGAAGGGAGAGGGAGAGTGTATGTATATGTGTATGGCGGGGGGGAGAAGGAGAGAGTCAAGCCTGTAGTTCAGGAAGATAACTTTGGCACCTTAGAGGACAGATTGGCGAGGGGACTTGAACCAGTTAGACCAACCAGCAGGCTACCAAAATAGTCCAGGCACAAGGGAATGAAGGCCTGCACCAAGGCAGGAGTATGAGTGGAGTGAAGAGGATGTATACAGAAGAGATCATGAAATCAGTGGGGGTGCAATTCATATCAATTCAGCAAGCATTTATTAAGCTCCTACTATGTCCCTGGCACAGTACTGGGCATGAAGAATACAAAGACAAAATGAAAACAGTTTCAAGTAGCTTACCATGAACTGGAAATTAATGCATCAACCAAACCAAGTTGTAATCAGACCTATAGAAAAGATGGCAGCACCAGTAGGTAATGGAAAATAAATGAGAAAAAAAGTGGCATGACCCTACAAAAATATCAGTAGTGCTGAAGCTCAGTATGAACTGAGGCTGGCAAGAAAATCAAAAGGATAACCAAAAAAAACTGAAACTTTTTAAAGCTGTGATGCAGGGGAGGGTAAAAGACATGACAGGACAGTTGCTTGGGGTATATGGGATGATAGTGGATGGTAGAGAGAAGGCTCAGTAACAACTCTGTTTTTTGCTTCTGTAACAAAAATAATAACTAGTATTTATATATCACTTTAAGGTTTACAAAGCACTTTACCTAAAGTAAATACGTGTAAATACTAAATATTTACTTTATATGTTACCTAATTTTGTTCTCACAACAACTTTGTAAGGTAGGTACTATTATTGACCACATTTTACAGATGAGGAAACTGAGGCAAACAGAGTTTAAGTGACTTGCACAGGTGAGTGCCCTTTAGGCTGGAGACAAAACAAACAGAACAAAAATATGTCGTTGATAAGTAGGAATTTAGTAATATCTATGATACATAAGAAAAGATATTGTTGCATAGTGGATAGAGGGGCCTCTGAGTCAGATCTGGATTTAAGCCCTGCCTTGATCCATACTGGTTACTTGACCCTACACAAATCACTTAAATTCTCAGCATGACCAGAAGACTCTTTAAAACTACAAATTTTGACAGTACAAATCTGAGTTAGTCAACCAATCAAAGGGCATTTATTAAGTGCTTACTCTGTTTCAGTCATTGTGCTAGACACCAGAGGAAGATACAAAGACAAAAATGAAACAGTCCCTGCCCTCAAGTTCCTTACATTCTATAAGAGAAGAACAATTTATATATATATATATATGTACAAAATATTGGAGGGGGGGTGGTTAGAACGTGCTGGGGAGGAGGGAATCAGAGAAGACCTCATGTGGAAGATGGCACCTAAACTGAATCTTAGAAAGCTACAAATTCTAAGCAGAGCTGAGAAGCGAGGGCATTTACAGATGAAGTACTTCACTGTTTGCTCTCTATACCAAGAAAATCAGAGAGGCAGTCCAAAATAAAAAGGAAGGGGTCAAGAAAGCAAACTCTTCACTCCTCTAAATGAATTTATTTCCTCAGATGAAATGTACCCCAAAGTACTGTAAGAACTGGTTGATACAGGTTATCAGCCAGTTACTGACCTCTGAAAGGCCTTTGAGAAAGAAAAAGGCAAAGCAAGTTTGAAGAACGGCACATGTTGCCCCAGTGTTTTAAAAGAAAGGAAGGGAACAGCATCTTTAAACTACAGGTCAGTAAAACTGACAGATTCTTGGCAAAACTTGAGAACTAGGAAGCAGTGATCACAAAGAGACAGTATAGCTGCATGAAGAAAAAGTCTTGCCAGATTAACCTCATTCCCCTTTTGACAAGACTACTCGACTGATAGATCAGGGCCAGAGCAGAGACAGATGGGACGTTTAAAAAGTTCAAGAGACATAAATTCTGAGTAATTAGTCATTTTATTAATAATCCCAGCATTTTAATCAAAAGTCATTGGCACTCCCGAATGCTAATGACAATCATGGTGGCAGGCTCATGGCTTATATGCCCTTGGAAGAGAGGTGTTCCTGAGGGCAGCAATCAACTCTGATTGGTTTACAATTAATGAGAGAATGAATATTATGATGAGGGGCTGAACCTATTCTAATAAACGTTATGTCATTTACTTCTAAGTTACCCCCAGCCTTTGGCAATCTATTCAAAGAATTTATATCC
This sequence comes from Phalanger gymnotis, assembly GCA_028646595.1. Classification (NCBI taxonomy): domain Eukaryota; kingdom Metazoa; phylum Chordata; class Mammalia; order Diprotodontia; family Phalangeridae; genus Phalanger; species Phalanger gymnotis. The sequence continues at coordinate 165,665,060 of CM053622.1, read as the reverse complement.
CCCAACCAAGTGAACTTGTTGAGTGAAGTAGTAATACTCAGAATGAGGAGAATGTTAATCCTATCTTCCGTCAGCCGGGTCCTAAAGAGACTGAACAAGTAAATAGAACAAGAAAAAAAAAAGCTGGGGTCTCCCTAATTTTAATAATTGGCTGTTAATATGAGAGAAAAAGAATCATTTCTCTCATAGAGTTTACCTAGATTTAAGTAAAACAACTGACAGTCTCACACGCCATTCTTATGGAAAGGATAGAACTATATGGACTAACCAACAGTGCTATTAGCTAGATTCAGGGCTGGTTAAGAGTAATTATTAATGATTCAATGTTAACTTGGAAGGAGGTCTCAAGAGGAGTGACCCAGGGATCTATCTGTGCTTAGACCTGTGCTTTGCAACATTTTTATCAGTAACCCAGATAAAGGCATAGATTCAATTCAGTAATCAGCTCTGCTTAGAATCCGTAGCTTTCTACGATTCACCTTAGGTGCCATCTTTCACATGAGGTCTTCTCTGATCCCCTCTTCCTCAGCACATTCTAAACTCCCCCCAATATTTTGTATCTGTTTTGTACATACCTATATATGCAATTGTTCTTCTTCCCTTATAGAGTGTAAGGTGTGGTAGGTGTTGGGGTTAAAAGGCAAAACTAAAATAGTCCCTGACCTCAAGGAGCTTACATTGTATAACAGCTGGCAGCTGACAGGCTCAACAGTAAGCATCCAAAAAGATCTTGGTGCCTAGAATGCTGGGCCAGGTCAAATAAGATTAAATTAATCAACAATTAGTTATTAATAATTAAATTATTAATAGTAATTGTTAATTAGTATTATCATTAATATTTTAATTAATTTAATATTAACAACACTCAATTATATAATTATATACTATATTATTAAAATATTAATATTTAATTAATGATAAATCATTAATAATTATATTAAATATTCATTAATAAATTAGTTGATTGAATTAATAAATTAAGGTTAAAATTAATAGGGATAAGTGCAAAGTCTTACACTTCAGTTCCAAAAATCAACTATGCAAGGACAAAATGAGAAGATATAGTTGCAGGAGTTGTCTGAAAAATATCTGGAGATTTTAGCAGACTGTGAGCTCAGTTAAAAAAAACAGATCTGATCTAAGGTTTTGTTTTGTGAAAGTACAGAATCTAGGATTAGGGAGGTCATGGTGTGCTATGTTACTTTCTCCTGGTCAGACCACATCTGTAGTACGGTGGCCCATTCTGAGCACCAGGCAATTGATCAAGGGCCCCAAGATCATGCCATATGAGAATTGAATAAAGAAAGTGGAGACATATTACCTGAAGAAACAATTTGGAGGTGGCAGGGTAAAGGGAGGGATAGGGAAGAAATAATCACTATCTTCATATAATGGGAAGGCTGTCACATGACTTATTCTGCCTGGCTTTAGGAGGTGGGGTGGGGTGGATATAGGACCTAGGAGCTATAAAGAAATAAATTTAGGATCAATGTAAATAAAAACTTCCTAATAATCAGAGCTATACAAATGTGAAACGAGATGCTTTATGAGAAAGGGCTACCCCTCAATGGAGAGAGATCTTCAGACAGGGGTGGATGAATGTTGGGTATTCGTGTTTAGGTTACATGGCCTCTGAGACCTAATCCAATTTAAAAGGACAAACATTTACTATGTAAGATACTATCCTAGGAATGGGGGGACAAAAAGTCACTGTCTCTAAGCCTTGGGGGGAGGGGGAACAGGAACAATAACTTAGCTCCAATACATATAAACTGATGTGTTTATACGATAATTCTAGCACGAAGGCAAAAATAATAGCAACTAGGTTGATCGAAGATTCCAGCAAGAAATGACATCTGACCTAACCCCAGAAGGAAGTGAGGGGACTCTAAGAGACAGAGTTGAGGAGTGAGTGCATTCCAGGAGCAGATGGAAAGCCACTGAGATAGGAGTTTCCATGACAATGTGCAGTTTGCTATTTCAACCAAATTGAATGTCTCTTGTATAACTGAGGACTTTACCATGCTTTTAGGGTGATCATTCTTAACGTGAACTCAACTTTGACACCAAGTGCTAGAGATGTGCAAGGGACTGAACTAAATCTTCACTGCATTGAGCCTAAGACAGACAGAACCCAGAAACAGCTTTCTAGACTAAGCAAATTCCTGACAGCAGCTTGTTGTTTTTTTGATGCTTTCATCCAAGTATGCAATATAGCCCTCCCAAATTTCTGAAGACTCCAAGTTATCTGGAATGTAAAACAAAAGCCATTAAAAATGACTCTAATATAAACAGGCACCTTTAAAGGCTGGGCATAGATCCAGCCATTTTGGAAAGCAATCTGTAATTATGCAAGAAAAATATATACAACAATATTCACAACAGCACTACTTGTAGCAGCAAAAAGTTAGAAATGAACTGTTAGCCCAACAAGTCGGGAAAAGCCAAACAAACTGTAGCATATGAATGAAATGGAGTAAGTATTATTGTGCCTTGATGAATAACAAATATGAAGAGCTTAAAGAAATACATGAAGACTCATTCAAAGTAATGCACAATTAAGAAAACAAAAAGAAACCAATAACAGATAATGACCATAGCTATATGAATAAACACAATTTTAAATCTGAGATCTCGACTTCTGATTCCAACAGCATGAGTAATTTTGTAATTTCCCCACATGGAAACATCGGTATTAGCTTACTAAAATTATAATACACCTTTCCTTTCTTTTACCAAATAGTAAATTATTAGTGTGTAAAGCTGCAAAGACTATTCATCACAATCATTTTCATGTTATTTTAACTTGTATTTAGGGATCAGCTATAAGCTTGCTGGGGTTTATGTATACTGTCACAAAAAAAAGTATCCAAAAAAACTGTGCCCCTGAAAAAAATCCATTTGTAGTGCTCAAGAGAGAGAAAATAGAGTCATGCATTAGTTACCTTCTGTGCAGCCCAAACTGTACCATCTATGGTAGTGACTTGAACATCTTCCCCAGAATAGTCAATGGTCCGAACCTATTCAAAAGAAACAATTATGCAAAGATAAATCACTGGGCCCTGAGACATGCAAGGCTTTTAAAAAAATGAGTCCCAATTACTTTAGAGTAGCTTCAGCTACCTAATTGGGAAGAATAACGATACTAGCCACAGCCTAACAGAATGTATACAAAATACTTCCATGGAAAAACACGCCAAACAGGGCTCAATACCCACATAAATGCACTATGAAAACAATTAAGTTTTCTATCACCTCCCAATCACCTGAATTCCACCTGCACTGGAAACAAATTAAAGTCAACCCAAAGTAATCTACTTTTGCTAATACTCACTGGAAATTTAAGTCGAATGTCCAGTCCTTCAGCCAGCTTCTCAATTATTACAGAATACCCTGGAGTCAGAAGTGTGTGATCACCAGCAAACTGAGCAAAGAACTCATTGTGGTCCCATGAGCGAGCAGATACCTATGAAATGTAGGTGGGGCAATCAACATATCTGACTATGTGAGCCAGCGTAGCCACAGCTGTCAAGTCCTGAAAGGATTTCATGATGGGGAAACACACGCGAAGTAACACAGGGGTATCAAGATACCATGTAGATTAACCAAAAAGTGGACAGGGTAGGTTACAAGCCCATAAAGATTTTCATATCCTTGATACTATTCTGAGAACTCTGCTTTTTAAAATTTTATTTTTAAGATCATAGGTCACATCAGCATAAGCTAACATTCATAAGAAATAAAAATATAGTCAAGTCATGAGGCACATCCACTTTATCTGATCACTTAAATCTTGTGATAAAAATTAGTCCATACTTGCTTTGGCCTTTTCAGACTTTGATTCTAGTCTTCTAGAACTTGTTCCTGGGTAAAGGGGAGGAAGGTTAAGACCTAATCTGGATCTAGTGAGACTCAAATACCGAATGTGTCTAGTCTTTGGCTCAAGTACACCTCCAGCTCTAAAAAGGTCAAAACAAGTATGAAATCACATGGCAAGATTATCTCAATTACAATGTTTAAAGTGGACAAAGAGGAGAAAATAAAACTAATAAAGTAGATGGAGTTCATGATTAGGGTAGGGGTTAGGGTAGATGACATCTTAGGTCTGACCTAAGGGCTATGATTCTATAAAAACAACATGAGTCATTAATGGAACTGATATTCAAGATGCAAATTTTGAGTAATAGTGTTCTATTCAAAGGTGACAATTTTAGCACTGGGTCATAGCAACAAGTGCAACTAAAAACATAGTATCTTTAAAACATTTTGCCCAGGAATTTTATACTACATTTGACATATAAGGATAAGCCCAACAATGATGAATGATTTTTTTTAAAAAGAAAATTAAAATCAAAACAGCATAACAACATTCAAACGTATGAGTTCTTTTGGAAGGTATCAGTTACTTTGCATATGGGTTGACTCATACGGTGAAGTTAAATTTGCAAGAGATGTTACAGAAGAGATCAACGTAAGTAAGGTTGTAGCTTGATATCATGGAAAGAATATTGCTGGCTTTGGAGTAACGATATCTGGATTCAATCCCAGCTATTTCTCTATCTGTAAAATGGGGATGATAATAAACCTGTACTATGTACATTCATGGAGTTGTTGTGAGGAAAGCACTTTGTAAACCTTAAGTGCTATAGAAATGTTAGTTATCTTTGTAACGTTATATAGGTGAGTATAAATAATAATAGATATGTATATATATATGCATATATATACACACACATAATCTCTTTGTGTATACACCCATACATATGTATGTAATGGACAGATGGCCAACTTTAGATTCATGAAGACCTAGGCTCAAGTCCAGCCTTTGACACACATTTCCACAAGTGACCACAGCAAATCAGCCTCTCAAAGCAAGAAGCAACTTTAGGTTAGCAAGAAGCTGCCAATGAGTAAAATTGCCAACGAGGTAAAGAAATTTTGAACACCTAGTTTTCTTCAAACCAATGAAATAACAGCTCTAGGTGAAAACATGCAAGCATATTAAACATATATGGTTATATAAATATACAGATACATGTATATAGACACACAGAAACTTTGACTAATGTCCAAAAACAAGTAAAATATAAGAAAATTAATTATATTTGTAATTTTATGTATATAGTTATAGTTGTACTAAAAATTAGAACCATTTGCTTTTTAAACTTAGGCCCTTAACTTTACTATAACCACTAGGGGATCTCAGTAAAAGATTTCTTACAAATCTACTCTGTTATGTAGGTAGTGATTACAACTCATCCACACCATCTCATCCTAGGGCTTGAATTTTATAAACACATATGTAAAGGCAAGCAAAGTGGGACTTTTTGCTGTTTTTTCTTTTGGAGTTTTAGTTCTTCTCAGCACTAAGGCAATCAAGTGTCTTTGATTGAGTCTTGCCTTTGATTGAATAAAGAGTCTTTGATGATCTGCGAAAGTCACAAGAAAGCCTAAGTCACATAAGCCTGGATCATGAGGGTTGTGATGCCCTCTGACTCTGAAGAAGTACATATATACTCTGAGGTTAGCATTTTGCTTTGGGGCTTACTCATGGGAAGAGTGTTCACGTGATGCAGCCAGATGAAACTCTGGGTAGCCATTAAGGAGCCCCCCAGCTTTGAAAATCCAGATGTTGGTGCTTCTCTCTCGCTCTCTCTGGTAACTATGTATGTATTGTCTTGGTCAGACAGTTAGAAGCCCTGTCTGTTGATTTGTGTTTATTTTCTCTGTTTATAATTTCTGCTTGTAATTTCTGTTTTTATTTTCTCTGAAGTTCAAGGTGCTGACTTTTTCCCCTGAACTAAGTGAATGATATATGTATGTTTAATTAAAGTAAGATTGTTAACCCCTTAAAGTTGCTTTCCTTTAGAAAAGCAGATCAAAGAATCTGTGTTAGCAGCCCTCCTGTGTGCTGGTGTTATTGGCCTTACACCTCCATGGCAGCTGCAAGCAACATTGTTATTACAACATATGAACTGAGTATATCTTATATTTCTTTACAGAGTCTCAGTCCCAGCTAACAAATTGTTCTTCACTGAAAAAAATCATAAACAGCTCTCAATGAATATATTTGCTAATAGTTGTTTTCTCTTGAAGCAGCTAGGTTATACAGTAGATAGTGTCTGGCCTAGAGAAAGTTCAAATCTGGCCTCAGACATTTACTGGCTGTGTGACCCGAGGCAAGTCATTTAATCCTGTTTGCCTTAGTTCCTGATCTATAAAATGAGCTGGAAAAGGAAATGGCAAACCAGTCCAGTATCTTTGTCAAGAAAACTCCAGATATGATCACAAAGAGTCAGACATGACTAAAAACTACTTAACAACAACAAAAATTTGATCTTGAATTCATGTTGATTCAGTTTTATAAAAAGGAAGACCCAATTTGGAGGGAGGGGAGGTATGAAGGGGAAGGGCCAGGCCTATGACTTTACTGATGTAGGAAATCCCAAATGAGTAAACTTCTACCAAAGTAGACTAGCAACCGTCCTGAAGCTTGTAGTCTTAGGAATTTGCGTGTGTCACCCGCAAGTTATTTCTTAGAGGAGAGACTTGAACCCATGTGTTCCTAATTCAGAGGCTTTCTAATCACCATTCCATGCCACTTCTTATTTTGACCAACTCCCACTTTTTACACACCCAAGCCCACCTGATTTAGGTTGCTGCCACACGCATACTCCAGGTTGCTGAGATGAAACTGAAGCACTTGTTCCTCTAGCTCACTGAACTGGATGCCAGACTCCTGAATAAAGGCCTTGTAGATTTCCTGGATCTTTTCTGTAAAGAGAGATACCAAGGCAAGAGAATTTTTAAATTTTGTTATCCAATTCCTCAGATTCCCCTCCTGACTGAACTGAGGCACATTTAACTCTACAAAAGGGAAAAACAGGGTGTTCTTCAGAAAGTACACATGTAACAGGTTTTCATTTCCTGAGAAGGGAAAGATAACCTTTTTTAAAAATTATTTTTATTTACTTCATTAACTATTTCCTAATTACATGTAAAAATTTTTTAATAATCTTTTTTTTTAACTTTGAGTTCTAAATTCTCTTCCTCTGTCCCCTCTCCTTGAGAAACAAGCACTTTGATTTCAATTATAAATATAAGGTTAGGCTAAACATATTTCCCTATTAGCCATACTGCAAAAAGAAAACACAAACAAAATAAAACAAGGAAAAAAAAGTTGAAAAAAGTATGCTTCAATATGCATTCAGAGTTCATCAGTTCTCTCTCTACAGAAGGATAGCATTTTTTCATCATGGGTTTGGGATTGTTGTGGATCATTGTACTTATTAGAATAGCTAAGTCTTTTATACTAGATCATCCTTACAATATGGCTATTACTGTGTATAATGTTCTCCTGGCTCTGCTTACCTCACTTTGCATTAAGTCTTCCCAGATTTTTCTGACACCATCCCCCTTCTTCATGTCTTACAGCACAATAGTATTCCATCACAATCGTATACCACAATTTACTTAGCCATTCCCCAATTGATTTACATCCCCTCAATTTCCAATTCTTTGCCATCACAAAAAGAGCTGCTATTAATATATTTGTACATAGAGGTCCTTTTCCTTTTTCTTTGATCTCTTTGGGATGCAGAACCGTAGTAGTGTTAATGGGTCAAAGGGTATGCACAGTTTTTTTTTCTTTTTTTTTAAATTTATTTTTAATATGTTTAGTTTTCAGCATTGATTTTCACATGCATTTGAATTACAGATTTTCTCCCCATTTCCACCCCCC